>CM052703.1:74389207-74487219 GCA_028551405.1 Uromys caudimaculatus
TGACCAGGAACATCAGCATCTGACTTTAAAAATTACAAATACTGAAGCATTTTGGTATCGGACACAGTTAAGTTTTGACACTGTCGGTTCGTTGGATGAGTTTCTGGAAGTCTGGAAAATTGTACCTCTATCAGTGGGCAATGCGCTTATTCTAAACTAAACATTCTGAAATGTAGAAAACAAACTAGCAAGCTATACATACAGAGAAAAGCCCTCTAGGACAAGCTCTCCACATGACGGATGCCAACAGAGGCACCATGAATCCTGGAAGACTGGAATTGGTGACAGACATTCATCCTGAAGCCTTACACACAGGCTCAGCAATGGACCCTGCATTCACCTACACGTTAATGACAAACTCTGGGTTAGTATACGAGAAGCCAGCGAACTCATTTTGGTCCAAGTTCATGATGAAGAGTTTGTCAGTGGGAGTCAGTTCCACAGGCTGCCTGGTGAACTCTTTGTCGAAGTTGGAGGTGTCTCGCTTGTCTCTCTGCCAAATGGAAAGCAAACACATTAAAACAGAAGCAGAAGCAGCAGCAAACATGACCAGGACATGCCAGTCACCAGAAGGCTGAGGAAAGCTCCTGAGTAGTCAGAAAGCCCTGTGCTGACAGCTTTTAGCAGCTGCATGCCTCACACCCTCGCTCAGTTCAGATTATATGCAGGCTTTGGGGGAGAAAACTTGGTGCCAATTTTCTATGAGAAGAAAAGATTCATTGACTTTTCTTTTTTTAAAAAAAGAATCGCCCTAAAGAGGTGTGCATGTTTGTGGAGGGGGTGCTACGCTTTGACTCTTAGGTGAATTATATTGGTAACTATTTCCTCTCACAGCTAATGCCATAGACTCAACTCTTAGAGTATCCTGGAGGAAAACAACTCAATGGCAACCCCTGTGGCCAGGAACTGACTGTGGAGGGAGGGAGGGAGAGAGGGAGGGAAGGAGGGAGGGAGGGAGGGAGGGAGGGAGGGAGGGAGGGAGGGAGGGAGAGAGAGAGAGAGAGAGAGAGAGAGAGAGAGAGAGAGAGAGAGAGAGAGAGAGAGAGAGAGAACACGCTATACACACATTGCTCTCAGAAGGCAAATAGCCATGTAAGGAAAGCACTCAGGGTTCACTGCAAGAAGCTAATCACCATCCACCTCATCCTCATAGTGTCTGAGACTCACTGCTGACCATAGACAGCCTAGCTGGTGCCAGAACTGTGTCAGAAGATCTGGCTCAGAGTTGGCCAGGCTGTTAGGGTCTACTTAACTCATATTTTAGATTCAGCCCCCCAAAAGATATTGGTGAGAGCTAGGCTGTGAAATGCTGTGCAAAAGCTGAACACAAGAGTAGAATCTGGGTCTTCACTAGCCAGAGTCTCTCCAAAGATGGTGGTGATGTGGTTCCATAAGAACCCAACACAAAGCTTAAAGTAAGATCTGTGAAGGCAAGCTTGAAAAATGAAGCTACTCAATTCTTGTAGTAGGTAACCTGGCCAGCCAGCCTGCCTGCCTCCCTCCCTCCTGCCCTCTCTCCCTTCCTTTCCTTCCTTCCTTCCTTTCTTCCTATTTACCTGCCTGCTTGCCTGTCTATTTACCTGCCTGCCTGCCTGCATGTGTACAGGAATTGCTCACTAGTTTGAGGCAGGTTCTACCAGAGAATGTGAGTGTGGATGACTTTTTGCTGTGCTGGCCTCTCCAGGGTCCCTGGAGGCCTATTAGCTCTTCCCAGTCTCACCTCACCTGTCTGGAGAAGGTAAATCTGATGTCCTTGTCTCCCATTGCGGGACATATGAGAAAATCAGGGCACAGGTCAGTGAAAGGACTTGCCCAAGTCTGTGCAGTGGGTTGGAGAATTATATCTGACCACATAGCAGCTGATTTTTGCCTCATTACAACTGCTCTGGCTGGAGAGACAGCCTGAAGACAGTTTCCACAGTGCCTGAGATTCTCTAGCAACAACAGGTAGGTGCCTGGCTGAAGCCAAGGGTGTGTTACACAAGAGTTTGTTGGCTGATTCACTTTGGTCAATCGTAGTAGGTTTAGCCCCTAACGGAGACTGGCTGATAAGAATTTCCTGTGGCTAGGCTCTAACCTGCTTCTTTCTGAATGCTCCCCAGTGACAGGTACTTCCCATTGGGGTGTCTGAGTAAGGTTATGGGACTGAGGGAGACAAGTTGGCATCAGGAGGCCATCTGAAGCGGGTAGTAGAGAAGACACAGTTAACGCTACTCATGAGGCTGTTTCCTATATGGTGGGTCACCTCTTGTGGCTGTTTCCTATATGGTGGGTCACCTCTTGTGGTATCCTGTCCATACTGAGTTTCTGAGGAGAGTTCCAGGCTTGGGCACCATGTTGTTACTTTCTGCATTCAGAGGGAAGCTGGGATGCCTTCTGTTTCTTTAATACTGTTTTCTCTTTCCTGATCCTATAAGCCACATGTTTGCACCCTTCTCGGCTTCTGCGCATTTAATGCTTTGGGGAATTTGCATTGTGTTCCCCCCTCAGGGCGAGGTCCTTGTCTGTGCCTGTGCTATTGTGTTTCCAGTGTTACTGAGCATACAATAGGCTGTTCATAAGTACTCATCAAATCGATGAAGAAGACATCATTAAAGGGGCGCTTTCTTGATTTTCCTAATTTCTGAGGCAGATTCCTCTTCACACTGAAGCAAAATGATACCAGTTATTTTCCCAGGTCCTAAGGCTTATGTAAATGGAGCCGGTATTGAGTGAGCTATGTATGAGGAAGATCTGGGAGCTACAAGGCTCTGTATGGACAGAAGGGCAGCCCTGGGGGCAGAAGACAGGCAGCTCCTCTTTTAGGGTCTCTGTTTACCCAGCCATCCTTACTGAGAGCATGTGGCAGAACTTCCTTTCCTACTAACTCCAACTTGGCAAGCCTTTTTTTTTTTTTTTTTTTTTTTTTTTTTTAATTTGCTGTGTGTCATTGAGCCATGTGTTCCAAATAAGACTTCCTTTTAATGGGTTTCATCTCATGAGTGGACCTTCCCAGGAAAATTCTCCAGCATTTTACCAAGCAATGTTGGGAGGGAATGGACTCCTTGCTGTGACAGTTCTTTTGGGAATTGCATCTGAAGCCACATGAGACCAGAAACACCCATCGTAGGAAGAGTGTTAACTCCACTGGCCTGCTTTGGGTCTATCATGGCCCTCTCCTTTCTTAGAGGAGGAGATCAGCAGGAAATATACAAGATTTAAAAGTGGATCTTGGATCCAGACATATGATTGGTCACAGTTCACAGCAGTTTTAGTTAGATTTCTTTTAGTTTTTTTTTTCCTTCAGTTCTCCCAGAAGTTAAGAGTGTGTGTGTGTGTGTGTGTGTGTGTAAAATTTAATCCTGTTTCAGATGGGCTAGAGGGATCAGGATGTGACCAGCAAGGGTCACAAGTTTCAATCAACAGTGCTCTAAAAAAGGAATGGTATTCTCCCGAGGGTCTGCAGATAGCTGAGTGATGGATGTCCAGTGCGCTGACACTGAAGACTCAGAGGAAGTCATAAAGCCAGTTAGTTCCCTTCCTTCATAAGACATGGGCATCTGTCCAGATTGTGGGAGCTTCTGTAGTCCAATCACGTATGGAGCTTGTCTCATTGGCCTTCTAGAAGAGTCCATTCCACCTCTCTCTTTCCCTGCCCACTGTAGTATGTGATTGCTGTAGAGATCTAGGTGGAGAGGATGCCTTCAGCTTCAAACTATGGTCTATAGAGAGACTAAGAAGCTGCAAAGACCTCCAGCAGAAGATTTTCTTAATAAGCTCAGAGACTCTAGACAACAGCATGCTTTCAATTACCTGTTTTATGGCCATCTTTCCCACAGATGGCATGCTTGGGAAAGAGGGAGAAGGGGATGGACTGCATCTTTATTATTTCTCACCAGGATCCTGGCACCCAGCCTGGTACACAGTTGGTGCTCAATAAATGCTACTTGAATGGATGGAGGAGGCATAAATGGATAGATGAAAACATAAATTAAAATATTTCTTTTGGATAAAATTTCTAAGAATTTCACAGAGGTCTTGTGTGATGCAACTGTTTCTTGGCTTTCTCTGATCTAGAAAACTGGCGGAAGAGGAAGCAGTGGGAGATCTGATTCATGACCCATTACTTCCACGGAAGCTCTGACCCACCCTCGTCAGGCTCTCTAAGGGAACAGACACTTTGGTTTGAGTATCTATTTCTGACAACTAAGGACCTTAAAACATAATGGTAAGAATCTGAAAATGTAGAACACAGTGTATATATTTACATATATATGCTATTTATCTATCTATCTATCTATCTATCTATCTATCTATCTATCTATCATCTATTCATCCATCCATTCATCCATCTATCCATCCTTCCTTCCTATACTGTTTTCTAAGGTTGTCTTAGATAACTTGCCAATGGCCCAAGGTTTCTCTGTGGTTTTTATTCTGAGCATATGTCCAAGGCCTTGTGACCCAGTGACCAGATGAAAGACCCAACATAACTTGCCTGGGAGTGGACATGTGGCTCAGAGATATTTGTTTTGCTACAGAACAGACAGAGTCCTGTGTCAGGGGTCAGGATACTTGTGTTTGTATCACCACTGACCAACCAAGCAGAAAATTATTTCTGCTCTTCAGATGCCAGTTGCCCCAGTAACAGAGTGAGAATCGGGACTGCCCTGGTCTCTCTTGGTAGCTAACATCATAAGATTGTCAGTTAGGACAACAAGCTTGCTTCACATGATCTACGCAGGACCTGTCCCAAGCTTACAGCTGACTCACTAAGAGGCCAGGAAAGAATGAACTATGAGGGTCTTTGCCTCGGAAGAACCCCAGGGCGTAGTCTTCTTAAAGATGGGGAGGTATACTTCAAGGGCACTGGTCCTTTGGAAGTTTCTATGTGACCTCTCCAAAGCACTGGGGCACCCAGACATCTTTTGACCTGTGATAAGAATTCTCAGGACTGCATGAGAGGAGCAGGGTGCTGAGATGTAAGCAAGGGTAAGGGGCCACCTGTCATGCCCATCTGTTCAGGGAGAAATGAAATCTTTCCCACTCCAGGGGCTCCCTTGGACTTCTGGGAGCTCATTGAGTTGCTTGCTCAAGGATGCTCAAATTTGGAAGAGTGCCAATTTTGATGAGAAGCTTAAGGGCCTTGGGAATGTTCCTAGCTTGACTTGGTGGGAACGTGGTCTCCGAAATCTGATGGTGTGGGAGCTTCCAGCCTGTCTATCCCACCCCATTTCAGGACATCAGGCATCTCTGAATAGTCTCCAGGTCCTGATGGTGTGGGAGCTTCCAGCCTGTCTATCCCACCCCATTTCAGGACATCAGGCATCTGAATAGTCTCCAGGCCCTACTCTCTGGCTGGTTAATGCTGAGGCTATTAAAGATCCAGCTTTAGCCCCTTTCTCCTGAGTTCCTTCTTTAGACCCTACTCTGTAGTGTGGGTCCTCATTGTTCAAAGGAACTGTTTTCTTTGAAATAGGATTTCTTCTTTTCTCTTTCTTTCTTTCTTTCTTTCTTTCTTTCTTTCTTTCTTTCTTTCTTTCTTTCTTTCTTTCTCTCTCTCTCTCTCTCTCTCTCTCTCTCTCTCTCTCTCCCTCTCTCTCTCTCTCTCTTTCTTTCTTTTTTGTATTGTATCTTGATGCTAGGAGAAAAATATCAGAACAGATACCGAAGTGCAAATAAACATTCCCACAAACATCTTGCAAAGTGACATCACACTGAAGAATGCTCCCGTCATAGTTTGGAGAGATGGTGTCCTTCTCAGAGCACACAATTACTTCTCCAATACCAGTGGTACATCTAGACAAATCCCCTCCCCATGGGCACAAGTCTGCTGGGTTCCATAGCCATCTTCTTGGTTGAACAAAGCAGGCCATTATGGTTAATAACATCTGGACACAGATTTTAAAGCATGTGTAACAAAGTGAGTATTTTTTTCTTTTTCTTTTTTTTGCATTTCAATGATGACAGAAATAAAAAAAGCAAGTAACACTTGAAATGTAATGTAGAATCAGGGTCCTTTGGGACCTTGCTAGAGTGACCATGTAGTTCCAGGAACAGTACCAAATGTCATTCTTGAGTAGTTTGGGGGATGAGGGTACCGCTATCAGACATACAGTATTAGAAACTACGGCAAGGTGACAGCTCCCAAGCTGGTTGCCTTTTGACCCTGGAAGTGCTTTTAGATGGAAACTTGTCTAAAAGCGCATTCCTTTTTTTTTTTTTTTTTTTTTTTTCAGGACTTAGATAATCTTCTTACATTGAGTTAAAAAATAAAAATAAAATTTTATTTTTAGCATGTTCTTTTCAAAGCTCTACTGCCTCCAGAAGAGGCAGCGTGGAGGGATTCCCTCGAGGGCAAAGCAGCCATATACTTGGACTCAAGCCAAGCTCCCAGCCTGGAAAGTGGAAGGATGTTGCTAGCATTTGGTTCATCTATCCATTTTGTAGGGAGGGTGTAGACTGGAGGGTCGGGGTAAAGATGGCAGTGCAGAGGATCGGGGAGAAAAGCAAGCATTTTCTCTCCCCTGGGGGCCTGTGAGCCGACATGCTAGTGACACACATAGTAGGACACTGAGCGTGTCTCGATTATGCAGCACTTTCTACATGCCATCTGCATAATTCCATCTCCTCGAGATGATCCAAACTACTTGAGGACATTTGGGTTCTGGAACATGGCCACTCTAGCCTCATCAGAAAAGAAAACACGGATGTAACTCGGCAATGAAAAAAAGGAAAAATGTCACCATGATAGCTGTTGCGCTTGAATGACAGAAATGAAGGACGGAGGTCTACAGATCTACTTAGCTCTTGACTTCAGGTTTTAAAAATTCAGAGTTAACAAAGGAAAATCCTTCGAATTCTGATTGGTCAATATTCCTGATGACTTCCTGGTCAGGAGGTGTTAGGACTGGTGGATGGCGGGTGAAAAACCGGTCGAAGTTTTCAGCGTTTCGCCCACACTATGAGAGGGGGAGAAAAGAACTTGTGGTGGGTGGGAAAACAAAACAAAACAAAACAAAACAAAAAGCCAAAATAAAACTGAACTGAACGGAACCGGGTGTGGTTTTCCTTCAATCCCTTCCCTTCCAGAAACGCAGAGAGGCTGTTTCCATGATCCGGAATGAGAGCAATGTAAAATGCAAAATTCTCATGACCTTTGCTACGTGACCTTGGGCTCCCAGCCTTTGGGTGCTGAGGCTCTCAGGTCACTCCTGGTTTCCTTTGGGGAAGTCAGGAAATGTATGCCAAAGGCATGAGGAGGCAGGGCTAGCGGCATGTGGCATGTCCCCACCGCGTCACCCACCCCAGTGAGTCGGACATGGCATCTGTTGAAAGCCATGGGATTAAGGCACTTCCCCATCTTTAATGGGTGTCAGATGTCAATTAATGACCCATTCATACATCACCTGGCGAGCTCAATATTTATAGCAGCAGATCCCTTAAAGTGCCATCCTGCTGCTCTTGATCAGGAACCATAGGTGCTTCTAGCTCAACAGAATATAGTTTTCAAACATCAGCCAAGAACCCAAACACGAGATCTCAGTGACACCACAAAGTCCCAGATAGCTGGATTAATCATTGACCCATAATTACAAGGTTCCAGAAGGTAAAATCAACCACTCTCTCTCCAAATAGGAAGAGCTGGTGTGAGAGGAAATTCACATGCACATGCTAAACTCCTGCCTAAGGAGCGGAGAGGAGTTACTACATGGGAGTTCTCGCTCTGGTTGCTTTCCAGCAGAGCCCATGTGCACAGACACCCTCAGGATTCTAGTGTCTACAAGAGGTGTTGTGGCTTGAGTGTGCAGTGTCTCCCACATGTGTGAGGGTTCAGACGCTTGCTCCCCAGCTGACGACAATGTTCTGGAAAGTTGTGACATGCTTAGGAGGTGGAGCTTTGCTGGAGGAAGTGAGTTACTAGATGCAAGCCTTGAGGTGTCATATTCTGGCCATACTTCCTGAGTGCTCACTGCTTCCCGGCTGCTGATGCAATGTGACCAGCCACCTCACAATCCTGCTGCTTATCAGGTATTTGATTGCAATGATGAGGAAAGTAAGTTAGGCAGGAGGCAACATCAACCTAATTCTATTACAGTATCAGTCATAGTAGTGGTGGGTGACCTGTAGTGTGTGTTTGCCACAGCTGGGCACCCAGAAGAAGACTTCACTCATATTATCTCATTTAATCCTCTCAGTGGCCTTATGGAGAAGATCATTGCTATGGCTTTATTGAAGGTGGAGTTATATGTTTGAGCAATTGGTCTCCAGCTACAGGTACTAACTTGAGAGGTTGTAGAATCTTTGGGATTGTGGCTTAGCGGGTGGAAGTGGACCACTGGGGGCAGGCCTTGGAAATGAGATCCACTTCTGCTTAGGTCTCCATGCTTTGCCTCCAGCCCACCATGATGTGACCAACTGCCTCACACTGCTGCTGACATGTCTTCCACATCAAGGTGAACCAATATCCTCTGAAAGTGTGGATTAAAACAAACCCTTTCCTCCCTTAAACTGCTTCCACCAGAGATTTATCATGGTTTCAAAAAAAAAAAAAAAAAAGTAACTAATGCAAATATTAGCTCCCATTTCTTAGATGAGGAAACTAAGGCCAGGAAATCATCTGCTCAAGGTCAAACCGCGAGCAATCACGATGCGGGAGGCGGAGCCAGGGTCTCTGCCTCCACATTTACCAACATAGCCGACGGATAGGATAGGAAGTGGTAGGCTGCAAAGTGCAGTGGGGTGGGAATGTGAGTGAAATCACGGTTCTGGGGTCTCTGCTTTGATTGACAGAGAATGTGGTTCTCTCAACAGCAGGGACAGGATGTGGGAAAACTCAGAAAGATGGTGATTTCCATTTTGGGATATCAAGGTTTTAAGAGCCTGTCTAGTTGAGAACCAGGGGGAGTCAAGAGTTGTGGGGCTCAGGGGAGAGACCTTGAAAAAACCTTTCAAAATGTCACACTGAGGGAGGTGGGATGGATAATAACAAGAATGACCACCAGCTACCTCACACGCAGCTGGCACGCACTGAGTGGCTTTGTTCATGGTACCTTTTAAATTCGTGTGATAACCCTTCGAGGCACAAATTTTACTCCTGTCTGCCAATTATTAAACTTGCCTCAACATTGTCTTAGAGCAAGCAGGGGAACCAGGAGAGAGTACCTCAGATATGCTAAGGACTGAGAGAAGCCACAGGCAGATGCACTGTCCTTTTGGAAATACCTCTAAAAAGTCAGGCAGGAAAGTCAGCTGAAAAGAAGCCATTGGATTTGGCATCTGAGCGTGCACAGAAGGGACAGCAGAGACTGCCATTGAGCTCCTGTCGCCAGGAGAGTGAAGTGTCTCCACAGAGCCTTAGCAAAAGGGATAGGATGGGCACTCTCTG
This sequence comes from Uromys caudimaculatus, assembly GCA_028551405.1. NCBI lineage: Eukaryota > Metazoa > Chordata > Mammalia > Rodentia > Muridae > Uromys > Uromys caudimaculatus. The sequence continues at coordinate 74,398,575 of CM052703.1, forward strand.
GAAGCCACAGCTGCTGCCTGAACAGAGGAGAGCTCCGGGTTCTGTGTCCCGCAACAGGGATCAGAACCTTGGCATCTTATTGCTCACTCACTGTACAACTTTGAGGACATTTCCTCTTGTGTAAAACAGGGACAACTGTGGTCTTCTCATGTGGGCTTGTGATGATAACACCATGAAATGACATGTGTGACAAGGGCTTGGAATAGCTTCTTGTTTCCTTTGTGAAGCATCACCGGCAGTGCATGCTTCTGACAGGGGTTAGTTCCAGGCTACTCAAGTTTTAAATCCTGAAGACACAGACTTGAGTTTTTAAAGCTCTTGTTAAGCTTACAGACATATTTGTGAGTCTGGAAAGACGACTCAGTTGGGAAAGAGCCTGTCACTCAAGCATGAGGGTCTGAGCTCTATACTCAAGCACCCACATAAAAATCCAGGAACAGTGGAGGGTGCCTGTCCTCTTAGCTCTAGGAAGGTGAAGACAGAAGGATTCTTGGGACTTGCTGACCAGTCTGCTTCAAAAAACAGAATGGGAAGCAGTTCAGGAAGACACCTTGCTAGATCAACCTTTGACCTCTGTATGCATGTGCATATATGTGCACACGTGCAGCAAAACGCGCACGCGCGCGCGCACACACACACGCACACCACACAAGTGCATATCGACTTTAATAGAAGAAGAATATCACTATTGTGAAAGTGTATCTTGCATTCACTCTGCTATGGGAAATTTAAAGGCACCAACTTGATGAAGATAAGAATACTCTAAAAGGTAAATTTCAGATGATGAAAAATAGAAACATAAGAAAGTTGCAGAAAAAAGCTTAAATAAATGTACTTATGAGAGTGAAAAGGGCATTCCAAAAGGGTCAACACCAAGAAGCAATGAAGAAAATTATGTCTAATGATGTTAAAAACTGAAAAATGTATGTGTAGTTAAAAAGAAGAAAGAAACAAAGCCCAAATAAGCCTAAAGGTTAATAGCCAATTCATTAAAACGTAATAGTGATGCCTGCTATAGAGAGGGGTTCTTTAACTTGTAACTATGAGTTATGAGTTAAGTGATTATGTCTAGGAAGGAAAAGATAGCCCAAAGGAAAATTATGTAAAGGCAAAATATTAATATTCTTTCTTCCTTTTTTCTTTTTGGGTTCAGAGAATTGGACTTAGGGTTTCAGATACACAGGACAACACCGTCCCATTGATCTATATCTGTAGCCCGGGAAATTAATTTTCATTAAAACTTATATTTGTTTTAAATTAGATGCGTGTATGGTAGGTATGTGCACTTAAGTGAAGGTGCCCGGGGAGGCCAGAAGAGGGAGTCCCATCTCCTGGGGCAGGAGGCAGAGGCTACCTGATGTGCACACTGCAAACAGAGCTTGGGTCTTCTGCTCTTAACCACTAAACTAGCTACCTAGCCACCCTGAGAAACTACTTTTAAAGAGTTAAAATACACAAAAGCTGCTCAAATGTGATTTATAATCAAGGAAATGGCCTTTGAGCATGTGCTTAGTGAAGCAAGTAAGGAGCAGTGTCAGTTGGATATCTGAGACAAAAGAAAAAGCATTGAAGGCAGAGGCAGGGTATGTGCAAATGTCCTGAGGCAGGGATGTGCTTGCCGCCATCCTCAGTGAGGACAGAATGGGAACAGAGTGACCGAGGGGTAGGAGGGATGGGAGAGGCCACAGAGAAGGACAGGAGCCAGAGCATGATCCTCACGGCCCTGTGAGGTCAGTGGATTTCCATCTCAGCTTGATAAGCTCTCAGTGACTTGATGGTTGTGTTTAAATCAAATCACCAGTGTTGTCTACAAGGGCTGTATGTGTCAGGAGTGACACTGGAAACAGCCCAGGTAGGAGACTGTTGCAACAGCTGGCTTAGAACAGATGAAGGCTTGGAGGAAGGGGGCTGTCGGGAAGATGAGTTTGGACTTGGCTATAACTCATTGCATTTAGTGTTGACAGGTTCTGAAGGAGGAGAGAAAGAGGAGCTGGTGCCTTTGAGTCTCTGACTTTAGCTGCTTGGAGAGTGAGGACCGTTAAGGGCTGAACACATTTGTAGGGAGGGGATCCCTGCTCTTCCTCATGGTAAATTGGAGATTACAGTGTCGATGTCAAGGAGGATGGAGGGAATGCAGTGTGGAATGACGGTGTCTGGGGGCTAGACTGGCACCAGGTACACTGAATGAGAACAACTATAGTTGTCCAGAGGCGAGAAAGAGAAAGAGGTGAGAAAGAGAAAGTAGGCAGGGTTGTGTGCAAATGGACCAAGTTGAGAGGGCTCACTGGTGGAAGACGGTGTGTCATAAGGGATTTCTACTGCTGTTTTCCTTTGGCTTGGATGTCAAGACTCAAAGGAGCCAACACCGGAAGCCTATTAGCGGAGACACCTAGAGTCTTCAGGAGCTGTTTTTCTTAAAAACTATCCACTTTCCATCCCCGCTAGGAGGAAGGCTGCTGATTTGCAGGGCTCCCCAGAGGCTGAGAGGAAGCTGAGAAACAGCTTCTAGCAGTTCTGCACCCCTTCACCCCCACCCTTTCCTAGAACAATGAAATCTTTAAGTGAGATAGCACAGAGGAGATGCTGGAAGCAGGGGTTAAGCAAGGGGGCAAGGCTGCTGTGGAGGAGCGTGATTTCCCTGCTAATAAGCAGCTTACGGGGCTGGCAGATTACAGCCTCCCTGTTAAGTGTTTCTATGTTTTTCAAATGGAGCTGTCACTGTCCATTAGTTTCAGGGGCGCTCCCTAAATGGAGACATCAGCCCTTGGGAGGCAGAGCCTGGGATCTGTTCTACGCCTGCTGTGTCCTTGGAGAGAATGGGCAGCTTGGTGGCTGAGATCTAATTATCAATGTAGTCTGGACCACACCTGCCTCCCTGACTATCCTGAGTAGATACGCTAGCCTCATTTAGCTACTGGCAGCGAATTCAATCTCCTTGTCTTCAGGGCACACCAAAGGGGCCGCTGGCACAGAGACAGGGGACGAAGCCAACTAGTGTATTTAAACCACAGGCACCTATTCCAGGGGCAGAGTGAGCAGCTTTGCCTGATGGCACCATGCTCACTTAGGATCTATAAGCCTCGGTGGAAAAGCTGGTCTCTGAGCTGTTACAAAGGAGTTGTGCCCATCCCCTCCTGGCTTCTGTCTCATTAGGTTGCCAACAGCTTTGAGTGTGGCTCCTGAGTGTGGGGACGACGTGTTGCACAGCAGTGAGGCATGCACTACTCATGCAAAGAAGTCTGGGTTGCATCCCGGACACAATGGAAACAAATGGTTACGGTATGTGCTCAGTTATGCCATCATAAGGATCATTCAAAGTGCCAAGACACAACAGAACCGAGGCCCATGTCCCAGGATCCACCGTCAAAGACTCCTGGGGGTTGCCCGAAATGGTAGACGTGATAACCAAGCTTTCTATGAATGTTTTTGTCATTTAATTTATAAGTTAGACATAGGGAAAGATTAATGAGTAACGATAAAACAGGTAAATTATAATGATACATTTGCATTGAAAGTTTTTCTCCCTGATATTCTAATGGTTTTGGATACAGTTGTCAATATGTAACAGAAGGAAACCATGGTCGCGGGAACACTCTAGGTCTTTTTCTTGCTTTATTTCAAATGCCTCCCACTGCCCAAATTCCACATTCCTTGTGTTTGTCTATTTTGTTTTTGAAACAGGATCTCACTGTGTAGCCCTGTTTGGCCCTGGAACTCACTCTGTAGAACAGGCCAGCCTTGAACTCACAGAGATCTTACTGCCCCTGACTTCTAAGTGCTGGGTTTAAATGTGTGCACTACCATACCTCTCCTCAAAGTCCACACTCTTCAGAATGGCTTTCTACAGAGACTTTCCAGTCTTCTGGTCCATTGCTCCTGTGCTGTTATCCTCCAACCTGTACCATACTAGAGCCAAACTGGGCTATTTCCGTTGCTAGGATGCTCACATGAACCTCTCATCCCCACCTTCGTCCAGGATGTTTCCTCTACCAAGAACCTGTGCCTCCCACCAGTCTCACCTCACCCCACTGGCTTCTACACATCCTGCCTCCTGAAGGGACTCACTTCCTGGAAGGCATATCCTGGTCACCTCTATGTCCCTACAGTGCATGTGGACACAGGATGTTAACCCAAGAATCATTACAGTAAGAAGAAGAGAAGGAGGAAGAGGAGGAGAAGGAGGAGGAGGAGGGGGGGAGGAGGAGGAGGAGGAGGAGGAGGAGGAGGAGGAGGAGGAGGAGGAAGAAGAAGAAGAAGAAGAAGAAGAAGAAGAAGAAGAAGAAGAAGAAGAAGAAGAAGAAGAAGAAGAAGAAGAATCTTCTATTAACCAATAGGGAAAACAGTTAAATAAATAAAGACATCTATTTGATGTATCACCATGCAAAAATCTTTGAAAATTAAAAGAAGATGTAGAATATCTCGTAGCACCATGTTCTGTATAATCTCCAAAAGCACACAATGTGCCTTTGTTTTCTATAGATCACATGATGATCACAAGAGGTGGGGTCTCCTTATTGCTGCCTCCAGTGTATCTCAGACTCCAGACTGACTGCCCTGAGCATTTCTGTGGGTTTCCTGTCTCTAGCCACCTCCTCTAGCTTTATAGGGACTCTGGGGTCTCAAACTCTAGCCCCTTAGCTGTCCTGGAAGTGTCACCCTCTGAACCACCTCTCTAGCCCGAGAAGGGTCTTCCATGTTTGTTTTGTTTATTTTCTTTTTTGTCTGTCTGTCTCTTTTTCAAGACAGGGTTTCTCTGTGTAGCTCTGGTTGGAACTTGCTCTGTAGACCAGGCTAACCTTAAACTCAGAGATCTACGTGCCTCTGCCTCCTGAGTGCCGGGATTGAACTCTGGTGCCGCCACCACCCGGCTTGTTTTTTGTTTTCTTTATTTTAACTTAAAAATAGCATGCTTTGTTCTGTTTTCCTCCAACTACGTTTAAGTGCCACCTCCTCAGAGAGCTGTTCTCTGCCTCCTCCAAATCAGGTTAGCTCCTGCATCCTCATCTCTTGATACTCCCCACCGGACACCTTGTTCTGTGTGATCAGCACACACAGCATCTCAACCTGCCCCACACATCCATCCGTTTATTCCATCATTCCACTATTTCCTTTAGTCCCAGCTAGTAGGTAAGACCCATGAAGGCACACTCTCTTTTTGTTGTTGTTCAACATTTCCAAGGCCCAGAAAAGGTGCCCAGGACTACTGAATGGACCCGCAGCGGTCTGTTCTGTGCTTATGGTGAACCGGGTGTGGTGCAGAGCACCTCCAAACACCCTGTCTCTTTAGTCCACAGATAGCTCTATGAAGTGCTCATTGTACCACACGGGAATGGGTTGATCCTACAGGTGACAGAGTCAGCCCCATGTACCAGTCATCCCCCTTTGTAAAAACAAACTTTTAAAAATCACGAAGAGAAGCAAAATCTAGCGAAATTCTATGACCCTGGCCTCCCCTTCCCCCTCTGTGTGTAGCACGTACATGTGTGTACATTTGTTAGTGGGTTACACATGCCTGGGAGGTTGCACACTGTGTAAGTACATGGAGAGGTAAGAAGAGGATTTTTGGTATTGTCCTAGTCCCTTGAGACAAAGTTTGTTTCTGAACCTGAAGCTCCTTGTTATTTTGGCTTGCCTGGCCAATAGCTAGCTGTCAGGATCTGCCTGACTCCCCTTTCTCAACACTGGTGGCATAGTCCTGAGAGATCTTATGACCCTAACCGTGAATCTTGTTAACCTGGCTCTTGTGTGGGTGCAAGGACTCTAACTCAGGTCTCCGGTCCTTAGTCTAAACCACTGTGCCATTTCCCAGGCTCCAGACTCTATCTCTCATTAAGTGACTGCTTTGGCTGTGTTCTGGGTGTCTGGGTAAAGAACTGATGGGTGCTTTTTATTCCTTAAGCAGGTTTGGAATCATTATTTTTAATTTGCTTTTAAAAAGAAACTAGATGAAACGTGCAGTAAACATTTTCCATGTCGGCAAAATCTCTTGCTCTCTTCTTTCTTCCTCACCTGTTCATCCTAAGTTCATGTGGTTGCTCGAAATAAACTCTCATCTTTCCTATCCTTTCTATTTGTCGCCTTTAAAGATCCAATTCCCACCAATCTGTAATATAAGCAGGGAAAAGATTATCTTGCCTCAACAGGAAAATTGAAAAGTTGTCAATGTATGTGGAGTCTCGAGGAATAAAGCAGGAGAGGCAAGATCCAGAGATTCTTTGGTTCCGTTATAGGCATCCTATAGCACCCCACTATCCCAGAGCATGCACATAGCACGGCTTTGTAAGCTGAGATGACCTGAGAACCAACCCTAGCTTCACCACTCCCAGGGGCATGACCTGCACGCAAGTTAGTTAAATTCCCAACATTCACTTGTTCTAGATGGATTTACCTTGTACATGAAGTGAAAGGGGGAGGGATGCTTCAGACTCTGGATTGAAGACTTCATTTTTAATGATGCTATCATATTATGATCATTAACAAGATTCACTGTTAGGGTCATGCTACTTATTAAGGTTGGCCATCATTCTTGTGAAGTTTATTACCAAGCTTAAAAGGAAGCTTTGTACTTGAAAGTTGTGTAGAAGTTCAAATGAAGATGGCGGTTGGATGTGACTTCATGTATAAAATACAAAGACTCATTTTGTTTTGAAGCTAGGTAGAAAACTGAAATAGTTATTAAGCCTCTCAGAATGAGGTAGTTGAGCTTGCCCTTGACACTCTTCTGTTGATTAATTCTTTAGAATCTTAATAATTGTTTTTCCAAATTCTAAGAAGATGAAACCAAAAACTTGTTAAGGAAAAAAATGAAAGTGTAATCAAAATGTTAGAATAAAAGTCACTGCCATTGTTTTTATGTGCATCCAATATTTAGCACAGCAATCGATAGCCAAGGGCTATTGACTGTTCTGGGTGGTGGGCATATGGGACGGGCAAGGTGTGCTCCAGCTACTGTGAGTCTCAGAAGCTCTAACACAAGCCACCAATAGAGAAAAATCCACTCCAGTTAGTCATGAGCATTATATGAATCTGCCACTTAAACCCTGAGGTGCAAGCGTGGTGAGATATGGGGGTCTGTAAGGTAGGGAAGGACCTTTGAGGTATGGGGGGGGGGTCTGTGATATATGGGGAGGAGTTTTGGGGTATGGAGGCTGTGAGGAATGGAAGAGCCATAAGGTATAAAGAGGCTGTGAGGAATGGAAGGGCCGTAGGGTATAAAGAGGCTGTGAGGTATGGGGTGTGAACATGGGGGGCTGTGACTATGAAGATCCTGTGTAGTATGAGATATGACAGTACTGTGAGGTACACAGGTATGAAGACTGGGGTCTGTGAAGTAATGAGGGGCTTGAGGAATGGGACCGTGAGGTTTGAGGGTACTGTGCAGTAGGAGGGGGGGGGTGTGAGGTATGAGGATGAGGTACGTGGAGCTTTGGGTCATGGGAGGAGCTGCAAGGCACAAGCAGGACCTAGGGTTTCAGTTAGAGATTAGTGGAAAAGCTGCACGCTCAGACAAGAAGGATCCATTTCCAGTCCCAGCGAGACTCAGTCACTTGGAAAGACATTTCAAACAGGTAACAGGCCACTTCTGAGTTGTTCTGGAAATGGATTTAGGGAACAGGCTACTTTGGGGTTGTTTTTAAAGAATATACACTTTGTAAATAAATAACAAATGGGCTTTGTTGTTTCCCTTTCTGGGTCATGGGAAGATCTTCATTCTCCAAATTCTACTGTCATTGGACATGGCTTCTCACAGAGTTGGAGCTTTGTAGAGGAGTGGTTGAGGAGACAGTAAACCCAGTAAACACTGCTTCATACAAGCTGGAAGAGGGACTTTAAAAGGAGGAGACCTAGGGGGTAGAAAAGTGCTTGCTAGGCAAGCATTAGGACCAGAATTCAATTCCCAGAATCCATGTAAAAAGCATGGCACAGTCGCACACATTTCTAATCCAGTACTGGAGACAGGCACATTGCTGGGGCTCACAAGCCTGCCTATGCTAATAAGGTAAGCTCCAGGCCAGTGAGAGAGACCCCCCCAAAAGATCAAATAAATATAAATAAACAAACAACAAATGGATGGGTAGAGTCTGAAGAATGACACCTATGTTCTACAGCCTCCATGACTCAATCATTCACACACATATATGCATCAGTATACACACACACACACACACACACACACACACAAAGAGATTCTGAATTTAGCTTTCAGATAGTCAGTTGCCCCTCCAGATCCATTATGGGTCAGTTCCAAATATCTTTTTGGCTCCTTAAGTACCTCAGTTCTTGTATGCTGCAGTTCCTTATATAGAATGTGGGCATAACCTATGTACATACTGTCTGAATCAGAAGACTTAGGACACCTAACATGATGCAAATGATGTCCAAGAAGTTATTATCCTGTTCCATTTAGGGGATGATGTCATGGTAGTGTTCTAACACGGTCTACGTAGACACAAAATTTACTTTCTTAAAAATGACCATCCATTTGTTTGAATCCAAAGAACAGAACCTGGGGACAGAAAAGGTCCACGGTACTCATGTATTTGAGAACTTACTAAAAGAATAAAGCAGAGTTCTCTGTGAAGATGAGTGTCAACTCCAGGGCAAAGAGACTGAAGCAAGGAACAGAAGTGGCCCGCACTCAGATGGGATTAGAAGTGGAATTCTGCGCTTTTATCTAGGTTGGTATCTTCATTGGATAGCTTTTTAAAAAGTCAACCAAGATTCAATTATTTTCAAAAAATAACTTATTTCCATTTTACATGCATTGGTGTTTTGCCTGCATGTATGTCTGTGTGAAGGTGTCAGATCTTGGAGTTACAGACAGTTGTGAGCTGCCATGTGGGTGCTGGGATTGAACCTGGGTCCTCTTGAAGAGCAATCAGTGCCCTCAACCACTTAGCCATCTCTCCAATCCAAGGTTCAACATTTGTGTGTGTGTGTGTGTGTGTGTGTGTGTGTGTGTGTGTGTTTGAGTACATATATGTGTATAGATGAAGTTGTATGTTGTTATATGCTGTACTTGTATGGGACATGGTGTATTTTGAGGCTTGCACACTTCTCTACAGAGGAACTTAGCTGTAAAGGTCACTCTAAGAGAGTGCAAAAGGCTCCTAGCAAGAGGGAACTCAAGACTTAATTTCACCGCATAACCTTAACAAATACTCTTTGGTAGTTTCACACACGTCTAGACTAAGTCTTAGTCCCTCCATTATCTCCTCTCACCTTGCCTACACTAACACCCTTTTCCTTCCCAGCAAATCCCCCTGCTCTTCCCATGTCTTTTCTGGGTGTGGGACTTACTGAGTTAGTTAGTACTGTTTGCATGAGCATGGGCACATTATTACTTCCTGGATTATGAGCAACTTTCCTGTGGCTATACCACTGCAGAGAATGACACCCCTCCTTCCGGCACTCATAACAATAATCAGGAAGGGGAGGACCCTTATGAACACCCCCCACCCCCACACATTGTGCTTCCATTATGAGATGTTGAGGGGCTCAATCTCAGCTGCCCACTGCATAGCTTTGAGTGTGATTGGAAGTTTGATTTTTCCATATTTCTTTAAAGACAGATCAAAGTATGAAGTAATGAGGTCAAGAAAGACCTCAGGCCTGGGAGAGCAGGCAATTTCCAGGTCATTGATGACTCAAAAGGAGAAATGTCAATGGAGTGGTGGGGGCAGTTTGCACCAGGAAAGAAGGAGCAAATTGTCACTAACCAGAGCCAGCAACCTTTCCTAACTGTTTATGCAAAGTTTGAGGAGGCAGTCAGCTTCAGAGTGAAGAGGGGACCTGGTGTTCCAGAGAAGAGGTTTTTAAGATGAAAATGATGAAGAAGATGGCCAGGAACGAGTTGGAACAGATAGCTTGTGTCTTGTCTACACAGCAGACATCTCCTCTCCTAGCAATAGAGAAACACATCCTTTCTTCCTCATTATGCTTTGTTGAGCTAGGAATAGACCTGGTCTCTTGGCTCAAGGGGACAGACGACCCAGGTCAAGCCAATTAGCATAGTCCATCCCCCCTGGTAACATGGAACAGAAGAGAAGCATATAGTCTAATAATCATCTACTAAGATTAAGTCTAAAGCTACCAGGAATTTTAGGAAAAAGAAGCTTATTTCCTGTGGAAGTTTCTGGAACTTCCAGGAACTAAGTTGTTCGTTGCCATGTGCCTTGAATGTTAACTTGATCACGTCAGGAGATGCCAAGAGATCAGTCAAGCATGCTTCTGAGTGTGTTGATTCTTTCCAGAGACAACTAGACCACAAGGCTCTGACCTAATCAATGCTTTAATCCACCAGCAGATCCAAGATTTGAACAGACATTTGGAGGTGATGGAGCTGTGGAAGGTGTCTTAGTTAGGGTTTCCATTGCTGTGAAGAGACACGGCAACCAAGGCAACTCTTATAAAGAACAGCATTTAATTGGGGCTGGCTTACTGATTCTGAGGTTCAGTCCATTATCATCAAGACCTGAAGCATGGCAGAATCCAGGCAAGCATGGCACTGGAGGAGCTGGGAGTTCTACATCTTGTTCAGAGGCAAACAGGAGAAGAGTGGCAAAGTCCATATCCACAGTGACACACTTCCTCTAACAAGGCCACACTCACTCCAACAAGGCCACACCTCCTAACAGTGCCACTCTGTAGTCCAAGCATATTCTAATCACCTGGAGGAAGTAGGTGGCCGGCAATGTGCCTTTGGGCCACTCCTTTCCTGTCTCTTTCTGCTTTATATCTGTCATGAGGTGGGCTGCTCTGCTCTATCTTGCCCTTCTGCAGCAAAACTCTGCTTCAGACAGCCTCATAGATAAGGAAACAGCCAACCACGAACTGGAAGTGTGAGCCAATTTAAATCTTTCCTCCTGTGAATAGTTTCTGTTAGGAATCTGTCACAAAAGTCAAGGTCATACGTACTAACCCAAGGACCACAAAGTCTTCTGAGAAGAACAATTCCTTAGAGGTAGAGGAAGCAATCAAAGGAGATAGGGAAATGGAGTGTCTTTAGCACTGTGTGAGGCCATAAGTCTAGCTACACCTAAACATTGAGTAGTTTCCCTTAAGTCAGCTTGAATCAGGATCCTGTCTGCAACCACAGGAAGTCTTGTTATGTGGAGAGAAACTGTAAACAGATGTTTATGAAGAGATGGGAGGATGACATTCAGAATAGGAGTGGAGAGAAGTCACACACTGAGGAGGTCATGGCTGTCAACATACCTATGCACTGATGGGTTCACTTTTGTCTCAATTTTTCCAGCCACTCAAGAGATGGTATTATCATCAGGGAGCAAGAGGGTTAAATCTGGACTGATAAGAATTTGAGAAAAGAAGCTTTAGGGCTTGCCCAAGGGACTTAGGAAAAGAGGGTCTGGAAGGCACAAGGCCCAGCTTAGGCCAGAGAGCCGACATCTGTGGAGGACCAGAGGCCTTCTTACTGCCCGTCTTCATTCATCTACTAAACAGCAAAGTTGATGTTGAGTTATGGCTCCATTTGACTCTGAGTCCACTTTTCTTTTTGATGGACTGAAGTAGAAACTAACTTTCTTTGGAAAGTTAGTTATGGCAAATGATGGTTTGCTGGGGCACACAGGTGAAAGGATGTCTTGCTAAAGCAGGCACATGAAAGAATGTTTTCCTGAAGCAGACACAGGTGAATGGATGTTTTGTTATAGCAAATGCATGAAAGGACCTGGGATGAAGCAGTATAAATATGACCCCATGAACAGTGGGAGACAAGCACTGAGCATTGGTTTGGTTTGCTCCGCCTCGCTATTCTTCTCTAACAACACGCAAGTATTGGTTCGCCTTACATGGTGTTGTTGAGCTCAACTTGTGGTAATGCTACCATTGAGAGAAATTCGCCCAAGAACTACTCTTGAGTTTCCTGCAGCAGCTTGTCACTTCTGTGGCCTCGCCTCAGTCTGGTTGGTGAGCTTGGTAGTTTTATTAGGAATGAACTACAGTTGCTGGTTCATGCCTGGTGTCTGCCTGCTTAGAGGATTGGTCTGCAGCTGCTGAGTAGTATTTGGTGTTTGTTACAGGACTGAACTGCTGAGAAAGAAGTTCAAGCTCGCTTCCAAAGAACTATTGCTGAACAGGTCCACTTCCCCCATATCCTAATAACTTTTCACTTCCACTACCTCTGCTGGGTGGTGGGCTAGAGGAGAGATTGAACCCTTATTGAAAGTAGGTTGCAAAAAAATGTATGCTTATAATGAACAGTCTCCCTGAATCCTCTTGGTTCTCTTCTTGAGTGCTCTCTCGACCTTTAGTCATGAGCTTTCTGGGATATTGTGATTACCATTACAGCCTAGGTGGGGTTGGCCAAAGAGTCAAGAAATGGTCCTACCAAATATCTACCCAATGGGGCCTATCCCTCATGGAGGTAAGTGAAGTCAAGATTAGACCAAGAGAATCATAAACCTCACATCTGTATGGCTGAATTTGATTGGTGAGGAAAGAAACATAACAGGAAAGAGTTCTTTGGGGGTCTCTAAGGTGAAAGGTTAGACTTTATATTAACTGATGCTCAGATTTAGTCTCTGGGTGACCACAGGCATGTTTTTTAGCTCATGAGTCTGAGTGTGTTTCATTACATGTATAGGAAAATGAATATTAACTCCTCTCTTCCCGGGGTTTTGTGGGGGTGCAATTATCTTAGTTAAGTTCACACAGGTCTACATTCTCTAGGAAAAGTAAAATATGTGACTAACATGGCTGACTTGTTATAGTTATAAATAGCATAATGAATACAGCCCTGCTTCTTAGCTTTGTTATATTCTCTGGGTGAGTCATGTAGACAAATCTCTGGCCTTCTGTTCATCTGTTGGATGAAGGAGTTGAATTCCCTTTCCAAGGCAGTCTTCCAATCCTTGACTTGTATCACATTTCACCAATTATTGCCAGACATCCTAACAATGCCACGATCTCTCTCGGAGCATGGGAGTGCCCCATCTATCATTTCAACTCAATTGCTGACTTCTCTTCCAGGGTTCAGTGTGAAGTCACGCACCTGGCAAATGATTCTGGAACTCCGTTTGGTCCAGGCACCTCTAAAATTCCAACTACCTGAAGGGAGCCTGATTTGATCCGTAATTTGATGGATTCTCCATGGGGACAGGGAGCAGATGGAAAGAGAGAGAGAGGCTGTGTTTCTAAATGACTCTGGGCTATCCGTCAGCTACTATATGAACACACCCTAGTATTTCTGTTACAATATCTGCAAACTCTGCCCCCATAGATATGCGCATAGAACCTCCAGAATGGAGGATGGAAGCATCTCTTCTTTCCAGAGCCTAACCCCAGATCCTCCCTTTGGATGCTGCTCTGCCCTGCTCTAAGTCCATGTCTGCTGTCTCTGTTAGCCTTGCAACCCAAGCTTCCAGAAGAAGGAAATTTGCACCTTTTCCAGTTGTGCCAGTGGACTGTAAAAGGTGTGAACACATGAATTATTTGCTGCAGTATTTTAAAATACATGTGAAGTCATTTGGATTGCACAAATTTTCAGTCTTTTCCTATTTTGTAATAAACTCCATTAGTTGTCATGGCACTCTTCCCTTATTGAGAGCCAGGCCTTATCTGGTGATCCGAATTCATCTAATAATCTTCCCAAGGATTTTAGGCAGTACAGAGTTCAGAGTTCAAGTCCTGGCTCTGCCACACTCTACTGCTAGACTGTGAATGTATTTTTAACTTCTCCAAGCTCCCCAGCTCATCTGTAACATGGTGATGACAACACCTATGTCAAAGCTGTTGTGAGAGTCACATGAGCCAACACTTGAAAGACACATAGACAGTGTCCACCCCAGGTAAGACCTCAATACGCTCTCTAACGTGTTTGAATAATACAAGTTTTGTGAGAATTACTTTAAAGTAATTCATCGTTCAAACAGCCATTGTCCTCTTGAGTATTTGGTACTTTGGAGGTGTTAAGTTGGAGTTAAGTTCAAAGCTTAAATAAATCATACTGAGTAGAAGTTAGATTCCTTTCCTAAGCCTTGAATTTGGAGTCTGAATAGCAAACACACAAAGGTTACACTTTCTGGCTTCGATTCAGAAATGTCAGGACATCAAACACACCTTCCGCCACATGCACACCGAGACACTTGCTCATGCTGTATAAAGGGCAATTGGGTCTGGAGGAGAATGTCACAGGAAGGGAGCTGCAACTGTTACACAGCACTGAGGCTTTTGACTTCGTAAACAATGCTTTCAACTGACAGAACCAAAGAGAAAGCAAGTCCGGTGGGTGTGAGCTCTTCCGGAAGCAGTGGCACCTTTGGGCTCTTAGAGGGTATGGGCAACTTTGTATGTGTGTGTGTCTGTGTGTGCATGTTCGAATGTTCATGTGTGTGAGTGCAGGCATACATGTGCTGTGATCCACACATGGAGGTCAGAAGACTATCTCACATTGGTCCTCCGCATCTATCTTATTTTGGGCAGGGCCTTCTTGTTGTTCACAGCTGTATAGCCCAGGTTCACCGATGCTTAGGCTCCTGGGGATTTTCTGTCTCTGTCTCCCATCTCCTGAGTGTTACAAACCCACGCTACTGTGACCATCTCAGATGTGGATTCTAGAGATTGGAATTTGGTCCCCTGCTTGTTAGCTCTCTACCCACTAAGCCATCTCCCCAGACCCAGCCAATTATGATCATATTTTGGAAATGTCATGGAACTCGAAGGGCTTGGACAGGAAACTCTGCAAGGGGCTGTATAGCTAGAAAGTTGTTTAGGCTCTCCTGATGTGGAGATGTCTTGAAGCCAGGAGGTTTTATGTAAATAGTGGCAATAAGAATACTTAACAAGAGCGGAAATGACAGGAGTCGGCCTGTGGAAGACGTGGGAGGCCTGACATGCAGGCTGGAGAGGAAAGGAGAGACCAAGCATGTTATCATGTCTCTGTGGGCTGCATGTTCGTTCACAAGACAATGCAAGGAGTTAGAGAAAGATGATCTACTTGGGTACTGGAAATTGAGTGCAGGGTCTCTTGCATGCTAGGCAAACGCTAGCGTGGATCTTTATAGTTAGTGGTCTTTTATTGTTTTTTTTTTTTTTTTTTTTTTTTTTAATTTGAGACAATGTATCACTGTATCACACAGGCTAGCCTGAATTCATTCCAACCCAGGCAGGTCTTGAACTTGTGACCTTCTAGTCTAAGTCTTCTGAGTAGCTGGGGTCACAGGCCTGTGCCAGCTGAAAGTGATCTTAAATTTTACTTCTCAGAAGGAATTGATGACCAGACTACTCATGTTTCCACAGACTAATGGAGCCACACTCACCAGGAGGGCACGTCCATTCACATGTCAGCATTCAAGACTCCACGGACTTCATGGAGCAGGATGTCCTATGGCTGCCTTACCTTCCCCATGCCCTTCAGTTAGCTGCTTCTACACTGCTCGCTGGATAAGCTGACCCCAGGGTCACAATAAAACACAAATGTGCAAGAAGGCCCAGCCCAAGGTGCCCCCTACTATTGCACAGCAACATTCTAAGATACATCTTCCAGGCATGAGAATGTCTTGGCCAAAGCTCCAACAGTCACCTAGACTACAATATGCTCTCGCTGACAAAAGGAATACAACCTTCAACCTACAGGGTGACCATAACCTATTCTGTGGTCTGGGAGCAGTGAGCCGCGGGCACTCTCTTGATAGCCATTCTCTTGGTTCACACTTCTTTCACCAGGACCAAACTCTGGGCTTAAAGAACAATTGTGTGATTCACAGGGATTTCTATTCGCTCATCCTTTGCGCCACAGAGGTACTGGGTTGCCTGCGAGATACCAGGAACTGGAGACGGGCTGAGGATGCTAAAATGAGCCTCACCCTGGAGCAGTGGTTCTCAACCTCCTGAAAGCTGAGGTCCTTCAATACAGTTCCTCATGTTGTGGAACCAATCAGAAATCACTTTTGTTGATATTTCATAATTGTAATTTTGCTACTGTTATGAACTGAATCGTGAATATCTGGTATGCAGGGTATCTGGTAGGTGACCCTTGTGGGGTCATGACCCACAGGTTGAGAACCACTGCCTAAAGACTCCCAATTGGCTCCATCTTGCCCTTGGTCCCACAGCACCCTGCCTGGATTATTAACAGATTCCACAACGTTCTCAGTTTCACACTCGTCCCCTCACTGGCCAATATAATTCTTTTAAAGTCCAGTGTTAGGTCACTATTTCTCTGCTCACAGGTTGGATTAAAAGCCAGAGATATTGTAGTGCTCAGTACCTTCTTCCCCTCCCAGGGCCTCTCTGTGTTTTCTCCTTACTCACTGAGCTCAGATGCCTAGGATCTGATGTCCACCAAACATGCCTGGCAAGCTCTGTCTTGCAGCCTTTAAATGTGTTCCTAACACTGTACTGTGCCCAGGCCTCCACAGAGACACAAATCCCTCCCTCATCCGCTTCCTAGATTTGCTGAAGTGTCACTCTCTCAACAGTACATGCCTCCCACCTTATTTAAAGTCTCGTCTTCCCCATCCTGGACCTCCCAAACTCCACGGCTGCTTTCATTTGCTCTGTAATGCTTATCAATTTTCAATACCTTACATATTTCATTTGCTTCTCTGTGCACCACTTTGTGGACCACTGTTTCTGTCAGACAGATATGGATTTCTGTGCTATTTATTACTGTGTTCCCAAGACCTAGCACACTACTGACCTTATCCTCTGCTGAATGGGTGGCTCAGCATCCAACACTGTTCCCAATAGGAAATGGGCTTATGTACGTCCGAGTTCTCTGCCCCACCACATGTCAATATGGTAGGACATCCGCTACCACCTCTCTGACCACAACAGCCTAAGCCACATTTTACCAGAACACTGCTCTTCACCAATGTCATCCCTTTGATACCGCCCTCCTCTTGCTATACATAAGACCCTGCTGACACTAGGCTCTGTCATCCCACTCATGGTCAGCTGCACCATGCTGCTCAGTCCCTGCTTTACGACATAAAGTTCCAGGCCCAGCAGCAGGGAGCTTACAAGGAGTGCAAAACCTCAGGATCCACCCTCAGCAACCTGTACCAGACTCTACATTTGCACCAGACTTCCAGGTGACTTGGGCATGCATGGAAAGGGAGCACTGAATTGAACTACCTGTGCAAGGACAGACAGCAGCAATCTGCAGCCCGCACCATGCACCACTCCAGATCCTTCCGTAGCATCCTCTCCCTGTGCGCACTGCTCAGCCTTAAGAAGTCATGACAGCTTGCGGTGCAGCAGGCAAATTACAGCCCTTTATAAATACGATAGTAACTTGCACAACAACCAATTTATCGGAGACACCTTGCTATACATAAGAAAATCACCTTTCACTCTAATATACAGCTCTAAAGAAGCTGTTATGCCCCACAACATGGTGTGTTACAGTGTCCCATTTCATGGCCATTCATTCATTCATTCATTCAGTAAAAATTTTCTAGCACCCATTATGTGCTAAAACTTATGCTAGGCTTTGGCTCTGACAGTGAAGAATGAAAGAAAAAAAAAAAAAACCCACAACCACAATCTAGTCAAAACGACAGATGTTAAATTGAGCACACAATTGCCAGAACATGAAATGAGTTTGTGAAGCAGGTCCCTACTCAGGAATCAGGAAGCGCCTCCCGAGGAGGTGATGTTACTTGATTTACTGAGGTAGCACCTAGCCTCCAGGAGAGGGAGAGGAGCCTAGGAAGGGCCATGGGCATCCCAGACAATGGTTTCGCATAGGTAAAGCTGGCAAAGAGAGAAAAGGCTAAGTGTTAAAGAAATAAGAGAAATCCAGGCGTGCTGGCCTTTGGGGCTAGGAGCCCAGACTGTGGGAGGGACTCGAAAGCCATATATGCCAAAGACCCATGGCCATTACTGTGAGGCATCAGAAAGCTGATAGAGGAGTTGCAAGCAAGAGACTGCTGTGACCAGATACACGTTAAAGATACTAGGGGATGCTGCTAGGGAGATGGCTCAGTCAGCAATCAGCATAGCACACCAGGCAGGAGGACCTGAGTTCAGATCCCCATCCCCCGTGTAGAAACATCCAAGCAGGATGGTGCGTATTTGTAATCCAAGTGATGATGGTGAGAGGGGACGGAGACAGGAGGATTCCAGAGGCTTGCTGGACCAGTCAGCTTACACGAAACATCGAAGTACAGGCTGAGTGAAGCGCTGTCTCAAAAGAATAAGGTGGGGTGGGCCAGAGACAGAAACTAAAAGTTGACCACCAGCCTCTATGTCCATGAGCATGTGTGCCTGGTCCCACGGGATCTCTCTGTCTCTGTCTCTCTGTCTCTCTCTCTCACTACTTTGTTGCCTATGACAATACAACAAACCCAGAATCTTTTAGTACAGTTTCAAACAATGCACTGTCAAGCTACTCCTTGCCACACACAAAGACAGCACCGAGAACAAACAAAACCCCTTTAAAGTGATTTTTAATGAACCACCCATAATAGCACCCTTCACTGATGTTTGAATACAGGCCTCTGCTTCTGCCCCTTGTGCTTTCTCTCCCTGAACTCACTTAATAGCATGCATGAATCAGGCACGATGACAGGTACACACGTGCCTTTTAACAGCCCCCAAGGCACATGGAACTCTCCACAGTTGCCACAGGCATTTCAGAGATGACAGGCAGATAAGAAGATAAGGATGAGGAAATGCAGATCCTGGGGTGGGGGTGGGGACCAGAAAACCTGGATCTGCAATGCAAGAGGACGGTTAGCAGGAAGAATCAAATAGGTAGAGTGCATGTGAGCGCGCGCACACAGTTCAGATCATTGTGGCTCAGAAATGATTTTTAGAGCTCACACGCCTGTAATCTCAGCACTCGGGAATCTGGAGGCTGAAGGATCATGAGTTCAAAGCCAGCCTGGTCTCCACAGTCCTCAAAACAAAATAATTTAAAAATACAAGAATAAAGTGCTGCATATTCACCAAATACACAGACACACAGAGAATGTATTTTCTTGCCATCACTCTCTGTGGTGGTTTGAATGAAAATGTGTCCTATAGGCTCAGAGCTTTGAATGCTTGGCTCCAGTTGGTGGAACACTTTGCGTATGTTTAGGAGGTGTGGCCTTGCTGAAGTAGGTGTGTCACTGGGGTTTTGAGATTTCAAAGTCATGTGCCATCTCCAGTTCACTCTTTCTGTTCCAGGCTTGCTGTTCAAGACATGAGCCCTCACTTTTGTTTCAGTTACCATGCCTGCTGCTTGCTGCCACAAGAGACTCTCATTCCTCGGGAACCACAAGCCAAAGTCAACTCTTTTCTTCTATAAATTGCCTTGGTCATAGTGTTTTATTACAGCAATAGAAAGTAAACTAATACACTCTCTGATATAGTATAACAACTCTTTATACATCATTTGCTTTTGTTATATATAGTAAGTAATCTAGAAATGATTTAAAGTAGAATATGTGTAAGTTACGTTCAAATACTACCCATTTCATGTAAGAGCCCGGAGCCTCTGTAGATTTTGGTATCCTCAAACCAATATGCCATAGATACTGTGGGGCAACTGTGTTTCTAAACCTATCTAGGGAGATCGAGGTGGGCTCCTCTCCCCTTAGGGCTGGTGGTAAAACACCTGGAAGCACATGCCCTGGTCTGGTTACTGGTTTTGAAAGGCATTACTAAACCCACATAAAGTAATTCAGGATGTTGTGGGGTTGGAAATAATACCAAATATTCAACAGTTGTAGGCTTTTGTTGACAGTCACTAGCAATTATTCAGTTCACAATTAATATAAGAATTATTGATGTTAATTAGTAGTTTAATTATTGATGGAATTGGTTATTATAAATGATAAAGACAGAAGACAGCTACCCTTTCCTGACTGTCTTCTAAGAGCCAGACATAGGCTGGAGGTGCATGCATGCATGCATGCCTGTGCATGCGTGTGCGTGTGCGTGGGTGTGTGGTGTGTGCTCACAAGCACAGGTGCCCATATAAGTGCATAAGTGTTTGTGGAAGCCAGAGGACAATCTCTGGTGTGGGTCCTCAGAAACCATCCAATTTGTTTTCTGAAAGTTTCTTTTATTGGTCTGGAACTGTTTAATTCAGCTAGTCTAGTTGATCAGCAAGCCTTAGAGACCCCCTGTCTTCACCTCCCCAGGAACAGAATTAACAATATGTACTGGCTTTGTGTGTGTGTGTGTGTGTGTGTGTATGTGTGTGTGTGTGTGTGTGTGTGTGTGTGTGTGTGAGAGAGAGAGAGAGAGAGAGAGAGAGAGAGAGAGAGAGATATCAAACTCAGGTCCTTGTGCTTATGTGGCAAACATTTTATCAAATGAAATAACTCTCCAGCCTGTGAGCCTTGTATATTCATGACCCTTTGAAGAAATAGTCACAAATAACTCTCCAGTCAAAATGGACTCTCAACTGCCCACAAATAGTACTAACAGGAACTGGATAAGTGCTACTCCAACTTGATCCATCAACACTCCCCAAGGTTACAAACTAGCAGTCCACAGGCCACATGTGGGCCATGGATATGTTTTTATTTTCTCTGAACTATGTTTAATTTTTAAACATCTGCTGCCAATTATGAAGAAATAGTGAGATTTCAGCTAAGAAATCTGGTCCCCAGCTTCAAATGAGAGCCTGAAGCCCAGGCTTTGCTGGGTCTCAGCATTCCACCTGGCCCTCCCGCCTTCTCCTGTAGCTCACAGCCTTCCTTCCTCCTTTAAAGTGTGTGAAACTCCGTCTGTGATGTGTGCCAGAAGCCACTGTCTGACTCCCAAATGGCCGAAAACCAGTCTCCTCCTGTAACTAGCTGTTCTCTCTGCCACCTTCCTCTGGCCTCTGTCTCTCTCTCCTGCCTGCCTGATGTTCTCAGCCTAGAGCATGTCTCAGAGTCTCTGCTGGTCTTTCTGGCCCCACAGCATCCTACCCTGCTACCAGAGTTTCTGATTCAGGATGTCTAGGGTTGAGTCCTAGCAGTTTATTTTGAACATGGTACAGATGGATGCTGTCACTGCTGGTTCAGGAACACTATTTGAAAACCACTGGTGTTCAATTCTAACACAATCTCCCAAAGTCCAGTGGCTTCAGTGCGAATGAGCATGGGGAAAGTAAGAAAAGGAGAGGCTCACGTTTTGAGACCTTATAAATAGCCTTGCAAGACCTAAGTAGAGAGGCGCACGCATGTGAGGATTGCAGGGACAAATGTTTGCCATACAAGCAGAAAGGCTGAAGAGCCTGAATCTCCAGAAGCCATGCAAATGCTGGGTTCATGTGGCAGTCCACCTACAATCTCAGAGTTCTGGAGGCTGAGACAGGATCCTCAGATCAACCCAGTTAACTAGACCAGTTCTGTTAGTGATCTGGGTTTTTACTGGGAATCCCCGCCATACTGAATACGGTAAAAAACGATCAAGGAAGAATCCAGAAGTCAGCTACAGGCCTCCATGTGCACAGGCACACCTCCTGTACACAGATATGCACACACTCACATACATACCTCAGCATTTAAACACACACACACACCCCTCAGCATTTAAACAAACATACACTTATTCATACACACATACACACATGCACACACACATGCATAAACATGCATAGATACATGCACACACATATATACATATGCACACACACATGTGCATATACACACACCTCAGCATTTAAACACACACACACACACATACTCATACACACATATGCACATGCACACACACGTGCACAAACATGCATACATACTCACATACACATGAACACATACATGCACAAACACACGTACATACTCACACACATGCACACATATACACACATGTGCATATACACACACCTCAGCATTTAAACACACACACACACACACACACACATACACACACACACACAAACTCTAGTGGGTCCTTGTCTTACCTCTGAATCACCAGTTTCCTGAACAAAGAGCCTGCTTATCCCTTCCAAGTTACCTTTTGATTTATTCCCAAAGAATCAGTAGAGGCAACTGTACTGCCAAGGACATGCAGTTCCACCTTCACCCCAACACTGAGCACAGACACTACCTTGTAGAAATAGTACTACTAACTTGCCCCTCAAAGACCCTAAACCCAAAATCCTAACTACTCAATGACATCACTGACCACCATATCAACTATCCCTGGGAATTTGTCATGAACCGGGCTCATCCCAAGTGTGCTCTCAGGAGGGGTTTAATCTGGATGCCTGAACTCCAGATATAATCCCATAAATTTCCAGAAGGATCTAGAGAGTGGGTCTCTGCTGGACTTTCTGGGAAGATTGATTTGGTATTAATCTAGAATGTTCAACAATGGAACCAGCTGCTTCCATTGGCGCTGGCTTCTTAGCACTCAGGTATATACAGAAGGAGGCTCAGCAGGAGAGCGGCAGAGACAGGCAGTTCTACCTGTTGTGAGAGTTGTGAGAGTCACCTGAGAGATTTTCTTGTACTACTGTCCTTTTCCCTAGATATAGAAAGCTTCAATGGAGTTGGACTATTCACGACATGGATTCTCCCTTCATCCCACAGCAATCGGGTGACTGTGGCCAGAGTGCCCAAACCTCTCTGTATCTCCCCTTTCTTCTCCCACATGCCAGGATAATAGCTCCCACTTTGTAGCTGTAGTGAGGGTTTAATTAGATGCTGTAAAGGAAATGCTCAACATGGCACCTAGCACAAAATAAATGCTCAAGAAATCAACAATTATCGCACTAAAATAACTATCATCATCACCTTTCTCATCTGAACACTGAGACCCTCACGACTTCAAGTTTCAATGACAATGTTTATGTTCCCTTTACAGCCTCAGCCAGTAGTTTCATAACACATAGTAAAGTCACCAGGTCTGAGCTGTACTTAGCATCAACAAAGAAGCATCCACCTCATAAAATCACTGTTCTAAGTCATCCAGGTGCAAACTCCCCCCCACCCCCCACAAGAAGCTGGCAAGGATCCTGCTGGATCTTTGGAGCTGTAGATTTTTCCCAACAACTGTAGGGGAATGGGAAGTATTTATTCTGACATCACAACTGTATGATAACTTAGTCTACACCCCAACCCCATGGAGGTCTGTGGGTCTGCTTCCTTCTCCTTCACCTGGGGAAAGGGCTGGCTGGTGAACCATTCTCAGTTACAGACTCAGAGGTAGTGCCACTGTAGGTTTCAGAATTCAATTTAAATACCATTGAGATAAACAACATGACCTTTTCAATGTCAGTCTGAAGAGAAAATGACACAGTTGAACTGAGGAAGGAAGGAGGGCAAAATTAGATTCTTAATCACAATTCTGAAGTAAGTCTGGACTCTGCTCACCCAGGAACCATCCCCTCCTCACCCCCCAGAAGGTGGCAGCTCAGGCAGTTACAGTAATTGAATCAAAGCAACAACAACAACAACAAAAGCTCTGTATCAATTGCCTCTCCCCTATGTACAGAGGCCTAGCTTTGCAATAATCGCCATGTTGGTATGCAGTGACTTGGTGCACACAGGGAGAGAGGCGCCTACAGACATATTCAAGTCGATGCATTGATGTCCACACCTAGAAGAGCATTCAGGGCATGCACACACCAAAGAAAGAGCATATTGTGTCCAAGGACCGTCCAGCCACAGAGAGGTATACTTACAGCTTTTGGTTTATAAGGTGGCTGAATCTCCTTGCGTTCGAGCTTCTCCCAGTCGATATACCGGAAAAACGCATGCTCCTTAATGTCTCGTTCCCCTTCAGGCCCACAACCCAGGCGCTTGCCTGGGTGTTTGGTCATTAGCTAAAAAGGAAAGAAAAACATTGAATAGATTGTGATCAGGAAATGAGAGTTGCTGAGATATTATTATTCCAATGACTTAAGAAAGTCAAGGCAGACTATCAACTGGTCTTACTGTCTGAATTTCCTCCCAGGGACGATTTGTTAGCCAGGCCTCTGTAGGAGAGAAGACTGAAATGATACCCACCCCAGAGCAAAGTCCTTCAGGGAGAATCAAACCAAAGTGCAAATATGGCCTTGAACGTCACATTAAAAATGTCACAGGCTGTCTTTTGGGTTCAAGAATGAGCTTTATGTGATTACTGGTGCCCCTAATGAGGCCAGTTTCTACATGTTCAAACCCCTTTCTCCTGTCGTAAGAAACACTGACATTTGACCAACTTGAAGGATGCATTCACTCAGATGCCATTTGCATTTCTCAGCAAAGCACTTGTGAAAATTAAAAAAAGAAGAAAAACATTAGTCAAATGGACCCAAGTTTCAAGTAATTGCTTTCAGAAAGCTCATTAAATAGTCCGAAGCTAGCCCAGCTCACTCCCTGTATCATAAGTTCCCTCTGCTCCACTGAGGTTTCTCTGGTGTGCTGTTTAAATTACTTAATTATCAAAACTCTCCATCTTTGGGTCTGTGAGGCAGTGCTAAAAACCAAGATGAATAGATATGCTCTGAGATGAAACCAAATAGGCTTGCTCTTAGAAATAAACCCGAAGTAGCACACAAGGGTCTCTGACGGCAAGATGCCAGCAAATGAACTGAGAGGAAACATGGAGGAGCTGGTGATTCAGAAAGAAAAGGAAGAGGGCAGAAAACCAGGGAAGAATGAACTGCGGAGCTGACTTGACAGCAAACACACCCAGTTTTGCCTAGGACTGGCTGACAGTGGGTAAAGGTAGAACCCAGCAGTTCAGAACTGCTGTGCATTTGACATGACGCCTGCTTCCAGGATGCCCCACGGCCACTGTCACTGATACACACTTTCTGTGTGTGCTTTATCTTCCAAGGAGCTTAAGTCCCACAAACTCAGTGTTCTCAGCTCCTTCTTCCCTTACAGGCACTCCACCACTGTCACAGTAGCCTAATGAGGGGAGTCTATTACTTTTCCCTCTTGAAATGATGAAGCAAATGATACTCAGAGAACTCAGACAAACACAAGGACTTCTAATTACAAGTGGGATCCAGTCCCACGTCAGCTTAGCTCCAAAATTGGGGCTTTTTAAGAGAAATAGAAGCCAGGCATTATGTATATGCTTGTAATCCCAGCACTTCATAAGCTGAGGCAGGAGGATTGCTATTAGAAGAGTCCAAGGCCTTCAATAAGGCGAACCTGCATCAAAATAAGAGAGAGGGGGGAGTGAGAGGGAGAGGGAGAGGAAGAGGGAGAAGAGGGAGAGATCTGTATCAGGTCTGAAAGAAACTGAACCTGACACAAAAGGCCAACTGAGATGCCTCTTAGCATACAAAGCACATGCTGACCTCTAGGCTCCCTCAGGATCTGCACTTCTCACCTTGCCCTTCTCCAGCTTCTGGGCTTTCTCCCTCAGCTTCTGAGTCCTATACAACCCTGCCATTTCAGCCATGTGCTCCATTGGCCCCCTTTCTCTTGGTCACCTTTGTCCACATGCTCTTCTCTTCCTCCCTCCCCTTGTCTCTCCTCTCATGGCCCCGTTCGGGCTCCTGGACATGTTCACTCTACTGCCTTCTCTCCTTGCTCGAGACTTCCAGATCCTCTGGCTGTACACTCCCTCACACCTACAATGAAACTTCTCCTTAACCACACGTTGCAACAGTCATGTCTCCACTCTGTGTGTGGCTTTCCCAGCGGCATCCTCGCTTGGTCAGGAAAAGTCAACAGAGGGCAAGCAACTTAGGTCAAGCCTTGACATTTGTGTGGGGCTTGGCTGGATAGAAAGTCTAGGACAGTGATTCTCAATCTTCCTAATGTTACAACTCTTTACTACAGTTCCTCATGTTGTAGTGACCCCCAACCAAACAATTTTTATTACTTCTTTATAACTGTGATTTTGCTACTGTTATGAATCATAATGTGGTTTTCAACAGCCCTAGGTGACCCCTGTGAAAAGGTGGTTCAACCCCCAAAGGGGTCATAACCCGCAGGTTGAGAGCTGTTAGTCTAGAAGGCCTCCATTAACTCTGATAACAATAACACCAACACCAATGGTGTTTCTGTGCACTGAGAGCACTGTGTGTCTGGTTTCTGTGCCAAAGGCAACAGCCATTATTTATAACTCTTAAATCTTACAGCAACACTCTGAGGCCTCAGCAACTATTTTCCCTATAAGAAAACTGGTCCAGAGAGTAAAGTTATCTGCCTAAGGTCATATAACCAAGGAGAAGAGGTAGGGGTGTGTGTGTGTGTGTGTATGTATGTGTGTGTGTGTGTGTGTGTGTGTGTGTGTGTGTGTGTGTGTGTGTACGTGTACACACATGTGCACGTCAAGCCCAGACCTCCATGTCTTCCTCAATCACTCTTTACCTTGTTTGGTTGAGACAGTCTCTCATTTTTACCCTAAATTGGGAACTTCTCCAATTTAGCTAAGCTAGCTTTGTCAGTGAGTCCAGAAATCCTATGGTCTCAACCTCCCCATTTCTGAGATAGGATGTGTGGCTTTTTTACGTGAGTCCTGGAGATTGCGCTCAGGTCTTCACGGGCAGCAAGCAGTTTGCCAATGGAGCATCCTCCCCAGCCCCAGGGTCAGGTCTGGAAGAGCTCAGCTCTCTCAGTCCTCTGTAATTCAGTCTCTCTTTATTTTTACTCTAACTTGCTAGTCTAGGCTTCTGTCTGCTTTCAGCATCCTGGCCATGGAAATCAGAGCAAGCTTTTGCTCTGTTCTCATGGTGGAGAATAGGGTATTTTTTATGAGCTAGACATATAAAGAAGATGGTATATGTGGGAAAGATGGCTGTTTCCAGATTCCTTGTAGGCAGGGAGATGGCCAGCAAAGAAGTGCCACTGTAAGCACACAGAGCAGTAAGGAGTCTGCTGGGCTCCCGTGCCCCACTCTGTGCCTGAAGCCACGTAGACAGCTGGATGTAATCACTGTTCCCATTTCGGATCACCTCCCAGACGCATCTCCAGGGGCCCTCTGCTCAGGAGGAAGCATTTGGCTTGAAGCTTAAACATCACCCCTACTTTGAAGGAGTAGCAGCCTTAAAGAGAGAGCCCACCCTGCACTCGGTGCGCTCAACCCAGAACAGTGCCTCGGCACAAACAGCAAAGAGAGTCACTCCCGCTCATTGTGAAGGTTATGGATCCTGAATTGATAGAAAACAACTCCACCAGGCAAAGTGCTAATTGGAGCTGAAGCTGAAGGCAGCTGACCTGGAAAAATTTCTCTCCTCCATGACCCACTTAGAACCCCTACCCCGAGCTGTCCAGGCAGGGATGGGTTGGCAAGGGGAAGTCCATGAGCATGCACTGAACACCTACTATGTGCTGGCCACACAAGAGTCCCTTTCTACTGCCTGGCTTAATGTCTGGGAATTGACTCATTAAGTACTCTTATTCTGTTTTGGAGATGAATTAGCAGAAAACCAAAGATACAAAGAAATTGCTCAAAGCCACACACCTAAGGAATGAGAGGGCGCTATGAGGATTCACAGGGGCCTTTTGATCTCCTAAATCCTTCCCTCTCCAAATTCTCCTGTCTTAGAGGGACACAGGCTCAAATGCCAAGAGGAGCCTGGCACCAAACGGAGCAGTGACAGCGTTACTCACATTGGAGATGGCCTTAGGGTTCTGAAGCAGAATCCAGGCTCTGGTCTAAGTGATTTGTAGGTATTAACTGGTTTAATCATCAAAGGACCCTATGTACAGTGCTGTTATTGGCCTCAATCCACAAATCAGGTCAAATAACTTCCTCATGATCACAGTAGCTTATAGCCTTGAACTTTTTACAAACCGGAGAGAGTGCATCCCACCTAAAGGGGACGGTGATTTCCAGTCTTGCTGACTGATGCTTTGTAGGAACGAGTAGACAATGTGGCAGCTGGAAAGCTGAGGATTTGTGGAAAAATATCTAGATCTTCAGATGTTGGGAATCATTAAACAAATTAAAGACCACGACTGACTTCCTCCTGCTCCTCTCTTAACAGGATGCTCCAGGAGCCTCGCTGGCCTCTGTCTGCATGCTCTTTTATCTGCGGGCTTTGCCAGTGCTCCTGATGAACCCTTGAGTCTCTTCTGGACTCCTTGTTTTTATTCTTTCCCTGCCTCACACCTTCCAAGAAAAATGTTTGCAACCGATTTAACCTGAAGATGTTAGGGACTGAGGCTAATTCACACGTGGCTTCCCCAGAGATGTCTGCCTCCTCACCCATGTAGCTCAAACACGTGATTCAGTGGGTGATATAGTTCAGTCAGTCTTACGAGGTATTTTCAAGCTGTGAGTTTGGCCCAGCTCATGTCACCAGGGCCAAAACTCAGGCTGAGCTGCCTGACTATTGCCGATTTCCTTAACCAGAGCCACACAGATGGCATCCGACTGGGGTCAGGAAAAGCAGGCATGGAAGATATACAAGCATCCTAGAGATCTATGATGACACCCTTGGTATATGTAGACACACGGTAGGAGCCTTGTGCTCAGGCACAGCCCAGGGTCTAACCTTTAGACCGTTCCCTCCTTGTTGACTGGTGGAAAACCCTTTATAAAACCTTTATCCTTGCACGCTGTTCCCTCAGTCGAAAGCGAAGCATTCGCACTTCCATCATGGTTGAGAGACGGCATCCTTTGGACAGTGTGTTTAAAGACAGTGCATTTTAAGCTATGTGGGGGGATTTTTCAGAACACTGCTATGTAGACCTAATCCTGGGATGGGGCACACAGATCTGCAGTCTAAAAGATAGATGGGATCCAACATGAAATGCAGCACAAATAAGTCTTAGCTGCCAACTCCTGCCTGCCTTTCTTCATAGCAATTATTTCCGTAAGCTGTAGGTGTGTACCTGTGCCCTTTGAACTGTGTGCATGTGTGTACACAGCTATGTGCATACCCGTGTCCTACAAGCTGAGGGAGATCATGCAAGTCTGGGGACATGGAATTCAATTCAGCTTATCCAGGTGATCACTTAGAAACAATACTGTCTGAAATTTTCTTACATCAAAGGTCATAAAATTGTAATGTTAACCGAAGACATATGCAGCAGAGCAGGACAAGGTAGACCACCCTAGGTCCTCTTCCCATGGTTCCAGAATTTGAGCAACACCTCTGGGTTTCTTTGTGTAAGGCTTGAGGCTGGTACCCAGCCAAAAGTGAGGCTCCAGTACACGGCTACCTCTACAGATCTTGGTGCAAATGAGAAGGGAAAACAGCTTCATAGCAGGGCTCTGGTGTTGGAAGCAGAGTGAGAGGCAATAGTAATCCTCTGCTTCCAACTAGTTGGGGCACAACCTGTCCCCCTTGCATGGTAGTCTTGGCCTTGAGGGACAAACAACTTACCCCTTTGCAGATTGCCACAGCTTCCTTGGACATGGACTTGGGATATGCCACATTGTGCTCCATGATTGACTGGAAGAGTTCATCCTCATCCTCCCCTTCAAAAGGTGCCTGTAGAGCAGAAGGCAGGGTGGGAGAAGAGCTCCTGCCTGGCCCTCCTCCCAGCTTTCTCTGTCCAACAGGGCTTCCTTCTCCCCACTCCCAATCCCCAAATGAGGTTACACTCTGGGACTTTCACAAGAAAATATGATCAACAAATTTAAGTAACCCCAAGGCCAGAAAAGTCAGAAGTACTCAGATTCATGAGCTATGACCATGTTGTCACTTTCTCCAGAGACCACATGGCTGGAGGTAGAGGATAATTTTCTTACAGATCACTTAAAATTCAATTACCTGGCCAGCCAACATTTCATACAGCAGGACTCCAAATGCCCACCAGTCCACAGACTTCCCGTAGGGCTGATAAGCAATGATCTGGAAAACAGAGGACGTCCCATCAGAGTGGCAGACAGCCCCTATGACTGGAGACTGATTTCACACTTATTTTATAGGAAGAGTGGACTAGAACTTGGGTGGGGAGTCTCAGGTATGGTCCTGGCCTTCTGTGCAAGGTGACAAGGGCTGCTACTGTCCCAGATTCGAGCAGGATCACAGAGAGTGGACAAGGAGGGTAGGGTGCACCTGAACGGTTTCCTTGAATTTGATGCTTCACAAAGGCACCTGCAGCTGGGCAAACATCTGTGTGCCACCCTGCCCTTTTAAACACCGGGTGTAGTGTGATGTTTCGAATTTGTGTGTATGGCATTTTAACGAGGAGTGGTTATTTTTGTTCCTCACTATAGAGTAAAAACATTTACACAATAATGTGGATATACTTAACACTACTGAACCACATACTTAAAGATGGTAAAATTTACAACACGTGGGCTTTTTGTTTTGCTTTTCATCTGTTTGCTTGTGGAGCTAGGGATCCAAGTCAGGGCCTCATGCTTGCTGGGTGACTTCATCTCTGTCTGACCCACACCCACAGTCAGCATGGTTCTTTTGAACCTGATTAAAAATACAACACCCTAAAAGTATTTGTGATTCTTTTACATCTGTTTTTATTTGGAAGTATATATGGTAAAAGAAATCTGCGAAGACCATCTATAATTCTTTGTCAAGAGTAAAATCATGAAAAACACCGGTCTTTCTCCTGCTAGACTCTGCCACAGCTGTATATTAAACTGGTGTGTGTTCTACTTAAGCTTGGACTCTTCAGAGGTGGACCCTCAACGGAGGGTGCTCTTTATTCTGCATTTCCATCAGATTTGTGTGCAGGCACATTGGTTACTTTTTAAGATTTTATTTTTACTTTGAAGTTTATGTGAATGTGTATGTGTGTGTGTGTGTGTGTGTGTGTGTGTGTGTGTGTGTGTGCGTGTGTTGGGTAGGTATGTGCAGGTGAGTGCAGTGGCTCTGGAGAACATCAGATTCCCTTGGAGCTCAAGTTACAGGAAGTTGTGAGACACCTCACAAAGTTACTGGGAGCCAAATTCAGGTCCTCTGGGAAAGCAGTAGGCACTCTTAACCGTAACCACTGAGCTATGTCACCAGTCTGCACCATTGTTTTGTTTTGGTTTTTTCTACATAGGATTCAATTGAAAGCATACACACACACACACACACACACACACACACACACACACACACACACACACACACACAAATATGCCTTACAAATTCTCAATGGTTTCCATAAATTAAATGAATGGAAGAAGGATTAAAGGATCAAGTGTGCTCATGGCTGCCAGGTTTTGATAGCTGTGTAGCTGTCTACCCTTCAGCATATAGAGTGAAGACACAGCTGTGTCAAAGGCGAGATGCCAACACAGCAAAGGTTGAGGGCTGAGGTTTATGGGCAACGGTCTAATGTTGTATCGTAACTGCTGTTTGCCAGTGTGACCTTGAGGCAAGCTACTTAACTTCTACAAAGAAGACACACTATGCACACATTGGGGTTTGGTGGGTATGAGGTACTGAACACCTCTTAGACCTCATCTTTCACATTGCCTTTTACTATAATGTTCTATAATTCAGTTATGACTTGTTTCCTTCAATAAAGGCATTAAAGCAAATATGGCTATAAAGCAAATGTTTGTTTCTTAAAGCCTGCCTCCTACCCCAGCTTCCTCCTCAAGGCAGAAATGCATAGATAATGGTCCAAGGATAAAGACATCCATCAGCTAGGAGTCACAAGTTCTAGCTCTACAGTACAACGTGACTATGACAGTTAACAATGAATTGCCTTCTTGAAAACCACTGTGACTGCCAGGGGCTGAAGCACACACTTGTAATCCTAGCATCTGAGACACTAAGACAACAAGATTGCTATGAGTTCAAAGCCAGCCTGGGCAACACAGCAAAACCATGCTTCAAAAAGCAAATCACTGAGGGACAGTGAGATGGCTTAATGGGTAAAGCAGTTCTTGTATGAACCCAATGACCCTAATTCAATTCCAGAAGTCAGGAAAAGGTAGAAGGAGAGATCCAGCTCCGTAAAGTCATCCTCTGACCTCCACACGTGGGTGTGTGTTATGGCATATGCATGCACACATACATACACAATAGTAATACTTTTGAAACTACTGAGTGTAGATTTTAACAATAAAGGTTAAGCACATGAGATTATACATATACAAATTAACTCAATTCAACCCTTCCGCATACCCAAAACATTTTATACACTATAAAAATGCATTTTTAATTTGGAAATTTAAAATAGACAAATAATGAAACAAAAGAATAAATGAATAAGAAATGTACTCTGAACAGAAGTGACTGCAAGACACAGCCTCTGTGAGAACTTCTCAGTGAGCGTGTCTTCACACCTTTAAGGTACTTGGTGTTTCATTTGCTTCTGACAACCCAAGAAGTTAAACCTTTTACCAAGGAAAATAGAGCCTGGGAAGTGAGAAAAGTTGCCACAGGTGGTGTCGTTAGTTAACAACAAAGCTGACCCAAGGCCAGTGGCGAGCTGTCTGTTCAGGGCACAGTGTGCTTAGTAGCCCCACAGCCAGCCAGGAGCTGTTGGAGACCATGACCCTACAGGGATTCAGATTCAATGGTCAAAAAGGGTGACATTTGGGTATCCTAAAAAATTTAAAGCTCCCCCGTGACTTCTCTGAGTATAGCTAGATATAGGAATTAGGACTCATTGAACGAAGGACACACCCAGGAACTGTGTCAGAGTATGTCAGAACCTACAGAGAAATTAGCCAAAGGACAACCCACCTGAGCATGGCACACAGCGATACACAAATACACTTACTTACTCTTTGGGAGGATCAATGACACACAGCTATCAATGACACACAGAGAGACTGGACCATTTTTACCCTCTGCAGTGTTTGAAATCTATGTGTCATCTCCCAGGCAGACTGTCTGCACCTTTCCACGAGCATTTGCATACTCAGAGAAAACACCCAGCGGCGTCCCGAGTGCCACTGCCACTGTCTATAAACAGTGCTGTCATTTTTGTTATTCCTCATTTGCATTTGTCTTATTTTTATTATTTCATGTGTGGAGCAGTCTTGCTAGGGAGCTCAACCTGGCCACGAACTCAAGTTCCCCCTGCCTCAGCCTCCAGAGGGCTTGGATGGCAGGTGGGTGTGACCACGCCTCATTTGATTTTGGTTTTCCTTTTATCAACCTGTCTTGGAAACATGTCTGTATTTTCATATACATTTAACTCACTCTCTTGAATTGGTGAATGGTGACTTTTCTACTATAATTAAACCAGTCTTCTGCTCTCACCTCTATGGAGGGGCATTATTACTTCCAGTTAGTTCATGGAGACATGCTTTGATCTTGCCAAGGTTATAGGTGACTTCCTGACACAAACGTGGTATGTATTGGTGACTAATCCCTTCATTGATAGTCATAAATATTGAGGCTCTCTATTAATTTTTATTATTAAGAAATAATGCTGGGATGGAAGAAGGGCTTGAATGTGCCCCTTTCTCTGTGTGTGCACATTTATCTGTGTGTGCAACCTAGGTTTCTAGAAAGCAGTCGCTTGGGCACAGAACATGCAGGTTTTAACCACTATGTTTAGTTTTATATATCCATGGGAAACCTGCTAGACAATTCTTGTATAGCAAGTGACTGACAGCTAGCCAAGGAAAAGAGCAATCCGAGGACATCTCTCTCTCCAAGACTCTGTGTCATGTACTCGCAAATTATTGTGTCATATCGTGTTGGGAAAAGTCAGTGGGTGGCCGCTTCCTTTGGGAGGAAGGGGGCTACTCTGATGAACATTCACCCTCTCACCTATATCTTTATCACAGAAAGACAAATTGGGAGTCTCCAGGAAAGTATCTCCACTGCACAGTGCACCACCGATGTGTCTTGTCAGCCCAGAGGATGCGTTCCCCTTCTGTCTCTCGCTCTCGCAACAAACACTTCAATGTCATAATTAGGAGGCTTCATATGGCCACGAGCCATAGCAGCTTGGTGATGGATGTGTTTTTACTGATGTGTGATGGATCGTTCTTTTGCGTTTTATTTAAAAAATCCTCCCTACATCTTGACATATTAGAGCTTCTAGATGTGCTAAGCTAATCTGCAAGTGAGTGCTCAGAGGGATGACTGAGAAAGCAGGATCAAGGCCGTTCAAGGTTCCCAGGCACCGCCCTTGACCCTTCCCAGCCCTCTCACAGCCATCTGGGAGCAGGAGAAACATCACTGCAGGTGAACGTATGCTCTCACCTCTGGGGCAATGTAGTCTGGAGTGCCACAGAATGTCTTGGTTGTCACCCCATCCCAGATGTTCTCCTTACACATGCCAAAGTCAGCGATTTTGATGTGCCCCTCAGAATCCAGCATCACGTTGTCAAGTTTCAGGTCACTGTGGCAGACATAAGGATTTGGAAGTTTAGTTTGCACTCGTTTATTTCAACTCAGCCAATAGTCATAATATGGATACATCACACACCTGTGCTAGCAGCTTCGAGGACACAAAGCTAACATCAAACCCACATTTTCCTACAGTGGTTTACGATCTGGCAGGGAGATTATAGCAAAAGGACCCACGAACCTCTATGTTTTCTTTTTCTACTGAGTGAACTGTGCTATGTGTCTCACAAAGATACAAGAAGACATTATCTCAGGGAAGAGAGAAACCTTATGAAGATAAGGAAAAAACACAGAACCATGGATGATTCTAGAATCCAAGAGAAGTCCACACGTTAACCTTTACACCTGAGATCTCTTCTGTTATATAAAAAGGTATTTTTTAATGAAAATATTATTTTTGAGGTGTCTCTGAAGATCATGGAGCTAACAAAAAATTCGGATTCAGAGAATTTATTTAATTCCAAGTATTTCTGGTTCTCCTACTTTGTTGGACAGTATCTGGGAGCTCCAACTGCTCCCTCAATCAATAGGGTTCTGTTGCATGTCTGCTATGTGTCAGACACTATTCCTGGAGGTAGAAACATTAACTATGAACAAGATAAATAAGAATGCTTCTTTTGGGCTAGAGAGATTGGCTCAGTGGTTAAGGGCACTGGCTGCCCTTTTTAGAGGACTTGTGTTCAATTCCCAGCACCCGCATGGCAGTTCACAACTGTCTATAACTTCAGTTCCAGGGGACTGGGCACCCTCACACAGACATACATGCAGGCAAAACACTAATGCACATAGAATAAAAATAAAGTTATTAAAAAAAATGCTTCTTTTATATTCCAGTTAAGTCCCAGTGTCAAGCAAAGATAAGTAATATTTCACCATATGATCATAGCTATTTGAACTCTGTGCAGCGATTTGGTGAATAGAAAGATGACAGAGAGATAGAAAGGATGGAAGGGGATGTCACTGTAGGGTGGGTTTCTAAGAGAGTGACATCTGGGCTTTAAATAATTTGTGCTTTGCTCTCATCCTAATACTGGCATCTGTGTGGATGAGGAGGGCTTCATATTTCATACCCATGGGTATCCTTCATACTTGCTTCTTTCTAAATATCTATCCAATGTCAGCATTCTGTGCAGCAGTGAGTAGGGAGGCGTGACATCTCAGACTGATCTGGCTCTAAGAGAAGATGTGGAGGTCCAGTTCTTTAGGAGGTATGGAACCTACTTCCTAACTCGGAGTTTTCTCCTGCATCATCTTGATCAGGTACTGAATGTCTGGTACAACTCTCTTTCCTGATCTTTAGGCCATGTTATGGGGATGGTGATTAACCTAATTCCTGGTCCTAAGAGTGGTTTTACAGGTCTGTACTTGCCATTGGAAATTGTACTCACAGTGACTGGTTCAATAACAGGCATGGGAGCCAATGAAGAACCATCAAAATCTTGATACCCTCTTGGTTACCCCCAGCAAAGAGGCAAGCTCTTGTATACTAGACTGATTCAGGAGCAATAATATAAGTCTAAAAGCTTCAGAGGTCCATTGATGAAGAACAGAAAGCTAATAAAGATCAGAGGCTATAAGGAATGTGATAAATGAACCTTTCGGATGTGTCTGTGGACTTCTCAATGGCAGCCGAGTTAAGTGAAGCTGAATTGAGTTGCTGTAGTCACTGTCAGCTGGACTTGACAACATATCCATACGCCTCCTATCTGTCTGTAAGGTCCCTTCATCTAAGAGGAAATCCGTCCACTTGCATCCACTGCAGACAGCAACCTTCCCTATCCCAAGTATCTTTGGCATCATCCATATGGACCAATATTAGACAACACTCATGCTTGTCTTCAAGGCACGGCATCCAAAGGCCAGGTTAGAAACCAGGAGTGCTGTACTACGCAGCAACTATATACCAGATGTATGTATGAAGTCATTATGCATGACACCCCTTAACTTGACTATATGCCCAGAAACAAGCAGCTGGGTCACTGGTCTCTGTTCTAGACTTAGGCTACCACAGCCAGTTTTTGTATGTGGGTATTGAAGATCCAAACTCGGATTTTCATGCTTGCACTTTACCCACTGAGCTATCTCCTCAGCCTTGGGTTACTTCGGTTGCTTTTCCCCTGTAAGATACTCTTATTCTGTGTCAAAAGAGGGCTGGAACATTTATCTTGAAGAACTCCATTAAGGAAAGTTAGCACAGACAGAGTCAATGACCAATAAACCAGATACTAAGTTTGACAGGAAGGATCTTTCAGTCATCTCTGTCTCCCATCCATGTGCAGCAAGGAAAAATCAAAAACTTTGTCATCTTAGATCCTGCACGATTCAGTTAGACTTCTAAATTATGTACACTTGACTAAATCAGCACAATCCCTAACTACACTCTCTCTGTCCTTACACCCACAGACAAGTAGTCCTCGATCGGCATCAAGGAAACTTGTCTTTGCAACAGATGGAAACCATCAAAGAAAATCATAACCAATAAAAAGAGAAGACTTGTGGCGTCCAGTCCCAATGGATACACCTACAAGACAATTCCCACAACTAAGGTTCAGAGAACACTGTGGAAGGCAGGGTGGAAAGATTGTAAGAGCAGAGAATCACAGAGTTTGCTGTGAGATTCTGCCTTCTAGTCATGTCAGAAGCTGCACCCATGCAGTCTTGCTGATGTGACTGTTGAGATAAGATATGAGCAGGGACAAGAACAGATAGGCTAATAGGGACGGGGGAAAGGCTTGAGCCATACACAGAGAACTACAGGAAGCTAGGGAATGCCGTGCATGAGAGAAACAGTCTTCTCCAGGGAAGAGCACACTAATTGGTTGGTTATCTAACACCAAATGGTCATCCCCGCAAGCAAGAATACAAGTAACATTATACAGATGATCAGGTTATATCTATGTATTTAGAAATGTGTGTGCTCGCATGTGTGTGTACAGCACGTGTGCACATACATGTGTGCAACAACAATCAATTAAAAAAAGAGGCTATGAGTTTAAAAGAGAAAAAGGAGGGGTATGTGGGATGGTTTGGAGGGAAGAGAAGGAAGGGAGAAACTATGTAGTTATATTATAATCTCAAAAAATAAAGAACCGTGCTATCAAGCAGAAATCTACATGAACAATGCAGCAATTTGTGACACTTGAAAAGGTTTACAACTGTAGAGGAAGTTTCTATGAAATCATAAAATCATACATCTCTTGTCACATATTTTTACAATTTTCACTTGATTATCAATTTCTAGAACTCTATTTCAATCGAGTTTCTTGATAGTAAGCAACTATGTTGATTTTAATATGAAAGGGAATATATAGAAAGATATTGAAGAATTCACAAAATCCCTGAGAAGCTGGAGAATCTAACAGGGAGGCTCCACAAGGCTGGGACCATGCT
Organism: Uromys caudimaculatus; assembly: GCA_028551405.1. Taxonomy (NCBI): domain Eukaryota; kingdom Metazoa; phylum Chordata; class Mammalia; order Rodentia; family Muridae; genus Uromys; species Uromys caudimaculatus. Next base: position 74,436,028 of record CM052703.1, read on the forward strand.
GATCAAAATGCAGAGTGGACATATTGAAGCTACCACGGACATCACCACTAGATACAGACATTGCCTCTTCTTCCATGAGGTCCTGATGCTGGCCTCTACAAATACTGCCAACACCTACTCACAGTAGGTGTAAACCAGCTGCAGCTGGAGATAATGGCCACTCTCAGCTACCATCTTAGTTCCTTGATTCACAGTATTGGGTGAATACAACTGAGTGTCTAAACCTGGGATCATGGGCTTGCCCTTGCTCATAGAAACTATGCATGGATGTGATCATTTCATATCTCTATTTTGGGATAGAATCTCACTCTGTAGCCCAGGTTAGCCTTGGACTTATGATTCTTCTGCTTCATGTTCCCATGTACGAGGGTTATAGGTATATGCAACTACAGCTGGGTTTCTAGTCTTTACGTTAAGAAGTGGATTTTGTTAAAAAAACAAAAAAAACTATATTAAAAATAGAGAATGAAAAGGGGAATCTAAAAGAGAGAAAAGGGAGAGAGGAAAAAGAACAGATAAATGATAGATTTAGATAGATAGATAGATAGATAGATAGATAGATAGATAGATAGATAGAGATATAGAGATAGAGATAGAGATAGATAAATTTAGCACCCAAACTGCTTGCTCATCAATTCCAAATCTCAATCCACTAGGCTGATAATGAGCCCTGAATCCCCAGCCCGGCTAACAAGAACTCAGTTTCATTCCTGGGGTTGGGTTTTCTTCTAACACATGCATAGTTCACACTTAATATTCGTTGGAGCCTGGTTGATTCTGTTCTTTGAGAGTCACATCCTGGCAAGGAGTTAGAACCTATTGTGGAGACATTAGGTGAAAGTCTTGTGAGTGAAAACTTAACCCATAGCCTTTGGTTAGTGTCTTCCTGTAGTTGTCCCATATCCTTCAGCTCTACAGCAAGGGGTTCAGGACACCCAGGTATCCCTAACTGCAGGCCAGACTTTCCATTATTTCTATAGTAGAGAGGTGAGCATCTATACCCAGCACCAGCAGCCCTATCTCATCCTTTCTATACAGTTTGCCACAGTCCAATAAACTCTATTCTCCACAGTTCCCTTCCCCGTCTCTTGCTCTATAGTCTTTGCCTCTTCTCTGTTTCCTCCACGTGGAACAGTATTCAGCACACAGTAGGCTTTTGATGACTATTTGTCAAATAAATGAATGAAATGGGCTTATGTGACTCTTCACGAGCCTTTAAATAGACCCCTGCATGTGCCAAGAGCTGATAGAAGCACACTCCCCACCGGCTCCTGTTACATAACAGTCGGTCGATCCCCCTCGCCTGTGCCATCTCATCTGCGCAGCTCAAGAGGAACTGTACACCCTGGACTCACTGACAAGTAGCAGCCCCAGGCTCGCTACCCTGCCTTGCATGAAATATAAAATGGTATGACTCATACAGCTATGATCACACACTTGTTCTTCCCCAAACCGGCAAATGCCAACCAACTTCTGAAGTTAATCCTGTCTTTCAGGGAGAGCAACTCAGAGATCTATTTCCAAATTGCAGCTACATACAAGAAAAATGGTTGCATAATAATACGATCCTGCCATACTCGGCAGTTGACTCTACATGCTTCCTGGATGTGGGGTCCGGGAGGAAGGTGCTGCTGGCGCTCTCTTCACAGAGTTGCCCCTTCTCAGAGACTTAAGTGTCCTCGCGCTGGAGGTCCCAGAGAATCATGGGTGACACAGTCCATCAAGATTTTGCTATCACCATATACAGCTGCCCAAACTTTGCCAGGGCAGTGGGCGATGCTGCCTGGCAGAACACATGCCCAAGTTAGTACTGGAGGATTCCTCCCCCACCACAGATTCTAATTTTAAAAGCAGATGAAGGAAGAGGCAGGAAGGGAGGAGCTGAGGGAGCTGAGGAGACAGAAAGAACAGCCATGCTCACTTACCGGTAAATGATGCCCTTGCTCTGCAAGAAGAACAGACCGATGGCAATCTCTGCAGCGTAAAATCTGAAATTAAAAAATAAAGGTGATGGAGAAAGTCAAGGGCACCATACACTTAGCGCAGAAGTCAATAGAATATTGAACGAGGTGCTTGGCATGTAAAGCCCACAATGGATAGTCAGCTTTACGTCTCCTAAACTGCAGAGCGAGTGGGTGGGTGAACAGGATGGTTCAGAATGACACATGGGGTGGGTAAAGGGTCAGCAGCTGCATAGTGGGGGGGCTGTGGGGGGGGTGGACTTGTGGAGAAGGATTGTTTCAATACAGTACAAGTTCAAGGACTTGAGTGGCAGCCTCTGGCAACCATTGAAAGCTTAGCATGCACTTGCATCATTTTAGGGACTGTTTTAATTCCACCTAGAGTCTGATGACATAGGTCCCACTAGTACCACCTTGCTGTTCAAATGGGGAAACCAAGGTTTAGAGATGAAGTCTGTGAGGAACCTGAGGAAGACATACAGCAAATCAGTTGTTCAGCCCGGACTGGAAACAGTTGGTATCTAATGTGTAAGTAACTTCTTGGTGGACTTCCACCAAGAAGGAAGGGGAGTTTGTTTTTCTTGTGGTGCTGGGGACAGTAGTAGAACCCAAAGCGGTGAGTATCTAGGTACATCCCCAGGCCCTGTTTTGTTAATTGTATTTCTTGAGGTCTAACTTTACTCTGCATGCAGCTCAGCTGGCCAGTAACTCGATAACTTGTTATGTAGCCCAGGCTTGCCTCAAACTTGAAATCTCCCTGCCTCAGCATCTCAAGGGCTAGCCATTATGTCTGGCTCACTAAAGAGATCTTAAGAGCACAAAACCAAACCAAAACAAAACAAAGAAAACCCTGCCAGTTATACCATGAGGGTTGGCAGGACCTCAGGGAGCTGTGCCATGTAATGATGACTCGAACCTGGGTCAACTTGATGTCAGAGAGAAAAGGAGCAGCAGTCCTATGATACCATCACACAGCTTGATTGGAAAGTGCAGGGCTAAACAGAACAGTGCTCCTGGCTTCAGCAGGTGGGAAGACAGGAAGCAGGCTGAACAGAACAGAAACCCACAGCCCTCTCAGAGCTGTAGGGTGGGGCCCTCCATGGGCTCTGGGGGCTCTCAGGAGAATCAATAAAACCTAAGCAAACACCCAGGAAGGAGAATTGACATTCATTCCTGTGGCTTTTTCTGTGCCTGCTCACCCACGGGGTTCTAAGCAAAGGAGAAGCTCTCAGAGATTTGTATTTTATAAATGATCTCTTACTGGTTTATGCATTGGAGGAGACAAAATGGAGAATCCACAAACCACAGCTGCAAATCAACTCGAAACTTCATCTCCCCAAGAATCAGAGGGAAGGGGGTGTAGGAAACAGATGAACAAACGCAGGTGGGTCTCACCCACACAGATCCTCTAGGTCTAGAGTCTTGGCGGTTCCCACCCTCCGGGTCTCGTTTCACTTGTTTGTAAAGCTTGGGTGAGACTCTCTCCCTTCCTATACTGCTCAGGATGAAATGAGATGGTGTTTGTTCAGTACTCAAGGGTCTGGCACAAAGAAAGCTCTCAATAAATATTAGCAAATGAACAAACAAAAACCTGCAGAGACATTCCCCAAGGAAGTTAGAAGACCTTTCTTAGGATGGAGGGGCAAAATAATTAGAGATTATGAAACAGCCATCGGTTTAGAGCTATGAGTTCTTAGCTGGCCTTCAGGAACATAAAGAAACATCTCAAAGCAAGCAGAATACAGTCCTCATTGGGCAAATACCGCTCACAAAGAGGAAGCCCGGGATGGTGGGGGAAAAGTCCATAGTGGACTAAAACTTAAAGGAACTGACAACCATTTACCCCCGGAAAGGGCCCAGAGGGCTCGGTCTTACACAGCGTGGGGCTCCTTGAAGCGGCCAGCTTGTTGGATGTGGTACATGAGGTCACCCCCATTCACATACTCCATCACAAAGTACAGGCGGTCCTGAGGAGAGAGAGCAAACACTAAAGTCAGCACCCCACGCTTTCTCAGGACCCAGATGGGGAGCAGGGAGTAGCTGGGATTTATGATGAGAGCTACCAAACTCCAGCGTGTTCTTTCAGGCTGGACCCAGCATTCCCTTAAGCGTAACCTTTGTGCCATTGTAAGCATGCAGGCTACCACAGGTGGAATGAGATCACTTTTAATTAATAACCACAAATTGAAATTCATTTGTGCTGGAAAATATAATTAACACATGGATCTTACTACTTAATTGATATTATTGTCTAGTACAGGGTTTGCTGGAACAAAAAGTAATAAATATTAGGTATATAATTTTACAGTAATAGGTATTTGTGGGAGCCTGTCTTCATGTTGGCTCTCTAGTGATTTCACCTAATGTGCATGCTGTCCTGTGCTATCTTCCCTCAATGACTGGGCTAACTTGTGTAACCAATAGGATGCATGACTTTGGGATGAGGTCACAAAAGACCTTATGGCTTCCATTCTGCCCCTTCTTGGATTATGTCTTCTACAGCAGCCATGATGTGCAGACACTCAATCAGCACTCTGCAGAGGCCTACTGACGAAGACTCAAAGCTTCTATCCACAGCCAGCACCAACACCCTAGTCACGTTACTGAATCACCTTCCTCGTCTAAGCCTTCAGAGGACTGCAGTCACCACTGGCCACTTGACTGTCACTTCTTTTGAGACCAGAAATTAGACTTTTAAGGAGGTGTGCTAGCCTAACTCCCTGACAGAAACTGTAAAGTGATAAATGCTTACTGTTGCTTTAAGCCACAGAGTTTTGAGGTGACAGACAACTAACCTGGTGGCTAGCAAAATCTATCAATTAGCAGAATTTCTAAAGCAAAGACAACACTGCACTTTGGGCTTGGAATATCTCCCCAAATATTCATGTGTGGAAGGTTTGAGCCCCGACTATGGTAGTTACCTTTCTTAACACTGTGATTAAAAACTTGAGATTACAACTTAAGGGGAGGACAAGTTTATTTTGGCCAGAGCTCTTAGGACCCGATCACTTCCCACAGGTCCATCAGCTGGCAGTCAAGGCCTCAATATATAACCCAGTGAGGACACATCATGTTCAAGCCAAAACTGTGCGGCAGAGTTCAGAGGTGGAACTTGAGGAAGTGGCTGGATCATGAGGATTCTGAACTCATTAATGGGTTACTTTTTATGGGTTCTTAACTTAGTAAGCTACTGAGAGGCAGTGGAAACTTTAAGAGATGGTAGTAACTACTGGAGGAAGTGGGTCACTAGGAGGTGATCTTAAAGGGGATATTTTGTCACTAGCTGCTTCCCTAGCCTCCCTTCCTCTGTTCCATCACAGCATTCCACCATCCATTGTGTTCTGCCTTATCAATGGGAGTAATGGTGGGTGGGCCCAAGTAACCACAGACTGAACGCCATGAAGCCATGAGTCAACTGACCTTTCTTCTCTTTAAATCGTTTCCCTCAGACATTTTGTTACAGCAAATGTCCGTGCGTGCACAGGCATAGTTCAGGAATTTTCATTGCAAATCCAGAAGATTGCCCCAAATCCCTCAAGACTGAAGTTTAAAAGCAAGGTGAGTGAAACTGTAACCTCCCTATCAGGAGAAATGATGTTCTAAAGAGACACCTGTATCTTTCCCTTCAGCTATCAGACTGTGGAGACAATGGACCCCAAAGAACTAAAATTTCCTCAGAATTCCCATACTAAGAGAAGAAAAGAGACAGAAGAACTGGTGCCAGCATATCTAGAGGAGGCATGTGCCTCCCAGGAAGAAATTACCCTGCAGGACAGACCAGAGCCAAGACAGTGATGAGACAACGAAGGGCAGGACCATGCCTTGACCAGGACAGCTTTGTTATTCATATGTCTCTCCCTCTATCTAAAGCCAAGCCATGTTCATAACCCCCAAGACAGACTCCTCCTTTCCAAAGTGGCCATATTGAATAATCCCATCTCCCTTCTCTGGCTGCTTTATATACCCTTGAGATCATGTTTTTATACATAAGAACAAGAACAAGGACATATGCAGAAGTGAAGCAACTGGGACCTGGAAAAAAATCTGTAACTCAACCTAGGGGACTTTGCACATGTCTCTTGAGGCATGCTGTGAGCTCTTTCAGGCCAGGGGCTAGATAAACCTGTTTGTGGCGCTTGAACAACACACAGGAGGTGCCCAGACAGTGAAAGAACACATTCTTAGATGCTTAAAGAGACTTTAGGAGCACAGCTCAGGTTCTTAATAGCTGGGCATATTTGAAGTGTTGATATCTGGGTTTCCTCTTTTGAACAGTGGAAGGTATCAGATCCATGGTGCTGTCTGTAAAGGCTAGTGAGGCAGAAGGTATCATGATCCTGGAGAAATGCCCACCTGAGATTTGTCGTCTTTCCTTATGTCAAAGGGTTTTGCTAAATGAATGAGCAACACCTCCTTCCCCTTAGTTCTGCCTGGGTTACATCGTTCCTTCAGTCTGCTTTCTTTTGGCTTACCATGGCAGGGCTTGCACTATTTGTAGGAAACTAAAATCCCCCTCATGTTCTCAGCCTAAAAAAACCATTTCCTCTAAATTAACCCACCCAATCTAAGTCAGGTCTGCATGTTATGTTCTTCTGTGAAACTCTGCAGATGACCCCTCTGATGACATCATAGTTTGTAATTACATATTCAACCCTATGGCAGTCTATCTCATCTGTTTATTCATTCATTCTTTAAATAACTATTTACAGAGCTCTACGAGGTACCAGGTTACAGGTGCAGGAGAGAAAAGCAGTGAACAAAGCCAACAAAAATCCCTGGCATCTGTGTTTCAACTCAGCAGAGAGATATTGCTAAAGATAATACTAGAAGTTATAAACAGTGTCAAAAGGTATCAGTGCTATGTAAAAAACCCAGGTTAAAGAGACTGGGGTGCTGGTGAACGAGGCAGGAAGAAGGCTGCCAACTGCTGTCAAGTGCCCAGCATAAACATCACTGAGAAGACACTTGAGCAAGCCCACCCAGAGCCTAGCAAAGGCCATGGGTAGAGAGTTTACCTACCTTACCTTATGATCCATTAGGAACCAGTGGAAGTGTTGAATAGAGAGGAAAAGAGACAGAAGGAGAGACCAGAGATAGACTGACGCAGTCATGTAAGGGGATCTATACATGGGAAAATGTAAAGATTTGGGGGCTTCATTTTGTAAGTGATGGTCTAGTGATGGATAGTACTGAATGTCTACCACCTCTGGCCAGAACAATCAATCGATGGAAATTAATGAGCCAATGGATGAACGACACAGGAATTCATGGGCACCTGAAGTGCCATTGTGAGTTCAAAGGTTGGAAAAGATGTGCCAGCCCGGAAGTATAGGCCTCAAGATCACTCTATGTCCCTGAGCCTGTGTCCTCTGTGTATGGTGAGGACATTATAGCCAACCATCTCCAACAGAGTGACTCCTGTCAGACACACAGAGCTGTGTCCTGTGACTATGACCCAGATGAGGGACATCACCTGGTTTCCCAGCATTGTATCTCACTTTAACTGATCACCACGTGAACTTGGTGGGCCATAGGCTTTTTTTTTAAAGAGAAAAATTAAGCAAGAATTAGAATGGAATGGTACTTAAGAATGGGACAGAAAGGGTCAGTCCCATGTTCAGAGCACTGAGTATGTTTTTGTAAACTGTAGGTTGGGTTGTTTAAGGTGTAGGTATCGCTGAGGTGTGATGTAAAACTTGGTTTTACGTGAAAAGTTGCAAAGCCTTCTGGGAGGGCTAGAACGGAAACTGCAGGGCAGAGATCTCAGAGCCATAATGAACACAGTGTTGGAATGTCATTCTGCCACTTACTAGCTGTGCAACTGCTATACAATTATTTAACCTCTCTGGTCTCCAGGTTTCTCTTCACTTATACAGTGGATATCCTGCCCATAGGATACTAAACAGGATGGCATGTACACACTGCCTAAGAGATTTCTGGCCATGGAACATTCAAAGAAAAAAAAGAAACATTCCTCCCAGTGCATAGGTGTTTATATTACTTTATATAAAAGGTACTATGTGTTGTCAAGTGTGCATTTTAATAGTTATAACAGACAATAATGACACAAAGCCACCATCACCAAACACTTGATGTCTACCTGAATTAAGCGCTTTGTGTATTTTCTATCTCTTTTATATCTCTAAACAACCCAGCATGGCAAGTATTAGATCGTTCTCCTTCATCTTAATATGTAAAAGCAGATGTGGAGAAAGGTGACTGGCGAACCATCGCTCAGCTGGTAAGTGGCAGAGCCAGGATTTGAACCAAGATGGATCAGTTCTAGGGTCAACACTCGCAGCTGCCCCCAGTGAGTACGCAGCATGGAAGGCTCTGGGAGGGATCTATGGATGCATCCTTCCTTCTAAGCCTCTAGCCCAGCAGCGGGAAGGTTCACAATGCTATCCCTGCATCCAGCTGGAGCTGCAGGTTTACAGCAAGCAGCGCAAGTCAACCAATTATATATTTTTTTGAAAAAAAATTTGTCTTTCTCAGATCGATACTACTTCCTCTTTCTAACAACCTAATGAGAGACAGAGAGGGAAATGGGAAGGTGGAATATGTAGTTAGCACAAAGGTTACACGGAAGCTGGTGGCATAAAGCAGAGCCCCACAACACTCAGCCCCTGGTTCTTGGGGGGGGGGGGGGTGGTAGAAAACAAGCCTAAAATAGCATCTGTCTTTGCTGCACACTAAAGAGAATCAAAACACTTGCTTTTAAAAATTATTTTTAAAACAGCAGATGGCATTGGCCACGGAGGGAGAAGTGAAGGAGAGATTTTACTTGCTTGATTTCTGGCTGCATTAGCATAACTTGCCCCCTCTACCCAGACCCAGTAGTCGGAATCCCAGTACCATGAGGGCCCCGTTAAGGCTGATGCTTTACGGTCTGTTTCCACTGCTAACTGTACGTAGGAGAACCCTTTCGCCAGCCATCTTTGAACTGTACCTGACTAGCTTTGGCTGGCCAGTGTCCTGGTTACTAAATGCTATGGCTGGCATCTTGTTGTCCCTTAACCTCTGGACTCTTAATGATGCCCACTCTGTGTCAGATGCCTCTCCACCCCCAGCCATGCTTCCGGGAGGAAGCCACAGTGCTAGTGTGGAGGGATCACTAGACGCCTTTCCAAATAGCAGTGTTTCTCAAAGCAGGGTAGTAGATAATTCTAGGTAATTCTATGTGTAGAGGTCTATACTTTTTATAATTTGTTTGTGGAGTTTGAAAATATAGTTAAAGATAGGAAGCTTCTTACATCACGGGTGTTACTGCTAAAGAGGAAGAATAAGGCACACAGAATCGGAAGTGACAGGAAGCCATGGGTGAGACCAGATCATGTCTGAAGATGACAAAGGAGAAGAGGGGGTTTCAGATATCCCCCTGGATGAATTCAGTTCTTCACTAAGCTTTACTCTTCTATGAAAACACACTTATTTAAAAATTAGTCTTAGAAATTCAGTTTATGGGTTGTCATTGTCGTCATTTGGTTGGTTAGCTGGTTTGATTTTTGTTTATTCATTTGCTTGCTTGGTTTTTGTCCTTTGTTTTTTGTGAGCATGGTGGGACAGGCCTATAATGAAACACTTGGGAAGCTATGGCAGAAGGATTACAAGACCATCTTGTACTACAGAGCAAGGCTAAAATAAGTATGTAAGTTGAAATTCACTTTAAAAACTGAAATGTAATTACTTAAATATGTTAAATTTTCATAAATGGAAAGTCATTGTCCTTGTAAAAACTATAAACTAAGTCTGGACTCTGCTATTTCCATTCTATATCCAATTTGACTTTGGTGCATCAATATTTTAAAGAATTTATTTTATATAAAAAACAAACACCATTTGCCCATATCACAAAGTTCCTGTCCTGCAGTAGTCAGGAATGACAAAATTTGGAAAGTTCAACTGGAAGCCAACCAGAGCAAACCTTGAATAGAAGCAAGTTTGAGAGCTTCCTCTGAACATACGTGTGTGTGTGTGTGTGTGTGTGTGAGAGAGAGAGAGAGAGAGAGAGAGAGAGAGAGAGAGAGAGAGAGAGAGAGAGAGAGAGATTGATTGATTGATTCATGGTATTAGTCATTCCAGGGGCAAAAATAAAGAGTAAGATACAGAACTTTTCCCTAGAACATCCAAAATCTTGGTTAAAATATACATATAACTAATTCAAACCATGCTCAAAATAAATGCAATAGAAGAAATGGCATTAAGAGAGCCAAAGTGAACCCTGGGACTTCCGCTAACTATAGGACCTCCTCCACAGCTCCTAGCTCTTACCCAGTTAGTCCCCTCTACAGCCCTAGAATTTGACTTTGTTCCCCATTCTTCTTACAAAATTATTGCCTCAGAAGTTCATTGTTCTCACACCCGTGGTTTTGGCTAAGGATTTTCTTGATGGACTCCCCCATATACATGTTTATTGAGAATCAGCTTCAAGTCGAGCATGCCTCTCCCCCTCTAGTCACGGCTCAGAGGCTCGCTCTGGACTGATGCATGTTACTTATATTTCTATCCTTCTCTTCTCTCCTGAGCACCAACTGGCTCCAGCCGGCTCCAGCCAACTCCAGGATGTTCCTAAGTGGGCGTTCCACTGTCATCTCCAATTAAAGGCACAGAAAGGCAAACTCACCATCTTTCTCTTCAAACTAGCCAGTCTTCTCAGCCTTAAAATGCCTCTCAAAAGTGATGCTGCATGGTCCGTAAGGTGAAAATGGCTTGTGTGCATTTTCAATTCTTTTCTTCTTCTCCTGAATTCCCTCAGTAGATTCAAAAAGCTAACAATCTCATGTATATATGCCATGTATAATAGCTGTGCAGAATATTCCAAATTTGGAATGCATGTTCGGGGGGTGGTCATTTAAAATGATAAGCGCACTGCGTATGCACAGTTCATCTGAGCCATGCACATGGAGCCATGGGGGTCAAAAGAGGCAATCCTCCCCCAACATAGCTGAAATACAGTGTGGTATGATGTCGTGTGGTGGTGGTGGGGGAATCTGCCATCTTCTCGTGCGATTATGGTATATGTAGATGGTGCATGTACATGTATGTACAACTACATACATGTGCCCATGCATGTGTGCAGAGACCAGAGGATGACATTGGATGGCCTGCTTCATCACTCTGCCTCATTTCTTTGAGTAAGGGTCTCCCACTGCACTGAAGCTGGCAGCCATCAAGCTCCAGTGGCCCTCCTGTTTCCTCCCTCACAGCATGAAGGGTGACAGGTGCATGAGAGCTGGGCTCCAAATTCAGTTCCCTGTGCATGTGGAGAAGGCACTGTCATCCATTGGACCATCTCCCCAGGTCCTTTGCCACTTTTAATGAGACCTTGGTGGGGAAACACCAACCACATGGCAGCTCTTGTACCATGTTCTAAGATGAGCTGTGCTATGTTGTCTCCATAGCGATTTTTAATGATTTTTTTTTCAAGGCTTGTCCGTGAACTCAGTGTGTCTGTAAGTTGCTCCCTTTATCACACGTAGCCATCTGCTTCCTTCCAGAGAAGCCATGAAGTACTGTGATTAAACGCGCTGGGTTTGGCATCAGCCGGTCTGGTTCACACCCTAGTTACACGGGATACTTGCTCTGAGACCTCGGGTTGGTTGTTCGCACCCTCCGTCTTCCGGAGTAGCATCATAGCAGCTTCTCCTCCATATGGGGAGCTTCCACATCAGACATGCATGCCAAGTCTGTGCGGACTCACAGAGCTTCATCGAGGTGAGTATGTGGTCAAGGAGATGCGTCCACACTTAACTCTCCTTTCTCTCATTTTGTTGCATGATAATCCCGATCCAAAACAAGAACCCCCTGCTGTTTTTGTTCTGGGTTCCTATTGCCCTTTGGTGCAGGCACAAAGGTTTTTAAGGGCTGGAACTGCCTTTCTTCTTCCGTGGACTTCACAGATGAATACGCCAATGCTATCATTAAGAAAATAGAGAGAACCCAACTATCTTTATCCCTACCTACCCTAGCACTTATATTCAGTTGGCATTTCTGGTTCCTTCCCTACCCAATCCTAATCATTAGTGCCCAGCGTCCCAGATACCTGCCAAGTTCCCAGGAACCCCTTGGGTACTACTTCTCTTTCCTAGGAGGCACTTCAGACTGCATCTGTGTCTGAATCTCCATGGATTCAATCGGCATCCCCCAGTCAACAGAAGCACCAATTATTCCTTCCCAGTAGACACAACACTTTTTATAAGGTTCCCACTGACTTAGTGTTACCTAATGAACACTTGGTTGGGCCATGAAGGAACACCTGACATAACTGAACCAATCAGATTCCCTCTCCTGTGATTATGAATTGGAATTCAGGAATTTTGTTGGATATGGACTAGAGAAGCCACACTTGCCCAAAGCAGTGACAAACACAGAAACAATAAGAAAGAAGACAAATCTGCCTTAAATTTACAAATTCTAGTTCCTTCTGGGGTCAAGCACACATATGCCTTTGTTTCTTCCCCATAAAAACCTCCTTAGTGTTAACCTGTTTCTGTTTATGCATGAGGTAGTTTAGTGTGGGAAAGAAGTATTCTATTTCTTACAACCCAGTGATCTCTGACCCAGACCCCTCCCAGAACCTTCTTCAACATTGCCCTAAGGTTCAAGCACCTCCTTAGACATTACTACAAAAACCAGATATGGCCTGAGTCACCATGGCCCCTTGGATGCTCTGAGGCCTCAATGGGCATGACGCCAATAAGTGAAAACCATCCCTGTCCCCAGCTCTGCCCTCCTTTGTATTCTGGGCTGATGCTTCTCCCAGCATGCCTTGCAGCTGAGTTATTGCTGGGCCATGGCAGCAAATTTGGGGAGGAAGTAACTTCTGTCCTTCAATGACTCATGAAATCTAATTCTATTTAAAAAAAAAAAAAAGAGGTGCATATGTTCAATTGAAAAGAAAACAGTTAAAATAGATGTTTTGCTGAAGAAACTTAACGGCCTGTGCCCACTGGCAGTTGGGAAATTACATGAATGTGCCTGGCTGACAATTGTCCCTGAGAAAAACTGCAACAAGGTTGGAGGAAATGAAATTATTTTGTGCCTGTGCAGCAAGGGGCCCCAGCCCAGCTCTAACCACGGAACCAACTTCCACTTAGTGTTTGTTAGATTCTGTCTACTGTCTCTTTTAATCCCCATGTAATGGGCTCCATTTATGAGATGATCAAACCCATATTCACAGCTGTTAGTGACTTTCTAGGAGTCCTATGGCCGGTAATCACAGGTCCATACCCATCTCCCTGGGGGATGCACGCTTTGCCCTGTGTTTCTGGGACAACCACTAGAAGTCCATTTGCCTGAAAGGGGCTCATCTAATAAGCAACTCTCTTAAGCTTAACTCTCTTCCAAAAGCTTTTGCATCTATTTTGCCATCTTGTGGGCAATTTTTTAAAATATCTAAGAGGCTGAGCAGATGGCTCATATGTTGCTAACCTATGAGTGCCCTTGCATTTGCTATGTAAGCATGAGGAACCAAGTTCAAATCCTTAGCATCCATGTAAAAACGTGAGGAGTGTGGATGCATGTACCTGTAATCTCGATTCTGTGAAGGGTAGAAGATTCTGGAGTGCGCTGGTTCTTGTCTAAAGGTAACAAGGGACAAAGAAGGCCACATGATATCCCCCTCTGGACTGTGCATGGCTGCATATGCTTGTGTGTATACAACACACACACCCCAAATTTTAGTTACCTCATTAGAGACACTTCTGAAATATTGAAAACTCAAGGAGAAAACAGTTATCTATGAATCTTTCCTGAATCTAATCAATGTCTTGATTTGGCCATGCCAGTCTTTTCCATGTGCATGTTTAGGCTGAACACATTTAGAATACATCAAAGGAAATTTAATATTCCATATTTCCACTAACATGGAAAACGGCATTAGTATTTTTGAAAGTTTTGAAAATACAGTGTAAGGATACTTCTGACAGAGTTTTGCTTTTCTAAACAACTTTTAAAATAATGAGCTTTAAGGCCAGACGGTGGTGGAACATGCCATTAATCCCAGCACTCTGGAGACAGAGATAGGTGGATCTCTGTGAGTTTCAGGCCAGCCTGGTCTATGGAGAGCTAGTTCCAGGACAATCAGAGCTATACAAAGAAACCCTGTTTCAAAAAACCAAAACCAAGCCAAAACAAAACAAAAGCTTTGTGTTATTTCAAGAATGGCAGAAACTATCCAGGGTATTATTGGATGAATTTTACTTTCATATGTTTTGACCACTTGACAGATTTAAAAAAAAAAAAAATCTATCAAGGACCTTAAATTTTCAAAATTTTACATCTCTAGCACACACACACACACACACACACACACACACACACACACACAATCTATCAAGTTTGCAGTATGCTATAATAGTTTTGTCGTTCCTTTAAAGAGAGCTGATTCATAAAGGAATTCTGGGTCACAAAATACAACATGACAATCCGCTCAGGCTAAGCTGGCCCTCTGGCTACTCCTCAGACACAGGGAGCGTGTTCCCGCCTGGGGCCTTCACACGGATTCTTCCTGTTCTCTGCCACTGCTCTGCCCCCAGACAGCCCTGTCTGCTCTGGTCTCTGCTCAAATGTCAGCCTTACCACCAAGGCTTTCCTTGATGATCCCATCAAAAAAAGTCATCTCACGATGCCAGTCTACCCGATGCCAACCCCTCTGCTTTTGTTGCTGAGGCCATTTTCCTGTCTCCCTGGTAGAATGGGAATCCCTTTGACACATCAACCATGATGTTCTGGTTTTCAGGGATGCTGCCCGTTCCAGTACTGCTGGGTACCCTCAGCATCCCTCCAAGGCCAAGGCCACAACACAGCTAGCACACGAACTGGGCTAGACGATCACCCCTACAGGCTTTCCCCAGAAACTTTTTCTGCTCATCTAAGCCACAATAACAATAGCCATGATGCTTCTGATACTTAGTCACTCCCCAGGAGAAAAATCTTAACTAACTGTTGCAAAATCCATGGGAGGGCGAAGCATCACTTCCCTGTAGCAAGAACACCCAACAGGCCATTAGGAAACTCTGTCTCTAGTTCTGAGCTTCCTGCTTGTCAATTCTGTTACCTGAGTGACTTGATTTTTCTTGAGGTCAATTTCCTTTGGGCAGAAAAACAGACAATTGTGAAGTGTGGTTACAACCATAAAAGAAAAGATGTTTGTGAATCATAAGCAGTAATATAGAATTCAGGCATGAGGGGACAGCAAAGACTTCCAGACCTGGGGTTCTAGAGACTTCTAGAACAAATACAGGCTCTATGACTAACCAGTTCTGTGACATTACCCAAGTTACTAAATTTCTCTGACTGTCATTGTTCTTACCTTCTAAAAGAGGGGCTGGAAGGGAATGGTGAGACACTGTAACAAGTCACAAACTGGTTCTGTTTGTCACATGGATACTGTGGTTTGAATGAGAAATGTCTCTCATAGGCTTGGTTCCCAGTTGGCACTGTTTGCAGGGGCTTGGGTGGCACAGCCACGCTAAAGGAAGTACGTCACTGGGGGAGGGATTTGAGATTAAACAGCCTCACCAACTTCCGGTTTGCTCTCTCTGCTTCATGCTAGGGGTTGAGATACGAACTCTTTGGCTTCTTGTTCCAGCCCCCACACCCTCTACTTGCTGCCATGCTCTCTCTCACCATGATAGATTCTTATTCCTCTGGAACCACAAGACAAAATAAACCGTTCCTTCTAGAAGTTGCCTTGGTCAAGATGGTCTCCATAGCAGCAGCAAAGTAACTAAGGCAGTCCCTAGTGATGTCCCCTGGCCGGTTTCTCAGCAAGATGCGCTCAGGCAAGTTAAAAGTTGCTTGGGGCTTAGTGTTGTGTCCATAGAGAGGTGTTTTGTGTCTCAGATCCTTGATCCTCCAGCTGTGGGAAGCCCCTATTGTAACATCTGTGTGTAGCTGAAACATTTCTGAAGATTCACATATGCTCAATGTTCCAACAGAAAGTCAGTTTCACCCTGGAGGTGAGGAGACCAAGGAAGTGGAAATGTGAGGTTTTACTGAGCAGGTGGGAGGTAACAGGGCCGGGTTAGAGCTCAGGCCCAAATGGGGGCATCTGTGTCTTTGGAACTGTCAGGTAGAATTATATCCAGGTCATTCACATTCAAACGACCTTCTGGTGTATCAGTGTGTACGTTAAGTGTGTTAGTACTACAGCTATTCTGCTTCGGTTCAAATCCTAGCCCTGACATGTAGCTGCATGGCTTCAGTTTCCTTGTCTGTAAAATGGGTATGATAGTAAGATCCACCTAAGAGTTGCCAGGAAGCTTAAATTTGTGACTCCCACACCACACATAGAATGGGCATTATAGTATTTATTTTATGCAAAATTATAATACACATAATTATTTTCAAAAGTTAGAAAATGGGATTGAAGAAGTGGTTCAGCAGTTAGGAGCACTCTCTGATCTTTCAGAAGACTCGAGTCTAGTTACCAGCACCCATATTAGGTGACTCACAACTGTCGGCACCTCCAGATCCAGGGCCTTTTGATCTCCAAAGATGCCCTCCCAACTCTTAGCTTACATACACATACACAAGCACACAAACACACATGCACAAAGTTTTAAAACTCAGGCTGGGTGTGATGGCATATTCCATTAATCTCAGCATTCAGGAGGTAAAGGCAGAAGAATATCTTTAAGTTGAGTCCAGCCTGGTCTGCATAGGCAGTTTCAGGACAGATAAGACTACATAGGAGGCCCCATCTCAAAATAAAATGAAAAATAAAAAAATCATAAAATCTTTTATAACAAAAACCAGAACATAAGTTGTGGTATTTTATGCAATGAGAAGATGCCCAGAGTACAGGTGAGGTGTCTGTATGTCCATCTGAACACAGGCAAGATGGCTGAGTGTCTACTTGAACACAAGGCAGCTAGGTGTCTGCTCCTCTCTCAAACAGCCTCGCCAGAACCTCTTGCTTAGAGCAAGCGGATTTCTTCAAACATCCCACCCAGCACCCCACCCCAAAAACAAAACACAGCCTCTAGAGATGGATTAACCATTTCATGTTATTGTCAACCAGTGAGAAAACTGTCTGCTGCCTCCCTGTACTTTCTGGAGTGGGAAACTGTCTGGAAGGAGTCACAGATCTTCTCCCCATGCAGGACAAGCATCCACTAACTCTCGAGGTTCTTAGTGTCCCTGGCATGTGACAACTCCTGGAAGAAAACCGAGCGCTTGGTACTCCTGCCACGTAAATGCTCCTCCTGGAGTCTATCATGCCAGAAAACTGAAGCACAGATGGGGGGCCACTTGCCATCAATGAATAACCTCAAATCCACTCCACATGGCTATTTTCAAAGCAGTTATTACTAATAAAGATGCTATCCTTTAATGACTATTAGTCATAAATGGCTCATTCCTCTCCATTTCAACACACACAACTGAAATTGCGAACTGCTGTTCCAAGTTTGCCACTGGCCCATTTACCAGGCAGTCAGTGGTTCATGAGCTGCTGCCCTTCAGTAGGTTTGGGAACAGCCAAGGAAAGAGGGAAAGGGAGCATCTCGAGGGTCATGTCCTAACTCTGTCAACACGTGGACCCCTTCTGAACTGAATTCCCTAAGGTAATGTTAAAGATACTTGGCTTCTTTTGTTACTGGCCTTTGCCTGTACCCATACGATATAATTACCATTTACTTACGGTTTTCTTTGCAGACACTCTCGTTTTCACTTAAAGGTTTACTTTAAAAGCCAAGTTTTCGTCTCCCTTAGAGCACAACTGTGAACCAATTCACTATCCAGATGCATAAACAAAGGGAAGAAATGGATCACCGGGAAACAAGCAAGGAGAATGCTTTGTAAAAAGCATTCCAGCTAGCAAATGCAAAACAGATATTCCCATCTTACAATCTCCAGTGAGCTCATGGACTTGGTGCTTAGAGCATCAGTCTGGGCCAGCATCACCAAGATCCTTACGTATTTCCCGAAAGATATACATCTAGAACCTAGGGCACCTGCAGTCTTACTAAAGGATAGAAGCTGAATCTGACCAAGCCTCTAGACCTAGCTGCCAAATTCCAGAAAATGCAAGGGAGAGAGAAGCAGGCAGAGGTGCTGGGAGAGTGCGGTAAGCAAAGCCCTGGCTGCAAACACTACAGACCAAACAGCAGATCAAAGAACTGATAAAAGAAGGTGATGAAATGGCTTTGAGGGCTCGCTTGATTAGCCACCAAAGGTAAATCAAATTAGATGTCTACTACAACAGCAGCCAATCAACCTCACGTAGAGGGTGAGATGTAAAGTCCGTGTGTAGGTAGAAGAAGCCTACAGAATCCATCCCTGGAAGCCATTGGCCTTTCATAGAACCATATCTTCAGGAGTGAAGCCATTGGCCTTTCATAGAACCACATCTTCAGGAGTGAACTCTTAATGTGCACTTGTGCTTGGGCTCTTCTCCTGGGCATGGAGGTCAACATCTGACAGGAACAGGGAAGGGTCAGAACCCACTGAAGTGACATCTTATCTCTTGCTGGGGCAGCAGCAGAGAGTGCATGAATGTTCCCTACTCATCTTGGCGGCCATGTTCTGAAATCACAGCCCTTCCCTACAACCCTTTGCCCAGCCTCAGATGCTCTCTCAGTACTATGCTCTCAGAAAATCCTCCTCTGGGAAGGTCTCTAGCAAAGGCCTCAGGCGACCTGCAGAGATGTACACATGCTCCTCCAAAGGGCTAGGAGGGCTGACTCTTACTATCTAGACTATAAGATTTGCTGAGGCCCTGTCCCTAAGTCACCCCTTAATGCTTGAAAAGACTTGGATTGTCTGGGTATAAAACGATTTGCCTGAGTTGGGACAGCATCTGCCTCAGGGGACAGTGTACAGTGGCAATGCTGGGAATTGACAGCTGACTTCTGTGGGCTCATCTTTTAGTTTCCACAAGGCAAACAGCCCAGGTGTCCCCTTGCAATGGCTTCTGTTAAGTTAGCATTATTGACCCAACCCCTTAGAAACCCTGGAAGTGGCTACCCAGAGGGCTGGACCCATTACCATGGTCTGGAAGCAGGAATGGAGCTGAGTCAGGAATGGGGGCTTCCCAGGCAGGGCCAGAACCCGCTTCTCCACCATGGTGCACTCCACATCGTCATCTTGGATCACCACATCTTTCTTCAGGATCTTCACAGCATAGAGTTCATCTGTACCCTTCCGCTCGGAGAGCATGACCTGGGAAGGAGAGCAAGCACATCATCTCAGTTAGAAGAGGCCTAGAAGACAGCCATGGGTACCCGGAGTCCACGAAAACACTCCCAGCCCTGGACAGACACGTTGTGTTCACCCAGAGACAATGAATAACACTTTGCAACCACCGCACACTTTGAATGGTTAAGTCCTCTCAATAGAAGACGGTCCTAGGAAAGATGACACTGTGCTGAACTCTTTGGCACATCCATCGATAACAACGGCAGCCAGCACGGCTAGAATGATGGTAACCCCCATGGAATCAAATTTCACTGTCTTAACTTGAAATCTTTAAAAGGATCAGTCATGTGGTAGATAATCAGTAAATACTAACAGCACAGGAATGAATGAAGGCTTGGTAATGTAAGACACTCTCTCCTTTATTGCTTCAGTGTGCCCTGCTCTGTAAGAGCCTGCTGGGAATGCAGCAAGAATCAAGCAGTCCTGCTCCCTGACCCTGAACTCAGGGAGGAAAAGAGAATGGACATTTTAACTATAGGACTAGTCAATGCGAGGCTTCAACAGCCTCACCTGATGTCATGGGGCTTATTCCTACAAGCTGTGGCCATAACCAGGGTCAGGAGGCTTATGGACACAGTGTTGTTTTCATTACAGTAATATTATCCTTGCTCTTGACCCTGTCAGAAAACTATGTCTTGCATGTGCTATATTCCAGAAGGCTCTTGGGAAGCACAGGCCTGGATCACATTCCAAGGAGACCTAGCCTTTCTGGGAAGGCTTCTCTGAGGACAAAGTGATGTGACTGGCATATTTGCTAAAGACACTGTTATCTGTTTTGTAAGCAACACTCATCAAGTTGTTGGGTTTTTTTGTTTGTTTGTTTGTTTTTTGAGTACTTAACATTGTATCAAGCAATTATTGGTTTTTCCTTTGTTATCTCTTATTTACTTTGCATACGATTCTAAGAAGTAGATACTGCTGTGAATCTTATAAAAAAAACTGGGACATAGAAGGGTATGTAGCCTGCCCAAGTACAGCTCAGAGCAAGGGCAGGATTTTAGCTTAGGTTTACATGGTTGAAGATACTGTCGTCATCGTCATCATCGTCATGTGTACTGCGTGCAGGTACTGGAGTGCCATGGCACATGTGTGGAGGTCAGACGACTCTCTGGAGTGGGTTTTCCTTCTTCCTGGGATCCAGACATCAAGCTCACGCTGTCCTGTTTGTACAGCAAATGCTTTACCCATGGAGCCATCTTACTAGCTCAGAGTTCTTATCTTTAGAGATTAAGAGATTAAGACTAAAGTGCGCAGTCCTGACACAAACGAACAAGACAATGCAGCAGAGACTTGGGGCCACATGGAGTAGGGAGGGACACCCAGGAGCTTATAGGTGGACCAGCATACCCACTCAGCTCCTGTCCTAACAGAAATGGTCCAACTGGACTCAGTCATGGAAGCTTCTAGGGCCCTGCATCCACACACTAAAACTTTCAGACAGACCTCAACAGCTTTCTTGAACTCACTCAGACTCTTATTTCTACTTCTTCTCTCTTCTTGCAATCACTGGCGGCCATGGGCACTACAGACTCCGGTTATGTAGGACACTTTAGGAGGAAAGCTTCCAGCACACAGTTTCACTGCAGTGAGCCTTTTCTCTGCCTCTCTGTCTCCAACAGAGCTGCCCATCTCAATGGCTGTTACCTGTGTCGCACTGACACAGAATAGCTACTGGCTTAGGTGGCAATCCAGCTAGAGTCAGGATGTGTCTTTGATGTGGCCCCGCCCCCTTCATCTATCTGTTCTCTACAGGGTTCTCAAGTTCCTAGCCTTTGCCAAGGCAAGGACAATGACCAAAGGGAACCAATGTCCTGAGGCAGTGAATCAGAAGGAGGTGGGGCTTTCTGCTCTCAGGTTACAGCAAAAGCTGGGAGAGAAGAACACAAGTGATCCAGATTGGATGCAAGTGAGCTGAAGGACCAGAGAAGGGAGGGGAGTCTGCACCGGAGAGGCTAAAATGTCCTGTCACACCCAGACCTTCATTCACAGCCCAGGACCCTCCTGTCTGTCCTTAGTGGAGAAACCGGAAGTGGCAGCATACAGGACTAGGGGATAGTGACACAACCGAGCCACCTCATGTGTGCTCATTGTACCGTTTCCACATTTTTCCTCAATACCTAAACTGACACTTGCTAACTGTTTTAAGAATCTAGTCACCACCTGACACATCCCAGACACTTAGTTAATGCTTACACGAAAGACAACGACAGCAAAAATAAAAAAGCAAATCATTAGCCACAGAGCTAGCACTGGCCATGACCACATTCCCCTGTGTTCCTGAAGTGAAAATAAAGCTCTTATTAATTGCATGGCGCGGTTCCTGGAACTTCCAGAAACTTTAATACCAGCACAGAGGGTGTGGGTTGTTTGCCCAGCTGTCCCTGCGCCTCCAGGGTGAGGACTCCACACAGATTGGAAGGATGTGTTGAAGTAACGTTCTTATCAAATTCCAAACCACATCTGTTACCAAGAATCTTCAGGGAAAGATGTGACAAATAGCAGGACTCCAGTGACAGCAAATAAAATAGAGAAAAGCAGCCCAAAGGCTCCCTGGTGGGAAGCTTGTGGTGATGAACTTTGCTGCCGGATCCCAATGGCAAGGTGTACCCAGCATCTTGGCCTCTGGCCACAGAGTGGGTAGTGCTCGGCAGTGGTGGGTGTGTGGATTTGAGAGTTCGGATGCCTGGTATATATCCAAGATAGGTCATAAAGTAGCTGTGCAACATTAGGAAGTTCACTTGGCTTTTCTGAGCCTCAGTTTCCTAATCTGTCAAATGGGTGTGCCAAAACCAGCCTCAGCTGGTATCTGGGGAGCCCAATGAGACAGAGTGTATAAAATGCAACTTAACTAGCACTGATCACCACTTAACACTCAGCACTGAACTGTTGTCCAGATCTGGCACAGCTAAGAACAAAAAACGAGGTGGCTTCAAACAATAGAAACATATCTTTTCAGAGTTCTGGAGGCCACAAGTCCAAAGTTAAGATGCTGGCAAGGTCAGCTGCTGTTGAATACTAAGAAAGAATCCATCCTGTGTCTCTCTCTCCCAGCTTCTGGCAGCTGCCAGCTAGCCTTGGTACTCTTGGCTTGTAGATACACAGATTTCTCCAATTTCCACCCGTTTCTTCACACTGTGTCCCTCCCTGTTGTCCTGTGCCTGTGTCCTAATGTTCTTACAAAGACACATTACATTAGGGCCCACTCTAATCCAGAGTGACCTCATCTTAACTCAATGCCATCCTCGAAAGTCTTATGTCTGAGGAAGGTCACCTTCACACAGACCAGGGTTAGAATTTGAGGTTGCTTTTTTTGTTTTGTTTTGTTTTAGGATGGTGAGAGGGAGGACAGTGGATGGAATTTTAAACGTCTGTCATCTTTCCTGAGAAAAGCTTGGCGGATGGCTAGCCCTTGAACCAGGCTCCCGTGGTTGCCTTTCACCAGCTCTGCTTCCAGTCTTCTTACCCGCAAAGCCCCCATACACATAAAACCTGCACAGCCAAATGATGCCTGAGAAGCTCCAGTGAGCTCGGATCACTCCCTCGGCTTTCCCGAGACCTCCCTCTGTCTTCCTATAAACTCCCTATCTCTCAGGTGGGCCCTGCCTTCTGGACTCTTTTCCCAGGCTTTCAAGTATCTGCTCTCTGACCTCTTAGTGGTGGCTCACATTTCACTGTGACCCCTTCTGGGTCCTGACTGTCTGCCTACCTTCCCTAAGTGTGAGTGCTCATGTCAAAGACACTGCTTCATCTCACTTCGTAGCACTTTTCCTTTGTGTGCATATAATTGTGTGCACATGTATGTGTAATCATGTGAGTACATGTGTTCACCCATGAATGTATTCGTGGAGCCCAGAAGCCGTTTCAGAGTTCTTCCCCACTTTACTTTTCGAGACAGAGTCTTTCCCCAAACACAGAGCTCACAATTTTGGTTAGATTTACAGGTCACTGTGCTCTAGATACCCGCCTCTGGAGATCTGCATGTGTCCGTCCATCTTCATCTCCCAATACTGAGGCTGAAGATGCATGCTGCTATGCATGGCTTTTATATGGGTTCAGGGGATTAGAACTCGGGTCCTCATGCTTGTGCGGCAGGCACTTTACTCACTGAGCTGTCTCCCCATCCCCCTCCTGGCGCTTTCCACAGCAGGCACTGAACTGATCGTCTGCCTTATCTTTTCCCTTTGTGAGGTCAGACAGTTTGCCGTCGCTCATATTCTGAACACCCAGCACACAGTCAACAGTGAACCAATATTTGTTCACTAATTGAGTTAACAGATCTGAGTGAGAAAAAGCAGCTACAACGCCCTAGATCTAGGTCACCTGCTCAGGGCTTCAAGTGCTTAGAACTTGGAATTACTTAATGTGTCTAGATCACTTCACTCAACCCATATTTCCCAAAGAACTTGAGAGACTGTTCAAGATTATATAACATAAACAAATGAATTGTATGGCCCATAAACATACCTCAGCACCGATGGTTATAAATGATTTTACACTGTGCAGCCAACACCTATGTCTGTGTGTTTCCATATGAGTGTGTGTATATAGTAGATATTTTCAATACATTATTTTGCCTTCCTCTTCTTTTCCCTCTCCCCTCTTCACCTCCTTTTCACCATTCTTCTTTCTCCCCCTCCCTCCCTCTCTCCTCATCTCTCTTTCCTAGAAGCCAATACGACCAGCAATACACAAAATGTAGTAACATTAGTATTGTCTATAGGGAAACTGATTTTGTTTTTAGGCAGAAAAGCATGGTCTTCCTGAAGCTTGGGTCTGAAGACAATTCCTTCCTTCCACAGAGCTTAGTACATGCAGAGGTATAGTGAATGGTGGTCTTACCATTCCCCTGCCCTCCAAGCGGGTCAGAGGAGCAGGAACAACACATGCAGTAGCATCAGAGGCCCAGAGCTAGCTGTGCTGGCTGTTTCATGTCAACTTGATACAAGCTAGAGTTATCTGAGGGAAGTGGGACCTCAATTAAAAAAAAAAATCCCTCATGAAATCAGCCCACAGGCAAGCCTGTAGAGAATTGCCTTTATTGATGATTGGTATGGGAGGGCGACCCCCATTGTGGGTGGAGCTACCCTTGGACTGGTGATCTTGAGTGGTGTAAGACAGTAGGCTAAAGCAAGCCATGGAGAGCAAGCCAGTCAGCAGCATTCCTCCCTGGTCTCTGCATCGGTTTCTGCCTCCAGTTTTCTGCTTTGTGTTTCTCTCCTGACTTCCCTCAGTAATAGAGTGTGGCCTGAGAACTGTAAGCCAAAGCAAACCCTTTCCTCCTTAAGCTGCTTTTAGTCCTGGTGTTTTATCGCAGCAATAGAAATTCTAAGACGCTACCAAGCATAGATGGAGCAAAGTTTCAACCTGATGATGTCTGCTGGTACAGATGCATCTAAAATGAACAAAAAGATGCTGGGAGTCAGGGTCCCTACATTCTATTGAGTACAAAGGGTGTCAGTCAGATGAGAAGGGAGATGAGGGAAGAATTCAGTTAAAGCTCCTGTGCCTACAGTGTAGACACCACATGGAAACTGTGAGGCCTGTGCCTCACGTCCCTATTATAAATCCACTAAGTGACAGACTTGTGGCAAGGTTGGGAACAAGAATGGTACATCATCTTAGGGCTGTTGTTCTCTGAGTCTGCTCTCCTGTGTCCAGAGTACGCTAGAGGAGCACCTACCTGTTGAGAGGCTAGCGTGGAAATTGGGACTGCCTTCTCCTTTGATTGTGCCTTGCACAGGACCGAGGGTCCCATCTTGGGAGCTTGTGAAAGTATTTTAATGTTTTTAAAACCACAAGGGGAGAAACTCTGGGGTGTGGGGTTGAGGAAAATATTCTAGTATGCAACATTAATATATTTGTCTTGATACTAATGCAATCATAAGATACAAATTTTAACTCTTTTCCAAGGAAAGAGGAAGAATATGAACCTCTGGTAGCCATTTTGGAAATGCTATTTCAAAATGAGGAGTACTGCAGCTGAGATCCTGATATTCAGGTTTTGCACCACCTGCTTGCAAGAGCTACTGAGTCTTCACACCGCACATCAGAATTCTCTGCAGGGCTTTTTGGAGCTGACGGTTGGGCCAGATTCCAGACCAATTAAATCAGAATCTTCTAAATATTTGGATGCTTCCTGTGAGAGGCCTGTGGCAGGGGGAGATGACAGGGAAGTGAGCTGGCTAAGTCCATCAGGATGTGGATAATGGTCAGGATCTTAAATGTGGGCCAAACACTGTCCAGTTGCTCTCCCAAGGACACTCAGTCACTCGGACAGAATTTTGAGAAAAATCTAGATGCACCCTGGTTCCAGGATGAAGGTTAACTTCAGCATCCTTGCCTTTGCAACATGGTAGACATCTTAATGATCTCCGTAACAAAATAATTGAATTATGGTACCAGTGGAATTTGGGGATCCAGAAGTTTCTATCTCACAAGAACTGAAAAATCACACAGGTACAAGTTTAAGGTCCTGAGTTGCACATTCAAATTCTGTCTTTGATAAGTATTTTTCTGTATTGTTGGGAAGGTTAGTTCAATTTCTTTGTCTCTGATTCCTCATCTAATAGAGAGGCATAATGATATATTTTTCCTGGCAAGGTCATACTGAGACCAAATGACAGAACACAAGTAAAGACCTGTATTTCACACTAAGCAAGCCATGGTTATTAAAGCAAAGAAACACTTATAGAGAACAAAAACGAGGGTTCAAATTTCTGGATATAAAGGATTCTTTCCCACATTCTCCAAATATGTGAGAAAGGTAGAACATGAATTGAAAAGGTAAAATACTATTGTTGTAAAATATGCTCTGGGAGATCTTGTGAAAGGCCATGAATGAAAGTCATGGCCACTAAGAGAAACCTGTATCCCCTCTAGGGAATCTTAAAAGGGTCTTCTAGAGGAATGTGCATGCTTAATCAGTAACCAACAGAGCTTTCCTGTGGAATTGGCAGATCATCTACTAATATAAAAAATTCCAATGGAGAGTAAGGAACTATATCCCTCAATGTCCTGGCCTCTCAAATGCATGCTGTCAGCTGTGTAGACTTATCAAAATCCTCCTTCAGACTGGATCTTCAGACCAATGACAAAGAGAGGGGCTTAAACAACCTCATCCTTCGTGGTGGTCAGCTTTGTCAATGTGACCTAAAATAGAATCACCTGGGAAAAGTGAGAATATCTATGGGATATTGTCTTAATTAAGTTAAATGATATGGTAAGACACAGTCCAGTGTGGGCAGCACCATTCCCTAGGCAGGAGTACCTAAACTGTCTAAGTGCAGGGACATCCAGCTGGGCTCAAGCAAGCAAGCAAGTGAGCAAGCAAGTGAGCAAACATGCATGCACACATTGTTCCTCTCTCTTCCAGACTGTGGGTGTTATGTGGACAACTTTCTCAAGCTCTCACTGCAGTGATGGACTGTAACTTGGAATTGTAAGCTAAAATAAACTCATTCTTTTCTAAATTTCTTTTTGTTAATTTATTTTATCATAGCAACAGAAATGAAACTAGAGCATCCTTTATAACCAGAGACTTGGAGTAGAAGGAAAAATTGTGCCAGCTGGGATTCTCTTTCAACATGTTATCGGTGAGGATAAGACACTCACAGAAACCAAGGACTCACAAAGCCATGGTGAAGATTCAGTGATGTATGGTTTGTGAAGAGTGACACAGAGAGTATGAACTCGGAGTGACTCTGACTTTATCATACTTATGAATTTTAACTTATGAAGCCCACCCATTCTCGGCTTCATTCAGCATGAAGACGTCTGAGATGTTCTACACTACCCTGAGATTCTTGAATCCTGATCTATCAAGGCATATTCCTTTGGTTTGAGTTATGGATTGAATTTTCTAAGTGCATGTGCACTTATGCACGTGTTCAATATATGATATGGTGGTTGCGCCAGTTTAATATGAAGTCATGTGGCTCAAGGATCTCAGTGTGTTTGCCTTAATCAGCAGGGAGGAAGTTAGCAGTCTAGAAATGATTCAGGGCCTTTAATAGCTTGTTTGGAGAAGGTAACCCAACCAGCTTGGCTTACTGAAGCAAAGAAAAACTGGAAAATGGAATAATGAGGAAATTGTGTGCACTGGAAGTGGGTGCAGACCTGGGTGGGGCTTAATGATTTCTTCCATGCAGTTTTCAAGTCTGCTCAACAAAGGGATGATAGTCACCATGCGCAGTAAGGTGGGGGACACAAATTAGCTATTCTATGATTCTTACGCAAGGCTTCTGCAGATGAAAAAAGTCTTTTAACTGAACATGGTGGTGAACACCTGTAATCCCAGTGCTTGTGAGGCTGAAACAGGACAAGTGACATAAATTAAAGGTCAGCCTGGGCCACAAGATGAGACCCTGCCTTGAAGCAAATAATATTTCTTTATAAGATAAATACAAATCTCTTGAATAAAGCATGAATCTGTGACAGAAATGAGCTGATTTTCATGTCAGAGGTCAGGGTAGCAGATGCATCCAGAATTCAACCTTTTTATTTCTTATTACTTTTATTGCATGTGCATATTTGTGTGTGTACAGATACACATGAACGTGTATGTGGGGGCCAGAGGACTATCTGGGGGAGTTAGTTCTCAGGAACTGTCCATTTTTGTTAGTTGGTTTTAAAAGAACACGTGCCATCTTTATTTGGCAGGCTTACTTATAAAAATGTCCATGTGAGGAAGCACGTAAGGGCTGTGGCGCACCGTGTGAGTTCATCTGGAGGATTCACAGTGACTGTCGGCATCACTGTAGTCTTGTCTCTGCAGAAAGTTCAGCTGCGTGTTTTCTATGAGGCTCTTACTTTCTACGTTTTTTACTTTATTTTATTTTACTTTATTTTTAAGACACAGTCTCTCAGTCTCTCTCTCTCTCTCTCTCTCTCTCTCTCTCTCTCTCTCTCTCTCTCTCTCTCTCTCTCTCTTGCCCTGGCCCTCCTCAAACTTGTGATCCTTCTGCCTCAGCCTCCAGAATGCTGGAATTATAGACAAGGTCTCACGATGCAGTCCTTACTGGTCTGAAACTCAATGTGTAGATCAAAATGGCCTTAAATCATAGAGATCTGCTTGCCTCTGCCTCTGAATGCTGGAATTAAAGGACATCCTGGTGCCTTTTTGTTTTTGAGACAGAGTCTCTTACTGGTCTGGCTCACCAGGGATCCACCTTTCTCCCCCTCCCATCTCTTAGATTACTTAGTGTCCTTCCCCATGCCCAAATTTTTGCTTGATTGCTAGGCATGGAACTCATGTATTTGAGTTTACAAGGCAAGCACTTTCAGCAACTGCCATCTCTTCAGTGTCTACCTTTTTAAATGATGCTGTGCTGTCGTGCTTTAGGTTTAATCTAGTTATACTTTTATCCTCTAGACAGACAAAGCTAGGAAATGGGAAGGGGAGTTTAGAACTGAGGTCCTTGCTGCCTGGTCATATCTGGAGCCTGCAAATTCATTGAACAAAGGCCACTGCAGAAAGGGAGAGGCGACTTCCACTGGCAGTAAAAAAAAGGTAGAGAATGAACAGGAGACTTAAACCCGAGACTGTTGCCTGTGTTCCTAATGAGGATGCTTGATTGGGTCTAATGCGAAATGCTTTACTGAGTTACAGTAGAAATATGTAGAGTGGTATCTCTACCCTCAAGGCTACATCACCTCTCATTTCTGGCATTATTAGAAATGCATGGATTGGTAATAGTTACTGAAGGCTTCTTTTGAGCTAAAAATAAATGTTAGTTAACTTGGAAGACCTTACGCTAAGGGAAACAAGCCAGACACAGAAGGACGAAAACTGTAGACTCTCATACAGGAAGTCTAAAAATCCTCAAACTACAAAAGAGCTGAGAGATGTTTACTGGCAAGAGCTGGGGTATGGGTAGTGTGAGAATGGGGAGACACTTACAGCTTCAATTCTAAGGCTAGAGATACTTAATGTATGCCACATACGAAGTACTAGACTGTGTACTTGAAATTTACTAAGAGAAGCCTTAAGTGTTCTTGTAAGAAAGAAAGAAAAAGAAGAAAACAGAGAGGACTGAGAGCAGAAATGCCTAATAAATAAATAAATTTTGCAACATGTCTGGCTTAGTCACTTCTTTGAGTTATATGTTAAACTTGACAAAAGCTAGATGGTTAAAATAGAAGCAGGTTTAATTTGACTGTTTTGTAGATGGTTCTCGGGGAAAACAAGCCAGTAATTGATGCCTTTTACCCAAAGACAATGAGACGAAACCCTTAAGGGTCTGTCATTCATTTAAACAATTAGGTGGCACAAAGAAAGCCTGTTCCCTTATAATCTGATCTGCCTTGTGAGCGTAAGACTGGCTTTGCTGCTGACATGACAGACCACTGCTGCTGGAGCCTGCAGCTTCTCTGGGGCAGGAGTGGATCACAGTGAGTGCAGTGGATGCTGTGAGGACTCACTGGGTTTCACTCTACTTCCTCTGCCGCCTGACTGCAAGTCTCTCACTGCCCGAGCCTCGATTTCTGCATCTCTAAACAGGAGATAATGATGACTCTACCTCATTAGACCATGCTGCAAATTAAATGAGCAGCACTAGAAATACTCACATGCACTCCCGTGGCTCAGAAGTAGAGGACAGACTTCTGCAACAGTGCTTTGTGTGGTCAGTACACAATGCGCAGTACCACACTGGGGGAGATGGATGAGGTGAAGCAAGCCATTCCTCCTCTGACCCTATGCATCATCCTCATTTGCATATCCCAAATATCTACTCTGGGTATTAGATGGTTGCAGTCCTCTGGCTTCTGCTATCACAATCTTTGTAGAAAAGTTATGTGCTATTAGAATATCACGGTGAATCTCTGATGAGGTACAAAGAGATGCACGTATGGCAGGGGAGGAACTACAGAAGCTCCAAAGTTGAATGTGAGAGTCCAGCTTTCTTGTTTCTCCCCCCCTTGTTTTTAAGGATCAAACTCACCAGCCTGGGCATGTCATGCAATTGCTTAGCGACTGAGCTACCTACTCAGCCCTTGAGTCTGTGAGACAGAATCCCGCTATGTGGCTCAGGTTGGCCTTGTACTTGTGATCTCTTTTGACCTGGGTTTACAGACATGTACCATCATGTCTAGATCATTAAACCCTGTGCAGATTCTGTGTTCATGAGCCTCGGGGGCCTTCAGTAAGATGGCCTGATATAATACTGTGGCATTTTCCCTTCAAGAATCAGGCAGTGTTTAAAAGAATATACAGGCCAAAGAAAATTTTTCCTTTGATCTGTGGACCAGTTAGGTTAGTCATTCCTACTCTCCTGTAAGAGCCCTTGCCCACATCAAATACACCCTCAGAAAGCATGTCCTTATCATTCTGCCTGTGTGGCTGTCCCTCCCTCTTGGTCACAGGCAAAGAGATCATGAGATTCTCTTTTCTGGCATTTTAGAGTTCTAGAATACTCTAGATTTGGGATTTCAACACAGAAAAGACTGAAAGAGGCAGTGCTGATGCACAGCCAGAGAGGGTGACAGGTGAGTTCCCTTGAGGCAGACACACAGTTGTTAGGCTCTTGTAAAGAACCCATCTTGCCCTGCCCTTTTGCATTTCAGGATGAACAGTGGTGTACCCTATCTCCCTGTTCCTCAATTTCTTTTCCTCTCCTGACTATCTATCTGTGATAGATGAAGCATTATAAACTCGAAGTTCCTGATAATTTTCCTCAATGTAATTAATTTTGTTGAGAAAAAAAAAAAAAAAAAAAGGACCTTCTCGTGTTTTTCGATTCACTATCTTCAGAGGACTGAAGCATCAAGTCACTTTGTTGAGCAGAGACCTGGGAAATCAGGAAAAGTGATTTAGAAAGATGAGCCTGCAAGAATCGCACTGCAGTCAGAATTGCATATGGAAGCTTGGGGGCTGAGGGAAGCAGCACCATAACTGGGACAGAACTACAGAGCCGGCAGGAAGCCAAGATCAGACAGCAAAGGTTCCCTGGAAGAGGATTAGGAGGACAGGTAGCAGCCTCTCAGCTCTCTGCGAGCCATATGATAAAGCAGTTTAACATATGGTAGAGGAAGATAGCAAAGAGGGGGAAGAAAGGGAAGTGCTTTTGTCTGCAGGGTTATATAAGCAAGGCTAACGTACGGACGCACGTGTGTGTGGATACATGCCACTAATGAGATTAAAATTAGGCTCCACTCCCACAGTTGGGCTCAAAGACGTTAGGAGAGAAGGTCTCCATTATTGCTAGGAACTAATGCCCCTTTAATCTCCTCAGGACATTTCCTCCTGTCAAGAATTCAGTGCGGCACCTGCCACAAGATGCTGTGTTTGGACTGTTCTCCTGTGTCCACAGAGCACTCTTGAGGAGCACATGGCTGTTGAGAGGCTAGTGTGAAAATCAGGACTGCCTTCTCCTTTATGTGCCAGGCACAGGACTGAGGGACCCCACCTTGGGAGCTTGTGAAAGCAGTTTAATGTTTTTAAAACCACAAGGGGAGAAACCCTGGGGTGTGGGGCTGAGGCAAACATTTTAATATGCAATGTTAATATATTTGTCTTTATACCAATGCAATCATAAGATACAAATTTTAACTCTTTTTTCATGGAAAGAGGAAGAATATGCTCATGCTACTATGAACCTCTGGTAGCCATTTTGGAATTACTATTTCAAAATGAGGTGTGCTGCAGCTGCGATCCTGGTAAGGGAGTGTGAATGGAATGGAGGTGGGGGGGGGTAGTGTAGAGGTGGAAGGGGCAGGGCGGAGGTGGGAGGGGCGGGGTACAGGTGGGTGGGGCCGATAGTACAGCTAGTGAGGCTTGAACAAATGGGAGTCAAGACTGCAGAGGAAGCAAACTGAGCATAGCTGCTCCTGCTAGAGATGCCTCTGAGATCTGGAGGGTCTCACAGTTCTGAAGCCTGTGCAGGAGAGCAGAGGGCACAGGAATGAAGGTAAGCTCATGGGCACTCTCAGGAATCCCACGGATGCACACTGATTCTTGGAGAGGTAGATGAGAGGGGACAGGTGGGGTGGCCTCCCAGCACTGAGGTCAACCGCTCACAGTGAAAGGAAGGGAGGAAAACTGGCACTTAGGAGTGAGTAAGACAGAAGTGGAGAAATCATTAACCATTCAAACCCATGGGCGCCCTAGACACTGAGATAAGGCAGAATGTGTGGGCTCAGTATCAAGTCATTATGAGCCCAAAATCAAGGCTGGAGGCACAGCACAATAGCAGGGCACTTGCCCAACATGTTCAAGGCCCTAGATTTCCATTTTGTTTTAGTTAGGGTTTCTGTTGCTGTGAAGAGACACCATGACCGTGCGACTCTTATAAAGGAAAGCATTTAACTGGGGCTGGCTTACAGTTTCAGAAGTTTAGTCCATTGTCATCATGGCGGGAAGCATGGCAGCTTGCAGGCAGACATGGTGCTGGAGAGGTAGCTGAGTGCTCTACATTGGATCCCCAGACCGCAGGAAGAGAGGGACTCTGGGCCTGGCTTGAGCTTCTGAAACCTCAAAGACCACCCCTAGTGACTGCCTCCAACAAGGCCACACCTTCCAAGAGTGCCACTCCCTGTGAGCCTATGGGGGCCATTTTCATCCAAACTATCACACATCCTAAGAGCCACAAATCATGCATTTCTAAATTGAATTTGACACATTAAGTGACATTTACAAACTGTGACTCTACCAAGTTACTCCAGCCTTTCCTCCTGTTATCATGTCACCTTTAAGAGGGGGGTGATAGTAGTAGCATCACGGAACATTTGGTAGCTAATCCAAACAGAACACTCATAAGGTCCTGACACACTATAAGATCTCAAAGCGATAAGAATACCACCATTGTCAGAATTACTATCATCGCCAGTAGAACATAAATCTGTAAGGGTATATGCTTCTGTCTGTTTGGTTCATAAATATTGCTGATATACCAAAAAAGGACCTGGTATACAGTAGATACTAAATAAGCACCCTCTCCACCCCTGAAACAGAGTCATTAATTATGGATGTCAGTGGACACTTATAAAAGAAAACAATTATCTCCCTTGCATCGGCCTTCTGCTCTCAAAAAGATGAGAGGGTGGGGGTGGGGGTGCATAAGTTTAATCCCAGTACTCAGGAAGCAGAGGTAGAGGTAAAGGTAGAGACCATCAGATCTCTGTGAGTTCAAGACCAGCCTACTCTACATAGTGAGTTCCAGGACAGCCAGGGTTATGTGGAAAGACCCTGTCTCAAACAAACACAAAAAGCACGACCTCTAAATCTGGGTGGTAGATCTGCAGAGTGATGGACAACCTGGGACAGGTGTTTCCAAAGACTGCTAACTGGAGGAGCCTTTTTGTAAAGGATGGAGACAGAATGGCTGATAGAGCAGCAAGTTTCATAGGAGTAGCTTGACTCTCTATACCCACTCAATGCAAAAGACAGTGAGGGAAGATCCCTATCCTAGAAAGGATGCTCAAAGCACAGAGGGACCCTGAGGCATGAGCCTCCTCTAAAGGAGAAGATCAGGAGCAAAGGGGAGATTGGGGCTTGCGATACCAGAATCATAGAGGAAGACTTCACGTCCTTTGAAATAGAGTGGCCATCGAGCTGCCAAATAATATGTGAGTGTAAGATTCGAAGGCTATTTTTATCAATTGCATCATGGGTACTAGTGTTAATTCCTCCATGCTAGTATAAGACCACTACCACAGTTTTTGAACCAAATTTGAAGCAAGCTTTAATTAAATACTAGCCAGGAGGATGGACTCTGGCCAGATCCCTTCCTAAGCTCCAGAAAATGGTGATGAGTCTCATGTTTGCAGAGATTTATAAAGGTACACCCATAAGGCTATGTATTTCCCACAAGGTCCAATCAGGGTCAAGCATATATCCTGACGTACTTCCTGTCTGCGTACCTCCTGCCTACATCCAATCAGGGGCAAGCGTACATCCTGATGTATTTCCTGCCTACATAACTCCCTCCTACATATCAAGCATACCCAGTACAGTTTAGACCAACCAAACTTGTTTAGAGGGGTGAAAACTTGTGGCTTGTTATCTCACATAAACAAGAGCCTCTTCGGGAAGTATCTGCCCTTGGGCAAGGGGCTTACAGGCTAGAGGCAAGTTTGCTGTTTGGATCTCTTAGGTATAGTAATTAAAACATAACATAACTTTAGCTCTCACAGCTCTGGCCATAGTAGAAGAACAGAATTACCTTTCACTGCTAGGCTCCCCTAGAAGGTATTAATATAAATATACAACTGGTGTATCCAATCTGTGATTGCACGTACTTCTGTGAATGTTGAACTGCAGAAATCAGCACTGGCACCTTCCTGGGATAACAGCAGCTAAATTCTGAATTGAAGGGCACCTTCTTGGACTCTGGGACATTCAGGCACTGTTCCAGGAAGGTCCAGCCATAGAGGAGGTTGGTGTTTTCTGCCTTGGGTACACACCCAGCCACAGAACAGGATGGAACTGGTTTTAGCAGCTGTGGATGTGATACCTGGGTGCCCAGTTTCCAAGCATTCACTGTTTCTTTCAATTTCCTACGTCGCTGACTGCATCCTACTTGATTTATTCCTGACTTTTGCTGGGCTCAAGAAAGTCAGCTCCAGCACCTGGCATGTCCCATGATTTGAGCACAAGGAAATGTCACCAGGAAGAGGCGCTTCAAGATTTGTGTTTGTGGGGTGTGAGAAACCTGGTGTTCTAAAGGCAAAAAGTCAGAAGATCTTTTGGGACACTGTGAAAAATTGCAGCCAGAGCTGAGGAACTGCCAGAATGGCAAGACCACTTGCTAGTCACCAAAATTATTCTCCCAGACATCCTTGCTTCGAGGCGTGGCCATGGACTGAAATCTCTCTGATAGGATGTGGGCAGAAGTGAAGTATGTCAGTTCCAGAACAAAGCAGCTTGAGCCTCCTCCTCCTGTTCCTCCCCCTCCACCCTCTGAGTGTAGAGAATAGGCTGGAGGGACTAATGGAGCCAAATAAGGCAGAAAAACTTCTATCCCTTAATTATCATATAGCAAGGGTGGGCAGGGCCTGGAATACCCATCCTGTACTATTTATGATTTAAAATTCACCTCTATTGTATCTGAGCCAGTAGACCTCTGGGAGCCTATTTGTTACTGCAGTTGAGTCCATGTCCTGACTGCTACACAAACTAGCTAAGTGAGGACGGAGGCACCCTGAGGTTACCATTTCTTTCTTTGCTTGTTTAACTCACCCTTGTGGGCTAGCTCTAGTCACTTTCTCAG
The DNA here is from genome assembly GCA_028551405.1 of Uromys caudimaculatus. Classification (NCBI taxonomy): domain Eukaryota; kingdom Metazoa; phylum Chordata; class Mammalia; order Rodentia; family Muridae; genus Uromys; species Uromys caudimaculatus. The sequence goes on from CM052703.1 coordinate 74,471,396, forward strand.
GAAGGTGACTTAATCTAGGAGTCAGTCTCCTGTAGGCTGTACGCACATCTGCTCCTTCGGTTTTTCTTGACTGATGTTTATAGCCCCATGGTGCTTTAAAGCACACATTATTTCAAAACGCTCAGAACGATACACTTAAGAAATATGTACTTAGTTGAATGTAAATTTGACCTTCGAGGATGGTGTCTTGGTTAAATGGGCTGCACGCTGAAGAGTTTAGACTAACGTGCACAGAGGTATATAACCGATCTGAAATGCATTGAGAAGATGTTGGCGAAGGGGGTGCAAATGGACACACAGATATGCTATAATGTGAAGAAAGTCAATTGCTCACTGCGGAATCTAGGGTGGCAGGTATTATGGATGCTCATTACAGTTCTTTAATGTTAGGGAAAGAGACTAACAGAAAGATGCTTTATTTAAGTATGTCCCGGATAAAACCTCTAGTATTTAAACTTCACTTAAATGAATGATCTTTAAGCTATTTACTTTTTTCTATTAACAATCATGCTGCAATAAATATCATTTTACATAGATCTTTATGGTATCAGGTTTAAGCACTTTTTAAATGTTTGTGTGGGGTGTGTGTGTGTTTGTTTATACACTCGTACATGTGAGTGAGGTATGCATATGTGATGGTGTGGAGACCAAGGGCGACCTCAGGTGTCAGTCATCTCCACTCGCCTTAAGTCAGGGTCTCTCTATTGTTTGCCACTGTGTATGCCAAGCTAGCTGGTTTGTCAGCTTTATGCATCTCCTGCTTATACCTCTCATCTCACCACGGGAATGCTGGGATTACAGACTCTCAATGCATCCAACTATACATAGGCTCTGCCATTCAAACTCAGTTCCCGGTGTTTATACAGCAAGCCTTTAACCACTGAGCCATCTCCCCAGCCTGGGTTTGAATTTCTTTTGATATTTGTGATTCTAAACCTATGATACAGTTTTCTTCTACCCTGAAACACACACACACACACACACACACACACACATACACACACACACACACACCTCCCATAACCAAGAGTAAGACATGTAAGAGAATGAGAAAAACTTTACTATCTAATTTTTGGTTTCTGTCCCCCACTCCCACCCCCCCGTGTGTGTGCATGCGTGTACATGCAAGCATCGGTCAAAGATTGATGTCTGGTGTCGTCCTCCACCTTATTTTTTTGACCACTAAATCTGGATCTTGCCCATTTGGCAAGACTAGCTGGCCAGCAATCCCTAAGGATCCCTGTGTCTCTGCCTCCCTGGTGCTGAAATTATAGGTTCAAGCCACCACTGTGAACTTAGATCCTTGTTCACAAACACATTAACTAATCTATTTTCTCAGCCCCTGTGTAACTTTAAAAACAAATCTTTGTTTTTAAACAACAATCTGTTGTTATGAACAACATATAACATTACCATAAGTACACATGAGTCTCAGAAGACAGCAGTATTAGCCCTAATAACATAACAGATGTTTTTAATTTGGCACTTTTGGATGACAGACATCAAATCCGTGGTGTAAAGTCACATCTGCCTCAAATCGACCGTGATACTCCCTCCCTGTTGGCTAGCTTATACAGTGCCAGAAGGTGTTGTGGAAGTCTTATCCAGTGCTAGACCCTGTATGCTACAATACCACCCATCTTGGAGAGAGGTACCCCTTGGTGCAATAGTGGCATGAAAATTATGGAGGCAACCAACTGCTTCCTGGTTGGATTCGAGTCTAGCTTCACCTGATCAAAACCCCATGACTGGGGGTATCATAGGTCCACATGGGGGAATATGCTGTGGTTGTTTTGCTAAATGCTCACACTGTCAACCTGCCTTCTAAATATTTGTATTTATACCCAGAAGCATATATAGCTCTCAGATTTTGTCAGAGAAGCTTCTTTTTGCCTTGGGTACTGATAATGCAGAGACTTATAACTAACTGGCCTACATGCTGAGTCTTAGTAACTGAGTTCTCAGGTATGCATGGGTCATTTATAGCAACCTCCCCAAGCAAGGCTCAGAGAACATCACAGAAAACATGTTAGAGCCAGTCGATGTGGAAGACAACTGGGCACGGCACAGCTGTTGCATACATCAACCCACTGAAGCTGTGGTTACCTGCACAAGATCAAGCCAGTCGCAATACCAGCAAGGATGGGGGGTGGAGGAGCAAAACCCCATTTCTAAAGAAGAAGCAACTGGCAGTTGATGGTGGCGGAGGAGAGGGAGATTCACTCCCTTTTGGGGATGTGGCCCCTGGTAGGTGCTCCTGCCCCTGTGGATGGCCCTCCAAACGTGGGGAACATTAACTGGAGGGAGGAAGTTATTAATAACAATAAAAAGAACACGAAGCTGGGAAAGAGATGGGGTGAGGTGGCAGCACTAGAAGCATTTGGAGGAAGGTAATGGTAGACAAATACGATCAATATATACAGTATGATATATAAATATAAATGTGTGAAACTTTCAAAGACTAAATAGAAAATATCACTGTTTTAAGAAGACTTGTATCTGTGCTGTGCAGACACTGTATGAGGTCATTGCCATGCTAATAGGAAAAGGCAGACTGTACTGTTCTTCCCTCTTTATTTATACATGGCATATACATGGAGGGACTTCTAGACATCTCTTTCTCTAAGTAAATCAGACATGCCAACAAGCCCTGCAGGTAAGACAACCTTTCCGGTAACTATTAGTTAACTCTCCAAATGGCTCTTCTCTTGAGAGTTTGCAGGACTGGGCAACACATCTGGAACACCATGGCTTCACACTTGCACTTGCCCTTATATCATCTTCACAGGTCTTAACAAAATGTTTGTGTCACCCTCTGTCATCGCTCTGCAAATGAACACAGCGCTTGTTGAGAGTGTGTTTTTTTTTCTGGGCCAGATCTGATCCTGTGGACCTGGGGGAGGGAGGTGCAAAGCCCCAAGGCTGGTCCTTTTCATCTTCTGAAGGGTGCGAGCAGACTCGGGGCCGTGTTCTTCTGTTGAAGGGGACTGAGCTACGTTCCTAGCCAGATTGTGCAAGATGTTCAAAGTCGGTGTTGGAATACAAAACTGCATTCATTCCAAACCACCGCTGGCACCATGAGAGTGGCAAAGGATTACTCTGCTTTAAATGATCATAGAGGTGTTTGTGATTCTGTTTTGCTTTCATGATGGGCTGTTATTCTGTCTGCGATTTATTTAATGCTGCATCCCCAGTCTGCACGAGAACTCTCAATTATTCTAACAGTTTCCATGGAAACATATGATCTATTCTCTCTTATTTGCTCACTATCCCCCAACGATCCACTCTCCTACTACCCTCCCCAACCCCACCCCAACCTCAATTCTTTCCCGAAGCCCCCACGGAACTTCCATTTTCCACCAGCAATTCTCCAGCCTATATTGTTAAGTGATCAAAAGGACGTGCACGGTACACTGACTTTTGAGTTAACAAGGACAAAAATAAGAATGGTAAATGAGCCCAGGGAGACTGGAAAGAAGCAAATTCAATTAGTGAAAGTTCACATATGGAGGCCGCGTCAGCGAGGGGCCACAGAAGTGGGCAAACTTGGGTGGGAGCAAGACTTCCCAGCGTTTATCCTTTGAATGTAATTTTAATTGTGAGCCATGTAAATACAAGGCTGGCTTAAAATATAATTGGAGAGGAAAGAAATGAGAAAGGACTGTGAGTGATTATGGAATTTCTTGGGTGGCGACAATGTTGAGGCTGTGCTGAGTGATATGACAAATTAGAAACCACTGGATTGTAGCATTTTCACGGGGAGAGTATAATGATATGAAAATTACATCTCAAAAAGCTGTGAATGAGTATGTGTGTGTAAGTGTGCATGTGTGTGCGGTGCACGTGTGCGCACGCACACACAATGAGTGACTCAGTGTTCTTTTCCATGAGTTGGAGGTCTGACTACACTGCCCATCCAGCCTGACTCCTGAGCTCAAATAACCCTCAGCTTCTTGAGTAGCTATATGTGTACATCACAGCACCTGATTTAAAAATTAATTTTTAAACCTCCTATATGAGGCTGAGTACAGTGTTGCTCCCCTATGACCTCAGCGCCTGAGAGGATGAGGCAGAGGGTTGAAGGTTCAAGCCCAGCCCAGGTTACATAGGTCAAAGGTCAAAGATGATACAAAACAAGACTTTCCCCTGGCCTAAGCCTATCAGAATTTCCTCTTCCTTTAGGCCACTTTCTTCCTCCTCATTGAAGAAACCACTCCACTTTGAAATCCATTCTTCCTAACATTTAAAACACCCTGATTCTTTCCTCCGTACCTCAGTCCCCAGGCTTTATAGATTCCTCCTTTCCCACCAAGTGGCGTCTCTCTTCCTGTTAGCTTTTCTTCCTATCTCTATCTAGGCACAGGTCTCACTCATTCACTGAATGCATTTTACTGGCCACCTGCTACAGCCAGCTTCTGTGGATTGCAGCAGGCACTGGCCTTCCCAGATGACTAGATTCTTTAGTAACATTATCTAGTCCACTGGATCCCCTAATCTAACTGGAGTCAAACTCATTGCCCATTTCTCCACCCCACGTCGAACTTGCTCATCGCTTCTTGGAAACTCATACAGTGGTGTGGACCACAACCTACTCACTCCTATTGTTTAACCTTGTGGGCCTCCATACTGCTTGGCTGTCCCTTCGGGATCTCTCCCTCCTTTTCATTCTCATTCCATGCTGGGGCTCTTCAGACTCTGGGACAGTATTTTCAGGGTCTATTGAATCTCAGCAGAAAACCTGGCCATGGGCAAGAGAAAATGCAAGCATGCAGCCTAGATGCTGAATGAACTGGGTCCACAGATCCTGAAATCCAGTGTTGTCAACAGGGAAAAGTCTTCCTCTTGGGTCATGTAGATCTTAGAGCAAGCAGAGAGGCAGACTGATACAGAAATCGGAGTGTCATCCATTAACAGTTTCCAGGAGAGGAGAAAATAGAACGGAGAATGGCTGGGCAAGGTGCCACATGCCTATAATCTCAGCACTAGGAGGGAGGGTTGAGGCAGGAGGATTTTGGGTTGGAGGCCAGCCTGGGCTATGACATAGGCAAGACCCTATGTCACACAGCAGACTGAGTAAGTGGCTATTTTAAGTGGTTGGTCAGGGAAGACCTCACAGCAGTGGTATCCAAGTAGAGGTGTGAATTAGGACAAGGAGCCAGCAAAGGAGCCAGCCATGCAAAGCTGTGAGGGTGTCATTAAAGCTCCATGGAAAACATTGGCTCGATTCAGGCACCCAGCAGCTACCATTGTATCTAGAATATGCTGGGTGACAAGGAGAAAACAAAGCAAAAAGTCAGGCAGCAAAAAAGGATCGATGTGAGCCATAAGGGTTATCAAGCTAAGAATGAGAACAGAGCAGAGAAAGGATCTGAACGTGGCAGGGGAAAGCCTAACCGAGGGTACATTTGTAAACAAGTACTGTAGCGAAGCAAAGGGTGTACTGACTACAGTCGCAAGGTGGACAGGGACACCAGTTAGGAGCCTCTGACGAGGTTTAGCAGAGGGCCCTGCTCTTGAAGATGGAGCAGTTAGCAGGTGCCGAATAGGCTCTGACCTACTGACCACAGGATTGACTAGTGGACTGTATGTAGCATGGATGGGCCCCGGGGTGGTGGAAGGACAAAGACTGAGGGTGAGTCGAGGATAACTCAGTTTTCTGGCTTATGTTTCGGAGAAGAAAAAGAAATTTATATTTTTTTGCACACCTGAGTTCATGGGATGAGATTTATACCAGACATATTTGTGGTACACTAAGGGATTCAAAGACTCCGAACAACACTAAACAAGTCAGGAATACTTATAACACAATCTCAACTCTGGTAACATAGCATCTCGCGGTATCCATAAAAGCATCCAGAATCTCTCTATGAGTCCCACAGTCATCTTTCAACTGTGCTGCTGCTCAAAAGGAAGCGTTCCCATTCTCAGCTGCCACCGAGAGCTCTTCCAAGAGCAAACCTGATTGTGTCACTTCCATGCTTAAAAACTTTCAATGGCTCCCCACTGCACTGTGAATAAAATCCACACTTACCTTCCGAGCTCATCAGCATCAGCACGGTCGGGCCCCTGCTTCCCTCTGCAACCTCACAGCATCTCGCTCATGTCACCGAGGGCTCAGTGCCTCCTGATGACCCTTAGAATGTCTTCCTGCTCATGTCACCATGGATCCAGTGCCTTCTGATGGCACTGAGAATGCACCAAGCTCTTCCCACCTCAGGACGCTGGCACTGCTGTTCCCTCTGCTGGAACAGCCTTTCCTTGCTCTGGCTTATATTTAGAGACTCGTGTATTTCAGGCTGTCCTTGAACTCACTATGTAGCTGAGGAGAATCATTCTGCCTCTACCACCTGAGCCCCAAATTTTATGTCAGGTTTATGTGATGCTAGGGACCAAAATCAGAACTTCATCCACGCTGGGCAAGGACTCTGATAACTGAGCTACATCTTCAACTCTTCTTTCCTTGTTCTGAATGTATGGCTGGCTCATTCCCACTCTTTAGGTCTCCTTCTCAGATTATGTGAGTGGGTCCCACTCAGTGTGTAGGTAACATAAACCTTTATTCGTCTTCTTCATGACATTCAGCGCAGGCTACAATCTGAGTTTACCTATGACCTCTTTCCCCATCATAGCAACCGCTGGTCCACGCCAAGTGGATGCAACCACCGAGCCATACTGTACCTTGCCAAAGCTGCCTTTCCCCAGCACCATCAGGAAGTTAAAATCCGTCAGTTTCATCCGGTCCCTGTTGCCATTGTTGTCAAATTTGGAGATAGTGTTAGTTGTCTTTTCTTCTGGAGCCTTGGTACCTTGGCCAATCTTGGCTCTCTGGAGGAGGAAGAGAACACAGGATGAGGGCTGGAGACATTCTGGTAGGAAGATTTATGAGCTCAGCAGATGCTGGGGCTCCTACAGCAGGCACTCATCCTGTGCAATGCATAACTGTACCTTGTTCCACAAATGTACAAGGTTGAGGCTGCACTGGCCCTGTATCTCTCGCTCTTTATCCCTCAAATCGCATTTCTTGTCCAGGAGTTGTCATGCCATGTTGTGGGCTCTGGAATTCATTGACTTATTCCCCTCTCCATGAGCTCTACCAGTTAGCATCCATCTGTCACCTAGAAGACCCACATTGGTTCCTTCCCTTCAAGGCTTCACAGTAGCCAATAGGAAGTGTTTCATACAACTGAGTCACCCACTGCCACAAATGCTTTGTCTTGCATTTGTTGAAGACTAAGCACTCATTCCCCCAAAGCTGTTTAGCCTCTGTAAGAGCCCTTCCCAGTTGCTGGACATAAACAGCTGCTAGCAATTTCTGTCCTCATTTTGCTTTCTTCAGACTTATTTCACTATTTTTGTTCCCCTTCACACCAAAATGGAAGCTTCCAGAGGGCAGTACTTTTGCTGGTTTAGTTTTACTGATTCTTGGGTATCTGGATGAGGAGTAGGCAGCACACTTGACAAATGAACCTTTCTGTACCTCAGTCCCCTGCAAGGGGAGGGTGACAGTGTCATGCATATTCTCTCCCTCCCTCCCTCCCTCCCTCCCTCCCTCCCTCTCCCTATGTCTCTCTATGAATGTGTATGTGTGAGGTGGGGGTTGGGGGGTGGTAAGTGGGAGTGTGAGTATGTACCTGGCACAGTACACAAGCAGAGGTAAGAGGGCAACCTTGGGTGTTAGTCCTCATCTTCTACCTTGTCTGAGGTGAGGCTGCTTTTACCATTTGCCACCATGTACACCAGGCTGGCTGGCTCTTAAGTTAGTTATAGAGAGTTTCCTGTCTCAGCCTCTCATCTCTCCATGGCAGAACTGGGATTACAAATAAATGTAATAAGCACACCTGGCTTTACATGAGTTTGTGGAGAGTCAAAGCCAGGTCCTTATGACTGCATAGGTGCTTTAGGACCCGAGCCAGCCCCGCACCAACCCCTTCCTGAGGTTCTGAATGCCAATGAAGATGACTCATCTGATTAAGAGCTCCCACTGGGTGTCTGCTCTACATTTTGCCCTGTTGTAGGTACTCAGGGTAGATCAGGGAGCAAAAGAGATACTGATGCTCAAAGAGGGCACGTCATGCAGGGACTGCATCCTCCACGCTGCATTCCAAGAACTATGTCAGCTTTAACCCAAGCGAAGAATCTGTATTGGCAACAGGGCAACACTTACAGGTGAGAAATCAAGAACACAAGTGAAGTAAACATTGACCCAGCTGGGTGGAGCACAAGGACCAGCAGAGGTGTCAGAGACAGAACCACAGGGCTTCGAGGACCTCCTCAACTGCATCAGAACTGCCCTGGTTGTTTCTGAGCATGCCTTGCTACCTCTGAAAGGTTTTTCAGAAGTGCATAAACCCTTTCTCGCCCTCCTTCCTCCTCTCATCAGAACGTTCTTGAAACCCCTCTACAGGGTTGTACAAACCAGGAAGCCCTTACTGGGTAAATCCTCACTGGGTTGCCGAGAATTCACTGATGGCACTGATCTTTTCTGCTGGGGTTGGTGCTGTACTGATGAAGCACTTGCCCCAGACCTCGAACTGGTTGTTTGATGGTAAGACATGTTACTATTTAAACCTAAGATACCCAACAAGCAGCCCGCATGGGTTAAGAGCAAAAACATTTGAGAAACAGGGGCATGGGGTCCCAGGGAGGAGGAGGTGAGTCAGATATGAGACCATCTCATCTGGGTGGAGACTTCACATAAGAAAGGAACTCAGACACACCCTCATGCCCCCTGGGTTTTTCCTGACTGATACCAGCCTCCCTCCCTGTCTCATTGCTTTGTCACTGTGTCTCCTATTACTTGGTAGCTGACTTGGGATGCACTGGATTTCCTGTTTCTCCATCCACTTCTGCCCAGGCGTGGGTCCTAGAGCATGATCCCCTTTGAAATGAAAGGAGAGAGCTCATGTTTTTTCCCATATGGATTTGCTGCAATTGACTGAAACTGGACTTTTTGCTCTTTCATTTGATTTTTATTTTATATGCATGCGTGTTTTGTCTGCAGGTGTGTCAGTGCACTGCATGCATGCAGTGCCTATGAAGGTCAGAAGTGGACATCAGATCCCCTGGAACAAGAGTTACAGAGTTGGGAGACACATAAGGGTGTGCTGGAATTTGAACCGTGTCCTCTGGAAGAGCAACCAGTACTCCTAACCACTGAGCCATCTCTCCAGGCCCCAAATAACCAAATTTTTTTTTTGGGGGGGGGCTATGTTTGTGTGTGCTGTGCTTTGGATAAGGTTCCCGTGCTGGAGGCTTGGTCCACAGTATATGACGTGAGAGATGATGTAACCTTTAAGAGGTGGGACCTTGAGGGAAGTGTGTGTGTCTGGGATGCCATCCTTGGGGAAGAAGTGATACTGGTTTCATGGAGTTATTTCTCCCCAGAACAGCTTTTAGGAAGCAAAGGCACCTGTGTGCTGAGCCCCTTCTGCATGCATCCAGTTCTTTTTCTGTTTTTCTCAAATGGCAGAACTCAGACAAGGTGGTTCTCACAAAACGTACGTGTGTGTGTGTGTGTGTCCCTTTATTTTAAATTACCTAACTTCAATACTTGTTTACAGAAACAGCCTATTAATTCAATATCTAGAATCTAAATAAGTCTATTCTGCCCAACATTTGCTGTTACTTTAATATTTAAATCAGATACCAACTGTTGAAGATCAGGAGAGATCTTATAAAAATCTAGACTTGGGCTGCAGGTGTGGCTCAGGAGTTGAGCATTTTCCTGACATGCACAAGACCCTGTGCTCTCTCCGTACTACTAAAAACAAAACTGCAAAACCAGACTCCCAGCCTCTTCTAAACAAGAGGCTTTCTCTTTAGAAGAAAGCCTGGCAAGTAGCCTGGGCTTTCTCCTTACTATCTACATGGTTCCTGAAAGCATGGGGGCCTGTTCCCCTGACCCTGTGAGCCTTCTGAGGACATGAACCTATCACACATCTCTCCACAGATCCCAGAGTTGCAGGTGCCTCACAGGCCCTGCATCAAAGAGAGGGCGATATAAAATGAAAGTCACAACCATCCACCAGTGGCTGCCTTTCATGTTTGCAATTTGGAGCCAGAGAAGCCTGGGAAGAATTGGAGCAGAAAGCCATCCCTTCCAAGTGGAGTGTGTCACTTTGCATGATGGTCTATCTCAAACAATCAACACCTGTCCTGACTTCAGGGCCCTTTGTACCCCACCCCTCCAAGTGAACTCTCAGCTACCCCAGAAGGCTAGAAAGCGTGGGATGCCTGAAGAGGCTCCCACCTACCCCAGGAGGATGTGCTGAGCATGGTGGATTCCCAGGGAGGATCTGGCAACACCAGTATCCGACACCTGAATTCGTATAATGTACCAGGTGCTTCTAGAGGAATGATGTCATGTCAGTCCTCATGTATCTTTCCATAGTGTCAGAATCCCTGTGTTACAGATGTTACACAATTGAAAGCTCTGGGCTGCTGCCCACTCACCTCCTCAGGCTCATCTTAGGGGTAGGTGCCTCCACTAGTGAGTGAAGAGGACTGTGGGTAAGACCCCAGCTCCTGTCCCTGGACAGGAACACTCAACAAGGCAACTCATAGTTTTCTTTTATTAGGGGGTGGGAGGAGGATGAGCAAGTCTAGCTGCTTATAGCAGCAACAGCTTGATCTGACAGTCACTCCCAGTAGCAGCAGATTCTCACAGCCATGGAGAACAAAACGTTGGGGAAAATTTCCCCATACTCAACATGTACAGAGACCCCTTGCCCTTGATTCCAAAACAAAACAGTACTGGCCATTTAGAAACCATTGCAATGTAATGTGCATTCTAAGTCATCTGGATTGGTTTAAAGTACAATGAGGACACACACACACACATACACACACACACACACACACACACACACACACACGGTAGCATTCTGTGTGTCTCCAGATTTGGATACCTGCTGGGGACAGGCCTCTGGAACCAATCTCTCCCTGACATCAAGGGACACTGTCCTTACCCACCCCTTCCTTTCCTCATCACCTGCTCCTGACAAGGCTTGTGGGGGCCAGTTCCCAAATCAACTACTATCACTTGACTGACTGGTGATTTTGAGATAAGGCCTCACTGTGTAGCCGAGGCTTGTTGCTAACTCTATCCTCCTGCCTCGGCCTCCCAAGTACTGGAAATAGAAATGTACCTTCAGACCAGGATTTGGGTCCTTATAACTTATTTCTAGAAAAACTCAAACCCAGGGCAGTAACCAGCTCTGGTACCCTGGGAAGTTACTTCCCTTCTTGGGCCTCAGTTTCTTCTTCTGAAAGAGAATAGTTGGAAGTGGTCCCGGTGTAGCCTTCAGAGGTGTGGCAAGGAAGGTACCCAGAGCAACACTGTGTGTCCTAAGTGCTTTGTTCCATAAGAGAACACTGAGCCTGCCAGGTGACTCACTCTGAACCACACAAATTATAGTCTGTTCCCCAGTCACAGGGAAGGCCAGGGGCAGAGGACACCCTCCAGAGGAGAACCTCTTTTCATTGAACCCAGGACACCCACTCCAGTACACTCTCACCCCAATTCTGGAAGCCTCCATAGCCTGTCACTCAACACTCAGAGTTGCTTCCATAGGAAGCTTGAAGGTAATTCCTGACTCATCCTAGGTCCTAATTGTTTATTGTGTGAGGATTACATTTCTCACGTTCAAGGTCAAGTAAAATCCCTGCTTGTGTCTGACGGTGATTTCAGTCGGCTGGAAGCTCTTTTTTTTTTCTTTTTTCTTTTTTTTTTTAATCAACAACTATGGTATAGCACCATTAGACCTCAGTCGTAAACAAGTATTTGCAGGCTCCTGCTAGGGATAAAGGGACATATTTTGTCGCATGCAGATAAAACAGCCCTGAACTTCAAGCCAATTACTGTCTCAGACAAATGCTCTATTCGCATGCATATAGAGAATGTTTTCTTTGGTGTTTGGAAATGTCACCCCTGTTGCCCCAGGACAGAAGAAATTATTTTGCAAATCTGAAGCTTCGTTTTCTACAAGAGAATACCAGCCTTGTATTTTTGTTTTGTTTTTTTTTTTCCACACATAATCATAACAGCTCCAGCCAACAGACACTGCCAGCCCAGAAAGATTTCTCTGGAAGTCTTGTCTTCCAGTTCTTTCCTGAAAATATCCAATTCACAACTCTGTATGGTGGGAAGAAGGTTCTTTTATCAAGTTATTCAGGATTATACAGCTACCAAGAAAATGACGTTCAGCGACCAAGGTCGTTGTCAGTCACTTTGTCCCTGAGACAAACACCTGATAGACATGACTCAAAAGAGAAACAATGTATTTGGCTCCCAGTTTCAGAGGGATCTGCCCACGGTCTCCTGGTCCTGTGCACTTGGGCGGAACGTCCCGGTGGTGGGAGTGTGTGTCAGGGATAGCTGCTCACATCCCAGTGAACAGGAATCAGAGAGAAGACAAGAAGAGTCTAGCAAGGGACAAGACACCCACAAGGACCCACTACCGGTGACTAATTAATTCCTCCAGCAGCTGACATTTCTAGAACTTCCCAAAACAGAGCTCCCACCTGGGACTAAGCGTTCAAACTGTTTAAGCCTGTGGGAACACCTCAGATTCAAACTATAGCAGTGGAGGGAGGGTGACTGGCAACCCCAAGGCCAATGTGTTTATTCCACTTGCGTCCAGGGAGACCCCTTGACATTGTTAGCATTACCATTGTCAGACTATGTGGAGGACCCAGGCTCAAGACGAGAGCCCATGGGTACTCAAGTACTGTGTGTCTAGTTGAGTGTGAAGCTAGCATGCTTCTTGGGGCATTTCTCAAAGCCACTGCAGTCAGATACTCTGACCTCACTGTCACCCCCAAACTCACCTGGAACTCAGCCCTCCACACTCTGTCCTCACTGGCCTTCTTACAGGTGCTGTGCACCGTGTTTCCCACATGGAAATACTTTCAAGTCACATGATGCACATATGCCGTGCATAGTTACACCCACCTTCCCCCACATATCTCCCTTTGCAAGACTGGCAGGTGTCTGCATACCTGCTACCTCACAATAGAAGACAACAGGGAGCTGTGGTGGTTTGAATAGGTTTGGCCGCCACAGATTCCTGTGTTTGAACGGTTGGCCCATGGGGAGTGGTAGTGTTAGGAGGTGTGGCCTTGCTGGAGGAAGTGTCACTGTGGAGGTGGGTTTTGAGGTCATATATATGCTCAAGCTCCACCCAGTGCAGAAGATAGCCTCCTCCTGGCTTCCTGTGGAAGACAGTCCCCTTCTGCTGCCTGAGGAGCAAGATGTGGAACTCTACACCCCTCCAGCACCATGTCTGCCCGCACACTGGCATGCTTCCCACCATGATGGTAATGGACTGAACCTCTGAAACTGTAAGCCAGCCCATTTAAATATTTTCCTTTATAGTTACCTTGGTCATGTTGTCCCTTCACAGCAATGAAACCCTAACTATGACAGGGGCCCTGGACCCAAAGACAGAAAAGGAACTTATCTGAAGTAGTAACAAACAGCAGTAGAGTCTGAGGTCACACCCAACCCCATGGGTTGGACAAAATGATTATTTGTGAGAATCTGCCCATAGGAGCTTTCGTAGAGTCACCTGTAGTCAGTCTACTTGAGAACAGTACAGACCCACAACAGACCCAAATTCAGAATTCAAGCAAAATATATCTCTACTCTGTCTACTTCTCCACTCCCATTATTACCATCCAGTCCAGATCAGCATCACAGAGACCTGGGCATGGACTGAACACGTGGGAAGAAACAACTAAGTCTGAACCAGTACAGAGAAGACAAAGGTTCTCGAAGTAGGACTTTTCTTGGAGGTAGGACAGCATTGCAAAGGCTCAGAGTCATGAAAGGTCTGACACCATGGATAGGATAAAAAGATCACAGTGATACGGTGTATCTGGTTCCCATAGAAACCATGGAAGAACAAAACCTCACCTCAAACTTCTGCCGCAGCTCTTCATTGCCCTCGCTTCCTTCCGGCGGCACGGGCACATTGAAGTACTCGCCTTCTTCCTGGCTTAGTAACTTGAACCTAGGGAGAGAGGAGCAGTTGGAATGAGTCTGTGACTGTGTGAGAGCATCAAGCTGAGCGGGAAGTCTACCTAAAAATCCTGTGTTGACGGCTGGGAAGATGGCTCAGTAGAGGAAAGTGCTTGTCATGAAACGAGTTCAAATCCCCACACTGCACATAAAGCTGAGCCAGGCATAGTAATAGATCTGCACACCTAGTCCTGCTAGACTGAGACGAGGGGCTGAGACAAGGGACTCTCCAGAAACAACTCAACAATCAGCTGGCCTGTGTATGCAGCATTGAGCAATACACTCTGCCTCAGCTGAGGTAGACAGTGAGGACGGAGGCATGCAGGCCGTGGTAGATGTGCACCAGCCCGGCACACACAGCTCTGCGAGCCACATCACACACAGAGCACGGTTCTCTGCTGAGTCATGCTAGCAGGCCTCCCTGCTCTTTTCTCCCCTGTCCCATCTTCTCCCTTCCCCACTCGATGATCACAGACCTCATAGTGCTGTTTTCTCCCTGAGGGGTTGTCGGGGCTCTGTTTTTGGTTTCTGAAGAAACAGTGTCTCTGTGAGTATGTTTTCAAGCCCTGGCACTGATGGTGCTCTGCTTAGGTCCCACCTCACCTTCTTACTCCTTTGGATAACCTTGGATGCAAAGTCCATCTGAGCCTCTGTATTTTTATCTACACGTTGGAAGAGAAGTCCTTTCTGCATAGAGATGAAAGGTGGTGTGCGTGGGAAACAAATGCAGCACCAGGCAGTTGGCAAATCCTCATTAAACGCCATCAGCTTTGTCATTATTAGCAGTACCGGTGGTCTGATAATATTCACGGGGGCTTTCATTTGACCACTAGGCTATTGACCACAGGTAATAAAATTTAAAAAAAAAAAATAAATGATGAGGGGAAGGGGACATGCAAAGGTGAGGGCAAGGCTCCCAAACTCCTCCTCCCTGACAGTTCTCCCTAAAAATTATCATGTTTGATGTATACACATGGATCCTTAATCTCAATTTTTCTCAATTCACACATCCTCTTAAGCAGTATCCATATAAAGGGATAGATGAATAAAAGGCAGCATACAAGCCTCTGAGCCTCACACTGCATGCTCAGTGCATTCCCCCAAATTTCCAAAAGATACAAAATTAAGAACACGTGTGCACACCTGCAGGCGCTCGAGGAGGCTCGCTGCACACACGAGGCCTGGGAGCTTCTACAGGTGACATGATCATGAGAAAATACGCTGGGCTCTGTGGCAAGCTTCGCCGTTCATAAGCTTCCTGCGGGTGCTGCCAAATCTGAATGCTATTTTAACTTTGTGTTTTCATGAAAATAATTTGAGTTTTAAAATATAACAGGAACAAAGCTCAAGTCCAAGTGGAACAAGGACCTCCACATAAAACCAGTTACACCGAATCTAATAGAAGAGAAAGTGGAGAAAACTCTCCAACACCTGGGTACAGAGGAAAAGTTCCTGAACAGAAGAGCAATGGCTTATGCTCTAAGATCAAGAATTGACAAATAGGACCTCATGAAATTGCAAAGCTTCTGTAAGGCAAAGGACACTGTCAAAAGGACAAAACGGCAGCCAACAGATTGGGAAAAGATCTTAACCAATCCTATGTCCGATAGAGGGCTAATATCCAATATATACAAAGAACTCAAGAAGTTAGACTCCAAAAAACCAAATAACCCCATCAAAAAATGGGGAACAGAGCTAAACAGAGAATTCTCAACTGAGGAAATTCGCAGGGCTGAGAAGCACCTAAAGAAATGTTCAACATCCTTAGTCATCAGGGAAATGCAAATCAAAACAAGTCTGAGAT
>CM052703.1:74487719-74501097 GCA_028551405.1 Uromys caudimaculatus
GTGGGAGGTGGAATTCCCTCCTAGAGGCGGGTTGGGGAGGGGATGGGGGGTATACAAAGAGGAGACTCAGAAAAGGGGAAACATTGGAAATGTATATAAAGTATCAAAAATAAAAAAGGAGGAAAAATAAATAAATAAAAAGTCTCTAGACTTATCTTCATCAAAAAAAAAAAAAAAAAAAAAGAGTGTCAATGGGCCTGACCCCCCTCCCCCGTCCTCCTGGAGGCTGAACCACCAACCAAAGCATACACATCGAGGAACCCATGGCTCGGACCACATATGTGGCAGAGGAGGGTCTTGCTGGCCATCAGGGGGAGGAGAGACCCTTGGGCCTGAGGGTGTTAGAGGCCCCAGTAAAGGGGAATGTCAAGGTGGGAATACGGGAGTGGGTGGGTGGGAGGTGGAATACCCTCATAGAGGTGGGGGAGGGGGAGGGGATAGGGGGTTTCCAAAGAGGAGACCTGGAAAGGGGGAAACATCGGAAATGTAAATAAAGTACCAAAAAAAAAAATAATTTTTAAAAAACCACTATATAACATCTTCAAAGAATAAATAAAAATATTATTTTAAAAAAGAAAAAAAATAAAATATAACAGTAAGTTCATATTTAAAGTCCATTGTCTGGCTTGATGGTGAAAGTTAGCATATATGAAGATCTAGATTTACCTGCTGACACAGGAAATGAAACAAAAGAGTGGAGTGGGAAGAGAGAAAGAGGGAAGACAGAGATTTTATCTATTCCTTTGAGATAAATCCAGTCACTTTCTTTGAGTAAAAATGACTGTTAAAAAGAAAGATGGGACTTTCTTTGATATGCTTCTTATGTGAGCATGGGAACCTGAGATCAGATCCCCATCACAAAAGAAAGGAGCTGGGGTTCGAATCCCAGCCCTGGATTAGAGACAGGGGGATCTCAGGGGTTCCTAGCTAGCTAGTGAACTCCAGACTCCAAAAGAAAGAACCTGTTTCAAAACACAAGGTAGAGAGTGACTGAAGAAGACGCCCAACATCCACCTCTGGCTTCTCCACACAGCTGGCTCCTCCTCATGCTTCCAGTGAGATTCTCAGCTTAAGCAAATGAGACCAACCAACTACAGACTGAAATTTCTGAAACTGTGACCCCAAATATATCCTCAGCTGTTAAGTCATTCTGTTGTGTGGGTTTAGTCTAAAGAGGTGAGGTGCTCCCACAGTCTAGCAGGAGGCTTTCTCCTTCCAGATGGAACCAGCAAAGGGTGTGTCACAGCATCTTAGGCATCTGCCCCCATGACCTTCCCTGCACAGTCCTAAGGAGAAGGGAAGTGGACAATCACACTCTGACTATTAGCATTCAAACTCATGTTGGGTCTCACACTTCAGAAAACACAGTTCACCACTTTCATAGGTAGTGGGAACCCCAGCCACCAACCAGCCTGGATCAGATGAGCAAAGTGTAAGTGAAGGTCCTATAACACCATATCCAGGAGGCTGGGGGAGGGGCCAGCTCCTGGAACAGGCCTGCCACAAGCAGTGTAGGAAGGATGGACCCAAGACTATGTGCATTTCTGCTGAACCCAGGAAAGGACACTGTACCCTAGAAGAAAAGAACAGGGACTCTGTCCAGCTTAGCAATGTACACAGAACTTTACAGTGTGTAAAGGAGGATACCTCTCCCTCAGAAGGGACTCTTGCCTGAGTAGCTGTGGTCCCCTCCAGGGAACAGATACCTGGAATGCATGAGATTACAAAAGGCTTATCTAGATTTGAGGGACTAGAAAAGGGTCACTCTTCACCTCTGTGCTCATCCTTCTATGAGGAGAGATAAAGGTGGCACACACGTAAGCCCAACTATCCAATGAAAGAACCATAGACGCTGTAGATCAGACAACCCGACAGAGCAGCTGCAGAGGAAAGTCCTGTAAAATGTCTAGTTCATATTTTCAGTAAGAGTCAAGAGAGCCAGAAAAGGGAACAATCTGAAATTAGGAAAGATTGTTTCAGAAGAAAACTCCAATCATTGAATTTCAAAATCCACTGGAGACAGTGAACACAGGATGGGTAATTCAGACAATTGGGGAATTAGAGAATGGGGCGGGGCAATGTCTCTGCCTGCCGCCTTGATATTTATCGTATTAGGTTAGAGTTACACAGACACTTTCTTGTGGAGAGTCTTTTGGGCCTGCTTGCTTAGCAAGAACCTGATATTTTGGCTAAGGACAAAGAAACAGGCTTCAGGCAGGAATCTGACATTAGGTCAAGGAATTAAGCTCAGACAGGAATCTAATCTTAGGCTAGAACAGGGAAGTAAGTTCAGGCAGAAATCTTAATCTTAGGGTAGAACAAAGAAGTAGGCTTCAGGCATGAATGTGACTTTGGGCTAGGACGGGGGAGTAGGCTCAGATATTTTGGTCGTCCTGATAAGCCCTTAGAAACAGTGATCACAGGAGTGACCACTGGACTTTGTTTACTGCCTTGTTTGTTCCTTGTTTATTGTATTGCTTGTTCCTCAACCTAGAACTGACTTTATTGCTTGCATGTAATTAAAATGGTATAAAAGCTGATTGGAAAAAAGTAAACCTGCCTTCAGTCTCAGAATTGACTGAGGCCATGCTGCAGTATTGTCTAATTGTCTCTTTCTTTTCAATCCTCACTCCTGTGCTATTGACTGAATGAGCAGGCTTGGTCACTCTCTGCACACTAAGGACAGTACATATGAATGAAAGTGGCACTTTACATGAATGGGTAGAATTTCATAACATACATGTCAGGGAAACATTAATATCCCCAGTATTGAGAGTTCTTTTTCTTTGCAGTGCTGAAGACCAAAGCAGGCCTTTGTGCTTGCTAGGCAAGTACAAAACTGTGAACGACATCCCCTCTAAAAAATCCTTAGGAATCAATGAGAAAACTGCAAACCCTCATAAATATAAACAAATAGCAATCTGCAAATGGCTTAGCATAATTGAAACTACAGAATGTGTACAATCCTTGGGTTGAGTGTTTGACATATACATTTCTAAGAGTTGACATGTAAGGATGAAATAATCCTGACATGCATTCATCAGATGGAGATCTCTTTTTAAAATACAGGATGTGTTAGCAAACATTTTATTGGCGCATACATTCTCAGAGCCATCAATTTCAGTCTTGTGAATTTATTAGGACATAACTAAAAGTGTATACACATAAGAGTTGAGCTGCCAGTTTGTTGTTGTGAGTTACTTTTTATAGATAAGTATTTCCTGCCTTGGAATAGATGACTGTCTGATGGAGGCAGATCTACAAAATGGGTCACAAGAAGCAATAAGAAATGATGTCTGGAGCTAGCTGGTGGTGGTGCATACCTTCAATCTCAGCACTTGGGAGGCAGAGACTGACAGATCTCTGTGAGTTCAAGGCCAGCCTGGTCTACAGAGCTAGCCTGCATCTGTAACCCTACATTCCTAGAAGCTCAGAGATCACCTAGCTTGGTGTACCCAGCAATGAACCATAGTCTGCCTCAGACAAACTGAAAAATGATGACCAGCACCAGAAATTGACCTCTGACCTCCACCCCACATGCATGCGATGGTACACAAGCACCACCCCTTCATGAATATTCATGCAAATGAACATGCATATGCACACGCATGCACACTACACCCATACACACAAGCGTTAAAACATGATGTAGTCAAGGTTATCGAGTGACAGGAACAGGTTCTTAATATGTGAGACTTAATTTTTATTTTATGAGGTATATCGACAGAAAAGGAAGAAGGAGGAGCAGAATGGATCTCAACTTCCTCACTCAGAACACACACCAACAGTCCTCCTCCTTGTTGGCCTAGCCCTCGATTCACAAGCTGCGTCAAGATGCCTGCAGTTCACTAGGCTTGTTTCAGGGCCTTAGAGTAAGCTGCTTTCTCCCTAGATAGCAGCAGGACCCAATCCCTCCTCTTTTTAGCCCCCTGCTAAATGTCACCTTGCCAGTAGATTCTTTCCTGAGAAAAGATCTGAAATCTACATCCCAACACTGCTCCCAGCACTCCCCAGAGAGCATTTATTTATCAGTCTGGAACACGCCATGGCCCCCCACCCCAATGTAAAAATGTTATCTCTTTTTCTCTACCTAGAGAGAAATCTCCCTGGGGCTGAAGATTTGCATCTGTTTTGGTCTCTTGTGCCTCTTGAGTACAGAGGGTTCTGCCGCTGTGGATTTCCATGGAAAGAAGGGGCAAGTGAATGTATGGATGTCATCAGTGCGGTAACGGTGGCAAACAACTGTGACAAAGGGGACGTCATGTCAGTATAATAGACCGGGAGGAGCTACACAGAAAGTTGCTACATTTATAGAAGGAAAAAAAAAACCACCACTAGAAATGAGAATAAAAAGGTTTTGACAGTTTGACTGAGAGAGCCAGGATGAGTGTTATGCACTTAACTTAAGCAAACAAAATGAAAATATAAAGGCACAAAAGGTCCCAAGCCATGAAGATGTACAGTTCATCAATGCTGAAGTGTACATCCTACAGACAACAAATACAAATTTTATTCAAATGACTATAGAATGTTTAGGAACATTGAATATAGACTAAGTTTACTTGAAAGAAAGGGAAATAAGACAAACTACAAGGGGCTGGAAACATGGCTTTGTAGTTCAGAGCATTGGCTGCCCTTGCAGAGGACCCAGGTTCAACTCCCAGCACCCACATTGGCTGCTTACAACCATCTGTAATTTGTCAGTTATAAGGGATCAGAAGCCCTCTTCTGACCTTCACGATACCAGGGATGCACAGAGTATACATCCATACATGTAGGCCAAACCCTTATACACATAATATAATAAAATAAATAGACATAACTTCTTTAAAGAAAGAAGTTGCAGTTCCTGTCTAAACCGTTTTATTGCAACTTGACATGGGAACAAATACTTGAAGACTTATTTTACTTTGTGTGTATGTGAGTGTGTGTGTGTGTGTGTGTGTGTGTGTACACTTCATGCAGGTACCCAAGAAAGCCAGAAGAGGGTACTGGATCTTCCCAGGAAACAGAGTTACAGGTGGCTATAAGTCATCTGATGTGGGTTCTGGGAACCTAACTCCGTAAGAGCAGCAAGTGCTCTTAACTGCTGAGCCACCCTCCCAGTTCCACAAGCAAATATCTAAATGCAAAGCTAATTCTCAAGGTTAAAGAGTGTGCCTACATGCAATTTTGTAAGAATGGAAATGAAGAACACATTTCCCAGACCCAGAGAGAGCAACAGAACTCAGGATGTGACACATCAAAACTTAGAGAAATTGCCTAGTCCCACAATAGCGTTTGTTATTCTTAAAGAACTGGGTAAGGTACAAAGAGAAAAACAAATAGCAAAATACTCAACTGGAATTCAAAGACAAATGCAAAATAAACAGACAAAGAGACGAAAACAGACATAGAGCTGAGACATAGTCCCAGAGCAGATTCTTTGGAGAAAACAAACCAAACAAGTACTACAGATGAATCTCCAGCCAAACCAAGAGGAAGGGGAACAGCATAAATAGACACAATTAGACACACAGGGGAGGGTTTGGCAGAAGGAACAGAGCTGGCAGCAAAGAGGCAGATGAGTGGCCAGGGGCAGGTGCTGCACCGCTGGAGGCTTCCACAGCTGCCTCTGTGGGCTCTGCCACATGGTTTTAAGTCACAGTCAAGCACTACCAGACGACCAGGACACACTCTGTGGACTACCTTGTGATGTGGGCATTATAGATTGTACTAACCCAAATCTAGGTGGCAGAGCCCCCTGCATCCCTGAGCTCTGGGTCTAGCCTACTGCTCCTGAGGCAAGTCTGTACAGCGTGTTCCTGTAACTGAATGCCACAGGCACCTGCTGTACAACATTATTTGGCCAGAGGATTTTTTCCAGATCTGTTACTGACATAGAGGAGCACTGTCAACATCACACAACATGTAACTGTATAATGCAGCAGGAAGGCTGGAGGAGTCCATCTCCTATTGGAGAAGGAACTGAGTTTGAAAGGTGGCATGTGACTTACTTGACATCAAAGAGCATTAAAAGACTCTCTGGAAGCCTGGGAAGATAGCTCTGTGCTTGCTGCACAGGCACAAGGCACCTGAGTTTAGACCCACAGCACCTACATAAAGCAACCTGGGTGTGGCATCATAGGCCTGTAAGCTCAGTGCTGGGAAGCGGGGACAGAAGGCACCTGGGGACTTTCCTAGCTAGTCTAGCTGAACCACAAGGTTCAAAAAATTACTACTAGTAATTCTACTTTTGGGGACAGACAGACAGACTCTCACACACACACACACACACACACACACACACACACACACACACACACACACACAGGAGGGGGGAGACTCCCACGTAGCTCAGGTTGACCTGGAACTCATTTTCTAGCTAAGGGTGACCTTGAACTTCTGACTCACCCTGCCTCACCTTCCCAGTCCTGGAATTACAGGCCTATACCAACACATCCAGTATGTGTGGCATTGGGGAAGGAATAAACCAGGCACTTGGGCGTGCTAAGCAACTCATCTGATTACCATATCCAAGTCTCTTATGTCTCTTCATTGTCTTTCTCTTTGCTTGGGTTAAATGCATAGTTTTTGTTAAATTTCTCCCAGGAAAACTGTTTTAAGCAAACAATTGTCTTTTTGTTGTTATCATTTAAAATTGTTTGAGTAGAGCAGGCAGGCGCTACCCAGGCAGAAGGCTGTCGTGTGTGCTGGGCTGGGCTAAATGTTCACATAGCAAAACTAGAGATGCAGGAAAAAAAACAGCTCTGTTTCTGAAAATGGACTTAAGCTCCTCATGCAGTTTAATTGGCCTGGGAAAGAAAGGAGTGGGTGAGTTAGGAGGATAGTTCCTCCGCATGGTCCTGCCTTCATAGACTGTGACATCATAGCAGCTGTGCTGGGGGAGGGGGCGGGTATCTAGGGTAAAGCTACCATCTCTCCTGGAAGAAAACTCAGAAATGAGGAGTCCCAGAAGCACTGATGGGGGCGGGGAGGACAGGGACACACTACAAACAAACAACAACAACAACACCCAAAACAAACTGGCCAGATGTGACCTGGAGCTAGAATGTACTCTGTGGGGAGGAGACACACTGAGGAAGAAATCAGGAACCTGAGGTGCAAGCAGGAAGAGTAAGATGCCTCAAATGGAGGTGGGGCCAGACTTGCTCTTGGGGTGTGGAGTGAGGTCCAGAATGGCTACTCTGCAGGAGAGACGCCTGGAAAGCACCACCAGTAAAAGAAGCCTACTCTGTGGCCACCATGAGATCACGAATGCTCTGAGCAAGTCTAAGGACGGTTTTCACAAAAGAAGCCATGCTTTCTGGTACCTATGATTCCTGTGCTTGTGTGTTCAGCCAGGGGCTTGGCATCCAGTCAGAACCAGTCATTAGTAACTACTCTTATTACAATTATTATAACGATGCTCTCTCCTGCCTCCGTTCTACTGTGCGTCCATGAAGACAGGAACAAGGCAGGGGAAAGTATCCAAAATGAGGAAGGGGAGAAAGGACGATTGGACTTGTCATACACACTAGTGCTTCCTCATCAGGCATATCCTTCCTCCCATTGTGTCACTCTGTTTAATTTAGTCACAGTGTTCTGGTGGCCCTGTTCTGCAAAGATGTGAACTTCTGGAAAAGTGAGTTAAGGTCATCTTTTGATTCAGGCTGGTAAATGACAGAGCCTCAAGACTAGGCTTCCATTGCTCGTGTTTGTGTGTGTGTGTGTGTGTGTGTGCGCGCGCGCGCGATTTAATGTAGCCCAGCTATTTCAGCAAACTTTTTCCCAAACACCAACTTCCTAGACATATCAAATCTTCCCATGGAGTCAGCCGCTGGTCCTCATAGGCACCTGAGGACAGCCTTGACTGGTGATCATTATTTTACAAGTATGGTGAGGGTTTTTTTGGGGGGGAGGATGTTTTCAGGCAGGTTCTGTGTACCCCTGTCTGTCCTGGAATTCCCTCTGTAGATTAGGCTGGCCTCAAACTCACAGGGATTCAACTGCCTCTGCCTCCCAAGTGCTGGGATTAAAGGCGTGCGCTACCACCACCGGGCTAAGTATGGTGTTTTTAACCACTTCTAAATTGTGCTTTGTTTAATACCAACCCCCAACATGTTCCTGTCCATGTCACCTCTCTCATTACATGGTCTTTGACTTGTGAATAATTTCTTGTTCAAGGTTTATCTCTGCTCCCCCATGAGTTCCACAAAAACACACCTGTCATCTTTCCTGATGCACCTCCTAGGGACTAGAATGTTTTGTCCATTTGAGTAAGAACCCAAGATAAATCAATCCGGGGCAGGGACTAGGAAGCTGTACGGTGAACAGTGGCGATGTGTAGGCTGGATGATGTGCTCTTTCTTGAGAAGTCAGTTTGATTTGTCTTTTCTTTCATTTGGAACTGAAGAAGTCCCAAGTGAGACAATTTAGAGAGGAGTTAATTTATCTTTAAGAACTAAGAACAGCTCCAATCACTACTTCCCCCAGAGATGGCTTGGAAGCCAGGTTAGACCATTGATCCTTACTCTTTTACTCAGATGACTGTAAAGGGGTCCCCCACGGGGCCGACCCACTTCTCTGTTGGAAATATTGGACGAGGATGCTTTGTTCTGGCATTAGAATGGAGCAAAGCAAAAACTCCAGAAGAAATAAAACATTGTTGGTGACTGTGGACAGGCTGGGGAGGCACCATTAGCAAGGGCACACCTCCTTAAGGAGTCAAGATTGGACAATGGTTTGCTCAGATCTGTTGGGTAAACTCCTAAGATGGCTTTAGTGCCACGAAGCTATGTGCCCTAGGGCAGGGGTGGTAAACTAGGGTAAGAACTGTGGCCAACAGAGAACCATGTCTTGCTTGATATTCAGCTATTCACAGTTACAGCCTATCTGGTTGTGAGTGGGTGGGTGCTCGAGCACGCTCATGCTTGTGGAGGCAAAGGTTGAAGTTGAGTGTCTTTTTCCAAAAACTCTCTACTTTGCTTTTCAAGGGTTCTTTTATTAAACCTGGAGCTCACCAGGTTAGCTATATCACCCAGTGAGTTCTAGGGGTTTGCTTGTTTCTGCCTGTCCCCAATTTCTGGTGCCCTTGCCATGCAAGTTCTGGTGTAACAGATCCATGCTGCTTTTGTTCTGCCCGTTTTTGCATGGGTGGTAGGGATCTGAATTCAAGTGCATGTTGGCAAGGGCCTCATCACCCAGCCATCTCCCAGGTCCCCCTTTACTTTTTATTTTGAAGCAAGTCCTCACTAAGTTGTTCCAGGCAGGCCTTCACCTTGTCATTCTCCCAGTCCCAGTCTTCCAAGTAACTAGGATGAAAGGCCCATGTCACCAGGCCCAACTAATTGCTGATTTGTAAACTGAAGAGATAAATAAGGTACATTGATGAGGCCAAGCCAGGCTATGTGTCATCGCCTTGGGCTTCTGTTCTCATCTTGCAATTTTGAAGGAAAACATATTTGATCTCATGTCTGACGGACCGGAGTACCCTGTCGTCTCCCATGCAGAACCCTTCTTACCAGCCATCCACACCGGCTTTCTGTAGCTCTGAAATCCCAAACGACAGAGATCCCATGAAGTCATTCCTGCTGGTCAGGTCCCAATCCCAGATCTCTACAGACAGTCTTCTGTCTTTGTCTGATTCCTTCAGCTGACTGGAGAGAGGGAAGGAGGAAGGGGAAGAGAGAGGGAAAGAGAGAGAATCAGCCGAGGCCATCATGACTTCTCAAGCAGATGAAATATACAAAAGGATGAGACCCTGAGGTAGAAATTCTGTCACAAGCTGCTGCAGGAGACACACTTGGTTTCTATTCCTCTGGGAGTAGGGGCTCATTCTGTTGGACAGCCCTTGGCTCAGGTGGGGGACCTAAGCCAGTTCCAACAAAAGCAGGCCTATCTATGTCTGCTGTCTCTGTTTTAATTCCCATGGACAGTCACTGGGAAAAAGTCCAATACCCGAGATATCCCTGGGCACGTACGTGTGTGCATTTGCACACATATGAGTTAAATATGAAGCAGAAACTGCACGGAGAAACCTCTTGCTAGTGTCTCGGGGGAAACTGTTCTGTGACATGGTGCTGAGGGGCTCAGGTAGTCCTTGCTTTATCCTGAAGAAAAGGCAAGAGTATGAGCCTGCCCCCAAGAGCCATGCTGCCAGCCTGTGGCTACAACATGACCTCTGGGGTCAAACTACGTTAGGCTGCATCCTGCTCAGCCTTCCACTCACCAAGGGGCCTTTTTAGCCCCATGCATAAAATAAGAAGGAATTAAGCAGAGATTATTAGTCAGATTGTCTAACTAGTGCTTGATTGCACATCATACCTGCTCAGTACGTATCATCTGCTACTATTAGCCATCACTGGGCCAGGCATGTTGAGAGGGGACCCTCAGACTCTTCCTCATTAGAGAAGACCCTAAAGTGAAGCTGATGGAGTTCTCCCAGTAGGCTACAAACCCAGCATCATCTAAACTCAGAGATGTTGTCAATATAACCTACAGATTATGCCCACCAATCAAGCGTCATCAAGCAGGCCACACCCAATGCCATCACCAATCCACCTTCCCACACTACAGGCAGTATCAACTGTATTAATTATTTTTAATCTTCTCCTGGCTCATAATACTGCAATCCAGATGGAAGAGGAAGTGGGAAGGAGAGAGGAAGGCAGAGGGAAAATGGAGGAATGTCCCAGTCCCTGGTGGCCTGTATCTCAGCCTCTGTCACTCATGCTGGGCCATGGAGACGGTCACTTACAATCTGAAGGTTTCATTCCACTCCGGGTTGAGGGAGCACTTGATGGTCTTGGTCTTTTGCTTGCTCTCACTTTTAGGATCAGGGATCAGTTTCAGTTTTACGTAGGGATCTGACAAGCCATTGGGGTCCATAGGTACCAGATTTTTAGCATCTCTTACTGAAAAACAAAAGGCAGTTTCAATATTAGCAATGTCCAAAATGTTTAAGTACCTGTTAGCAATGCCTGTGGCACCCGCAACAGGGTCCTGGGCATCTCACCTGCTTGATGGGAAATTTTATTACTATCAACAGCTACAGGCATGTAAATGAGACAACCTGACAGGATTGTAGAATCTGTTTCATATTGGCTTTTTAAAAAATTATTCTTAAAATCTTTATTAGCATATATTAATTATGCAAAATAATGTTTCCTTGGAATATCTACATACATGTACATAACACATGCTAGCTAGTTTTATGTCAACTTGACACAAGCTAAAGTCATTTTGGAAGAAGGAACCTCACATTTTATGTCAATGACACAAGCTAAAGTCATTTTGGAAGAAGGAACCTCAATTGAGAAAATAACCTCACCAATTGGCCTGTGGTAAGCCTGTGGGGCATTTTCTTGACTGGTGATTGATGAAGCATGTATGATGGTGCGCCTCCATTGAGACTTGGTTAATTGACTGGGAAGGACTGGGACTTTAGGAAAGTACATTTCTGGATGTGCATCTGTGAGGACATCTACAAAGATGATAAGACCACGGGTTCCGACCGAATGAACGGCCTAATCCACTCATATAGGGATGAGCTCGTAGTAGGTGGTGGGATTGCAGAAGGCAGAGCCTGGTTGGAGAACTAAGTCACTGAGGGTGAAGTAGAGAACTAGATACTGTCCTGGCCACTTCCTGTAACTGCTCTGTTCTGATTCCTGTCTGCCATGATGTGAGTTCTTCCATCACCTCCTTCCACGACGAAGGACTGAAACCATGTGTAAAATAAACCCTTTTGCCCTAAAGCTGTTCTTTCTGGTGTTAACCACAGCAATGACGCAGGACTGTGTAAGCCTGGGCAGTCAGCTACACAGACATACAGAGGATGCTGCTGCATGGAGAGGAAGGGGACCAAAGAGGTGATGCTCCATGAAGCAGACTTTTTCTTTAACTCACTAGATAGACAGACGACAATTGCAGTGTTGTAAATGTAAAGTACAGTGAACCGTGTGTTTTAAAGAGCGAATGGTTACTTTATGCAAATGCATAAAGTTACTTAATGCAAAAAAAAAAGGCCGAAAAAGGAAAAGACATGTACCATCTCAGTGAGGGTACACGTGCTAGGATGTGTCACATAGCAGCAACACCAGGAAAGTCCAGGAAGAGAATGCTGGGAAAATACTGACGGTATTATAGCTAGGCTCCACCTAGGATGCAGGCCTCCTACATGAGGTTTAGGACCCACTTAGAGAAGGAAGGGAGTGAGTGAGCACTGAAGCTGCCATGGGCCAGAGAGGAGATGAGAAAGAAGGAAGGGTCTGCCCAGAGAACAGGAAAAGCTGATCAACATCAGTTAAAGGGTAGAAACATGGGTAGCCAAGAAAAGGGGACCAGAAAATGCAGTTCGCATGGGACGTAAGACAGAGTGTTAAACAAATTAAAGACAGCACTGACTATCGCAGGCAAGAAAATCCAAGAATTGCCGGGCAGTGGTGGCGCAAGCCTTTAATCCCAGCACTTGGGAGGCAGAGGCAGGCAGATTTCTGAGTTCGAGGCCAGTCTGGTCTACAGAGTGAGTTCCAGGACAGCCAGGGCTATACAGAGGAACCCTGTCTGAAAAAAAAAAAAAAAATCCAAGAATATATTCAGTCTAAAATCTCTTGACAGGGTCAGGACTAGCTGAGATAATAGCACCACAGTTTGCAACAAAAGCGACCCCAGGAGGCAGGCCTGAGACGGTAACGCCCGTTCCCACAGCCATTACTCCACACTTTACCTAAGAGTTGCACAGATGCAGCAACACATCAAAACCAAGACTTCTACAGGCTCAAGATGACGAGAACATCAGATAAGAGGGTAAAGTACTGGAACTCTCAGTGGGGAAACCCTCCCCCTTCACTCTCCACAATGCTCCCTTCCACCCAATCTCAGGTCTTCTCCCACAGAGGACACAGGTCACAGACCTGTCTTACATCACCACGTTGTTTCCATTTCATGAATTCAGTTAACCCTAGCAACAAGTCTTCTCTCACCAATCAACTCACTGGACCAGACCCAAGTCTTCTCTCACCAATCAATCAACTCACTGGAACAGATACATACTCTCCAAGCCCCTATATTCTCCTGCTTCCACTCTATTTATGAGGCATGGATCTTAGGGTACAGTAGATTGGTTCCCTAGAAAACTCAATCTCCTCACCAATTTCTTTCTACTTTGCTTATCTGACAAAATGCAAGTCATGGTTAAATTCAGATATCTTTATTTTCCTACATCCAATCAGCTGACCACTGTAGAAAGAAAGAAGAAATGGAAGAGATGGAGAGAGGGAAGAAAAGAAGAGAGGAAGGGAGGGAAGAGAGGAAGGGAGGGAAGAGAGGAAGAGAGAGAGGGAGGGAGGGAGGGAGGGAGGGAGGGAGGGAGGGAGGGAGGGAGGGAGGGAGGGAG
>CM052703.1:74501197-74537840 GCA_028551405.1 Uromys caudimaculatus
AAGGAGGAGAATTTTCCTAAAGTCATATAGTCAGTATGTGTTAGGACCAAATAAGTGACTTAGCAGACATGTGGATGGGCTTTCTTCTGCTAAGACATGGGTTGGATTCATTCTCCATCTCAGCCACAAGTTATATCCCCAAAGCAAGAACTAGTCCTCTCTGGCCTCAATTCCATCAACTCAGTGAACAGGTTCCTACCACACCCTAAGCATTCTGTTCCAAGGAGACTGGGGAAAACCCAAGACACTGATCCTGTCCACAAAGAACATATGAAACCAAGTCTGTTAAAGTATAGTTGACTTCTGTATTGAAATCGAGACAGTAGTTAGGCCACAAAGTTGTAGTTATGGAGCGGGTTCTTATTTAGCTATTATTGTCAACCTTTAACCTTGGTTTCTTGATCAATAAAACATGTTGATTTAACAGTAAATTGGACAAAGAGTATTTGTCACAGAACCTAGAAAATCCTCAATAAGCATGAACCGTGTCATCGTTGTCTCATTGTGCTGAGTCGGTGCCCTCTGACCACACTTGCCATTCATTCGTTCATTCGTTCATTCATTCATTCATTCATTCAGCGACGCCGAGGGTTGAATTCAAGACCTCACACATGCTGGACTTCTGCTTACTCTTTATTTTGAGACAAGAGCTCAGTTTCCCCGGCTGTCCTTGAACTTATGATCTTCCTGCTTCTGCCTCCAGAATAGCAGAGATGACAGCCAGTGCCACTAGGTCTACTTTATTTCTTCATGGGACTCATGCATTGGATCTTCCTTTTTGAAACCTCAAGAGGACTCTGCAAACCTCAGCACAGAGGAGCTCCAACCACGATTCCTGTCCCTCCCCCCATGGACTTGATGCTGGCTCAGTAGGGCTGGAGTGAGTTGTGTTTGTTTGCTTTTCTAACAAGGGTGAGGTGGAGGCTGCTGGCCCCCGGAGCACAGCTCCTGAGTGATGTTTCCCTACCGAGCACAATCCCCAACTGTTATTTTCTCTCGTTTCTCAAGTCTTCCAAGGAAAATAGCATGTGCCAGTTTCTAGTCTGAGAACGACACTTTGCTCACACAGTGATCTGCATAAAAACATGAACTGAGTTGTTCTGAGGGGCCATAAGCGTGTCTGTCTGGATGATTGGCAAGACACTTGCATGTAGAAATAGATCATTTTTCTTCTCTTTGGGATGGCCATTTCTCTGGGCTTCTTGTCATATAAACCAACACTGTAATGACAATCAATGGGAAGCAGTCCTCTGTTTTAAGTTTTGGATTCTCCCCAAATGCTCTCTGCTGGAGAGCGGTATGCAGTGACTGAAGCCTTCCTTCACCCTCTGCTCTCCCTGCCTCACAGCCGACATTCCTCATGCCTGCGTGGCTCCACCTCTCCACCGTCCTCAAACTCTCTCCCTCTTCTGCCCTCTTGGATCTATCCTGTCTATCAAAGCAGCTAAAATTCTCTGGGACTGAGTAGTGTAGAAGTGATTCAGAGCTGTTGGCTTTCACCTCTCCGGGAATATGGCTACTTTAAAACCGCTGGATCATGAACAGTTGACAGGCGCTCCAGGCTTAGATCCAAAGGCCTGTCCCTCGGAAGCTTTTCAAAGTCAACTCATGTTTCCCGGCAGTGAGAAGGCCGCATATGCGTTGAGGAAACAAATCTCTCTAGACCACACTTGGCGAGACCAACTTTGATTTTCTTGATAAATGTTTCTTTACTATCTTTGCTGAAATCCAGCCAGTGCAGATGGTACGATATGCTTCACACAAAGCAGAAATAGCACCCATCCCCCCTGGCGGAAGTTTGCTAAATGCACAGGAGAAGAACATTGCTGAGCCAGAAAACATGGCTTGTTTTGACCATGGAGCTAGGTGGAATCAAATCAACACCAGTAGGCAAAACCGTTATAATCTGGTGAAGGTTCCCTGGCATGGTGTGGGAAGATATAGCACCAACATTATTGACTTTCTTAAGAATTGCTCTTCAAGAATTGCCCTAAACAGTTTAACCCTCTTTTCCAGCAAGAAAAAAAAAGTCTAAAGAATTATGGTGTTTTATTGTCCCAGTACTGAATTTTATAAATAATGAGAGACTTTTTTAAAAATTAAAACTCTTTTAAAGGAAATTTCCTTGACATTCTGAGTCCTCACATGCCTTCATCATGTGCATTGAGACAATGATTCAAAGCCACAGCCACAAACATTCAAGTGGAGGGTGCTTGCAATACAGAAAGTAAAAACAGACAAGCTAGCGGACACCTATACTGAGGGTAACTTCGTACCCACTAAAAGCATGGAGCTATTCACATGCATGCAGGTTTCGAAGACACAAGAAACAGAAGGGATTACAAAATAAAGCCCGTGTTTAAGAAAAAGACCTGTGTGATTTTGTGAATGAAACCGAGACATGCACTATTAGATAACAGCCATGGGCCAGTGTTACATTTCCCCTTCTGGATAATTAGACTGCACACTTAAGAGAATGACTTTGACTTTGGGAAACACATGCTGAAGTATTCTGAGGTCAGTGGGGATCATAATCCCTTACTGACCTCTCAAGTGGTTCAGAAAAAAAAAAAAAAACCCTAAAACTGTTTAATATCAAGGATGGTAGACTACATAGGCACGTGAGGGACAATAGGCACATGAGGGACATGAGAGACATGAAGCACACAGGCACATAAGCACCCGAGGCATTCCTAGCCAGTCAGGTGAAGAAAATACAAGAGTTCTTTATGCCATCCTTGCGTCTTTTCTGCCATTTTGAGACTATGTTACAATCAAGTGCTTTTAAAAGCTCCCCACCCCCAATCTCCTAAAGCAGTTGTTCTTAACCTGTCAGTCATGACACCCATAAGAGTTGTATATCAGATATTTACATTACGATTCATAACAGTAGCAAAATTACACTTATGAAGTAGCAGCAAAAATAATTTTATGGCCGGGAGTCACCACACCATGTGGAACTGTATTCAATGGTCACAGTGTTAGGATGCTTGAGAAGCAGCGTTTTAAAGAGGGGTGTAATGAAGCAGGTTTCTACACGGCCTACATGCATTCACACATGTAAGCACCCAGGAGACACACACAATTATTTTTAACTACTGGTTGTATCTGAGGGGAGAGAGGGGTTCTTTGGAGGTGGGAAGCAAAAGAACATTGGCCTTATCAATTCTAGTCTGAATTTCTTACAAACAAAATACATTCTTTTATTAATTACGTTATTCAATTGTGTATTGACAGCATCTGAGAATCCATTGCCCTGGCCTTCAGAGACTTCATTCCACTCCCCCAAAGACACAGCAGGGCAACTGGATCTTCTCTGTGATGCTTCAAAACTGTAATCTGAATTATAGAACCCAGAAACAGGCTCTGTGCTAAGGGCAGAGTCCTGATGTCCTATCTGAGACCAGTAGGACCCTCCTCAACAGACACCCCTTGGTGAAACTGGGCCTGTAAGGACAAACACTGACTGAACATATGAAAACATTTCTTACTATCCAGTCCTGGCCTCTAATTTCAGGGATGTCCTGGTGGCTGACACTTTCCTTGGCTAACTCTATAATGCTGTGGGTTATATTTCCTCATTTAGAAAATCATATGACATTCATATTGAAGAATATATTTGCTTTTAAGAAATGTACATTGGGACATTTTAGGGTTAATGAGAACCATGACCCCAACTTATTCTCAGATGACTCATGAAAAATGTTTGTGTAAAGAAGTGTTTATCAAAGAGAGAGCTAAAATCCCCCCCTCCATGGTATCGCACCTTCCATAGGAAGTGTCTGTAGCCCTCTTGTCTACAGTCTGTGTCTCCTTGATTTCTGCTTCTTTATTACCATAGTACTTCTAATGTCACCTTTCTCTGGTGTTTTTGTGAGCCCTGACAACCTCCGACTCTCCTTCCCCAACCCCTCCCCTGGCCACTTTATGTAGTGTCTCTGAGAGCAAAGCAAGCAAACGTGGGGTTTTAGGGAGCCCACATGCAGACCCGAGTCAAGGCCCCACAGGCTTCTGGCACAGCTGGCTTCCCAGGGCTGCTGGCAGAGGCACAGCTGTCACACGTCTGATTATCCACGTTGAGTCAAACCTCCAGCTGGGACTGTCATCGTGTCTATCTCGAGAAGAGCCTGTCAAGCTGCGGCCAATGAGGAGAAGGTGGAGGATGAGGTAACAGGAGAATGTCAGAGCCTGCTTAACCTCCCGGACCTCCTCCATGGTGCACATTAACTGGGTGTTTTAAGTCAAAAGACTTCTCAGAACCTCAGTTTCCTTATTTTAAAAACAAAACAAAAACAAACAAATGAGCAATGTTAGAAGTAGACCAGGGAGACAAGTAGACCTTTGAAGTCCACCGGCTAGCTACCGTAACCAAATTGATAAGCTCCAGGTTCAGTGAGAGACCTGTCTCAAACAATAGGTGTTTGAGTAGGGACCCTCTTGAGTGATCAAGAAAGACACCCAGTGCCAACCTCTGGACTCCACAGGCAGGCACACACAGAGTCATGCTCATATGCCCCCCCCATACACTCACAAATATATACACTTCATGCATAGACTCTCTCTGAAACACACACACGCTCACAAATGCATACACCACATACATACACTCACACACTTACATATACAGTCACAAATACACATACCACATATTTACACCCACCCGTGCCCACACACTCACAAATACATACACCAAATACATACACTCAGAGGTACACACACACTCATACACACACTCACAATACATACACCACATATAAGTACACACACACACGCATACACACACACACTCAAATATATACACCACATACACACAGTCACATGTACACACACTCTCACACACTCACAAATACAGACACACCACATACACACACTCACAGGTGCACATACACCCATACACACACACACACACACACACATATCACGCATGCATGCATGCATACACATACAACACACACACACACACACACACACACACACACACACACACACACACACACACATTCATGCCTAAGAGAGATGAACTAAAAGGAAAAAGAATTTATTCTGGCCGATGGTATCATTCATTTCAGACCCTATTAGGCTAGCTAGCCCCATTGCTTTTAGGTCCATAGCAAGGCAGAAGCATCCTGGTAAATGGGCGTTGTGTTAAAGCTGCTCTCTTCATGGCATCTGCAGACCAGCATGAGTAACTGGAAGATCGCAGGGATACTGTTCACCCTTCACAGTTGTGTCCCCAGGAATGGAGTCCTTCATCTAGGTCCCATTTCTTAAAGTCCATTCAACTGTGAACTCATTGGGGGCTGATCCATGATGATGTCATAGCTGTCATCCATCTACTCTCTATAGTTCCACTGCCAAGGGATCCAGCCTTTAACACATGAGCCCTTTGGGGAGAGGGACACTCCGTGTCTGCACTGTACCATCACCCTGGTTACCAGGACGATGGAGTTTAGGAAGAAGGTGAAGCTCATGCAGAAGCCCAACGAATGCTGGTTTCCTTCCCCCATAGAGAAGAATTCAGACCAAGTCATATGATGAAAATGTTCTACCACCACGATAAATTTCAGGGCTGAAACAGCATCCCTTCAACGTGATCTTCATATAAATGAACCCCAGAGGAGGCAGCTTGAGGATGATGGACAGTCTGAAGTCAGATGCGATAAATCCATCCCTCATTACCTGAAGCTTCTTTCCATTCCAATTTAGTGCCTTGGACTTCTGCCTGGGATAGCATCTCCTGTGAATTCCCAAGAGCCTTCAGAAATTTTTTTATTGACAGAACAATTGCACATCTTTATGGGACACATTGTGATAGTTTAGTATGTTTATATATCGTGTATTGATCAACTCAAAGCACCTAGGTCCTTCATCATCTCAGACATTTCTCTTTTCTATATGATAACATTCAAAAGCCCCTCCAGACAGTTTGGATTCATTTCTAGTTTTACTTCTTTGAGCTCTTTACATCCAAGCCCCCATCCTTGGTGGCTCCCTTTCCTCTGGCCCACAACGGGAATAATGTGGCTCTCTTTCTTTCCAAATCCTGCCCATTAGGGGGACACTCTTCATCAAGGCCCTACGTGATGCTTGCCTTAGGCAGCTTGACATCACCGGTCATCGTGCGGTTCTGGTCTTCAGCCACAGTTTGAGCCTCATACTTCCAGTCACCCTGTTAGGGTTCCTGGTTCACTTCCTCTACCACTGCTGACAGGGACCATTTCATGATCTCCATTGTTAGGATTCAACTGGCTTCCCAGCTCCATCTTGTGTACCCGATGATGTTCCACGTGACCAGCGGAACTGTAGGTGTCAAAGAACCTCTAACTATGTGTTTTCATCAGACGATGGGTGAGACACTTCCAGAGCCTCTGGGGTGGAATGCTGTTGGATTCCTGTCTCTCTGGCAGGAGGCTTTATCACCAAGTCTGTGGCCATTGGACAAGGAGAGAATTCCTTTATTGAAGGTCTCAAGGCTCAAGGCAGAGGAAGCTGAGAGTTATTTAAAGTATATTATTAACTTTCAGAGTTTTAAACCTCTTCTGCCTGTCAAAGGCTGACAAAGTGGTTTTAAAACTTTATTTCTGATAATTTCATACTTCTTACTAAAACGGAGCTTTTGTCTGGCACATTTTCTCCCTAGGTCCACTGTCGGGTTTTCTTTCATAACTGAAACATTCTTTGTATGTAGTTCATCGCTTGTTTGTCTCCATCCAAATTTAGGTGATCTTCGTTTGCTCTGGCCTTCGCTCCAGGAACATTTGGTCCCATCTCCCAAGGAGCAAATGCCTCTTGCTTCCCATGTCTGTCATTTTGTTGGTGATTACAGTTATCTTTTCATCGCTGGACATCTAGAGCACGCCTCCAGCTTGCTTGCATATCATGTGACGCCCTCTTTCAGTGGGAGTCCTCTTCCGGCATCCTATGTGTCTGTCTCTGTTTACTGTATTGTTTTACAGAGCTTTCTAAGGGCTGGAAATGTGGCTCTATGGGTATAGTGCTTGCCTAGCATGCACCAAGCCTGGATTCAATTCCCAACAGTGCATTCACCAAAGAGGCAGAGCACACCTGTGGTCTCAGCACTCCATGGAAAGAGGATCAGAAGTTCAAGGTCACCCTCAGCTCCATAACAAGCGGAGAGAGATGAAAGACACACAGGTGCACGCCCTGTCCAACCACATTAGCTGATGACTGATTTTCAGCACCGCGCTACCCTTCCTGCTCATTTGAGGGTGCTTCCCTCTTAGGAAGACCTTTTTTCTTTTTTTTTTTTTTTCTTTTTTTTTTTTTTTAATTTATTTCTTTATTATATGTAAGTACACTGTAGCTGTATTCAGACACCCCAGAAGAGGGCATCAGATCTCATTAGGGATGGTTTGTGAGCCACCATGTGGTTGCTGGGATTTGAACTCACAACCTTTGGAAGAGCGGCTGGCACTCTTAACCGCTGAGCCATCTCTCCAGCCCAGGAAGACCTTTTTTCATTTCAGACCACTGCCCACCACTTTTTTGCTTCCTGCCTACAGCACTTTATAGGTCTTTTTGATTTTTTGTTCTGTTTGGTTGTTTTACATACTACAGTGAATATTAACACATAGGTAAGTTGATAGACGCCACCACGAACTCAGGACACATAACAGTTCCACCATCTCAGAGAAATCCTGCACACCTCTCCTGTGTGGTCACTCTCCCCTCCACCCATAAGGCCAGGCTGCTGCTCATCTGTTTCTCATCACTACAGTGCTCTCTTTTCAATAACTGAATATATAAATAGAATCACCCATTATGAATCCTTTCAAGAGTGGCTCCTCTTACTCAGCATGATGCCTTTGAGAGTCATCCAAATTGTTATGTATATGAATAAGTCCTTTTCATAGCTGAGTAATGTTCTACTGTGTAGATGTGCCACAGTGTGCCTTTCTCTTGGTTCTTGAACACATGTGAGTTGTCTCCAGTGGAGAACCAGCCAGAAGAAGGATCAATGAGTTACATGGTCACACGTATGCTGAACCTTGTATGACAGCAATTTGTTTCCAGAGTGACTGTACCTTCTGCATTCCTGTTCAGGAATGCATGACAGTTCTCTGCCTTTGCCAACACATGGCACTAACAGTACTTATTACTGCCATTGATTATTAAACTATTGCTGCTGATAAGTAGTGGTAGCTCATCTTTGTTTGAAGTTACATTCCCAAGTTCCCCAAGGTATCAGCATCTTTTCACAAGTGGTGTCTTAGTTAGAGTTTTACTGCTGTGAACAGACACCATGACCAAGGCAAGTCTTATAAGGACAACATTTAATTGGGGCTGGCTTACAGGTTCAGAGGTTCAGTCCATGATCATCAAGGTGGGAGCGTGTCAGCATCCAGGCAGGCATGGTACAGGAGGAGCTGAGAGTTCTGCATCTTCATCTGAAGGCTGCTAGCAGAATACTGACTTCCAGGCAGCTAGGATGAGGGTCTTAAACCCCACACCTGCAGTGACACACCTACTCCAACAAGGCCACACCTACTCCAACAGGGCCACACCTTCTAATGGTGCCACTCCCTGGGCCAAGCATATACAAACCATCACAAGGGGGTTTACCACAGTAATGCTGTCTTGAATGAAGCAATAGTTTGTTTAGCTTTGCAGCTCATAGCCATGCCTGGTAGCATGTAATGTAATAGGTTTGTAATGACCAGGAAGCTGAGGCAGGAGGATCAAAGCTTTAGCGCTTCCATGGGTAACTTAATAAGGCCCTGCCTGCTCAAAATAAAAACTAAAGAAGAGTACATCATGACTGGAGTTTAATTCCCAGTGCCACAAAACAAATATTAAACAACAAAATTAAAAAGAAACCTTTCTTCTTTTTCTCCTCCTCTTCCTTTTCTTATTCATCTTCCTTAGTCTCTTCCTCCTGCTGCTCATCATCATCGCATCATCATCACCACCACCAACATCATCACCATCACCACCAACCATCATCATCTTCACCATCACCATCATCATCATGACCACTCCTCTCTCTCTGTCTCTCTGCCTCTCTCCCCCTCCTCCTCCTCCTCCTCCTCCTCCTCTTCCTCTTCCTCCTGAGGACTGTACCCCAGGATCTCACTCACTTTAGGCCAGCATTTGTCTAACTGAGCACCCCCTCCTTAATTTGTAAGCATCTTCTTCCAGGTTATAATTTTCGGTTCCATTGTGGAGCAGTGTCTTTCCCAAAGCAAACACTTTGACATTTTAATGAAGTTTAATTCATCTTCTCTCATGTGAGTCATCTTTGTAGTGTCATGTCTGAGACTTCGATGTCTAACTCCGCATTATAACCCACCCCACCCCCAGCATTTTCTAAGAATTCCACACTTTCTTTTCATTCAGTTCTGCCCCCTGCTTTGAGTTAATTCTCCCATGTACTTCGAGGTGGGGGTTATGATCTATTAATTTTGTATATAGATACAAGCCTGACCTTTTTCTGACTCCACCACCT
The DNA here is from genome assembly GCA_028551405.1 of Uromys caudimaculatus. Classification (NCBI taxonomy): domain Eukaryota; kingdom Metazoa; phylum Chordata; class Mammalia; order Rodentia; family Muridae; genus Uromys; species Uromys caudimaculatus. The sequence continues at coordinate 74,510,664 of CM052703.1, forward strand.
TTGCACTTCTGCAGAGAATCACTAGGTTGCTTTGTGTGGCTGTTTCTGGCTTCTCTACTTCAGCGAATTGTAGCCTTGTTGCCCGAACCTCTCCATCACCAGTAAATACCCCAGGGCTAGGCTAATGCAGCTTCATACGGCAAATCTTTTTTTTTTTTTTTTTTTTTTTTTTTTGAGACAGGGTTTCTCTGTGTAGCCCTGGCTGTCCTGGAACTCACTCTGTAGATCAGGCTGGCCTCGAACTCAGAAATCCGCCTGCCTCTGCCTCCCAAGTGCTGGGATTAAAGGCGTGCGCCACCACTGCCTGGCTCATATGGCAAATCTTAAGGCTAAGTATTTGGCTCTTCCAAACTTATTCTTCATCTTAAAAAATGTTTTGGGCTGTGATAAATCTTTACAGTAGCATATAAATTCTAAAACTGCCTTATTCATAATTTAAAAATCCAGATGACATTTTGGTTGGAATTTATACATCAGTCTTTAAAAATTGACATCTTGAATAGGGGTGGCTCGGCAGGGTGCTTAGGATTCAAGGTTTGATTCCCCAGAAACGAAGAAAACAAGAAGCGGACACCTGGCACCTTTACTCTGTGGAACCCACCAATCCATAAACATGGCACAGAAAACTCTGCACTTCGTGTAATCCTATTTACATTTTAAAAATAATTTTAGCATATCGATTCAGACATCCGTTATTAGATTTGTACTTGAATGTTTCATCTGATGTTGGACCTATAGTTTTGTTTCCCACTGTTCATTGTTCGTGTGTACAGCGCACTGTGTGGGACTGCACAGTCTGCAGCGTAGCCGCGTGCAGTCACCAGTTCTGGGGATGTTTCTGTAGCTTCCCTCTGAGATTGTACCTAGACACTCACGCTTCCTACGTACAGAAGACGTTTTTATGTTTCCAGCTTGCTTTCCTTCTTTTCTTGTCCTAGCGCACAGGTTACATCTCCAAAGACATGCTGCCGCCGGGTGACGGAAGACATTCTGTATCCCCGCGTAGCCCAGAGGGAAGCCTCAGCCTGCCATCACTAAGCATGTGCTGGCACTTGGTGGATCCCTTTATGACATCAAGGGTGTCCCCTTCTATCTCTAACATTCGTGAATACCTAGTCACTGCTCAAGAACAGCACGGGATGATGTCGAATGCTTTTTCTTCATCCGGTGCTATATTCACTGGGTTTTCTTTCTTCAAATTACAGACCTGGAGGATCACACTGGCTGACGTTTTGTAATTGACTCTGTGTTGTACTGCCACAGTAAAGCTTAGGGTACCTTACATTCGACATAGATTGCTGTGTTTGGTTTGCAAATGTTTTGCTGAACTCTTGTATTTATTTTCTTAAGGGTTATGTGCATATAGCTTTCTTGTACTACTTCAACTGTTTTTAGGATCAGAGTGACGATTGCCTCATAAAACATGCAGAGAAGGGCTCCTTCCGCCTCTATTTCTTCTTAAGGAGAATTGTCATCATTCCTTCTTTAAGTGTTTGGTAGAATTCACCAATAAAATTTTATGGTTTGAGGAGATGGCTCAGTCAGCAAAGTGCCTGTGAGCATGAAGCCCTAAGTCTGAATCCCTGGAACCCAAGTCAAAAGCCAGGTACAGCATCTAAGGTCAGGAGTGAGGGAAAGGGGATGAGCAGATTCCTGACGCCAGGCTAGCTAAGTCCGTGAGCTTCAGATCCAGTAAGAGACCTTGACTCAAAGTAGTAAAAGTGAAAGAGGATGAGGAAAGAGGCCAATGTCTACCTCTGACCTCTACACACAGACACAGACACATGTGTACTTGTACACTATCAAGTAATATAGCACACATACAAACAAGTATATAACACACAGAGCACGCACACTAATAAGTACGTATACCACACATACATACGCACGCATTCACTAACAAATGCATATAACACGTGCACATTTTTTTAAAAAAATTAAGCATGTGGATGTCACAGTTTAGTACATTGTATTTTCTTTTTTTTTTTTTTTTTTTCAGTTCAAAGACATTTTGTAATTTCCCTGAGATTTTTCTCTTTGAGTTAAACCATGAACTAGTCAGAAGTTAGTCGTAAGGTTTCTGTGTTTTTTCAAAGGATTTTACTCCCCTAATCGTGGTTCCTATCCAAATACTGACAACACCTAACTATATCTCTTCACCGAGCTTCCACCTTGTGTGGAGTCATCACTGACAAGCTAGATTTCCTATAGGGACACTAAGTCAACATGGCCAACATATTTATCACACACACACACACACACACACACACACACACACACGCATACATACACACACACACACACACCATCCTCTCTGCCTATTATAATTACTTTTCTATGACTGTGACAAAACACTACAAATAAAACTTATAAAAGAAAGCATCTCTTGGGAGCTCACAGTTCCAGAGGGTTAGAGTCCATGACCATCATGGCAGACAAACATGGCGGACAGCATGGCAGCAGGCAGGCATTGTGCTGGTGCAGGAACTGAGAGCTTACATCTGATTCATAAGCACGGGGACGGGTGAGAGAAGAGAGAGAGAGAGAGAGAGAGAGAGAGAGAGAGAGAGAGAGAGAGAGAGAGAGAACAGGCGATAGGAACAGGGCAGACCTCTGAAACCTCCGAGACCACTGGCAATGACTCACTTCCCACAAGGCCACACTTCCTAATCCTTCCAAACAGCCCACTAGCCATGGACCAATATCCAAGTAGATGAGTCTATGGGGGTCATTCTCATTCAGACTACCACACTCACTCCATCTCTTGTTTTCAGTGACACTTAGGGAGTGCCACACCATCCACCCAACTGTGCAAGTGAATGTGGAAACCACTTGTCCCTTCCTGTGGGTTTAATCTATAACTATCGCCTGTCTGTCCCATCTCCTTACCATTTTATGTGCTTGAGCCATGCCAAGTCCAACTTAACAATGATAATGCCACAAGGCATTTCTTAGTCCCTTTCCCATTGCTGTAATGAAATACCGTGACCAAAAACAACTTAAGGAACGGAGGGGTTATTTTAGCTCATGACTCAAGGTGAACACATGCTGCTTGGAGGTGCATTTAGCTCACACATCAGAGCAGGGAAGTCAAGGTAACGGGACCTTGAAGCAGGTGATGACATCACATCCACAATCAGGAAGCAGAGGGAGAGGTATGCTGCTCAGCTTCCTTTCTCTATGGTGTCCAGGACCCCAGGCAGGGAAAGGTGCCACCAACCGTGGGCAGATCTTATCACATCCATTAACATAATCAAGATAATCACCTGTACCATACCCAGAGGCCCATCCCTCAAGTGATCTTGTTTTCCTCAATTGACAATTAACACTAACCATCACGGGCGATTGTGGTTACTAACCCGAATCTGAAACCTGGCATTGTGCTTGGCTTGGATGAGTAGTTGGCAAACAACAGTTCCTTCTAGGGCAGCTGCTTAGACACTCAGTCTTTCCCCTCCTGGTAAGATGAAAAGCCTCCTGTTGATTTCTGACCTCTAATCCTACTTCACCCACCCCATCCTCCATATCCCAAAGTGATCGTTCAAACATTCTATTCTGACCATATGTTCTCTAAACAGGAGCATTTCATAGTTTTTAGAAAGTCTATTTATAATTTTCACTATAAAACTAGGTCAAAGGAGAAAAACTATATAATTATCTTTAAAAATGATTTAAAAGACAACTGAAAAATTAGGCAACAATTCTTTTAACACTTAGTGAAAAAGGAATAGAGGAATGTGGCTCTCGATGTAATAAACGCACCAGCGGCTCTCATCGTGCTTCCTAGTAAACCTCAAGGTCATATCTATTAAGACCACAATCGAGTTAAGAAAGTCCAGCATCACAGCTGTAATTTAACATCTGTCTAGCAGTACTGAGCAGTGCAATCACATGAAAGAAAAGCATGGGAGGCCTGGATGTTGGCAAGAAGAGTGTACAATTAGCTAGACTGGTCTGACTGCATCTTAGAGAAACCCCCAAAGGTTCTAGCATGTGATTGACACCATTTTTCTACTTGGTAACTTGAACTACAATTTTCCACTTTTAATCTCAGTCATTTTGGTGAGAATTTATAAGAAGGGGCACTCAAATGTGTAGACTGGGTTGAGTAGAAATTACTTTTTTAATTAGAAAAGGTTAGAGCCGATCTGAAAGGAATCCTTCTGTAATGTGAGGGCATGCTTGTGTCCATTACTTTTAACAAACTAACTTCAGAAAGCTAGAGAGATGGCTCAATGGCTGGAGAGATGGCTCAGTGGCTGAGAGATGGCCCAGTGACTGGAGAGATGGCTCAGTGACTAGAGAGATGGCCCAGTGACTGGAGAGATGGCCCAGTGACTGGAGAGATGGCTCAGTGGCTGGAGAGATGGCCCAGTGACTGGAGAGATGGCCCAGTGGCTGGAGAGATGGCCCAGTGGCTGGAGAGATGGCCCAGTGGCTGGAGAGATGGCTCAGTGGCTGGAGAGATGGCCCAATGGTCAAGAGTGCTGGCTACCTGCATTCAGTTCCTAGTACCCAGACTTGTCAGCTCACCACTACTTGTAAGTCTGGCTCCAAGAGTTCCAACACTGTCTTATGGCCTCTACAGGTAACCTGTACTGAGGCGCACATAATCACACACATACACATACCATACACATGCTTTTTAATAATACAAGTACTATTTAAAATAATACATAAATAAACTGGAGTCAGAGGCAACTTGAATGTCCCAAGATTTAGTCACTCTCATTCTCCCGAGGTCTGAGCCTACATTACTGGGAGACTCATGAAGCTTGTGGGTCCCATAACTGACTTTTCCTGAGAGTCAGAAAATTGGAAATCTGGGCAGTTTTATAACCCAGTACACCTAGTTTAGTGTTACCTGTTTTTGACACAAGTGCCCCTGATAACTCAAGGGACCTACAATTCTCAGGGTTACTCTGACTCCAGACTGTCACACTCCGAGCCCATAGGTCTTTCCCCATGCTAGGAAGCATTTGAGCTGGTGCCCACTGAGGTTTCAAGCTCAGTCTCCTTGTGCTGGAATATTTCCAGGAGTGAGGACAATTCCCTGGCTGGGTCCTTCTAGAATCTAATGTTTGTCACTTTAAATAGGCAGAGTATATGAGACTAAATGGAGACAGAAGAGAAACTTGTCAGACCAGAGAACCCCTCCCCATGAACATCTGTTCCCTAGGTTAGCCCTGAGGGTCTTTCTGTATACTGAGGACATTTGTTCTGGGAATTCAGCAGGCAAAAGGTCAGCTTTGCTTCTTCTTGTTTAGAGACCACCTCCCTCCTCTTCCCTGTTGAGGGAGAACAGGGACAAACAAGGCTTAATGCTTTCCTACTCACACCCTCAAGGCAGGATCCAAGGTGAGGGGCCCATGAGGCCCTGTCTTTGCCTAGGTCCTGAGTAGATGTAGCAAGTGGCCCCCAGCCCCTCTGCTGCAGCGGCAGATGACATGGCTCTGGGTGCTGCTTCGAATGTGATTATTTCTAAAGATGTGGCATAAATACTCACATGGGGTCCCTGGAGCTGCAGAGTTGCTACTTGGCAGCTTAATTTGGACATTCAATCAAAACTGTTCACAGTAGCTTTGCACAGCCAAAGCAGCAAAAGCCAGAAGCCATGCAATCTGCTCACTGTGATCACTAAGTGATGGGTTTAATTTCCAGACGCTTGGGACAGAAGCCTCCCCAGCTCTGAGGAAGGCGATCTTGCCCCCCTTCTCTGGAGAAACAGTGCATATTTTCTCATTTCTTCAGTGGGCTCCCCGGTTTGATAGAAGAGCCCTATCTTACACTAACCACATCACTGAGTCATGGAACTCAAAGGATTTTTGCGAACCTGACAGCCACATGCTCAAGTCATGTTCCCCAGGCAGTCAGAGGAAAGAGCTGTCACAGGAAGATAAGTTTTCTGTTTCTTCTGCTGTTGTACAGAGGCGATGGGGTGAGAAACAATCTGTTAGAAGGGGTCCCAGCAGAGGAATGTCTCCCTGTTATATACTGTCAAATATCCTTGGTAGCACAGAAGCCATGAAAAACAGGAAAATGTCCCTGCTGAGCCCATGAATGCATGATGGAGTGATACTTAGATGTTGGGGCTGTGTGTGTGCATGGATGGATAGGTAAATGAACAGACTGATAGGTGGGTGGGAAGACAGACGAGTGGCTGGGTGGCTCAATGGGTAGGGGGGGTAGGTAGAGTGATAGATGTTTGCACAGATGGATGTACATATGAGTGGATCGGTGTTTGCATAATGGATGGGTTGATAGTTGAATGGGTGGATACAGGGAGAGATGGGTGGGTGACTGGGTGAGAATAAATTGATAAGTCGATGAGTATATGCATAGGTGAATGGAAGGGTTGTGGGATGGATGGGTGGATAGATGGATAGGTAGATGGACAGACAGACAGATGAGTACATGACAGAGGGATATGTGTGGATGATAAAGTGAAGAGCTTAGTCTAAGGGAAGTTGCCATTCCCACTGTCTAATTTCCTGAGCCATTCGTATCTCAAAGCCATTCACGATAGCATCTTTTGAACTCTCCCCACACGACCTCTATTCTTTGCCACTGGACATATACACATGCGCGGAGACACACATGTGCGAAGACACACATGTGCGGAGATACACTTTTCATTCAAAACACTTCCAAATCACACAAGCTAAGAGTTAAGATACCATCTGGCCATATGCTGTCATCCTCAGCATTGCAAGAGGAGTCTGGGAGACCTCTGACATACCTAGGCATTTAGACACTGTGCTCTGGGGATGTCTGTGATGTGGGAGCATCCTATGAAAACAGATGGGACTTCAAGAAAATCCACCCCAAGAAGGTCACAGCTACCTGCTACCTGCTTGAGAAATACTGGTGGCATTTTCTGGAAGGATGCCTAACTTTAACCAGACCCTGAATAAATCTGATGTCCATCTCCAAAAGGCTTGCATGGCAGAGATGAAATCATTCTAACACAGACCCCACCCCATGACCTCTGCCTGGTCAGTATGCTCAGAAGGAAAGCATGCTCTGCAGAGCCTACCCACCTGAGATGCCATCTCTGGCTCACAGAGAGCAAGTCCTAGCAGTTACTTTCTTCAGCACACTGTGACTCTATAATATGTTACGGCTTTAAATGATTTGTTTCCCCAATTCCCACTTTACTGGATTCTGTCACTTGTGCCCTAAGGCTCTTCCCGCCACCCAGGCCCTGCAGCTAGACATGAGTCATCTCCTCTTGCCTCAGGGAGAGAGTTGTCAGGTGTGACTGAAAAACAAAGGCAGCAAATTCTTGACTTTTTGGTCCTCAAAGCTTCTGTCCCCTCCTTGTTTCCCAACTCAGAAGGTAAACTGTAGGGTGACAGGGAGCTGATAGTCCCCTCCCTGCTCTGTGAGGGACCCTCTGGTGCCCAAACTCTGCCTTCCACTCCCATCCAGATCTGGCTTCCATCACAGCAGCTGCAGGGCTGGGATGTAGCTGGGTTAGGAAGATGCCTCTCTAACAAGTCTCTAGCATGAACTTGGTGTGGTGGGCGAACCTGGATCGCCAGCACCAGGAGGGAGAGGCAGGCAGATGGGGAATCAAAGCTATCCCTGCTACTGGAGCAAGTCGGAGGCCAGCCCGGGAACACCTGAGTCTCAAAACAAAAACAAAAACAAAAACCCACAGCAAGCTCCCACGCACCCCTTGCCCCAATACAAAATCCCAGGGCTGGTCCCAGACTCTCAGTCCTAGAAAGAGGCTGGATCCAAACCTGACAGGGGCTGAACTAGAACATACAGATGAGACATATACTTTTCTATGTGTGATGAAAGATACCCCCTCCCTCAGTCCAAAGGCTGAGAAGTGGTTTCTCCATCTATTGTCCACAAAGCAGCAGCAGGCTATAAGGCAACAGATCCTCAGACCCCACCCAGACCTCCTGAATCAAAGACCAAACTGAGTGCTCGTTACCATAGCACGGCTTCCAGCTCATTCTGATGCTTCTGAGGTATGAGAACTGCCACCTTTGGCCAGAGCTGTCTGACAGAACTTAACTGGAAGAATGGAAATGTATGCTCTCCCCATTAGCAGCCCCTGGACACTGGCTGCTAAGCATGTGAAGTCTGGCTATTGTGTAGGAAGAACTGAAATTTTTAATTTTCATTTAATTCTCATTGATTCCTATTTAAATGGTCCCACGTGGCTGAAGGCAGCCATGTTGTAGTCAGCGGCTAAAGCACTTACGTCAGCCTCCTGCCTGACAGACCTACCTCAGTACCCTCTTCTTGCAGGTCAGCCTACGAGCTGCAGACAAATTAATCTTCTCAGAGCATAGATCTTATCATGTCGTTCCTGCGCCTGAAACATTCTCAGTGACTCACCATCCCTTACTGAGTCGAAGTCCATTTCCTTTTGTTCTTTTTTTATAAGACTAAAAATGATTTATCTCAGACTATGATAGAAAAAAATGACTAAATAATTGTAATACACGAGTGAGCTCCTGTAAAAGAATTGAATCTCATTTAATCCCCACCAAAACCTTACCATATGCACACGGCTCTCTCCCCACTTCACTTAGGTGAAACCTGAGCTGAGGAGGTTGAGATGTGTCTGACATCCCATAGCTGTCAATAGAAAAGCAGGATTGGAACCCATGCTGGTGCTAGAGACATGGGACCGATGATGAGCTCCGTAGATTAAGACAAAAGGACTTCAGGTTCAAGGATAGTAAAGTCTACTTATCGAGACCCAGTCTCAAACACCTTAACAATTTAAGTGACTACACAACTATCTCTAAGACATCCTCCTATCCTGGCAGGCTTTCCTGGGTCAGGTTTTGATGTTGAATGTGCCCTCTATTGGTTCATCAGTGGTCCTATTCCCATGGAAGCAGTTTCTAGGGCTCTGTGAAACATGGGCACACTTGCGCTTCTGTAGTGAACAAGCAAAAGCTGTCATCAGATGTCTTGGACTCCTCCAGGGAAAGATCAACATATTTATTCCTAAAATAGCATATCTTTGCATCTCAGATGGAATATCTGGCATATCTTAAGGGAAGTCAGCACATCATTCATCAAGGTGTTTAAAAAAAAAAAAAAAAAACCCAACATGACAGAGGATCTTTTAAAAATGACACAGACAGTTCAGGCAAGTATGAGCCAGACAGGTGTGCAAGGAGAGGTAGCCGTTAGTTAGAAAAGATTGTGAGGGGGAGATGAAGTCTAATCTCAACCTCCATCCCAAAGAGGAGACTCTGAATCTCTCTCTAGACCATATCCTGGAGAAGGAACAAACAGGCCATGGGGACAGAGGGTACTTGTGTCATTGGTTATCTGACAAATGGTATAGAGACAGTTTAAGCATCAGCCATATCAAAGCAAGTGAGTACTGCATAGATACTTGTGCTTTGTTTTGTTTTGTTTTTTAACTGAGGTCCCAGCTTGTTTCATTTTATTTATTATTTATTTTTCTAACGTGTGGTGCTGGGAACTAAACCCAGGCCTTATGAGTGCTAGGTGAACCTTCTGCCTCTGGGCTACAACTCCAGCCTTAGTTTCACCTTTAAAGCAGTCTCCAGAAGACTGCTTACAAACTGACAGCAAACTGATCCTGGGGGAGGAAGGGATGAGGGGTTATCAGACGCCTACTAAGTGTTCTCGTGGCCACAAGAAACCCTGCTCCACAGCTCAGGCCTTGGGTCCTAGTTCACGGCATCTTGTGTAGAAATTTGATGAGGTGGGACCTAGCTAGAGGAAGAAGGTCAAGGGGTGGATCATTAGGGGTGTGTAAGTCTGGCCCACTCCTCCAGCTCCCCGATCCCCGTTCCTTTTCCTTCCCCTCCCTCTTCTTCCTATCAGGAAGGGAAGCAAGAGCTCTCCTGTCATGTGTCTTACCACCATGATGTTCTGTCCAACTACATGGGACCAAGAGGCCACCATAGGGTGACCAATCTGAAACTGTGAGCCAAACCCCCCTCTTTACAAGTTGTTTGCCGCGGGTATGGCTCACCAATTGTAAACTGACTAACACAGTGTGGGGGTCACATCATGGAGGGATGGGGAATTAAGAAGCTCTATGGAAGTCATAGTTGAACACAGTAAAAGTCCTAATACAGTCAGCTTTACTTCTGTAAACTTCACATCAACAAATACATTTTTCAAAACAGAAAAAAGAACTAGCAGTATGTGTGTGTGTGTGTGTGTGTGCGCGCGCGCGCGTGCGCGCGCGCATGCACGCACACGCAACACTAAGCTGATCCAAATTGCAGCCAGCCCACAGACAGCAAACTCAGCCAGGCATCTTCGTGATGGTAAATGACCTTGGCAGAGATGCTGCAGCACGGCTAGAAAATCCCTGTGACCTTTCCAGAACGTGCCCCCTGCGATCGTTGTGGTGCTGAGACGCTGAGGCTGAAAGGATCAGAGCTGGTGAGGGGTGAGGTGAGGCCTTGGCTGGAGGCACTACCATCCCACGCACTCTTCTCCTAGCCCTCTTGCCACTGCCTCTGAGCTGCAGTCATATGTGGCCACTTGCTGCTCTCAGCAAGCTCCTACATCTGAAAGAGTAACAGACAGGACCTGCTGTGCGGGACCGTGTCCCACAGGCACTGTCTAACAGCTATGTGCAGGGTGAACATGCCTGACAGATACTGTCCTTAAATGACTCAGACTTCCCCCCCAAATCCCAAGCAGGTCTGCCAGCTCTGGAGAATCCAGCTAGGCCAGAGTCCATGTCTCTGCATACACTCTGGGATCAGCTGTGCCCTTCCCTGAGCGGGCTGATGCCGAGTAAGCCTTAAGCAAAAACACAAGAGAACATTTGTAAGGGAGCGCCATGACCAAAATGTCTTTGAGTTCTTTCTCTGCCTCTAAGGCCCACCTGCCCTCTAGCTAATGCTCATGAATGAGAAGCATTAACCAGGCCTCAGCACTGATCAGCAACCATCTACAAGGCCTGCAGAGCAGGCACTTTGAGCTCCCCCTAGAGGTCAGATTGTACCTGTCTTTTATCTAGAGGGCTCCCTCCATGGTCCTTTGCCAAAAGCCTGCCTTTTGTGTCTCTGCTGCCATTTCCTCCCTAAGGCCCTCACCAGCTCTGCTCCTTACAGTCTCAGCATCTCAGCATACCTGACGGGACATTCAGTTGCTATCTTGAGAAGAGATTGTGACACTCTAATGTTTTTAAAGAAGCCCGTGCTCTCATGAGGACTTTGGATGGAGTCTCAGTGACACCACTTTCTAGCTGTGTGACCGTGAGAAGTTTCTTGAAATGTCTGGGTCTCAGTTTCTCCCTCTGTAGTATGAGAATAGCAGCAATGCTACCTCATAGAATTGGGGCGGAGGGGTGTGTAAGAGCCATGGTGAACACTAAATTATTACATGAATTATCCTGACTACAACCTATTATTGTTCTTTCCTACTAAGTGCTTAGGAAAATCATTTGTATGTACTTTGTAAATGTTAAATAAATGGTTAAAGGTCATTAGATTTTCCAATTCCCTATAAGATTAAAACCTCATGTGAGCAGGATCTGTTTCTATGGTGACCACATCTGGGTGCCCAGCCCTAGTACCAGCATCCAGCCCATAGCATGTGGTCAGTGAATGAGCATAGAACTGATACATGGGTGAATAACATGTTTCCCTCTGTCCACGTCAGGGTCCCAATGCCTGTGAATGGCGGCCTCTTCTCTCATCCCCTGGGCCACCTTTCATTTGCATCTTGCAAAGAGCATACGCCACTGAAATTATCCATTTACTTGCTGTGTGAATCATGGCGGCTCGAAAGACCAGCACAGTGAGGAACGGCCATGAACCACACCTCCTTATGGGCATCCTTAGGGGACAGAGAAAGATCCTAATGTGCAAAGAGAATTTGCAGGTGCCATGATCCGTTCTGCTAATGACCGTGACAAGGATGGCACTTGCCGAGCAGTCTGTGTGCACATGTTTAAGCATGCTCCACATGCCGAGGTGTTCCTTCTCCCCACTGTCCTTGCTCCTTCATGGCTACACTTTGTCCACCTCTCTGTGGGAGGTTCAGCTGGTTTAGAAAAGTCAGTGTCCTGGCTGATTTAAAAACAGGCTGTTCTGAGGCCATCTGCTTCCTTTGCCCCAGGATATGGGAGCAGGCATAAACTGTCCTCCTATGCAGTATCTTCTGCATTCCAAGCAGTCTTATCTGATCTCAAGCCACTTTCTTTATCAAATTCATAAAATGTGGTAGTGAGGTGGGGAGACACCAAAGCCAAAGAGCTTGGGCTTCAAGAGACTCGCTGTCATTCAGTGGCTCTATGCCCCAAGTCACGTACTGTCTCGGTGACTCAGAACCCTCCTCCCAAAGAAGGGGCTTAGAAATAAGAATGTTATCTCACTGGCACAGTGTAGTAATTAAGTGAATTCATAGTCTTTGGCATATAGTAAACACAGTGTGTTCCATCTTGTGATTACTGGCTATTATTCTGCATCGGCATCCCATAATGCTTCCATAGAATGCTTGGTGACCCTAACACACACACACACACACACACACACACACACACACACACACACACACACACACACACACACCAGGGTGCTCAGGTACACAACTGGGCCTAAAGGAAATAAGCATTCTTCACCACCCTTGCAAAAAGCCCAGCGTTTGTCTTCACCTAACAGTCGTGCTAGCAACAGCAAAAGCAAACCCAGTGTCAGAGTAACCTCCAAATTAAACAAATGTTCCAATTGGTAATTCACCTTCCAGTCTTTATCCCAATTAGCACTCAGTTTTACATAGTCATCCAACCATAAGTCTGTTTTGTATTTTATGTATTTTCATTTAGCTTCATAACACTCCCACTAAGAACAACGGTGAAAATCAGACAAACAGGCAAACATGGCTGATGAGTGCAGTGAGGAGAGCCTTGGAGAAGGGAGCAGCCCAGCATTGTCTGGACTGAGGTTCGCTCTTGGGCATAAGCTGATTCTGGGCACAGGGCAAGAGGCCAAGCAGCTGCTGAGGGGCAGAAACACCACAGAACTTCAGACACACTCTTCAGACGCGTCTTGGATAAGAGCTTCCAGGAAAGCAGAGCCTGACATGCCAGGATTCTAAGGAAGAGAAGAACATAAAGGAAGGCCAGCGCAAGGCTCTGGCAATTAACTTACAAAGTCTAAGACACTAAGGTGAAGTCAGCTCAGGGTTCTTGGAAGTTTCATGGTCCTGGGAAACAGAAAGTGGAGCTCCAGACCTGAGGCAGGAAAAGGCAGGACCTGAGGACATCTTCAATCCCTGACAGGCAGGGCGATGCTGGAGTAGATGGTGAGGAGTGGGGTCATCCATCCCTCTCTAATTTAACAAGGAGGGGTGGGGTGGGTGGGGGATACAAAGAAAAGCTCGAAATAGAACACACCAAGAAGACCAGAGGAAAAGACAAGACAACAGAGTCGACTCCCAGACTCCCAACTGTGATTGAGATCACCCACTATTGTCAACAGGAGGAATTTCACCAGACCACAGGCTATAGAAAAAAATGGGAACTTTAGAATTAAAAATTACAATAATTCCCAAATTGAAGGACATTGTACAACAGACCTAACAAAGATTTCTCAAAACCTGTTGCGACCATGAAAAACAAAGGACACCGTAAACTGTCATGAGCAGCTCTCCAGTACCAGCAGACAAAGGAGGCAAGGAGACCAGAGCTTGGCCTCCCAGGCTAGATCTCAAGGTAATCAAGAATGTGACTCAACAAAACCAGTCAGATGCAAGTAAGAATCGGGGGTTTAGTTAATAGTAGAAGCTGTGCTGAGTAACTTAGGCCTGTAAGTGCAGCTAACTATGAGGCTGAGGCAGGAGGATCACAAGTTCAATTCCCCCCTGGGCTACAGAGGTTGTTCACAGCCAGCCTTGAACAATTTAGCAGAACCCTGTTGCAAAACAGAGAGGGCTGAAGATGTAACAACACTGGAGCACTTGCTTGGCACGCATACAGACCCAGGCTCAATCTTGAATACCTTTTTAAAAAGTATCTTGGCTTTTAGAAATGTACTATTATAATGGGAGGCAACTACATGGACAGAGAGAGAACAGGTACAAGGAATTCCACAGTATTGGTGACATGTCTACAGTCCGTAATCTCTCAAGTGTGAGCATTTGTTAAAATACAATAAAGATAGAATCGCAATGTATGGGTTTAGCAGCAGGCTGGAGACCTTGGGGAAAAAGAGTAAAACAGAGAACAGACAAGAGCCGTTCAATATGGTATCAAATTAAGAATTAAGGGGTGCATAATCACCAGACAGGATAAGCACACACACAGACACAAAGGTACACACATATACGTGCATATCACACGCATGTGCTATTGAAGACCAAAAGCTAAAAGAAAGCCCCGAAGCCAGATTAAGGACACACAGCCTTCCGGGAGTCAATAATGAGGCTGACTCAGCAGCAGCAGCAGCGGTGGGGGAGCAGCGGGGTCACATCTTTAAAATGCTCTAAGAAATGATGGACATTTCAAATTCTACACCCAGCAAAAACATCCCCCCCACAAAAAAAAGTAAATATGAAGCAAAACTATTTTAAAATGTATTTCCAGCAGAGCCAAAGTAAAATAAGATTTCCTGGGTCAAAGGAAAATGAAAATGCAGAAGCATATAAAGAGAAGAGCAGAAAGGCTAACTGTATTTATCAGTCAAAACGAAGGTGGATCAGATACGACAATAACCACATGCGGCTTAACCATGAAGCAGAGATGAAGGAGAAGGGACCCATCAACAGAACTACGGAGGAACCGGGACTATTGAAAGTGATCAGGGTACTAACACTAAGACACGAAGGCGAGGCTGAGTAATGAAATCTCAAGACTGAAAAAGGACATGGTGTCTTTATGGTGCACAGACTTTAAGACAAAGTAGATTTAAAGACAAGGAACCTAAGGAGATAGAGACATGTTTGAAGAGCTGGGGAGTCAGGCCAGTGTAAAGTCCTTGTTGCTCACAAGGTTTGAATACCCAGAATCTATGTGAATGGCAGTAAGTGTGACTCCTGCAATCCCAACCTTTGCCAGCAGGTAAGAGGCCCCGGAGCAAGCCAACTAACAAGTCTCGCTGTTCCAGCAAGCTCTGGGCTTGACTGAGAGACTGTCCTCTCTGAATAAGGTGGAGGAAAACCAGAAGCTGAGCTCGGTTAATGCCTTGTACATCTTCCACCTACGCACACACCTACCCATGTATGAGCCACACATGAAAATGGAGAAAGAGAAAAAGTCATAAAAAGACCATTCCACCAAAGAGCTGTGGTAATTACAGCCCTTAGCTATTAGAACTGCTTGACCCATGACCCTCAGTGTTGGTTACCTCTTGGACTTCTGGGAAAAGGAGAGGATATAAAAAGGCCCGCGGAGGCTGAGAGGGGGAGTAGGATCCAACTGGCAGAAGAGGAGGGTCAGAGAGCAGGGTTAGAGAAGACAGTTGGTGCTGACAAAAAGAAGATTGAGTCAGGCTGGAGAAGAGGAGGCAGTGGAGCCAGAAGAAGCTGAGCTGAGCCAGAGAAGACATTGTTAGGAGGCAGTTAGAAGAACTCATGAAGAACTCACAAAGTAGAGAAGAAAAAAAGGCAAAAAGCTACATATGAGCATTTGAGTGCAAGTCCCTATGGATGTCAGAGGTGTTGGGTCCCCTAGAGATGGAGTTAGGTGGTTGTGAGTGACCGGGCATGGTACTAAGAATCAGCCTCTGGTCCTCAGTAAGAATAGGACATGCTCTTGACCACTAAACCGTCTCTCTAGAGCTGAACACCTCTCTTAATAGCAGAACATGCAAACAAAATAACAACAAATGAAGGAAACGTGACAACTCAGTCAAGAAAGAACATCCACAGGAGCTCCTGCAACAAGAAACACACAGATGCATTCTCTGCAAATACACAGAAGTATTCACCAGCACCTCAAAGGAATCCGGCATACTCTGACTGTGGTGTAAAGAAACGAGTAATCAATAACAGCAGCAAAAAGCGTTGGAAGTATGCAAGTGTTGAAAATTAAACATATATTTTAAAGCAAACCACCAGAAAAAGATTATCTAGTGGACATTCAAAACTATTTCAGTTCAGTAAAAGTCAAGCAAAGCTGTGCTTAAAGGAGAATGTGTAGCCTTAATGTACAGGATGAGAACGAATTCTCTCTCTCTCTCTCTCTCTCTCTCTCTCTCTCTCTCTCTCTCTCTCTGTCTCCTCCCCCCTCCCCCCCACAGGTTAGGGGAAACCACAGTACATTGAATCCAAGTGCGCCTCCCATCTTGCTGCCTGACCCCCTCTAGCCTCCCGTTGTCCATCCTTCCCCACTCCTTGCCTGCATGCTCAGCTCACCTTGGCCATTTGCCCTTTACCTTCCCCAGCTTGCTCTTTGCCCAGCAAAGTAAAACCAAGCAGTTTGGAAGGGTCACTGTACAAACCTGGAACCACAATCTTGCTTTGCTCCACAAACAGGACCCACCCACTTCTCCCTGGCAATCCATCTGGTAGATTTCTCTGTTGTCAGTCGGCTGGGAACTGATCCTGTTCTGCACATTAGGCCCCAGCATGCACAGACCACAGCACATGCTGCATTCAGGAACTTATTAGCATTTGCTCACTACAGAAATGATGCCATGAATAGCTTTGTGTGTCCTGGAGACTTTCCCTGGATTGAGCTCAGACAGTGGGAAATCCCATACCCTAGGCTAAGGTTTTCCAACATTCTATCAGCCACAATGGCATTCCCCCTGAGCCCCACCGTCCTTTGCAAGGGCATGTCTGCTCAGTATTCCAGGTCTTCCTGCAAATGCCATTCTTTCCGCACTGAAAGAAACTAGAACTAACAGAAATATAGCAGGAGACAGAACTTGATCCAGATGGTCCAGCTCTTCCTGGGATACTGCGTGAATGACATCAGCGATGGATGAGACCCCAAGCCTTATGGCATTCAGATGCCACCACCCCTCCTAGCCTGAAGGGCCTTAAGAAGTAGTGCCACATAAGCCAAGAGAGATCTGGTGGTATGGAGAAGGGGCCTCTGGCACAGCCAAGAACAGAGACTTTGCATCAGAAAGGCCTCATGCTCTGTCTTCTACCACCCTCTCACCTCTTGTCCATGTCTTAATGCATGGACTCAAGCAGAGATACAGTGAGCGAGGGGACCCATGAGATGTCCCCTATGGGCTTAGTGTCCTTAGACTGAGCAGATGGTGAAGGAGGGTGAGGGCTTTGTGTACAGAAAAAGCCAGCAAAGGTATACATGGATGCTGACTGGTAAGAACATCATCTGGGCAAGGGAGTATGGACTATAAGTACAGCACTCAGAAGGCTGAGACAGGAGGATCGGAAGTTCCAGGCCAGCCTGGACTACATAGCAAAACTCTGTCCCCAAAATATTTTCATTCAGAGCAGAGTGAAAGACCAGTGATGTAGCCCCCAAATTGGAGCTGTCTCCTTGTCTCCTTGGCTGCCAGAGCAATGGAAGGAGCGGAGGGAGGAGAAGGGAGGCAAACTGTGGCCACACATGGTAAACCAAGGTTAGTTACACAGTGGGTTCTCAGCTTGATGGATGAGGTCAGACCAGATGGTCAACACTGATCTATTCACTGTAAAATAAGATTCCTCGATGCTTTCCCTGCCTGCTTGCTCCCTCCATTTAGTTGAGAACATGACCTGCTAATGAAAAGGGGAGGGCCTTTCTCATTCTCTCTGTCTAGGCCATGGTTCTCAACCTGTCAGTTATGGCCCTGTGGGGACTGAACCACCCTTTCACAGAAACCGTCAATCGGATATCCTGCATATCAAATATTTACAGCAGGATTCATAACAGTGGCAAAATTACAGTTTTGAAGTAGCAATAAAAATAATTGTATGGTTGGGGGGTCATCACAACATGAGGAGCTGTGTTAAAGGGTCCCAGCAGTAGGAAGGTTGAGATCCACTGCTGTGGGCTGTCATGTGACTTGCCTTAGCAACTGGAACATCAGCCAATGTGGTACAAACTCAAAGTTGCGTGAGAGGGCTGAAAAGAACTCACAAGGTAGCAAACTTTCTTTGCAAGCATGACAACCCAAGTTTCAATCCCAGCACCCATGTAAGAGGACACCTGTAACCCCAGCACTGGTAGACAGAAATGGGCTTTTCCCAAAGCTTACTGACCAGACAGCCTAGCCAAAAAGGTGACCTTCTGGTTCAGTCAGACACCCATGCCAAAGAGATAGGAGGAGAGATGATAAAGGAATATATCTAACATCCTGACCTCCACAGGAACACACATCGACATATGTGCCCACATATCCCTCCTCCTCTCCTCCTCCTCCTCTTCCTCCTCCTCCTCTTCTTCCTGCTGCTCCTCCTCCTCCCCCCTCTCTCTTCTCTCCCTCCCCCCCCACTCACACACACACACACACACACACACACACACACACACACACACACACACACAGAGTATTTGTGAGCCAGGAAACCAATGTTTGGATCAATACATTTTCTATTGTTGGTCAGAGGATGCTCATGACCAGAAAGAATCACATGAGCAAGCTCGAGACAGCCTGCCAGCTTGCCTAATGGCAATGCTTGTCACCCCAACTTCCACTGAACTGTCAGCCACGACAGTGGAGACATTCTCCAGCCATCCAGCACCAAATGACACAGACTAGCTCTTAAGAGCCCTCCAGTGACAGATCCACAAAATTGAAGGAAAGAATGCCTGCCATTTTAAGTCGACTTTATTTGGGATGATTTGTTATGCAGCAAATGCTTACTGCTGCAAGTAATAAGAAGACCCTAGCAATGTTCCTTCTCAATAACAGTACTGCAGTGGACAGCCCATGTGCATTTCTGGATAGTGATGCTAGAAGGGGGACCATGACACAAAGACGAGGAAGCCACTCCACTTTACTTCAGGTGAGTTTTGAGGGTTTTTTTTTTTTTTTTTTTTTTTTTTTTTGGAGGGAGGGGGAGAGAGAATGAATCTAACTGTTTAGATTGCTTTGTCCCCTCCAGCTTTCTTTTCTCTTTTAACAAATTGTCCTATGTAGAGACTCCTTTTCTATTCTTCCCTCCTGGGAAGTTATTTATTTTTTTATGGGCTTCTTTTGGGAAATAAAAATCAATTTTGGAATGCAAGTGATACATTTTACTCTCCCATAATGAAAGCTAGAAAATTAAAGGCCCCAAGGAACAATCTCCCTGTACTAAAATGATGGAGACCGCAGCCCCAATGTTTCTGGGTGAACATTTTATAAACTGTGGCCAGTCTTTGCTGATGGAAACCTCAAAATCGCTGGTGAAGGGTGGGGCCGTTTCCAAGGGTGGCTGCATGCCAGGTGGGCCTGGGTGGGCTCCGATGGGGCTCTCACAACCATAGAAAGGTGTTTTCAGATCATCTGCTCTGTAATTCACAACTCTGGAAAATCTACGTTCACAGGGGCTCTCCTGGGTGCAGTTCCGACACCTGTTCACTTACGTACTAAAGAAATAATTAATGAGCATCTATTACATGTCTAGACTGACTGATAGAAGACAGACAAGTGGTAACTTCTCAATGCTCACAGTTTAGGCAAAAGCTGTAAACACCACACAATACCTCTTAAGCTAAGCTCCATGACAATATACTCCAATGGGGTGATTTGTGTGTCTGGAGTATCACAGAGCACCTTGAGAACAGTTCTGCAAGGAACAGGGCACACAGTGAAAGCCAGAGAAGTTGAAGTGTGATCAATTGCAACAAGGTCCCACTTGATCTTTGACAGAGGTACACCCCTGGGAAAGCCTTTCTGAGTCTTCTCCCACTGAGACAGAGAACGGGCTGCTTGGTGCACCTGCATCCCCCTTGACGAATCATGGTGGGCTTCCCTGGAGAGGCAGCATAACCATACAAACTGTAGCTCCCTCCAGGGTGGTCCCTAGGAAAGGGGTGGCTGTGCCTGGTCAGCAGTCAGCACTCAGCACTTTTGCAAACAGCATCCGTTACATGGGGAGCCCCCTAATTGTGCCAGGAACCATACAAAACCAAGTTCATATCCCAAGTGCAGCATTTTGCCTTAGGATAAGGATTAGTGTGGTCCCTGGGGTCTTTTCTAAATGATGCATATAAAGGTTTGATAAGACATGGCCAACATAAGCTCACATGCTCGCATGCGTGCAGACACACATTAAATAAATAACTAAATGTAATTTTAAAAATTTTAAAGATTTTTTTTTTTTTTTTTTTTTTTTTGCAGACACCAGGACTGCAAGATGGCATTGCTCATGCCACTAAAGGAGAAGAAGCTCATGGAGGTCAAACTTGGAGAGCTACAGAGCTGGCTACTGATGCAGGATTTCACCCCCAGCAGCACTGCCTTTCAGAGAGGTTATGACCAGTATGACAAGTCCATCAATGTTCGGAAAGGCAGCATCCCAGGGATTAACATGGTGCTGGCGGCCTACATGGTTTTCAGCTACTGCATTTCTTACAAAGAGCTCAAACATGAGCAAGTTCCTCTGAAGAGGGGTCACTATGGAGGGCATTTCATGGCTGAGCATAACCATCTGCCCTGCTCCAATCTATGAAGAATTCAACTGAGGCTGATTCTTCATGCCCTGACTGAGAACTAGTGTCCAGAAAAAGGTGACTGACTGGTTCATGTCAACAAACTTTTTTTTTTTTTTTTTTTTTTTTGGTTTTTCGAGACAGGGTTTCTCTGTGTAGCCCTGGCTGTCCCGGATCTGTAGACCAGGCTGGCCTCGAACTCAAAAATCCACCTGCCTCTGCCTCCCAAGTGCTGGGATTAAAGGCGTGCACCACCACTGCCCGGCTAAATAAACATTTTTAAAAAGAGTTTGAAGGGATGGATAAACAGTTCCACCAAAAGCAAATACTGCTCTTCCAGGCAATCTGGGTTCAATTCCCAGCATCCACATGATGGCTCACAACTGCCTGGATCTTCAGATCAATAGAATCCATCTCCCCTTTCTGGTCTCTGGGCTCATGTGTAAATGTGAAGCACATAAACTCATACACCACCACCACCACCACCAACAACAACAACAAATTAAATATAAAAGGCACTTGCTTGAGAGGTCCCTAACTAAAGCCTCGCTGCATCCTCGGCGCTGTGTTCCTGGATGAGCTGTTCCTCTCTTCTTCAGTTTCTGTGAGGTGTGTGAGGGAATGGAGATCCTGGCGGACTAACTAACTGGCCAAAAGTCCCAGAGAATGTGACAGGGCTGGAATGTGAATACCATTTAACCTGGCAGCGAAGCCTTTCGTCCCCTTCTTTCTTCCTCACACCTCAAGCCCTCCCAAAATGCCATTCTTCCTTCCACTCTCACGCCAAACCTGCTCAAGCTCCTCCATGCACAGCCTTCTCCGACATTGTCTCCTCTGGCCCCCTTCTTTCATAACCTCATTCTGTCTTTTTCTCCTCCACTTTGGACAGTTTTGTAGATGGATGCCATCCATGCAGTCATCCCTGGGGTTACAGCCGCCTATCGCCCTCTGTGGGCTCCTTTCATCTTGTAACCCTTCCTTTGCAGCTCACCCTCCAGGGGCTACACAAAAAAAACAACATTCACTCCACAACCAGCAACAGTCAGAGACCCCACAGTGATGCCTCTTTCATCCACGATGGCATATCAAAGGGTCCAATCTTTGATTCATAGTTCCCTTCCCACACCTCCGCTTCCCTGTTTTCTCAAACACCCAGCAACCTAGCCCTTAAAGCTCTCCACCACTGAACCACAACTGTCCAAATCGCTAAGTTAAACAACCAAAATGGTGATGTCATCTTCACCCATAGTTTACCATTTACTACATCTGGTTGGCATCCTCTAACCCCTGAAGCAGATCCGTGCCCCATGGTCCTAGCCAGACTGCTCTCCTAACTCCAGGCTCTCTCTCACCTGCCTCTTGCACTAGCTTCCTCCTCCACAGCTGTGCCTGTGACTTCTGCACATACCCTTTCAGCTCTCTTTCCACACCAGCGTCTCTGGACCCATAGACCCATCCTGCCTCACACGCATGCATCATCCCGTATGTGACCCCAAACATCTCAATCTCCATCGGGACAAAAGCAAAAGCCCCATCTTTTCCCTTGAGTGAGCTCCTCCATCTTTTTGTCCTGACTGGATATCACGTTCACCACCCGCACATCTCCCTGAGCCAGGGATCTCAGGTAATCCTTCATCTCTTCATCCCTCTCCTGGTCCTATTCTCATCCCTCCATTTCTGTTACCATTGCCTTAATTCAAGTTTGCTCCATCTCATCCATCTTACTGAGATCAATAGTTCCTTGATGGGTCTCTAAATCTCCCATCTCTTGAACGCCCAATCCTTCTTTTTAATTGTCACCCATGGTATCCAGATCAGGCCATTACCATCTCCAGGGGCTCAGCCGATGCCTGCACAATGTCTCGAATCCCCAGGAAGTCTGAGAAGGGCTGTCTGTGATCTACCGTCCGTCAGCTTTCACTGCTACTCCACAGTCCAAACAATACCAGAACCTCAATGCACCTGCGTGCCCCTGGGCTTTCTTCATTCAGCCCGACAACCCACCTGTTCCATCTATTGAATCGTGTGCCGAGCAAGCACTGATTGTACAGCTGTCAGTATCAGTTCTATATTACACTCATGTATGTGGATGTTAAAAACAATAGGAAGGTTCTTGTCCTCCATCCCATGGAGAACAGCAAACAAGAATCACAATAGAACACTGATTCATGCAAAGAGGACAGCAGCAGAGATTGATCGGGGAGAGTTTCTCTAGACTGTCCTGGGGTTTCTTTGAGAGGGTGACATTTAGTCTCAACTCATGGACAGCAAATAGTAGATGATGAGGCATCGGGGTGGGGAGGCCGGAGAGACGGCTCAGTGGTTAAAGCTCTTGCTGCACCAGCGTGAGAGCCTGAGTTCAGATTCCTAGAGCAGAGCCCATGTATACTGCAATCCCAGATGGGAGACAGACAAAGCCCCAGAAGCTTGTAGGACAGCCAGCTTGGCACTGCCAGTGGCAAACAAGAGACCCTGTTTCAAATAAGATGGAAGGCAATTTCTGATGCCTAAGACTGTCCTCCAGATACATACTGTCTCTTTGTCTCCGTCTGTCTGTCTCTCTCTCTCTCTCTCACACACACACACACAGAGAGAGAGAGAAAGAGAGAGAGAGAGAGTGTGTCACAGAGACAGAGAGTTCTAAAGACAAGAGCATCTGCAGCAGACACAGGGAATGGGTTTGAGGACCTGGGACTTCAGTTGAAAGACTGAGAAGTCTTGGGATAGGTGAAGCAGGGGAGTAGCGATACAGTCTGATTCACATTTTAGACCGAGCCCTCCAGCTGGGTAGGAAGAGTGGATTTCAGAAGACGGAGCCCATCAAAGTTTCCATTCATCTTTCAAAGTATAAGAGACAAAGCAGCTCATGGAGTCCCAGCAAGGGGCAGGCAGGCTTCCCACCAGTGTAAGTTCCTCTCCATCCACGTTCCAGCAATGCCTTTGACTTTTGGGAGGCATTTGTGACCCTTAGGTTAGAAGTGACCTCTGCCATGCTGCTGGTGTCCCCCCTAGCGTGCTCATTGTTCTTGTTCTCTCAGCAGGTTTGTGAACCAGTGTGTGGAGAGTCATACTCACCACGAACCACCATGGTGTGGGGGTAAGAGCCTCTCACACTGAAAGGATTTGAAAAACAACCGAATGAATAAAGGCAGAAGGGAGAGCCACATTCTCAGGAGTGCTGGACATGATCAACGCAGGCTGAGAGTTAGCCACACCTATATGTAACTCAAGCCCCTCTGACCCCAGCATATGAAGAGTTTGGGTACATGAATTTACCTCTTTGAGGTTGCATTATTTCCTTTTGTTAAACTGGAAAAAAGCCATAGTCCTGGGATAGGAATTACCTCATAGGTCACCATGGGGTTCTAATAAAACAAGGAGCCCTAGCATTTCCTCCTGTTATCAAGTGTGCTGGTTGGAGAAAGGCCAGGTTGGCCTAGGCCAATCCACAGAGCTGGGACTACCGAATAATTATGGACGAGATTTGCCCCCCTTTAAAAAGCTTGTTATTATTATTTTGTATATATGAGTGTTTGAATGTATGTATGTGCGCCACCTCATGCCTGCTGCCTATGAAGGCCAGAAGAAGACGACAGATTCCTCAGAACTAGAGTTAGAGACAGCTGGAAGCTGCCACTGGGTGCTGGGAACTGAACCCAGGTCCTCTGCAAGAGTGGTGAATGTTCTTAACTACTGAGCCATAACTCCAGCCCCATTCTTGTTTAAATCCAGCAAGTATTTGTCGAGCACTGACCAGAGGCACAAGACAGCCAGCACCTCCATCTACTCTAGAGACATAATCTGCTGACAGGATGGGGCTGGGGCTGACCCTAGTCAATGTACCCCATACCCAAGGCTCACCAATGACAAAGCTACAGAAATAAGTCTTTGCATTGACTTACAGGCTCATGTCCCAGACAAGAGGCCCTCTCTGGAAGCCTACAGAACAATGGCCTTTTTGAAGAAACCTAAATATAAAAGCACCTTCCTCCTAGTATTTGCCTGTCCATCATATGACTAGAAAAGCCAGTGAAACAGAAAGTCACCTAACCTGTCTCTTGAGAAGAGATTGTACTAAGCCCAGGCTGGTCTAACATCATGAGTTGAGGAGACCTGGTAAACCATATCTGACCAAGGAGAACCCCATGAGGAAGCTGGTAGCTCCAAGGCAGAAGAGAAATGGAAGCTGTGTGTTTGCTGCAAGGCTGGAGGGAAAGCATACCTACCCCCCAAGTTGAAATCACTTCAGTTCCTACAGCCTCAGTGTGGGCACATGGCTAATGGCCTAGGCTTTAGATTCAACAGAATAGGAATCAGACTTCAGTTATGCCCATGCACCAAGCCAAATCACCGTGGGTAAGTTCATGAGTTAGTCTGAATGAAAATGTCTCCCATAGGCTCATAGTTAGAGGCACTATTGGGAGGTATGGCCCTATGGGAGTAGGTGTGACCTTGTTGGAGTAGATGTTGTCTTGTTAGAGGAAGTGTGTCACAGGGGGTGGGCTTTGAGGTTTCAAACACTCATGCCTGGCCTAGTGTCACTCTCTCTTCCAGCTGCCTGTCAATCCAGATGTAGAACTCTCAGCTCTCTCTCCAGCACCATGTCTGTCTGTGTGCCACCATGCTTCCCAACAAGATGATAATGGACTGAACCTCTGAACTGTAAGCCAGTCCCTATTAAATGTTTTGCTTTGTAAGAGTTGCTGCGGTCACGGCATCACTTACCAACAATAAAACCCTAACTAAGATGGTCAGTAAAACCCTCTGAATATCAGTTTCCCCATTTATAAATGGAGAAAAAAAGTATCAGTACAGGTAAAGAACTAAGCACTGTACCTAGTATATAATGTGCTATACATGCTGGTCCCCATATGGCTTGAGTCTTGGAGCTCTGACTAGAGACAGTGTGGGAATGGAGAAAGGGCATACGTGTTTTCTCTCTCTCTCTCTCTCTCTCTCTCTCTCTCTCTCTCTCTCTCTAACACACACACACACACACACACACACACACATACACACACACACACACACATATGTATATACAGGAAAACTGAGATCAGGTGGGAGTATGCTCTCTGTATGGCACCTACTACCTCTGGTAACCCAGAACCCTGGTGTGTTCATTAGGGGCAGCACAGGGGTTGGGGTTAGCTAATCTCAGTAGTAAGTCTCTGTAAGTGAGCAGTCTCAGAGCATAGGTATCAGAGAGGAGGAGGAAGCCACAGTTGCTAGTCTTTGCACACACTGACCAATCATCTGTAAATACTCATACTCAGACCCCAAGGAGAGCTTTGTCACGCTTCTTGAGCCTGGTCCATGTGGGTAAATGGCTTTGCCAATTTTCCATGGGGCCAGTGCCTTGGGGTCCTTGATGAGGGTTGTCCATGTCAACAACACATTCACTTGGGACTCTGTCACTCTGGGCTTCCTCTTCTACCTACAGATCGACAGCTGATGCTGTCAAGTAAACTGTACTGGACCTGACTCTACAAAATAAAGAAATAAGCTGAGGCTGAGGGTAGCTCCAGTGGTAAGGGCTTGCCTGACACACACAAAGCCCTGAGTTCCAGACTCAGCACCAGGCGGGGGTGCGGAGGGGGGGGATGAAGAAGAAAGAAAAATTCAAAGAAAGAAGGGAAAAAATACCACAGGGTGTCCTTGGGGCCAGCTGGCTCTTTGTTACTTGTCTTTCTCTACCAACCACAATTTCCTACAGACCAGTTCACTTTTCTTGCCCCAATTTGAAAGGCCTCCTAGATTGGGGTTTCTCAAGCTATAGGCAAAGACAGTGGGCTAGACTGGAAGAAGAAACAAAATCAAAGGCTCATTGATCTTCAACCCGGGGAGCAGGCTCTTAGCTCTCATCCCAAATCCCCGCAGAGACCGATTCTCTGAGCTGAGGCAGGCACCCAGCAAGGGTCAGAGAAGGCAGCTGCATGAGAGCCCAAATCCAGCCATCCATGGCTGCCTCACGCAGCTCAGAGTGGGAGGAGGAGGCACAGACAATAGCAGTCAGCTTCCCAGCCTTCTCACCACTTTCCCAGCCCTTCTCAGAGCCCAGCAGGCAGCTGATGATAACTCAGGGCATCTGACAGTGCATCGAAAGTTTGCTTCTCCAGCTTCCAATCACCAGGTGTCTGAAGGAGTTACACGAGCAGGCAGCTTCTGCCCTCATTAGGAGCTCTTGGGTGGCCAGAAAAGATGATTGTAAAAGGGATGTCAGGTTCATGAGCCAGGTGATAAGAAGGGACGGAATGGCCCCCAGACCTCCCGACCCACGCCGTGGAGGCTTCTCATTTACAAGCCATTTGCATTGCATATTTAACAGGACTCCAGCTACCTCTTAGAGAGATCATTGTCATGCACAGAAGAAATTCTGCCATCGTGTTTGCTCGCTTGAATGATCCTGCAGGAGGAGAGCCACGGAGCAGGTCTGCACAACAGCATCTGCCCTCCAGGAAAACAAGACCTCAATCAGCCCACAGTGATGCAGACGGCAGCAAACCACACTATTCCGGGGTAGACAACCAACTAAATAAAGCCGTGGTTACATCATGCAGAAGGCCAGACGGAGGGAAAATTCCAAGGGCTTTTCTTTTTTTCCAAGAGACTGTGTGAGAATGATCAGGCTAATTGTATGCAAGTCTTGTACTATGAATGTCAAACTG
>CM052703.1:74538340-74584998 GCA_028551405.1 Uromys caudimaculatus
ACATAGACATAGACATAGACACAGACACAGAGACACAGAGACACAGAGACACAGAGACACAGAGACATAGACATAGACATAGACATAGACATAGACATAGACATAGACATAGACATAGACATAGACATAGACATAGACATAGACATAGACATAGACATAGACATAGACATGCTACTGACTGGCCGGCTTGTCCAAAGAGACTCTTCTAATTTAAAAATGAATCCATGCACCTATTCAAATCTGAAAAACTCTAAAACTGACCATATCAAGGTATCAGTGCTGGTGAGAACACCAGAAATTTTCATGCAGTTGGCAGGGGTGGGCGATGGTTATTTTCAAAGCTGAACACACCCTTATCATAGATGACCTATCTCTGAGTCTCAGATGAAATGAAAACCTGTCCATCGGAATCCCATATGTGAAATTAAAATCACTCTGTTCAAAATGACTCAAAACCCAGAAATATCCCAAAACTGTCCTCCAGTGTGTGGATGGATAAGGGATGAAGCATCTTTGCCTTTGGTCCCTTCTGGGTCTTTTGATACGCTGACCTTGTAAAAGTCAAGCTTTGAGTTTCAGCTGGGGGTTGACTTTCCAAGCTTACCTTGTGTACAAAGCAAGGGAGACTAAACTGAAAAAACAAATCAGAGTGGTGTTTATTAAGAGCCAGGGGTGGGAGAGCAGCATTTGCAGACATATTTTAATGTTCGGAACCATCTCTATACCAACTGGGTGGATTTTGTCGTGTATGATAAAGTGATTCTGGAGATGGGGAATGTGCTTTGGGGCTGGGGTACTTGGTGCATAAAGCATTTGGCACACAAGCCTGAGGACTGAAAATCAAGTCCTCAGCACCCATGTAGACGCCGGTGGATACGGCAGTCCATCTATAATGCCAACCCTCCTAGGGCAGCAACAGGGGATCACTGGAGCAAGCTGGCCAGAACTGGTGAGAGAGCATGTCTCAATATATAAGTAAAAAGTGACGGGAAAAGACACTGGACATTAGCCTCTGACCTCCACAAGCACAAGCTTGTGTCTACACTCATGCAAGCATCTGTACACATAAAAATGTATTTTAATAAGGCTCTCTCAACCATGTAGGTGCCTGTGCCCTGCATCTTCAAAATGAGTTGCAGTTTCTTTCGTGACGTTTCAGCCCTCTGTCATTATTGGCCCTTACAGAGTCCTGAATAGTCAATCCTGAATGTCTGTGTCTACTGTGCTCTGACCAGCAAGACCAGCAGGGCAAGCTGAGCTCAGATCATGTTCAAGGACCCTGGCAGCCACCGAGCCCAGTCAATGTCTCAGCTGTTGCTCTCATAACAAGCGCAGGGTTTGGAAATCACTGTCTGAAAGCCAAGGCTTGCCATTAGTGCTTGTCTTCATTCCTGGACAAAGAGCTGCCACACACTGAGTTTCTAAGGAAGAGTCCCTGCCTGCTGCAGAACACTCCCCACTGTACCCTCTGGCCCGTATCCGGCTGTGGGCTTCTCCCTCACCCCACTACCTAATCTCTAAGGAGGAGAGAGCCGAGCTTGGTCCTGCCCCAGTATGTGGAACATGTACATGAGATTAGCAGGCAAGCTTGCTATCATAGTCCTCTGGCAGAAAGCTGCTGGGTCCACACTCCACATCTGGACCTGGAAAAGTTGGTGTGAGTGGCTGAGGCAAGCTGAATTCCAAGGTCAAGGTCAAGCCCAAGTTGTCTCTTGGGTCTTGAGGTCCTTTCCCAACTCTTTGATATGTTGACCTCATAAAAGTCAGGGTTTAGGCTTCATCTGGAGATTGACTTTCTTTACACCTACCTCATGTATAAAAAGGAGGCTTCTGGAGCTTTGTTTTAAGACTGCAGGCAAATCTCAGCTAATCGGGAATTGCCTCTGCCGACTTTGCGCTTCTCTCTACATCAACGTCCTCTCAAGAGACCTCAGGGAGAAGGCAGGCACGTCTGACAAAGCTACATCAAGACCCAGCACACATTTTCAACCATTGGAGGGAGCAACTGGCCCGTGGAACAAGAAAGAAAAGGAAAACATGGCTACTGACTGTGTGTGTGTGTCTGTCTGTCTGTCTGTCTGTGTGTCTGTATGTGTACATGCATATACAGGTGCATAGGTATGCATATGCATAGGTGTGCTTGTTTAGGCCAGTAGTCAACATTAGGCGTCTTCCCCGGTCCTTCTCCACATTACACTTTGAGGCATTCTACCTGTTCTAGTTTGTTTTTCTGTCAATAACACTAGCTAGAACTAGAAAGAGGAATCTCAATTGAAAGCAGTTCCATCAGATTGCCTGTAGGCAGGTTTGTGGGGCATTTTCTTGATTTGTGATTGATGGGGGAGGAGCCAGCCCACTGTGGGCAGTACCACCCCTATGCAAGTGGTACTGAGATCTATAAAAGCTAGGCTAAGGTAGTCCTGGGGTTCAAGTCAGTAAGCACCATTCATTCCTCTATGGCCTCTGCTTCTGTTCCTGCCTCCAGGGTCCTGCCGTGAGTTCCTGCACTGACTTCCCTTGATGATGGACTGTAACCTCCAAAGTGAAATAAACCCTCCCCTCAAGTTACTTTTGGTCATGGTCTTTATGACGTCAATAAAAAGCAAACTAAGACAGTCCCTCACTGAGCCTGGAGCTTCTTTATTCAGCCAGCAAGCCCAAGGATCTCCTTTCCCCCCATGCCCTCAGCAATGAAATCATAGGCAGACTCTGCTGGGCTCAGCTTTCACTGGGGATCAGACTCAGGTCCTCTCAAATGAACAGGAAGCACTTTGCTGACTGAGTGATCTCCCCAGTCCCTTAGTACCTTCTAAGTCAGCTAGGTGGTCTCTTGCAAAGATGGGGTTCATACCACACCACTCTCCTTCCTCTTCTCAGTCCCTAAGTTCAATCCCTTAATACTTTGCCATTCAGATAAAGCTAACAGCACTTTATTCATTCATTCATCTACCTGGCAAGTTTTAACACTGGCCTGGTTGTCTCTAGGGCCTTAGGAATCAGCTTCAAGCAAAGACAGAATACCCACTGTCACGAAAGCCACATTCTAATTGCAGAGAGGAAAGAAAGAAAAAAACCTGCCCTGCCCTCCCAAATCTCTCCAACACAGTATTTCAATCTCTGAATGTAATTGTATGTTTAAATTGCATTTCACCCACGCTTAGCTGCAAGCAATATGGGGGAATTTCTAACAATCCCTACCGTATCCCCAAGGTGTGTATTATACTTGACATGTACAAGGTGTTCAATAAATGTTGAGTCTTGGAGGGTTAGCATTTATTGAGCACGATGTGTGTCAGCAAGGACTCTCAGGGATTTATCTCATGCTGATTTGCTTGACCCTCATCACTAGAGATGTGTGCTATTTGCTACCCTGTTGTAGCAACTGGTGAACTAATTGATAAAGTGGTTTGCCCAGAACATGCCGACTTCCATGAGCCAAGTGTTTTGTCTCATGGTTGGCACACAGCAAGAGGTGAATGAGTTACCATGGCAGTGGCAAGGCTATAGTCATCACTGTCAGCCACCGTGCCCTGGAGCCATGCACAGCACTTTAGGAAAATGACCTGTGGAGCACTGCAACAGATGAATTAGAGCCAGACAGGGCACAGGAAAGCCAACTAGGCCAAGGGTAGAGTATACATCACTTTGCTATGGTTTCTTTTCTTTTTGAGACAGGGTTTATATAGCCAAGGCTGGCCTCACTTTACTATGTAGCCAAGGACGATCATGAGTTTCTGATCCTCCTGTCCTCATCTTTCAAGTGTTGGGATCACAGGCCTGTACTAACATGTCTGGTTTGTGTGATACTGAAGATGGAGTCCAGAGTGTCACACATGTTAGGCAAGCCTTCTACCAACTGAGCCGCATCCTTCGCATGACTTCAAAGAATCATCTATGTGTTTATTTTGTCTGTGGAGTGTGTGTGTGTGTGTGTGTGTGTGTGTGTCTCAGAGGGAAACTTTAGGGGGATGACATTTTCTCCATCTACCACGTGGGTTCCACCAGGGATGAATTCAAATTACCAGACATGTCAACAACTGTTGTCATCTGCTGATCCATCTCACCAGACCCTTTTTGGTCTCTTTGAAGGTTGGAGGGGGCACCTCTGATCTCAGTCTCTTGCCTTAACTTCCACCAGGTTCACATTCTGAAGTACCAGTTCCCCCCACCCATCACCCCACACCCCCAGACTGTCCAGACAAGCTGTGGCCATCTTCTGATCAGCTCTATCTCCCTCCCTCCCAGTGTCATGTGACACTGCTTGGCACAAAACTACACTCACAGGCTTGAGGTACTTGACTTAATTATCATTAAGGAGAACCTCCCGAGACGTCTGTCCAGGTCTTATCAAGCCCAATACTCTGATATGAGCCAATATAAGCAGCCATGCTTTCAGTTTGAGTTATCCACACGCTGAGACATAGCTGGTGAGAAAAGCTGACTGAAGTGTCAAGTTTGCTGAGCAGATTAGGAGCAGGCGGAGGCCAAGACATTTGTAGCTCTAAGCTGGTTCAAGCAGGCTCCAAAGGTGAGGGGAGAAGAGAGAGAGAAACAGTGGTCACATGATCCTGGGGTTGGAAGTCTTGGTTCCAGTCCCCCAGAGACATGTTACAATGCTTTCTTGGAGCCCCTACAAGTTTCTATTTGTGCTTCTGCCAGCCCAAGAAGGAATATTCCCTCCCACCAGGGGTGAGAGTCAAGATAAGTACATGGGCTTTGGCACAGGCTCCTCCTACTGACAAATCAGAATGAACTAAGTGAGCCAATCAGCATGAGCAAAGTGTTTTGTCTCATGGGGTTTACCTGGGGTGTTGGGCATTAACTCTGAAGCTTTTGGCCATGGAGAGGCAGATATGGCTATCTGGGAGAAGAAGGAGGCGCCTCAGAGGGTTCAGTGGCTGTCAATTGGTTTAAAAATATGCCAGTATTTGGGTACGCTGGTGGAACCTGCACTGCTGTTAAAGTGTGAATCCAAAATGTCACCCATAGGCCTGGGCCCTGAGTGTGTGATCCCAGTTGCTGGTGGTAGAAAGTTTAGGAGATGGTGACCAGCTGGAAGAAGTAGATCTTTAGGAGTGTGTTCTTAGATGCAGTCTTTCCCTGTCCTTTCCTGGCACATCCTCTGGGCTTCCTGTCCACCATGCAGTGAACAGTTCTCATCTTCCACACATTCCTGAACGGGGCGAAGAGAGCACAGGCTGAATGCTCTGAAATTGTGAGCCAAATAGCTTTCCTCTTCAAGTTGCCCTGTATTCGGTCAGAGTAGTGATAAAACAGACTAATATAAATATCTTAAACCACACCTACATTCCCTTCCCAGGCTAGACTTCTACTTTGAGCCTGGCCTGCTGTGATGGGTAATCTTGGTTGTCAACTTGGCTGCATCTGGAATCAAAAAAAAAAAAAAAAAAAAAAAAAAAATCCAAGCTGCTGGGCACACCTGTGAGGGATGTTCTTAATCAGATCATTTGAAGAAGAAAGAGCCACCCTCAATCAGGGCACACCTTCTGGTGGCAGCCCGGATACAAGGGCATGTAAGAAGGAAACTTTGCCTTCTGCCTGCTTGTCCCACTCCCACAGGCAAGCTCATCTACCCTGCTGCTGTGACGTTCCTTCACTGATATTAGAACCTACTTCTTTGATTTTCCAATGTAGACCAGAGACCAGAAGTTCTCTGGGAGTCCTCTAGGCCTTCGGTGCCAAACTGGAACTGTTGAGGCAATCAGCCTCATGGACTGAGTAACTACTGCATTATTGACCTTTCTAGTGTTCGATAGCCATTGCTGGACTACTTGGACCACAGCCTGCTAGTCACTCTAATAAGTCAAATATATGAATATCTGAGTATAAATAACGTATGTCATATGATTCATATATATTCATACATATTATTTATATTCATATACATGATTTCTATTAATGCATAATTTATTCTTATATATTCATATTGATATGTATATTCATTCTATCAGCCCTGTTTCTTTAGAAAACTCTGACTAATATGCTTGCAATACAGCTTTGAAGTCAAACTCTCCCTACAGTTGTCTCTGATGCCATTCAAAGACACAACTTCCCTCTCTGCTGTACTCCCCCTATCTTCGAGGCCCTGTTGAATGCCTTTAATCTGACTGATCCTTGGCCTACCTTCTCCTCTGTGCTCAGAGGTCACAGTCTAGGGCATGCAGGCCAGCTCCAGCCTGCACACCAGCTATAACTACCCCTAAGGTGCCTCTTAGCCAGCTGAGAGAATTTGAGTCCCTTAAAGGTCCTAACATGTCAGGCACAATGTACACAATTCCTGATGCCATTTGGAAAATCACAGGTTGTGACTACAGTGGACACACGTGTGGCTGCCTCACAGGGTGAGCGTTCCCATTCTCCGCAGTCCCTGTGACTCCCCACTGTGCTCCACCACGCCTAGTTCTCTCTTCTCCTGCACTTGTCCCTGAAAACTTCAGTTCTGTGATATCTGCAAGGTGACACCCTTCTTCACTCCCACAGTCCTTTGGGGGTGAACACAGTTCCTCTTAGTTCCCAAAAATCCTACCAGACACAATGTCAAATGCTTGAAACTGTTGCACACCCTTGCTCTCCGGCATCCCTGGAGTCTCCTCTTCCACCCCAAGGAATTGTGTTCTCACAACACCATGGCCAGATTTCTCTCCCTAATGTTCATGTGGTAGGAGCTCTATCGCCAGAATAAGCAGCAGGCAACCCGTACTGCCAAGTGTCCTGGCACCTCTGACCCCGACACTCATGAACTCAGAACTCACGGCTTATCTGTGGATGCACAGGACTGGGCCAGTCTCACAAAGGGAGATGCCTCACCCCTCCCTGGGGATTTCTATACAGTGAGTGATTCAGAGGGGAGAAGAGGCTGTTTCCCCAGTATTATAGCCACTGGCAAGGTGCCCAGGCTTCTTGAATAACCCTCCCAGTAAACATCCCTAAAGAAATCCATTGGGTCATTTTTAAAAATGATTTATTTATTTTTGTTTTATGTTAATTGGTGTTTTGCTTGTATGGATGTATGTCTGTGTGAGCGTATGTCTGTAGTTACAGGTAAGTAGGAGCTGCCATGTGTGTGCTGGGAATTGAACCTGAGTCCTCTAGAAGAGCAGCCTATGCTCCTAACCACTAAGCCATTTCGCCAGCCATTGGGTCATTTTTAAAAGAGACATGAAGTTCTTAGAAAGAAAGGACAGGAAAGTCTTACTCTGGGCATCTTTTTATTGGACTCCTGACCCAGGCAGCCAAAAAAGAGGAAGCACAGGTAAAAGACAATAAAAAATAAAATACAATATAAAACTTTGAGTCTCTAAGTCCAAACATAAAAAAAACCTTTCCCACTCTGAGAGGGTATCCTTGTGACTTTAAGTATAGGAGCTGTGTTCTGCTGGGTTCAGGCAAAGCTGCGGCTATGAAAAAGCCAAAGCAAAGCAGAGGCAAAGAACGCATAAAGACACACCCCAACAGGGCACACCCAACAGGACATACCCCAACAGGACACACCCCAGCAGGACACACCCCAGCAGGACACACCCCAGCAGGGCACACACAACAGGACACACCCCAACTGGACACACCCAACAGGACACACCCCAGCAGGGCACACCCCAGCAGGGCACACCCAACAGGACATAGCAGGACACACCCCAGCAGGACACACCCCAACAGGACACACCCAGTAGGACACATTCAACAGGACACACCTCAACAAGGCATATCCCAGCAGGGTGTACCCCAGCAGGTCATGCCCCAGTAGAATATACCCCAGCAGGCACACCCTAGCAAGACACACCTTGGTATGGCACACCTCAACAGGGCACACTCCAAAAGGACACACCCCAACAGGACACATCCTGGCAGGACACACCCCAGCAGGCACACCCCAGCAGGACACACCCCAGCAGGACACACCCAACCAGGACATACCACTTCAGGGCACAGCCCACCAGAGCATAGCTTCAGCCTGTGTTGTTCCTGGATTATCACTAGCAATGAAAACCCCCAAAGCTGTACTCTCTAAATAAAAAGTGCGCAGAGCAGGGACAGGTGGGTGGGGCTAAACCAAGCTGAAGACTCCCGTTAGAAACAACCCTAAAACAGAAGGATATGAGCAATTGTGGGCTCTGAAGGAATTGTGTGGCCACAGGCAGTGCGCTTTACCCCTGGTTCCCTGTCCATAACAGACCTCTTCATTATAGAGCAACTCCAGGGACAAAGATTTCCGCACAGCCCTGACATCACGGAAGTACTAACTCTCTTTTTATCCTATAGAGGAGAGACTACTGGTCAACCTCCCCAAACCACAGCCATGCACCCTCACAATTCCATACATCTACACACCATGTTTGATAGCATTCCTTTGGCACTTTCCTTAATGCAATTTTCTTTCAATAAAAGCATTTGTGGTGGTCTGAATGAGAATGCTCCCCCATAGGCTCATATATTTGTTTCCTTAGCTCCCAGTTAATGGACTGATTGGAAGGATTAGGGGGTGTGTCCTTGTTGGAGGAAGTGTGGCCTTGCTGGAGAAGGTGTGTTGCTAGGGGTGGGTTTTGAGGCTTCAACCTCTCCCTCCTCCCTCCCTCCCTCTGTCCCTCCCTCCCTCCTCTCCCCTGCCCTCCCCTCTCCAGGCCTGCTACCTGTGGATCAGGATGTAAAGTTCTCAGTTATTTTTCCAGCACCTTCCTTGCCTGTGTACCCACACATTCCCCGCCATGATGACTATGGATTAGGACTCTGAAACTGTAAGCAAGCCCCAAATAGATTCTTTCTTTTCTAAGAGTTGCTTTGGCTATGGTGTCTGGGGTGGTTTGAATATGCTTGGCCCAGGAAGTGACACTATTTGGAGGTGTGGCCTTGTTGCAGGAAGTGTGTCACTGAGGGGGTGGACTTGGAGAACTTCCTCCTAGCTGCCCGAGGATGCCAGTCTTCTGTTTGCTTTCAGAACAAGATGTTGACCTCTCACCTCCTCCAGTACCATGCCATCTGGACTCCGCCATACTCCCACTTTGATGATCATGGATTGAATCTCTGAACCTGTAAGCCAGCCCCAATTAAAGATTGTCCTTTATAAGAGCTGCCTTGGTCATTGTGTCTGTTCAGAGCAGTAAAACCCTAACCAAGACAGTATCTCTTCACAGCACTGAAGAGTAACTAAGAAGCATTTTAAAGTGAAATTCCTTAAAAATGGTATCAATATGCAAATGAGGATTGTTTTCCCCAAATATTCAGTCAGATGAAATTCTTAAAATTAAACTTTAAAATACCTGTCCCAATAGTTTTTAGGAGCTCTGGAGAGACGGGTATGTATGTTCCTGGTGGAGAGGTCTATCGGTATGATGTTCTGCGCGAACAGTTTGGCACTATTTACTGTACTGAGTGAGAAGCTTTGGGAGAGAAGACATACTTGAAGCAATGAGGAGGAAAGAAGACACCTGCCTAGCCAACCACATGAGTCAAATCAACCCTGGAGATAATGGGGTAGCAAATGTCAAATCCAGAGTGCCCTCATCTTCCAGTTCTGCTTTTCATAGAAAATGGTTTTAGCTTGGACTTCCATTTCTTTCTCTCTCTGATGTCTCTGTCTCTCTTTCCTTCTCCTCCTCCTCTTCCTCCTCCTCTTCCCCCTCCTCCTCCCCTCCTCTTCCTCCTCCTCCCCTTTTCTTCCTCCTCCTCCTCTTCTTCCTCCTCCTCCCCTCCTCTTCCTCCTCCTCTTCCTCCTCCTCTTCTTTTCTTGAGGTAGAGTCTCTTACTGGAGCACAAGCTGACCTGGAGCCCACTCTATAGCATAGGTTGGTCTTAAACTCACAGGGATCCTCCTGCCTCAGCCTCTTGTGGTGTGACTAAGCACAAATTATTTTTTAAAAAGCCAATCAGTACTGGTAGGAGCTGCCTAAATGAATACTAGTGAGTGCACCACAGATGATGTTACTTAGGCATGGGTAGGACCTGCACTGGCATCAAAAGCCTGCAAGGGTGTGTCTCCATAATTGTAAGTCATTTGTTGATGTTAAATGATCAAAAACATTTCAACTGAGACATGAATTGTGCATATATATGATGTGTAATGAGTGTGGGGTACACATATATCCTGTAGTATGAATCGAAGAAACATGTGCTATGTTATATTGGTACTTGAGAGAGAATCCCAGGACCTAGCACATGAAATAGTAAGCTATATTCCCAGCAAAGATATATTTTTAAGTGAATCTGAAAAGCTGAAGAAGAAAACAAAACCACCTAAGATGCTGAAGAATAATTACGCGCTACTTTTTTTGGCAAGTATATGAAGCAGGTAAGAAAATACACTCTTAACTGGACAAACTTGTAATCCCAGTACTTGGGAGGCTGAAGTAGAAGGGTCAAAAGTTTGAGGTCAAAATGGGTGTTTTAGTTTGTCTTCCTCTGTTGTAATAAACACCATGACCTAAAGCAACTTGGGGAGGAGAGGGTTTATTAAGCTTATAGCTTACAATCCACCACTGAGGGAAATCAGGGCAGGAACTCAAGGCAGGAATCCAGAGAGAAGAAAACAGAGCCATGGAAGAGTGCTGCTTACTGGCTTGCTCTCCACAGCTTGCTCAACTTGCTGTTTTATAGACCCAGGTTGGCTCTGCCCACAGTGGGAGGGGTCTTCCCACATCAATCAGGAATCAAGAAAATGTTCCACAGATTCTCCTACAGGCAAATCTGATAGGGACATTTTCTCAGTTGAAGTTTCTTCTCCCAGAATGATCCTAGCTTGTGTCAAGTTGACATATAAGCAACCAGCACATTAGGCTATATAGGGAATATGAGGACAACCGGACATTAGAACCTGGCTCTGCCTCAGAGGTACAGAAGAAGAAAGAGGAGTGCCATTTTTAATTATTCACCCCAATGTAAAACTCCAGAACCACACATACAAGAAAAATCTAATAGAAGAGTTTACTCCTGAGGCAGGAAAAAAAAGAAGTGGATTTCTCAATATTTACCTTTCTACAGTTTTTAAATAAATTAGAATATTCCACGGCCCATCTGAGTACTACAATCTGAAATACAGCAACACCTCCAAGCCTCCGACTTCAAACAAAAGGCTAAGGGTTCCCAGAAGACAAAGGAGCCTGGAAACCCTACAGAGACTAGGGTGTGCTGAGATTGCTGAACAACTGATGTGTAGAAAGTCAGAAGCTGCAATTCCACCCACACGCCACAGGGGAGAGGGGGCGCTATGTTTGCTCTTGCAGAGAAAATGAATACAACTGAATGTGTGTGTAAAGGCTGTAGGTGTGGTGATTGATGCTTTGCTTAAGTGGCTTCTAATCCCTGCCTTTTCCCGGTGAGTAACTGTTCAGTTTCAAGGATGAACATCCACTGCGTAACCTGGTAGATCGCCACAGATGACTTCCAGGCCCCTATACATACGTGGTCAAAGTCAGTGTCAGGGGCTAACGGATAGCCACCTTCAAACGTCACTCTTGCCACTGGCAGTTAGCTCTTTTACTCTGGGCAAATTATTCAATCCTTTTAGGTTGTCACTTTCTCACCTGGAAATGGTTTACAAAATAATAAGACTTAATTCCTAGGTAAACAAGGGACTTTGCAGAGCCACTTCATGGGAACTGCCTAACAGTAACTGGTGGAAATATGTATTTAATTAGTGTACACTGCTACTGTTAATTTGCTTTTAGTATTCTTCACCCCTTCCCGTTTCGTGGTATAGAGACGAAATCTGGAGCCTTTCATGTGCTAGGCAAGCATGTTCTCCACTGAGCTATATCCCAGCCTCTATTTGCCCATTTTTAAATTCAAGTTCATTACTTGCTAATTACTTGTAATGAATTTTCCCATGTATTAATTAAGGATATTAACTATTCATTCACAATATAGCATTTTCCTAGTTCTTCATTTACCTTTTAATCCTGCTGATGAACTTTGTTCAGTATGCAGAGTCTGTGGGGAGCATGTATCTGTGTTTAGGTGTGTATATATGTCTGTATGTATCTGTACATGCTTTTGTATGTGTGTGGTGTGTGGATGTGCATGTACATGTATGTATATGCACGTGTGTGGTATGCATGTGTATTTGTATGTGTAGTGTGTGTATGTATGTATTCATATGTGCCCATGGGTAATAAAGCATAGATTTTCCTTTCTCTTTCGGGGTACTATCCTACTGTCATAATTAAAAAGTCCTCCCCAATATTTCCTTCTGGTCCCTCCACATTCTCCATCTTTTATTCCTAGATCATGATTTGTTTTGGAATTCACCTTAAATATGAGTGCCGAGAAGAGACATTCATCCCTTTCTTGGTGCTTAGCCAGTCGTAACAACACACACACACACACACACACACACACACACACACACCCCTTTCTCCTTGCTGGTTTGAAATGTCTCTTATATCATGTGCTAATTTCTTATGGATCTTTTGTTCACTGTTATGCTCCAGTGAAATCTCTATTCCTACCTTCAAACATACAATTTTAATGTATGATAGGTTTCTGACACTTTGGTATCTCAAAACACCTAACCACCCACCCCTCCCCAGTATGCCTGATATTTTAAAAGTTTTCCAGGCTGCCTTTCTTCTCCTTAGACTTTTAAAGCTTGGATTGGCTGTAGAGAACGATGTGATACTCAACACACACATTCAGCAGCCTTCCCGACTGCCTGTCTTAGGGCCCCTTCTAGAAAACCTGCGAGAGCGGTGCCAGCTCAGTGGTACTAGAGCATCCAAACCCAGGCTCTCCACTGATGCTGAACAACTTACAAAGGAAGAGGTGAGCCGGTCAGGACTCAGGCCAAGAAACTCGCAGAGCTGAGTGCTGCAGCTGAGCACATGTGGAGGGTGGGGGATGCAGAACCTGAGAGACAGTGGGGGTGGGGAGTGGCAAATCCTGAAATAACTTGGGCTTTTCTTTATGTCCCTTCAGAAAAGTACTCCCTCCCAAAAAAACTGTTTATAATTAGGGCTAAAATTTCTCTTTTTAATTTATTTTTATCTCGTTGCCTTTAAGCTGGATTTTTTGCCATGTTAGTGAAATCAGTGGCTGTTAGAATGCAGAAGAGTGACGTATGGGTTATGCTATAACTAGACAGCATGGGCAGCCTTGGGAGAAGTGTGCTGCCGCCGCTGCCACCGTGGCTTCTCCTGGCAGACGCCTGTCCTTCTGGGTAAGCTAGGTTTGCCCATTTTGAGATTTATAGCTGTCATTCTGGTGAGAGTTCTCAGCTCATTAGCTAGGGCATTCTCGGAGCCCAGAGTGCAGTGGAGAAAGGGGGAGTCCTCCACAGCCCACATGGACTAATTATATACCTTCTGGAAGGCTAAACAGGCAGTGCAAGCTCCACCCTAAAACCAACTGGATTCAGCCCCACCTATAAGGGATATCCCTGAAGGTCCATCTCCAATTGTGCTTCCAAGTTATGAAGAATGAGCTGCCATCTCCTTTCTGTCAAGTTAGTGCCTGAAATTGGCCCAGTGACTTCCCACCTTGCTTGTCTCTGAGTAGCGATGAGCCACCGTGTAGAAAGGCACCATACCTTAGTAGCACGCCTGGGAAGGCCAGACTGAGATTTACTCCTGACTCCATGACTTAAGAGCTGTGTGACCTGGAGCAGGTTGCCTAACTTGTCTGTGCTCCCATTTCCTCACCTTTAAAGTTGAAATAATAAAGTTAGGCATGGTGACACATTCCTATGGTTGTAGCGCTCTGGAGGCTAAGGTGGGAAGACCATGACTTTGAGGCCAGCCTACACTACATAGCGAGTTCAGGCTACTGGGGCTATGCTTTTCCCCCCAAAAATTTCAAGTGATGATAGTAACAATGCAGACCCCTCACGGGGTTCTGAGAACTCTCTGGGTTAACAGGGCACAGCACCGTGCCTGGCACACAGTGAATACATGTGTTTGTTGCGTATGATAACGAATGCTCTCGCTCTCTAGTTCTGTGAAGGCTCACGAAACCACAATCTGATGTGCTCAGTGTCATGACCAATATGGAGAATATATCTAACCCAGGTTAGCGTAACACAACAGACACTTGTGATCTTGAACAAGTCACTTTCAAGGTTCAGTCTCAGTTTCCCCCTAAGAAGACAAAAAGGGGATGCTGGGTTTTCCCATGTCAGTACTTCAGACCTAAGGTCAAGGGCATTCCAGAGTGCCTGCCACCTCCCAGGGAGGCCTCTCTGTGTGGTCACTATACAAAGCATACAGTGGCTTCACGAAGCAGTCACACTGAAGCAGACGATAATCTCATGTTATGAATAAATCTTCCATGGCCACCAAACATGCATGCCTATCCCCTCTGCTCCTGACCCAGCTTCCCCCAGACGCCATATTCTGGATGAGGAATGTGACTTGAACTCTCAACCAAGCGTGGGCCACCCAGATGCAGGACATGAGGTGACTCCACTTGCAAAGAAGCCGAAGTGTGATTTCTGGGTATACTGGGAGGTGGCCGGCTTCCAGGAGGCACCTCTGACACAAGAGCACTAGACATGCCCAGGTCTGTGTCAAGAGACAGAAAGGTCTCCATCTTTGAGAGGATAAGATATGGAGTTTGTTAATTATGAAGGAATCTCTAGCAATGTCAAGGAGGCTAAGACAAATGCCAGTTCAGCATCATCCATCCCTGGGATGCCTGGGTCTCAAGAGCCTGCAGGCTCCTATCCTCACAGTCCTGACCCCTAGCAACAGGATCCCAAGCCATCAGGTCCATGTAGACAAGAGCCCTGGCTTTGTACAAGCTGGCACTAAGTCCAGACATCCTTTTGAAAGCCTTCATCTCTCAGAGGGTGTGGCTCTACTCACAGGCTGGAGCTACCACACACCAGCCTTGTCCAGGTGGAGAAAGATCAAACCACAGACCTGAACTGTTCTCCAGAGACCCTCAGAGTCCAACAGAGTGGGGGGTAATATTTCTCACTGTTGCAGAACAGCCTGCATAGGGAGCTCCCTCCACACTGTTCTAACTCAGCAGCTTCGAGGGGTCGGTGGACATCATCCCTAATATACGGGAGAAAGCGCATAGGCGAGATCTGACCACAGGACGTGTGTTCTGGCCTGCATGCCCTCCTTCTCCGTGCAGAGCCATGCCTCTGAGCCTGTGCATTTCCTTCTGCCCTTGTCCCCATATTGCCACTGAGGGTACCAGAAGGTTTTTTAAAAATAAGAGAAAAATCTATGTCAGACCAGGAGTTGGGGAAAGGTGCCAAACAAACACCAGAAGCTCTTGAAGGGTTTGTTGGTGGTGGTGGTTTGGTTTGGTTTTGTTTTTTGTGGGTGTTTTTTTGGTTTGTTGTTGTTGTTGTTGTCGTCGTTGCTGTTATATAGAAGTGATGAGTCTGCGATTGAGAGAAGGGCGGCTGGGCCTGGCTCTCTTCTCCATACCCCAAATTAAAAGAAAAGAATTAGAGTTGGGGGAAGAGAAACAACTCGGAAGAACTGAGGAAGACTCTGATGCTAACCTCAGGCCTCTACACATGATCCCACACATTCATACACACACACACACACACATACACACACATACACACATACCCCACATACCATACACACACACATACATACCACATACCATACACATATAACACCCACACATACTATACACATACCACACACACCACACACACCACACACCATACACACACACACACATACCACACACACACACCACACACCATACACACACACCCCACACACATATACCACACACACGAAAAAGAAACTGGATGTGATTCCCACAAGCACCTGAAACACTGACATTATGTGTTGGGAGCACAGCATCAAGGTCCTTGCACCCACAGATCTCCAGAGAAACCCGGCATGTTAAGCATACAGGACTGTCTCTCCAGTGAGAAAGATGGAAAACCTGTTCTTCCGTCAGAAAGCTGTGAATTGGAGGTGATTAATAGCCCACTAATCTGTGTTATATGTTAGGCTAGGCCATAGCAAGCTTCCACAACCAACACCAGAGGTGGCTAGTAATCTGAATGATATTTACATTACCTGTACAGCTAGGGGCTCCCCCAGGCTCCCCCAGCCAAGACTAGAGGTATCTAACAGACTAAATGACCCTTATATTATCTGTATAGCCATGGCTTCCCAAGCTCCCACAATAAGGACCTGAGGTAGCTAACAGCTCTATGCTATCTGTATGATGGAGACCACACCAGATCCTTCCTTAGATCCGTACAGGTAGCCTATCTCTAGAACACCATCTTAGAAGAAAAAGCATGTACTCTGAGTTGAGTTTCATTGTAATTATGCTTTCTTGTGCACTGGGGATTGTTTTACACTAAGAAACCTTTTTCCAAATTATACTAAAATTATATTAAATTTGTTGCTGATAAACAGCCTGGCATCAGACTCCTGAAGGTTTGATCCAGGTTGATGAAGTCAATCTGAACTGAGTTTTCATTCTTCTCTCTTCAAGGTCCCCCTTCCTTGTCTACTGTGACCCCTGCAGCCCTCCCCCAATTATAACCACCTGCAGAGTTCCCCCCCAATGATGGCGCATAGAGACAAGAGAATGTCTGGGGTTAATGCTGCCAGCCTAGCTCCAGGTTCCAGGAGAGATCCTGTTGCAGAGGAACAAGACAAAGGGTGGTAGAGAAGGACTCTAACATCCCCATCTAGACTCCACATGCATGCAAAGGAGTGTGTCCCTGCACAGACACACTCAGATCACAGGAGTGTGCCCCTGCACAGACACACACAGATCACAGCAGTGTGCCCCTGCACACACACGCACAGATCGCACACACAAATAGGACGAGGATGGAGGTGGAGCTCAGGAGCCTAGCACATTTGAAACTCTGGAGTCAATTCCCAGCACTGCTAAAAACCATATAGATAGATAGATCAATAGATAGATGGTAGATAGACAGACAGGACTAAATTT
The DNA here is from genome assembly GCA_028551405.1 of Uromys caudimaculatus. Lineage (NCBI taxonomy): Eukaryota > Metazoa > Chordata > Mammalia > Rodentia > Muridae > Uromys > Uromys caudimaculatus. Next base: position 74,555,240 of record CM052703.1, read on the forward strand.
TACAATTGTGTATAGAGAGGTCTGATTAGGAAAGTAGGCGACTGATTAAATGCAGGAAGGGAAGGTGAATTCTAGCAAGTTCCCATGCTGTCTCTGGCAAAGGTAGGCACCTATCCAGAGTGATGAGCACACCCCCTCTCCAAAGCCTTCAGAAGAAACAAGTGGCCAGGGATGCTACTGAAGACCCCAGTGGACACATGGAGGATGCTCTCAATCGCAGGAGCGCTAGAGCAGGTCTCACCTTGCAGTGTACCAGCATCAGCAAAATGAATGTGCAGAGGTCATTGATACCTCAACAACAGCATGAGAAGACAGACCTCTCTCCTTCACCCCCAAACAGCCAAATTTAGTTTGACTAAATTTGCATTTCCTCCTCTTTGCCTGAGGTACCCTCCACTGACAGCCCTCACCTGCACATGCAGAAGTTGTAAACTGGAATCCATGGAGGATTCCAGCTCCTAACTGTTTCAAAAATAAAGCACAGTGAGTCTAGGAGTGTGGCTCAGTTGGTAGAGTGGTGGCCTAGCAGGCCTGAAGGCCTGGGTCCAGGGCCTACCACTGTATAAACTGAGTGTGGTGGGGACACCTTACTCCCAGTACTCGGGAAGTGGAAGCAGGAGGCTCTGAAGTTCAAGGTCATCCTCAACTAAACCAAGAGCTCAAAAGCATCCTGGGCTATATAACACCCTGACTTAAAAAAACAAAACAAAGCCTACAGTCGTGACTCCCAGATTGTTTACTCCATTTAAATGTATCAAACTTCAGGCTTCAATGGAAAAACTGGAAAAGCTAGACTGTGGGCCTGCAAAGAACAGAGCTAAATGACAGCTTCCAGGCTTCCAGGCTTCCAGGCAGAGTGTGGCCAGCCAGGAGGACACTCCCATCAGTGCACTTGGCTTGCTTGCTTTCCCGACTGGCCTCTCTGGCTTTGAAGTTGGACATTCTGATTAACAGCATACAGCCTTACAAAGTCACATGGTCACACAAAGCGTTGAGCAAAGCCACCAGACACACAGCAGGTCTACTATACAATTTTATTGAAGTAGAGTACCATCATAGAGACATGTTTGTAAGAAGCTGCACCATTTCATACCCCCAGCCCCTTCAATGGTGATTGAGGACTCCAATGTCTCCACATTTGTGGGCCTTTGGGTTTTTGTTTTTTTTTTTTTTTTTTTTTTACATATTATTTATCTTTTTTCTCCTTGTGGGTATGGAGTGGCCTCATAGTATAGTTTTGATTGAAAGGGCTTGATTTTCAGTACCTGGTAGTTTACAACCATTGGTACCTCCACCTCCAGGGAATCTGATACCCTCTTCTGGCCCCTGTGGACACCAACTACATACACAGTGCATGTTTACATGTGCAGGCAAAATATCCACACATAACATAAAATGAATAACTCCAATAAAAAATGTTTAAAGAACCGAAATCAAGATCCTGCAGAGGTCAACCCTTCCGTGTGCACTGTAACACAGCCACAACAGTCAAGATGCAGAAACATCAGTGTCCGCTGGTGAATGAAGTGACTAAAGAAACTGTGGTCCATCCATACGGCAATATACTTCCCATCCATAATAGAGAGGAAATTCTGCAATATGGCACAACATGGATGAATCTTGAAGGCATGGTACTAAGCTCAATATGCAAACTACAGAAGGACCAGTATTGTATGATCCCATTTGTATGGAGTGTCCGCAACAGTCAAATGCATAGGATCAAGGACTGGAAGACTGGTTGCTAGAGGCTGGAAGAGAAATAAGTAGCTTCTAATCAATAGGCATAAAGTGGCAGTCAAGCCAGCTGAATAAGCTCTAGAGACCTGTCTCACGACAGGGTACCACAGTCAATAGTAATATCCTGTACGCTTCAGCTTTAGTAAGAGGCTCGATCTATGAAACGATCTTTGCAAAATAAAATAGCTGCCTTGAGGGAGAACAGGCAAACTGCTGGTTGCCTGGGTGGTGGTTTACTTGATGGATGGGGTTGGGGGTGTAGGGACCAGAAGCAGCATAAGAGGCTCGTGATTACCAAGGAAAGGTCTCCGTGTGGGAATTCATCTAGCCTCACATAAAATAAACAGTTTTCAGACATGTGTAACTGGCCCAGCCCTAAGCCAGCAGCTTTGAGTCCAAATTCTAAAGTCTTCAGAGAAGGAATCTTGTTGGCCCACTAGTAAGAGATGCCAAGAGAGGTGTCACTGCCTGACTTGGGTCACTAAGTTTTGGCAGTACCCCTGCAAGGGTGCTTCTTGAAGTAAAGGGCAGCTGCTTGAGCCAGGTTTGTCCAGGGAACCAGGCAGTTTAGGATGCTAGGTAAGAAGACTGAGAGCCAGAAGACCTGGGCTTGCACGTGGGCTTGCTCACCGTCACTGAGTAAAACCCTGAGACAAGCCTGAGTTCCCCCATTTCCTCATGTGTAGCATGTACATGGCAGTGATGGGGACCTGTTTCCTAATGTCTGACGAAAAGGGGAGGGTTGTGTGTAGTGTGCTTCAAATTATATCAATGAACTCTGGCTCTTTGATAGTGTGGGGGTCGGGGGGTGAGAGCATGTGCCCTTGCCTGTAAGTGAAGGCCAAAGAAAGATGTCAGATGCCCTGCTTCTTCATGCTCCCCTTATGCCCATAAGATGGCATCTCTCACTCAACCTGGTGCCTGCCATTTTTTTCTCTGCTACTCTGGCTGATCAAGAAGTCCCAGTGATCTTCCAGTCTGCGTCTCTCAACAGAGCTGGGGTTACAGGGTGTGCCCTGCTTTTTACACGGGTGCTGGTGATCCAGACTCAGCAAGCACAGTTACGACTGAGTCGTCTCCTGGCCCTAATTTGTTAAATAGTAGAATAGACAACACAGAAGGTCAAAGACCAAAAGATCGGAAATAAAGCTTCTTGACTCCAGAGCCCTGTGCTCTCTCCATGGCCACCTGCCTCCTCTTAAGTTCTCCTTCCCCTCTTCCCTGGAATGTCAGGCTCAGGAGCAAGAGGCTTCTGGAAGTTGCCTTCATCTAGCTAGGAGATGTATCCTGCTCTGTCCCCACCCCCACCCTGAAGAGGAGAAGCCGAAACCATTTATCCGTAAGCTAGGGCTTACTCTATGAGAGCAACAAAACCAGCCGCTTCTCATCTTTGCCCCTCTAGCACTCTGGATCTGCTCCTGTCTCCACAGCATGATACTCTGCCTTTGTGGCAGTGAGGGATACATAGATAGCTGCTCAGCAGGAGCTCTCTCTGACCTTGGTGAGTTTATTCCGCACCACAGAGGCTGCGGCCAGCCCACAGCCCAAAGAGCAGACTAGTATGGAATTCACTTGACAGTCAAAGACTGCATTCATCCCAATATCCTCATTTTGTTAGGTCCCTGCTTCAGGCACACCGTGGGAGAGGACTCTGGGTTTCTCTTTTGTGGGAAGCAGAATAGATGTGTGTCATGCCGAAGATACGGCTGCACAATCACCACCTAAGACTTCAAAGGCGCATTGGTGGAGATCTTACTTAGTCTGCACAACACACAGGATGGGGGTGAGTCTCTCTCCCTGCTTACTCTCAGTTACTCCCTACCCGCATGCTATGAGACCAGAGCTCTTTTCTTCCTTTTCCAGAAAAGGAAATAGAGGTGAAAGGTTACATAGCTAGCTCATGTTAGAGACGAGTCAAACCCAATCACTCTGGCCTCAGAACCACCATACAAATCACTTATATTTGCCTACTGTGATGGTTTGTATATGCTCGGCCCAAGGAGTAGCACTATTAGAAGGTGTGGCCTTATTGGAGTAGGTGTGTCACTATGGCTGTGGGCTTTAAGGCCCTCATCTTAGCTGCCTGGAAATCAGGATTCAGCTAGCAGCCTTCAGATGTAGATGTAGAACTCTCAGCTCCTCCTGCACCACACGTCTGCCATGTGACCACCTTGGTGATAATGGACTGAACTTCTGAACCTGTAAGCCAGCCTCAATTAAATATTGTCCTTATAAGAGCTGCCTTGGTCATGGTTTCCATTCACAGCAGTAAAACCCTAACTAAGACATCTACCTACCAGTCAGAATTCCTTGAGGATATTTTCAATCACAGATTCTCAGGCTTTTAATAGACTACTCAGGTAATCCTGGGCACTGGACGGAATTTTTTTAAATGGCATTTAGAAACTTTCTTTTTAAAGATGTGTGTGTGTGTGCGCGTGTGTGTGCGCGTGCACATCCAGAGAAAAAAGCCAGTAGAGGGCACCAGATGCCCTGGAGCTGGAGTCACAAGTGGTCTGGTGATATGGGTACCTGATATGGGTGCTGGGAACTGAACTTGGGTCTTTTGCTAGAGCAGTATGCACTCTTAAGCACTGAGCCATCTCTTCAGCCCAGTATTCAGAAACTTTAGTGGGCACATGGTATTTTGTTCTGTTCAACATCTTGCTCTGTCTTTCTATAGCAAGACCTTAGCACTCTTTGAAAAGCTTCTTCCCTCATCTTCGAGAGAGTTCCTTAAAAGCTGAGCCCTGACTGGTTAGGGAACATCAGCTTGGCGAAACAGTCTCACTTCCTGTGGCCATTTTGAATTTTAGTGCCAAAATGACACAAGAGTCAGATTCAGATAGAGCTGACTCGGCTGCTTAAGTTTTCTTTCAGCACTCAGAAGTGCACTAGATCCTAGTCAATGAACTCTTCTCGTCCCAGATCACTAAAGGCAGTTTTGACCAGATGTGACCCAATATCACTAACTAGTAATAGAGTTAGAGATGAAGGTTAGGGCTACAGCCCACTACCTCAGCTTCCCTGGATTCCAAAAGAAGTTAGGAAACAGAAATCTACAAATGAACATGGGTTTGTTTAGAACTTGGTCAAACTGTGGGGAGGAAGGATCTAGTTTCTCTCCACCAAGTCTCTAACTTTCTTACAATTTACAGAAGACTATGGGACAATAGCTAGATAATACAGATTAAGCGGCAGGTCAGTTAATTGGTTCTTTCCTGGGAGAAGGGTGACTAGCCTCAGATTCCCTCTTTGCCTCTGTTCTCAGAGTGGGATTTCCAAGAGATCCACCAGTGGAAATGTGTTACAAGCCTGTACACCATGCCCAGTAGTCAGCCATCTCGCTGGAAGGGGGGTTGAAAAATCATACAGAAACCAGTTTGCTGGTGTGAGGTTCCTTTTTATTCTACACAGATTTAATTTCTGCTCTTGAGAATGACTAGAAAGAATGTATATGTGGCAGTCTTTTGGATGTTTGACCTAGACAGGGCAACCCTTGACACACCTCCTCCACCTCCCCTCTAAGGCATCTTTTTTGGCATTCGGTAATACACAACTTGGTTACTGAGTGTTTTGGCTGTGAATACAGAAGCCATAGACTGCAGTGTTATATAAACTGGATGTGATTTGAGCAAGATGGTGTACTCTCTGATGTGGATAAATAATTGATAAATGAGAGGAGAGAGAAAAGGGGGAAAGACACTGCACTATTTAATCTGTGTGACCCCTATTGAGAAAGTCACGTGGCTGTTCTGGTCCAGGTGATAGTGATGCCAGGAGGGGACATCTCAGCCCTAGCTGTTGCTTCCATACTGGTAATGAGCTGCAGGTGCCCCCCACTTGGTGTTATGTAAAGCAGAGCAATGCAGGCTTTCAGAGGACAGCAGCTGTTAGGTCGCTTTCTTGAGCTGAGCAAACTAGACATTATCACATGGGACGAGGTAAGCCTTTTCCCTTTCTGCCACTCCCACTATAATGGATGGGACCCTGCTGATAGAAATCAAGACTTCCTTGCCCTCTCTAGGGCCACAGGTGAATCGAAGCTATGACACATGGATGATTAGAATATTATCAGGCACACTAGAAGATTCTCATTGGTGAGAAGTAAGCAGGCTCCCAGATGACAGGATCTCAGAAGCATCTAGGAGCCTCTTTACAGTGCTTCTGTTGGACTTGAGCTTTCACTGGTGCTCTGTCTTGACTGAACTGAAGTGGGAGCCTGAGTCTAGGACAGAGGTGGAGTAGCACCACCACTACCCGCTAAAACTGGAGGGACCAGCCTCGGAGCATCCCCAAGTGACCTTCAGAGTTCTCCGTGCAAATATTAGAATAAGAAGTAGGCAGATACGTTCTGGGATGGGATCTCCATTATATGGTCCATGTTGGTCTTGAACTTGCCATCCCTCTGCCTCATTCTGAGTGATGAGATCATGGGCATGTGCCACTATGCCCAGCTCAGAGAGCAGAGTTAACAGTGCCACCAAAATATGTTTAAAAAATATAGCCTCTGGTTCCCATGTGTACAGAATACTGCATATTATATATTAAATATCTCATATCTAATAGTAAAAAGTGCATGTCAAAAATGCGGCAAATGATATTTTAAATACTATAAAAATACAGTACTTTTGTGATTTTGATGCCTCACACACTTCTAAAGTTAACTATCTGCTTTTTAAAAAGGGATAAATAATGATGCTATTCCTACACCAACATTTAATCAGCATAGCTTTTATTAAAGTATAATTTACATATAATAATGTGCAAACTTCAGGCATGCATTTTGATTCATTCTGAAAGGCATGGGTGCCTGCGTAAGAACTGGCTCAGCCGAGATCTGCACCTGCTCTGTCGCCCCAGACACTGGTCCATGGTTGCTGGGCAGGGTTCCATTATGAGGATGTGGTGGCTTTCTCTTACATAAGCATTCATCAGTAGTTACTTGAGTCATTTCCAAATTTCAGTCGCTATAAATACTGATGTAATGAATGTCATTCTAGCTAAATAGATGCACCTATCCTCAAATAACCCCTCAGCAAGAATTCCTAGAATTGTCATCCTTAGGGCAAAAGGGTTAGGCTTCATCATTTGCAAATCACAAACTACTTCTAAGACCATAAAATATTGACAAACCACCTAGGGAGTGCTTTTCCACTTCTGAACTGCCTGGCCTAGGGCCCCCGTTCAATACTTAGTGCTATTTTTATTAGCCATTATTCTTCGGCAGGTCAGAAGGTGGCCTGTCTTCATTCCTGAGCAGTAGAGACACCTCTAGATATTAATAATAATTTTAAAACCATTTATTGAGTGTTGCTTTGGGCCAGACACTATCTTAGGTGTGGTCCAAGCAATTTTCTCATCAAATACTCATGACACCTACCCCCTAAGATTTAGATACTGCCCTCCCTATTTTAAAGATATGAGCTAAAGGTTATAGAAATGGAATTATTTTCCCAAGGTCACAGGAGCAATAAGTAGCAGCTTCGGAATCTGACACCGGAGCTTCCTGGCTGTGAAGCCTGAATTCGAAGCATTGCATCACAGAATTTGAGCTTTTATATAAAACAATGAAGATAGAAATGGAAACGTAATTATATTGTGCTGGTCTGCTCTGGACCAGGGGTGTAGAGGATTCTCAGTATACTCAGAGTAAGGAGGGAGGTAGCCCTTCGGCTGTGAAAGGCCCACCACACACAGTGTGAAGCACTTTCAAGCAAGGGCTTTGTGAATGTTTCTGCTGTCAACCCATTTGTCTTTGTTAGCCCTTTTCCATTTTTAATACATTGTAAAAAGTATCCTTATGTGGTGGGTACTAATATCCCATTTTATATAAAGAAACTTAGGTACAGGAAAATAAAATGGAATGCCCAAATTTCACTAATGAGAATCTAGGTGGAGTCAGGCCCCAAATTCAGATACGTCTAACTCCCACATATACACTCTTAGTTACCACTAGAAGGCTCAATGGACTGCCATAGGACTTACTTGTAGTTAGCAGGGGCTAAACCAACTAGGGATCTGGGGAATGGAATGAGTGGGGTGCATCCTTTTAATGAGATCATCTATGCCTTTAGAAATACCAACAAAACTTGCAGCTCTTCTAAAAATAAAAACCCAGTGCAGTGGCCTCCAGAGATCTGTTCTACAATGGGTCCCTAAGTACGGAGGATACACAGCAGATTAACGGCACAGTCAAGTCTGTTTTTTACCACTCCAGTCTGGACTTGAGCATGAGATGACCTTTGTTAGTGGGACATTACCAAGCATAATAAACAGACTTTAAATGCTTCGTGGAACCCTGAAATGACCAGGAACAACCCAAAAACTAGTCGGAGAATGAAGGACGGAGAAGCAAGGCACCTGGACCAGCATCCTGCCCACTGCCAGGCACGTGAGTGGGCCCATCCTCAAGGGTCTAGCCACCAGCCAATCCATCGGACACCCACAAGCACACAGATAAGGACTCCGGGACAAAGAGCTCAACTGACTCACCCGAGGTCCATCCCTCAACAGTAAGTTTCCTCCCTTGCTTATTCTGAGATCCTGGAGTCAGTGAGCATGGCCCATAGTCTCAGTGCTTTGGAACCTAACACTGTCCCTGAGGAAAGCTATGCAACTCTAGAGAAATGACTCTCAGAGTCCCCTTCCCCAGAAGAATGATAATTTTCATGACAAGACTAAGAATGAGGTGGAGACAAAGTTTTGTTCTGTTTTTTTTTTCCTTATTAGTTTGTTGTTGTTTTTAGTTTGTCTTTTTTCTATTTGGGGGGGGGGGGAGAGAGAGAGAGAGAGAGAGAGAAAACATGAAGTTGGGTGAGTAGGATCTGGGAACAATTTGGGAGAAAAAAGAATATGATCAAAATATATTGTATGAAAAACTTAAAAAATTAATGCTAAAAATCTGTACTATTAGAAGAAAGAGGAGGGGCCTATGGCAGAGCAGAGATGTCGCTCATGAGCTCTGCCATGTTTTGTGCTGTATGGTGTCAATGGTCAGTGCTGTATTATATTGTCTAGCCTCATTGCTACTGAATGGACCCATCAGGAGCTAGGTTCACCGGGACAGTGGCTGGCTCATAAAGTTCCCTTGGTGTATCACAGTCTGATTGCATCCATAGAGAAAGTCACATAAGCATCAACCTATAATGAGGTCCAGAATATCTCCCCTCTCAGGTGGTGCTTGGATAGTGGGAAACAGAAGGTGAAGCCTTGCACACTCTTCCCTAGACAAAAGCATGCAATTTCTGCTTTACAAGCTTGCTGCATACTTGGTATTTCAAGGTCACAGAGGAGGGGAGGGCACCCCTCTAGACCTGCCTGAGCACCAGAAGCAGCCGAAGACAGCCTGTCCAGGTGGACAAGCAGGTGTGTCTGGGTCTTTAATCATGCCACAGGCAGAAAAAAGGTCAATGAACTGAGTCAAGCCAGTTCAGGAGTCTGGACCAATCCGTCATTCTTGCTGCCAACAGACCTTCTTGGAATAGCACCCAGAACACCACTGCAGTCAGGCTGCCAAATCCTATGCATGCAGACGGTGGGGAGCAGTTTCTGCTCTCCCCATGCCTAAAGCAAGAAAGGTCTGCGTTCTTCCATTCATACAGAGAAGGGTTATTCCTTGTGCTACCCATGAAGCCTTCACACGAAAATCTGCCAGATGGTCAATAGAAAGCCTGTTGATTCTCTAGACTTCTTGCTCTGATCTTGCTGCCCACACACATGCACAGGAGTAGTCATTGCTGCCGTAGTCATCATCATCATCATTGTAAAAAGATCTTGCACCAAACACTGTTATAGGAGGTTTCAGAGATATTTATGTATTTGTCACTCAAAACAATGCTGTAAAGTAATGGCTACTATTTTACCCATTTTTTTCAGCTGAAGAATTTAAGAGATTTAAAATAACTATCTCAAGGTTATACAGGTTTATATCTAGGAGCGCTGAATCTATATTCTATTCTATAGCCTATAGTTTTAACCAGTGTACAATACTGCTTTTCTAGGGTTCCTCTAAGAGGCCATCTATCCCCACTCTTTAACATGGGATAAGCATACGAACTCTGATCTCTGGGAGCAGATACATGTATTAGGGTCCTCCAGATAAGCAGAGCCAAGAGGAGAGATGTAGCTATAGATATACAGATTGGCTGTGTGAATCGGCTCATATGACAACAGAAGCTGAGAAATCCCACGATCTGTCATCTGTAAACTGGAGAATTAAAGGGCCAGTAGCACATTTCCATCAAAGGCAAGTCCAGAGGCCAGAGAGGCAGAAGAGCCACAGTGTACATCCTGAACCAAATCTGAAGGCCTCAGGCCTGAGAGCATTGACTCTGAGGGGCAGAGAAATACAGATGTCCTAGTTCAAACTCAGAGTGGACTCACCTTTTGCCTGCCTTTTTCTGCTACCTGGGTCTTCAACAGACCAAATGCTGCCCAGCCATACAGATGACTTGAACACTAAGTTCTTCTGGAAAACCCCTCAAAGACCCACCTAGAAATTGTTTTATCAGCTCTCAGGGCATCCCTTAATCCAGGCAAGATGATACTTGAAAAAAAAAATCAACCATTGTAAGACCATTCTGTCTAAACTTGGTATCTACCTCTTTGAATTACACTTAATTTCAAAATAAATAACAATGAAGTCATAATTGCACTTAACTACCATTAGACCTGAATGAACCACGAACTGATCTCGTCCCTGGGAAATGAGGTAAGGGCCTTGAGACCTGATTACTCTTCTCTCGATATTCTGTTCTTAAATATTGAGATGTAAAAATCAACAACTTAAGTACTGATGTGAAGTCACTATATCTAATCTTACAAGCCAAAAGACTCTGAGGAAGAAGGAAAAAGATACTTGTATAGCAGAGGCTCATCGATACACAAAATACATTCATAACAAGATACACATGGTGGCTGCAGTCTTCATTGCTAGAGCTGGTTGCAAGGTTGTAGGTGCTGCTTGCTTGTAACTTTGCTCATTCCATGGTCCCTCAGCTGTGACTCAAGTACCTCAGCTGATGGTGGTTCTTTGCCAGATACAGTGGTCTAAACCTTCATTTCTGAAGGGTCTGGGCCATGTGTGAATTCCTGTCTCAGTCGGGCTACTTAAAGATTTCTGTAGTCCCTGTCTTAGTCAGGGTTTCTATTCCTGACTAAGAAGTTGGGGAGGAAAGGGTTTATTGAGCTTACACTTCCATACTGCTGTTCATCACCAAAGGAAGTCAGGACTGGAACTCAAGCAGGTCAGGAAGCAGCAGGAGCTGATGCAGAGGCCATGGATGGATGTTTCTTACTGGCTTGTTTCTCCTGGCTTGCTCAGCTTGTTTTCTTATAGAGCCCAAGACTACCAGCCCACAGATGGTACCACTCACAAGGGGCCCTCCCCCCTTGATCACTAATTGAAAAAATGCCTTACAGCTGGATCTCATGGGGGCATTTTCTCAACAGAAACTCCTTTCTCTGTGATAATTCCAGCTTGTGTCAAGTTGACACAAAAGCAGTCAGTACAATTGACCGCTTGTCAATTTGACACACAAATACATCACTATTAAGCCTCAACCCTTACTTTCTATTCATCCCCAAGATCTAAATAACTTTAAAATTCCCACAGTCTTTGCAAATTCTTACATATCAAAATTTCAATCCCTTTAAAAATATCCAAAATCTCTTAGAATTCAAAGTCTTTTACCATTAGAAGTCTCTTAACTGTGGGCTCCACTAAAATACCTTCTTCCTTCAGGAGGGAAAATATATCAGGGCACAGTTACAATCAAAAGCAAAATCAAACTCCAATTGTCCAATGTCTGGGATCCACTCACGGTCTTCTGGATTCCTCCAAGGGCTTGAGTCACTTCTCCAGCTCTGCCCTTTGTAGCACACACCTTGTGTTCTAGGCTCCAGATGCCTGTACTCCACTGCTGCTGCTGTTCTTGGTGGTCATCTCATGGTACTGGCATCTCCAAAACACTGCTGTCTTCCTCTGCAACTAGGCTTTACCAACAGCCTCTCATAGGCTCTCTTCATGGTGCTAAGCCTCACCTCCTTTGCATGACCCCTTCGGTCCTGGGCCATCAATTGCAACTGAGGCTGCACCTTCACCAATGGCCTTCTGCGGCCTCTCACAGCACCCGGTCTCAACTCCTTTGCATGACCCCTTCAGTCCTGGGCCATCAATTGAAACTGAGGCTGCACCTTCACCAATGGCTTTCTGAGGCCTCTCACAGTGCCCAGGTCTCAGCTGTTCTTCATGACTCCTTCATGCCTTCAAAACCAGTACCACCTGGGTGACTCTTACACATTACCAAGTCCAGCCAAAGCACAAGGTACAACCTTGGCTATCTCTGAACTGCAGCCTCTGTGCTCTCAGAAAACACTTCTCAGAAGATTTCACCTCAGTGATGCTGGTCTCTTCCCAATCACAGCCAATTTCACAGTTCCAGCTAACCAGCATCAATAGTCCCAGAAATTCAATGGTTTTGCTTTAGTAGTTCTGGTATCTTGTTAATCACAGCTGATTTCTTCAGCCCAACTAACCAAAACCACAGAATCCTAAATCAAACTAGCAATGGCCCTGATAAGAGTCTTTGATCTTCCCTGTGAAATTCCATCTTCTGCACTGTTCTCAACATTATCTTCCAAGCTCCTACACAACATCCCACAAAGCTCTTAACATCAAATGGATCTTCTAGCCCAAAGTTCCAAAGTCCTTCCACAGTCCTCCCCAAAACATGGTCAGGTTGTCACAGGAATACCCCACTTTGCTGGTACCAATTTGTCAGGATTTCTATTCCTGCACAAACATCATGACCAAGATGCAAGTTGGGGAGGAAAGGGTTTATTCAGCTTACACTTCCATGCTGCTGTTCATCACCAAAGGAAGTCAGGACTGGAACTCAAGCAGGTCAGGAAGCAGCAGGAGCTGATGCAGAGGCCACGGAGGAATGCTGGTTACTGGCTTGCTTCCTTCCCCTGGCTTGCTCAGCTGGCTTTCTTATAGAACCCAAGACTACCAGCCCACAGATGGTATCACCCACAAAGGGCCCTCCCCCCTTGGTCACTAATTGAGAAAATGCCTTACAGCTGGATCTCATGGGGGCATTTTCTCAACTGAAACTCCTTTCTCTGTGATAACTCCAGCTTGTGTCAAGTTGACACAAAACCAGCCAGTACAGTCTGTAAGCACAAGTCATGTTGATGCTCTAAGAAAACCCCTGTGTCTCAAGCACATTTTTCTTTTCACCCTGTGATGATTTGTATATGCTCAGGGAGTGGCACTGTTAGAAGGTGTGGCCTTGTTGGAGGACGTGTGTCATTGTGGGGGTGGACTTGGAGACCTTCTTCCTAGCTGCCTGAGGATGCCCAGTCGGTTCCTGGCTTCCTTTAGATGAAGATGTAGAACTCTCAGCTCCTCCCACACCACGCCTGCCTGGATGCTGCCATGCTCCTGCCTTGATGACAATGGACTGAACCTCTGAGCCTGTAAGCCAGCCCCAATTAAATGTTGTCCTTTCTAAGACTTGCCTTGGTCATGGTGTCTGCTCACAGCTGCAAAACCCTAAGACACCCCCTCTATACAGAACCCCTCCTTTAATTCAGCAAGTTCCATTATTCCCATCCTGGCTCATTGGCTCAGAGGCAGAGGAAACCCAAAGTAGGACCATCAGTGTTGTGCTGTGGAACAATTTCTCCCTGAAGAGCTAAGGTTTCTATGCTATCAAAGGACAATGTCTTGGAGCTAGGAACCCACATGTTTGCAGATGGGTCACTAGGAGTGATTGTGAATGGACCACTCTAATTACAACCAGAGAGTGACAGGCTCTTGGCCATCAGGGAACCAGCCTGAACTGATGCTAATTTTGAGAATCCTTACAGCCACTTGAGAACCTTGTCTCAATTCCAGAAATTCCAGAGTCTGAATTTCTAGTCATCTAGAATCATTCTTGGCACAAAACTTCCTGTTTGGGTCTGATTGGGCTACCAAACTCAAACAAGTGACTTTTAAACCACAAAAATTGTATTTCTTATGGTTTTAGAAGCCAAGAAGTCCAAGGTCCAAGAAATGGCAGACCAAGTGTCTGGTGAGAACCCACTTCTTTTTACATTGCTAGTGCCTTGGTGTACCTCACATGATGGAGGGGGGGTGAGACATCTCTCTAGGGTCCTTTCCCTAAAGGCATGGATGCCATCCATCCATGAAGGCTCCTCATTCTTGACCTGATCACAACCTAAAAGTTTTGTCTCTGATGTCAGAGGGTTAGAATTTCAGCATGAATTTGGAGAGAGACAAAGCATTCAGACCATCACAGCACATGACTACAGCCTGCCAATCAGCACAGCCCACTCTTCTGTCCACTGTGACCTATGGTCACTGGAGTGGCTGTGCTGATAAAGGAGGAAAGGCAAGGTGTCACCGCCTTCTTGTTCTCATGTTAGAAAACTCTTCCTAAAAATAAATCAAACATGGAAATACTGAGCCAAGAAGTGGAGAAGGAGAATCCTGAGAGCTCCATTGAGACATCCTGACTTATCATGCAAGTAGCAGGCATGTCCACCGTCTAGCATTAGTGGTGGCAGAAGGAAGGAAGCTAGGGGCTGAGAATGGCTGTTGTGAAGAAAACCAACAAAAACCCCAAACTCCAGACAAACTTACACCAAGCTCTTTGCCCTAGCCTCAGACCAATCATCTTCTCATTGACTTATTATCAACTTTAAATTGACTTATCTTTACTTAACCTAAATAACTTTCCTTAGATAGGAATTTTTACATCCAAATCAGATTAAAATCATTACTAAATTTGTTTTCTCAACTAAAATATATCACGAGTAAAAGAAAAATACTCATCTTTTTGCCTAAAAGTATCTCCTGTCCCACCTGCAATAGTCATACTGTGATCATTTGTTGGTTTCTTTTGTTTGTTTTTGAAACAGGATCCCACAATGTAGCCCAGGCTAACGTGCACCTCACAACCCCAGATTTGTGAGTTTGGGCTACAGTGTGTTATGCTGTGCCCTAATGGCAGGATCACACATCCTCCCCGATCTTGTGGATCCTGATAGTAAGACCTCCCAGCAAAGGACTAGAAAACGTACTGGAAAAGTGCCCTTTTATGGGCACACTAGTGAGTGAGTTGTGTCCATTGGGTTCCAGGCCTTAATGTCAAGGTAAAACCACTAAGCAAGAGAGGACCTAGATTCCCTCTCCAGTCAAGTCCCATCTCCACTTCCCCCAGATGAAAGCAAACCTATCAAAGTGACTGTGAGCCAGGAAGAGAGGCCACCACCAGGTACTCACATCAGAGGCTGGGCCCTTGTCCGCACCAGGGCAGGAGAACGTGACAAATTCATGGCAGCGCTTGTGTACAACAAAGCAGCAGACTGCAGAAGAAAGCACAGGGGAGACAAAGAAGGAAGAAGCTGTCAGGTTGCTCCAGATGAAGACATCATGCAAAAAAATAACATCAGCTTTTACTTCATGACATCCTGCACAAATATTAGATGTCTAAGTTAAGTAGGGGGTTGGGAGACAGCTGAGTGAATAAAATACTCAGCACATAATTGTGAAGACTGATGTTTGATCCCCAGACCCCACTTGGCCTGTAAGGTTGCCCCCTTTAATCCCAGTAGCCCTCAGGAGGCAGAGATGGGATCCCTAGGGTCAGCTATCTAGCCAGACTAGAAAAAACTGACTAGCTCCAGATTCAAAGACAGAGACCTCTGCCTCAATAAAGAAAGTGAAGAGCAACTGAGGAACACAGGGTATGTCAACTTTGGGCTTACACACACACACACACACACACACACACACACACACACACACTCACCTTTACCTGCCTCCACTGCACACATACATATGCCAACATGCACACACACAGGCTCACCACACACAGTTGTATACACATGGAAAATTAATTTAGCTAGTGTGCTAAGAATCATATATATCCCAAGTTATAGCCCTTTGAAGATCACTTAGAGTGCCTGCCTAGTCTTTTATTGGTTTGGAAATAGGATGCTGATTTTTAGCTCAAGTACCAGATGAAATCGTTTGCTGATATTCAGGTCCATAATACATAAGAAACGTGTGTGTTTAAGCATCAGACTCCTACCTGGAAGGATGATTGGAACCGGAAGGGTGTGGAGGAACAGTGAGAAAGAATGGCAGAGGCGTGCTCCTCTCACCAGATCAGTGTCAAATCAGTGTAGGAGTAGAAGAAACAGGCTCCAAGCTGGGGGCGGAGCCTGCCTAGCATGCTGGAAACTCTGGGATGAAGAGGAGGAGGGAGCAGCACAGGGAGGAAGGAGGAAGATGAAAGAGAGGGCAGGAGAAAGGGGAAAGAGGTGGAGAGGGAGAAGAGGAAAGAGGAGGAGGAGGAGGAGGAGGAGGAGGAGGAGGAGGAGGAGGAGGAGGAGGAGGAGGAGGAGAAGGGCCCAGAAGGTGGAGGAAAACAGAGGGGAGTGGAGGAGGAGGAGGAGGGGTTGTAAACATGGAGGAGGAGGAGGAGAAGGCCTCAGCATCGCTTGTCATTTGCAACCAAACACATAGTAACATGCATCTGAAACCCCGTGAGTTCAAGGCATCTGTGATACAGCTTCAGTATCTGAGGATACCATGGCATGAGGGACAGCCAGAGTACATACGTAATAAAACACACATTTTGCAGTGTTATTTCTCAGATCTTTATATCCTCTAGACTCCTGGGCTCCTAGAGGACGGTCTACATTAGGGACCAGCTCAGAGCTCTTGTAAAGCATATGTTCAACAAACAGAGCAGTAAATTCCAAAGTACTTATAGAGATGTGATTGTGTGGACCTGTCATCACAGTGTCTGAGAACATTTGTCACGGGATCGTCTTAACGGGATTCTACTACAAAATCACAGGAAGTCCAAATGCCAGGAACTAGTTAGTTGGTGTTACCTGGAGGCAGTTACTATTCCCTCCTGCAAGTCCCCAGAACACCAGCAGCTGCACACAAAAACCAATAAGGAGTCTCCAACAAGTAAAAGACAAAGGAAGGAAAAGACAAGGAGAAAATAAGAGGAGAAACTTACCTCCAAAGAAATATAAGAAACATCTTGACATACTTGAATCCTAATTTTGAGTAAACCAGCAATATTAAAAATCCACCAAGACAATGGGGAAAATGGATCTATTCACTTGGTTTTTATGATACTAGGCAATTATCTTTACTGATATTAGAGAACCGATGCCTTTGGTATGATATGGCATGGTGATTATTCTAACAGCATCTTCATCTTTCAGGGCTACAATGGATAAACTAATTCAGCTCAAAGTAATTCAGTATGCTCGGGAGGATGATAGATTTTTAAAAAAAGGAAGGAAGGAAAAAAAACAAAAAGGAAAGAAAGCTAATCATTATGACTCATTAAACGTTCCTGATGGACACATGAGAATTTAATGCCAATGTCTTCTTTTTTATATATGCTTGATTCGTCTATAAAATATAACTTTAAGACAGAGACCGAACAGAGAGAGGCTAACACACAAAACACGGAATGGGAGGGGCTACAGCGCTGGGTGTGCTGCAGCCCGTGCTCCCCAGAGAGACTTGCACACTGAAGAACCGCATACAAGACTGGCTTAAGTGTGTTAGCAATTATGATGGGGACGGCTGGCCAGAAGGCTCTGCGGGAACGGCACTTAGTGGACAGGCCTGACAGTCTCAGCTTAATCCCCACAACTCCTGGAGGAAAGAACTGACTCTTGAGATTTGTCCTCTGACAAGTACACACACAAACTCACACACACTCATAAACACACCACACACACCACACATACATACATGCACTCACACACACACATGAACACACATGCACATATCTCACACACATACACACACCACCCCTCACACACTTACACACACCACACACACTTACATGCATACACTTAACACACACACTCACACCACCCCTAACACACACACCCTACACATATTCACACACACACACCCCACCCCTCACACACTCACCACATACACTCAAATGCACATGCACGCACACACATACCACACACACACACTCGCATGTATACACACTCAACACACTCTCACACACACACACACACACACACTCACATGCACAGACACACACCCAACTCACTCACTCACTCACACACACACACACACACACACACACACCATACACACACACACTCACATGCACGGACACACACCCAACTCACTCACATACACACACACACACACACACACACACACACACACACACACACAGCATGATGACACATGTGTTTAAGAATTAAGATTGGGGGTGACACTCAAGGGCAGAACATTCTCCCAGCATGTATAAGACTCAAACACCGTAAATATTAACAATAACAAAAATGAACATTAAAGATAAAACAAGATCAAACATTCCATATACAGCTTTCAAAGCAGTGTAAGGAAAACTAGTGTAAAGAAGACCTTTCAGGTTCACTTGGACAGACAACCAGCTGGGGACGCTCTCCATTTCCCCAGTCATGCATGAGGATGTTTTAAAATCTACATTCAATGCCATTTCTACTTAAGCTCTTTAGTTTACCCATAATATTTTGCAGTCTGGTGAGCATTGGACTCTACTCCTCCCATAGGTGCCCAGTTGTCCCTGCAGCCTTGATTGAATAATTCTGTCCTTCTGCATGGATTTCTAATGCTAAGTTTATTAAGTGTTCAATAATTATATACACTGAGCTTGCCTTCAGGCCTTGAGCTTTGTCCCCTGATCTGTCGTGAAGTATGGTGACAAGGGGGTCAATCACAGCAGCTTTAGAGCGCATTGTGCCCACACCGGGCCCTCTCATTATCCCTGTTTTCAGTATTTCCTTAGCTATTACTGTGGGTTTATCCTTCCAAGTGAACCTCAGAAGCAGTTTATCAAGGTTCTTAAAATACCAATGGAGATTAGAGCCACACTAAGTCAATCCCCGTTCTCCAAAAATAAAATAAAAACAAAGTAATTGGGACTTTCATTGAACTGGCTTTACATTTTCAAAATTAAAATTCAAGATAGCTGACACTTTTACAAAAACAAGTCACTCCTCCAGGAATTGATTGTTCCCTTGTTAAAAATTCTTGTTTTGCATCTCCCAGAGAGCCCTTCACTCTCGCCACACTGTCCCTACGCAGTGCCTACAGGGGACCATCTGAGGGACCCCTGTTTTAACGTGCTTCTTCCTGTGGTTTCCAACTGGCTGCTCATTATAGATAGTGGAGTAGTACAATCCCACTGTGAGGCTTTGTAGCCTTTCCAAAACTCATAACCATTGGTCTGTGTTTTTAGTTGCCTTCAGAGTCCTACCTAGAAAATTGTATTAAACCAAGTAATCATATTTTCCTTTTCTCCTTTCTCATATATATGCCCCTCCTCCCCCTTATCGTATTTCTATCTCTAGAGCTGTCAGAGCACCAGGAAATAAAGGGCCGATAGCTGTCCTTTCCGGCCAGCATCACCCCTCCCCCTCCTTCTAGGAGTCCCTCACAATCAACAAAGTTGCTTTCATGACTCCCCAGAATGACTTTTAGTTTGTGTTTATAATTTCTTGGAAATTGCCCGTGTATTTACAATGTAGCATCTTATCTGGCACATCTTTGTTTTTGTTTTTTGGGTTTGTTTGTTTTTTGTTTTTTGTGGTTTTTTTTTTTTTTTTTTTTTGGTTTTTCGAGACAGTGTTTCTCTGTGTAGCCCTGGCTGTCCTGGAACTCACTCTGTAGACCAGGCTGGTCTTGAACTCAGAAATTCACCTGCCTCTGCCTCCCAAGTGCTGGGATTAAAGGCATGCGCCACCACTGCTCGGCTTATTATTTTATTTTTAATGTATTTCTTTTTGGTACTAGTGGTAGAACAGAGGGCCACTTCCATACTAAATAACTACTGTACACTGATATCTCTCTCTCTTTCCCTCTCTCTCTCTCTCTCTCTTTCTCTCTCTCTCTCTCTCTCCCTCCCTCTCTCTCCCTCTCTCTCCCTCTCTCTCCCTCTCTCTCCCTCTCTCTCTTTCCCCACCTCCCTCTCTCTCTTTCCCCACCCCTGTGTA
The DNA here is from genome assembly GCA_028551405.1 of Uromys caudimaculatus. NCBI lineage: Eukaryota > Metazoa > Chordata > Mammalia > Rodentia > Muridae > Uromys > Uromys caudimaculatus. The sequence goes on from CM052703.1 coordinate 74,575,031, forward strand.
TGTGTGGTATACATATGCATACACGGATACACAGACTTGTGGAGACTGGATGTCAATGTTGAATATCTTCCTCAGTAGCTCTCTACTTAGTTAGTTAGTTAGTTAGTTAGTTAGTTAGTTAGTTAGTTAGTAAGTTGGTTAGTTGGTTGATTAGTTAACTAGCTAGCACTGATTCTGCTAGGTTAGGGGCTACCACTCTCCAGGGATCCACCTGCCTCTGTCCCCAAGTGCTGGGGCTACAGATATGAACTACCAAGCCTGGCTTTTACGCATGTGCTGCTGATCTGAACCAAAGTCTTCTTGCTTCTTCAATAAGCAGTTTGCCAACGGAACCATTTCCCCAACCTCTTTTTATTTTGAGACAGGTTTTCACTATGCTGCCCTCTCGGGCCTTGACCATTTGAATCTAGTGTGTTCTGGTATGTTATCTGGTCTCCCTGTGCTTCTGTTTCCTCTCTGAAAGTTGGCAGTGAGGAAGCAGTTCCCATATCAGGGTGGCTTTGTTCACCCTCAGAGCAGTGTTATCTAAACCTCAAACAACCAACAAATACCGGCTCTCGTCACACGCGGCCCCCGGAGCTGCTTGGACAGACAATCCAGGTAATTCATTGCCATTCATCCTCAGTAGAAACCGAAAGATCTTTTCAGGTCAAAACTATTCTTTTAAGTACAGTTTTGGCTGGACTTACGTTTTATATTTAATGTCATTATTAAGTTTCTAAGTGGTCCATCATTATGGTATGAATGTCTTCTTTGATCTGAAATGAATTGGAAAGTTTCTTCCCCCATTTTCAAGTAGAAATTTTATTCTAGAACCTTTTTCCAAACCTTCCAAAGCTTGAGTCAGGACCTTCTTCTTCCTCATCCTTCTGTCAGGGCACCAGGAAGAACTAGTACATCCCCTCCAAGTTTCCTAGTGGCTGCTGCAGCTCCCGGTGTCAACACTGATACTCACTGGTAGCCAGTAAACAAAGTCTGGTGCATGAAGGACCAAAGGAATGAGCCACAGAAAGAGAAGGAAGCACAACCACATCGTGGTAGAGGTGGCTCCTGAGTGGTTCTTCCAATTAGCACAAAAATAAACGATCCGGCCCAGTGAGGAGGAACCAATAGGCCGAGTGACCTGAGTGGCCTGTCCCTCTCCCCAGCTGCTGGGGACAGACTTTGGAAGCTGGGGAGCTGCAGGGAAGGTAACTCCCTTAAGTGGCTTGTTTCTCCAAAGTTGTGCAAATCAAATTCCCCATTAACTAAAACAGGCTTTTAAAGAGGACTAGGGCTGCCTATTTTAAGAAACAAACTAAATCTCTCTGTGATACAAATAAACACCCCCTCATTTCTGTTTGGCAAATTCAGGGGCAGACTAGCTTTTCTTTAAAAAAGAGGCATTTTTTTCAGAGTTGCTGAATGTGCCAGGTCCCACTTCCACACAGGTAGCTGGAGGAAGCCAAGAATCCCTACATGATCCATGCTGTGTTTAATTACTCCTCGCTGTCCTGGGTGGGAAAGCCTGCAGCCTGGCACCCTCCCAACCCAGTCTAGAGACCTGTGTAGATTACTCGGTGAAATTACAAACACAAATGCCTCTGAGCTAGGTAACTGATAAGAACACCCAGAGAAAGGTAGGACAAACATGTGTAAAGGGGACTTGCGACTCAGCCTCAGTAAGGATCGAGAAAGGTCCCCAGCTCCACCCATGTCCACATTTTGCTTGTTGTACATGAAAGGCCATGAAGGCTAATATACTACCTCCGAAGCAAGATGCTTATGTCCCAATCAGAGGAACCCAACTGTTACCTTACTGGAGGAAAATGGCCTTTGCAGATGTGATTAGGCTAAAGGCTCTGCAGAGGGGAGAGACACTGACTTTCTGGAGAGGGCTCAATGGAACCACAGACTCCTGTTATGAGGAGGCAGAAGGGTCAGTCAGAGAATGAGTTCTGATGGTGGAAGCACAGGTTGGTGTGGTGTTCTTGTGGGAAGGAACGTGACCAAGGGATGTGGGTGGCCCATAGCAGTTGGAAAATGCAAGGAACAGAGTGTCCCCTCCAGTGTCCCATGAGGAAAGCAGCCAGCTGACACCTTGACTTTAGTCCTAACAAAGCCATTTTTAGACTTTGACCTCAAGAGCTGTAAGACACTAACTACCATTTTAGGCACCTGTGTGCCCATGAATGTGTTACAACAGCTTGAGGAAACCAATACACTAGCTAAGAATTAGAAGCATGTGATGGATTCTATAAACACCCGAAGCAGAGACACTTCCAAGGGACCTCTGAGGGGTAACTGTCCCAGGAAAGTGCCGAGTCTGCAATTCTATTCCACGCCCAACACCCACTTCTAAGCACGGTTATACTTAGAATAGAAAGTACAGAGGGATTCGGTTTTATTCTTCATTTTAATTTTGACTTCCCGCTTCTATCCAGTTCTCACTGGATCAATGGTATAAAATTAGCATCCTTGGGTGTCCATTCATGCTTCATATTTCCTATCAATGTGAGATAGAAATCCCTACATTAGTTGAGGCTAGCTATGGTGGGAGAAGACAAGAGGCCTTGAGTACTGAGAGACCTTGAGTTCTTCCCTAGGTTCTCACCTCTCTCAGGATGTCCCAAGCCTGCCAGCCCTCAAGCAGGAAGGCTACCATTGGCACAGATATCAATCACATCTCAGGAACCAGGCGAATCTCAGCTTAAACCTCCAACTGACTGCCCATAAGCTGGAGGCTATAAACATGTATTTTGTACTTCTCTGAGCCTCAATTCCCTTTTCCAAAATGGAAGTAATAATAATACCGGCTCTTATGACACTATTAATGATACTCTGCTATGCTTGCAGACAGGAGTCTAGCTTAACTGTCTCCTGAGAGGCTTCATGCAGCAGAGGATGGAAACAGATACAGAGACCCACAGCCAAACATTAGGTGGAACTTGGAGAGTCTTTTAGAAGATTAGGGGATAGAACTGCGTGAGCCAGAAAGGTCAAGGATACCACAAGAAGACCTACAGAGTTAACTAACATGGGCCCAGGAGGCTCACAGAGTCTGAACCACCAACCAAAGAGCATACAGCCTTCCCCATTTGTAAAAGATGTGCACTTGCTCTTCATGTAGGTCCCCTAACAACTAGAGTGGGACCTGTCTCTGACTCTGTTGCCTTCCATTGGATCCTTTCCCTTCCTGGACTGCATGGTTTGGCCTTAGCAGGAGAGGATGTGCCTAGTCCTGCTGGGACTAGATGTCCTAAGGTGGGGTGGTACCCAAGGAGGGCTCCCCTTCTCTGTGAAGGGGTGAGGGTAATAGTGGAAGGATTTATAAAGGTGCAACAGGGAGGGGGCTGCAATTAGGATGTAAAGTGAATAAAATAAATAAATTATTGAAAATTATACCTGCTTTTCTAATACCATTAGAAAGCTCAAATGATAACACGTGTTTCAAGGGCTTGGTGGAACAGGGCATCTGGCTTGCAGTTGTCAGCACACAGGTTTTGCTTGACTTGAGGATCTTGGTTTGTTTGGGAAAGATTGCCCTTACCTTCTAGGTCAGAGATGAACTCTAGAGCCCAAGATGAAGTAGGGCTCCTCCCTCCCAGCTGAAATACAACAGCCTGGTCCATGTTCTCCCAATACCTGGCCTCACTGGCATTAAGAAGGACTCAGCAGCCATATGTGATGGTACATACCTAGAGTCCCAGAGCCTGAAAGGCTAAAGCAGAAGGATTTCTAGTTTGAGACGAGCCTGGGATACACAGCAAGATGTCTGTCTGGAGGAGGGGGAAGGAAAGAGGGTAAAAGAGAGGGAAGGAGAGAGGAAGGGAGGAAGAGGGAGAGAGGGAGAGAGATAGAAAGAGACTGGTCTTCACATGTGTGTCTGTGAAACCTGAGACTTAATTGAACTTTTGCCCGATGGCAGCCCTGAGAAGGATCTTCATTCTATCCCCAGGGAGACTGATGCTCACAGGTCATTTGCCCAAGGTCGTTCAGCTAGTGATTGGTATCACTCTATTGGAAACTCGGCCTGCCCTCCTCGGGAGCCCACACATCCGACTAGTGCAGGAACACGTGTGTTTGTCATTCATCTCTCTGTTCCAAAAGAGCTTCTCCCCCGCTCTGCTCACTTACTGAAGCCCACTGATTCTTCCTGCGCAACATCCTTTGCAGCAGCTCCTTCTGCCTGCGCGTTCCCCACTGGCTCCCCCTTAGCTGCCCTCAGTAACTCAGAGAGGGCGGCTTGGTAATAAAGCCTCGGCTGGGCTCCCCAGAGCCTCATCAGTCTGTCTTGATATCTCATCTCTGTGAGCCAAAGTTTCCATAACCGTAGAAGAGATAGGACTGCAATGCCACATAATTGTCAAGAAATCTAAATGAGATGTCATGTGTGAATGTGAAGCAGCAGGGGACAGAATAAAATATTCTCTTAAGAGAGATTCATTGACTTTCTTCCAGAATTGGGGCGGGGGGGTGGGTTTCAGAGCACAAGCTCTGTAGCCAAACAGTCTGGACCAGGTACCGTGACTTAGCCAAATGGCCTGGACCAGGTACCATGACTTATCAGCTCTGTGACCTTGAAGATGCTCATTAATGTTGCTCTGGCCTGTAAAATACGGGCGATAATTCTGCCTTTTACAACAGAGTTGCTATGAGGATTCAGTGAGTTCATCTTGACTCAGTGTGTGGACACAGTCACTTCCTACTAAAGGTCAAGCGTTGTCAATTACATCCCCGCTCACTTCCTCCCACTCCACACAGCCTACACACTTATAGAAAACTCACCGGCTGATGACCCAGCCTTGGTATATCACTTCCCTGCTCTGACCAACCACTCTGCCTGTGGTCTTAAAGCTATGTCATCCAACATGGTGGCAACTAACTCCAAAGGTGGGGGGGGGGGGGACTATAAAAATCTAAAGCAACTAAATAAAACTTAAAATCTGCTCATCATGCTTGCTAGCTACGTTTCTAGTGCTTAACAACTCATGTGGTTAGGAGGTCTTGTATTGGGCTAATATAGATGCAAGGCACAGTTGCCACTGTAAACATCTCCGTGTATGGGAACAGCCTAAGGGATAATGTACAAGCATCAAGCCAGGCTTCCAGCCATGGTTAATCACTGTGGAGCTTAGCTCTTTTCTCCTCTTGCCCTGCTGCCTTACATTCCTGCCAGGCCAATGACAGCCACATGTGATTACTGATTGCATATGTCGCTATTACAGGTATTTGTCCCATCAAACGTATCTGCACCAACAGCCTATCGCATGCAGTCCACAGATGAAAAAGAAGGCAGGAGAACCTGTCCTTTAAGCAGCAGACTACAGGCCAGACTGGAACAGAAACAGCACATTATCCAAAAACAATTCTCTCAGCATCCCAGTAGGGCAGGTGATGGTTTGCTCATCTTACTACCTTGATGCAGGAGTTGCAAGCTCAGATGTTTGCAAAGGCCAGGCGTTCTGGCTAAGTGAAGTCAGCCTGGGACACGGCCAGACTGGGCTGAACTGAGAAATACAGGTCTTTCCAAACCACACTTGGCTGCAAACAAGGGTGCTCTGGGTTCATGAATGCTGATGCCAGAGAGTATCTCTGCTAAGCTTTATGGAAGCAAACACATTAGGATTGATGTATTTGCAAGCCAGTTTACAGGCTCTGCCTTAGCTGCTTATTCTAGCTCAGGCATCTCCACCTCAGGCAATATGTTCCCGGAGCAGACAGAGCCCAAGCAGGGGACAGGAAGAAGGCCATGCGGCTGTGAAGAGGAGTAATTGGATCGTATAATTCTTAATTTTAAAAGGCATGAATGAATGGATGGATGGATGATGAATGATTCAACAAGTTGGCTCATTTGGTTACCTTCACACTCAGAAACCGAGCATCACAGCTGAGTCAAGAGGATGCAGCTGAGGCTGTGGCTGCCTAATGCTGTGTGTGAGTGTGTGAGGGCAGGAGGCTGCCCTCACCCTAATAAGCCATAGAAGTTCAGAGGTCTTCCCTGTCTAGCAACTTCTCCATATGGAGTGAGTATTTCTTTGAAAAGAGTGCTCTATGCTTGCGGCTTAAAAATTTGAACACTGCCAATTCAAAAACCACCATTTTGTGTCATTTCCGGAGGAAACTATTCTTTGCAGCTCCTTATACAATCCTTGGATAAACCCTAGATCTTGTAGAAACATCCTCTGCATATGGGAGTCCATATGTAGGTCTATATGTGTACAATCAGTTCTCCATATGCAAGGGTTCTATATCTGACGATTCCATCAGCCAACTATCAAAAATATTTGGGAGAAAAAGTCTGCATCTGTCCTGAACTTGTACAAACTTTTTTCCTGACGTTATTCCCTAAATAGCGCACCATAACAACTATCTGCATAGGCTTTCCATGGCATTAGGCGTTAAAAGCAATCTAGAGATATCTAAAGCATTCAGGAGAGTGAGGGTCAGTTTCAAGCCAACACTAAGCCATTTGGCAAATGAATCTTAACTGCCTGAATATTTAGGGAATCCAAGGGCATTCCTGAAACCAGTCCTCAGCTATTCCCGGAATAGCTGTGTATTGTCTACAATATTTTTCTATTTCCTTTTTCTTTTTTATCTATATCCCTGGTGTTTTACCTGGAGGATATCATTGCCTGGTTTTCAGCATGGCTTCACACTCTAAACCACCCAGGGAGCTGTTTATAAAATGTTCAGTCTCAAAGAGTCTGGAATTGGTGAGGAGGTGAGGGCAGACACTGGTGCACTGAGGAAGCTCCCTGAGCAATTCAGAAGCACTTGGAGAGTTGAGCATCACGCCTCAGCACATGCCTCCACCACCTGCTTGCTCCCAAGTGAGCACATCCAAGAGCCTGTTCTTCCTCATTATGGAGACAACGGCCCCGTTCGGTTTCCACAGCTGCACCTTACCCCATCCTATGGATAGGCTACCCAGGCACATAAGGAATTCCTAAAATGTCAAGGATTCCTTCCTTGCTAAGGAAAGAAGAAGAGACAGCAAATTGCTTATCCAAACCAAGCACTAAGGAGGGAAGACCGAAGCAGGGGCTACCCTACAATTGCCAGCAACCGCAAGGTGCTCCTTTACAGAGTGATTGGGTCCACAGGAGGTAAGGAACGAGCCACAGTAAAGGCCCCAGAATAAATGAATCCGGAGAAAGAAACTTCTCCCACATCCTCCCTCTGCTTTTAAGAACTCTGAAGGAGCCAGACCCAAGAGGAACAGGGTAACACTTGGAGGCTGTTCTAGGCTGCGTCCTCTATTTCTTGTACATGCCTTGAAGATGGGGGCAGGGAATCAGCATAGGACGCCGATGTTTGTGAGGAAAACTAGCATGCCTTTGCCCATCCGTCATACTGCCCTCAGACCACGAGAAGCCAAATCAAAGTAGGGTAGACATCTCTTGTTTCTGCCTGACCAGCATCTATCCCCCACTCTTTTCTGAGGAATCATCCCTCCCTGACCCACAATTTGTGTGTGTTATCAAAGGCTCCCCTCATCCTCTGGCTCCAAGAATGGATATAGGTCCTAGGTCACCGTGTGGATTTAGGGATGGACAAGTCACTTGAGCCTCCTGATGAGAATCAACACTCGGACAGCTGCTGGAACTATTAAGAGGTGTATTTCCTAGTCAAGTTGCTCACCTGGTAAGGAAGAGCACATGTATCTGCCATGTTTATTAGCAAATGAACACACACACACACACACACACACACACACACACACACACACACACACAGGGGGAAAGGGAGGAAGGAAGAGGGAGGGAAGGGGGAGGGAGAAGAAGAGGGAGAGGGAGAGGACTCTATCAGCCAAAGGCAAGGTAATGGTTTGTATATGCTCAACCCAGGGAGTGGCACTATTAGAAGGTGTGGCCCTGTTGGAATAGGTGTGGCCTTGTTGAAGTAGGTGTGTCACTGTGGGTGTGGGCTTTAAGACCCTCATCCTAGCTGCCTGGAAGTCAGGATTCTGCTAGCCGCCTTCAGATGAAGACAGAATTCTCAGCTCCTCCTGCACCATGCCTGCCAGGATGCTGCCATGTTCCTGCCTTGATGATAATGGACTGGACCTCTGAACCTACAAGCCAGCCCCAATTAAATGTTGTCCTTATAAGAGTTGCCTCGGTCATGGTGTCTGCTCACAGCAGTAAAACCCTAAGACAGGAGAGAAACTGGAGGACAAGCAGCAGAGGCTCCTGTTTCCTCAATAATTTTTATGCTTCCATGAATCAACATTGCTACTGAGAAAACAGCTGCTACCAGCATTTGATTCAACCCATGATGGAGAACCAAAGGAAGCTGAGATACTACATCCTAACTTTTCCATGATTTTTCTGTGTGTTGTATCATTTGCCAAAGACCACTGCACTCAGGAATCTGCTTGGGTGACAGAAAGTGTCAGGAGACTCACAATTGGACAGATGCCCCATATCTGTGGGCTTCTTCTCAGCAAGTCCCTGTTGAACTGACACATCCACCTTCTGGTCCCATCAACACCCTGCCCTCATTGGTGAAGGAAAAGACACATGGGCCCAAGGTCATGCCCTTTCTTGACAAGAAAATGAGTTACATCCATCACATTTTGCCTCCAGAGTTAGGTGGTTTGGAGCCAGGAGATAAGTCCACATCAACCCCAGCCCCTTTTGAAGACAGATGGAGCAAAGTTCCTGGGTGCAGGTGAACCAGGAGCCCTGAGTGCAAGGAGGGTGGCTACGTAAGCAATAACAAACTGGATCAACAACAGGTCACAGAGACCACAAAGGGCTTCTGCTGGCTTTACTACCCAGCATGCACTCCTCCCTTGTGAAGTCATCCTTCTTCTGCTGTGCGCAGTTCTTGTAAGGATGTCAATTAATGAATCCCAACATTTAGTGAATCACATTCTATCTCTGAAATTTGATCTGGGGCTGAGAGACACAGGGGTGGGAACAGCTGGAGCTGATTCATCCGGCTAATATCACCGTGCAAAGGCCATGTGTCCATCCCCATCACCCACACCCCCAGAGCGGCTTTCTGATGCTTGGCTCTGCCTGTTTGTGCAACTCCATCTCTTACCAGTCATTCGGCTGCTCCTCTAGGTAACCACAGCCCACTTTTGCTGCTCACAAAGATCGTGAACCCTGACCAACTGGAAGACACCTGCTCTGTCCTCATGTTGATGGAAGATGCAGGATGTCCTTTAAAGAACACGTTCAATAATGGTCTCCAAACGCTGCAGACTCTCACGGCCAGGGTCTCCTCTCCTGCAGACACCTCCAACACTACAACATTCTGACTGCATAGAAGTCAGCCTTCCCAGCAGACCTGCTCCTATCTCTGTGGCTGCTCTTCCTCTCTCTACTCCCTCCTCAGTGGAATCTCCAAGGCTCTCTCTTAAGGGAAGGTCCTTCTAGGATCCTCTGAATCTCAAACTAACTATCCACTCCTCAGGGAGTCCTCTCTGACCCACTCATCTGTTTAATCTGCTTACTGTTTGGTAATGCTTCTTTTGACCCGTCATTGATAAGATACTTTATTGTCTTCAAAATAAAGTGGGAATGAAGAATTACTCAGAGACTCATGGGGGTTAGATGTGACAACCAAACTGGCATAAGTTCAGCATGAATATTAGCTGTTGTTATGGCTCTTGTCATTGTCATTGCTGCCTCATCCTCATCATCCTCACCACCACTGTCAGCACCAGCATCACCATCAGCATCACCACCTTCCTCCTCCTCCTTCTCTTCTTCTTCCTCCTCCTCTTCCTCCTCCTCCTTCTCCTCTTCTTCCTCCTCCTCTTCCTCCTCCTCCTTCTCCTCTTCTTCCTCCTCCTCCCCCTTCTCCTCCTCCTCCTTCTCCTCTTCTTCCTCCTCCTCCTCCTCCTTCTCCTTCTCTTCTTCCTCCTCCTCCTCCTCTCCCTCCTCCTCCTTCTCCTCCTCCTTTTCCTCCTCTTCTTCCTCCTCCTCCTTCTCCTCTTCCTCCTCCTCCTCCTTCTCCTTCTCTTCTTC
>CM052703.1:74585098-74637817 GCA_028551405.1 Uromys caudimaculatus
AGGAGAAACTCAATAATATTTAACTGACTGTGAGTTGGTTGAGATTTGAAGCCAGTAGCCATGAGCCATCCTCCTCCACCTCTCTGCTTTTGTTTCCCTTGGCCGTGCTACACAGTTCATTTCTTCTTAATATTATATTCTGCTCCAAAGCAAAATAAAGTCAGAGCAAAAAGATTTCTGCCACGGAAGAGGGTCCGTTTTGGACTTATTCCTTCCCTCCTTACTAAGATTACCCAGCATCCCCAGGTGTGGTGTCAAACGCCTGTCATCCAGTGTGTGGGACACAGAGGCAGGAGTATCCTCATGTGTTTGCTGATGGACTAAACCAGACTGAGTTTCAAACCAGGCTGGGGTTCACAGTGAGATCCCGTCTATTTAGTTAAAAACTAAAGAGCAAAGCAGGCTTTTTGGTGGGGGTGGGAATAAGATGTCCTACTTTGTTATCTATTGCTGTGACAGAGACCATGACTAAAAGCAGCTCTGGGAGAAAAAGGTTTGTTTGGCTTACACGGCCATGGCGGGCACTCAAACAGAGCAGGAACTTGGAGGCAGGAGCTGAAGCAGCATCACAGAGGAGCACTGCTTGCTAGCTTCTTCCCCTGGCTTGCTCAGCCTTGCTTTCTCATACAACCCAGGACCAGCTGCCCAGAGGTGGCACCGCTTGGGCTGGGGACAGGGACAGGGACAAGGCCCTCCCACATCAATGATTGATCGGGAGAATGCTCCACAGACTTGCCTACAGGCCAATCTGATGGAGGCATTTTCTCAGTTGAGGTTCCCTCTTTCCAGATGAAGCCAGACAGTGTCAAGTTAGCACAACGCAAAACAATAAAAACCTAGCCAGCAGAGTAAAGAAAAGAGCATGGAAGGAAAACATATGAAATATTGATGGTGCTTGTAGTCTTGGTTATGACTTTCTTTGTTGTTTTTACAATACTAAGTGTCCCTAATATTTTAATCTTCATGAGGTATATGCTCATGGACACTGCAGTTTTAGATACAAAGAGTCATGCATTTCAGGCAGGTACATTAAATTCAGTACCCAGAGTACCGGTATCCAGGGTCAGAACCCAGTGTCCCCTAAGTCCCACCTTCCCACTCCTGGCTCTTGGCAGCCACCAGTCTACTTTTTGCCACATCACCTAATGGATCTGCAAGGTGTGCTGCATTTTGCGTCTGCCATCTTTCAGTCAGACTAATGTTTCTGAGAGACAAACATTTCTCTGCATCAACAGCTAATTTTTACAACTGAGTAGTATTCTGTTCCGCAGCTACTCTGAAGCCCATGCATCCATCCTCACTCAACGGCTATGTTGGCTTTTTCCAATTTCTGCACATTTCCAAATTCCGCGTTCTGAATGAAGTCGCTACAGATGCTTATTTACAAGTCTGCGTAACTTTACGTCTTTGTGGTAAGCCTTAGCAATTGAACTCTGTGTCATGGGCTAAGTCTGTGTTTACTCTTATAAGAAGCCACTGCTATGTTCCAAAGTTGTGCTTTTTTAAAGAAAAGCATTTCAACATGTTGGTTTTGCATGTGTGTGTGTGTGCGTGCACACGCGCACGCGCGCTCCATGCTCACCCATGCATGGATACGTAAAAGCCAGGTCAAGTGTCTTCCCATATCAACCTTCTTTTTTGAGAACGGCTCTCTCACTGAACTAAAACTCAACATTTCAGCTAGACTGACTGGGTAGACAGTGCTGAGAATCTGCTTGCCGCCATCCCTGCTTGCCCCACCTCCCAGCACTGGCATTATAGACATGTACCAACACACCTAAATTTTGCACTCATGCTGGGGATCCAAACTCAGGTCCTCGTGCTTGTACTATACGTCCTTTACCTGCCGAGCCATCACCCCAGCCCCCAGTGTATTTTTTTCTAGAAAGCCACTATGTTCAACATACTCTCATCAGAAAACAGGTTAGATACACAATTAAGAACACTAGCAACTGTGGGGAAATGTTGCACTCCAAGGCTGAAGGTTTATCGTGTGACTCAGTGTTACAGGCCTTAAAGGAAGACACAGGGAAACACTAGTCCTTGAGAAGAGAGGTGGGGACAGAGGGATTTGAGAGTGAAACCACCCCACACTCTCTCCTTCTGCCCTTGGCTCTCCTGCTACCACCTCCCTGGGTTTTCCTAGGACCAAGAATAGAAGCACCGGAGTCTTGGAGACACAGTCCCCAGCCTCAAGGATGAAGAATGGTAATTCTTAGAGGAAGGGTGACGTGCACAATAACTAACACCACGTCTGTCCTCAGAGGAAGTCAGAAAAAGACCAAAGAGATGATCTGGAATGTTCTGGAGGCTGCACTTAGAAACCAAACCCCAACAAAATTTTTGGGTGATCCAATCCTACTTTGACTATTGTGGTCAGGACTACAACTAATATATATAACCACTGCAACTGCTGGTAATAGTGACAGTAAAATAGGTAAGGATTGATCAGTGAGCAGCATACACATGTACAAGGCAGTGGTGTACACATGTAGAGGGTAGCATCACACACATGCACAAGGTGGCATCACACACATGTACAGGGCAACACACGTACAAGGCAAACACGTTAGTAAAGACAGCAGCTAAGACTTTTATATCCCAAGCCTATGCTAAGTGCTTGTGAGACAGTTCCGGGTTCTGGTTGAGCCTTGGCACTTGCTACAGTTTAAACATGGAATACCCCCCAGCCTGTGTGCTACAGGCTTAGACCCCACACAGGCACTACTGAGAGGCTGTAAAGCCTTGAGAGAAAGGGCCTTGTAAAATGTCTTTAGGTCACTGGGTCCTTGAAGGAGATTCTAGGACTCTGCTCTTCTCTGTCACTCCTCAGCCATGAGGTAGATTCTCCATCATGATGGACTGCCAAAGGCCCAAAGCAAATTGGTTGTGGACTGAAATCCTTATACCTGGGGGCCAAATCAACCCTTTCTCTTCAGAAACTGATTGTTTCAGGTGTTTATCACAGCAGCGGAAAGCTGAGAGAGACATCACTACTGCACATTGCCCCCAAAAGTCCAGGGACTCAAGCTGCAGTCCAGCTCCCATATAACCCAAGTAGCCATGGGCCAGCCAGCCATGCCTCAGTCTCTTCATGTGTGACATGAAAGTGCTTGCGCTTGTCTATCCTACCCTCGGACTACTATGAGATCTTAACCCAGCAGAGGCAGCCATCAAACACCGGTCAAGACCCAGGGGCCCCATAAAACTCTGATGCCTAAGTGTCTCAACAGCTGCCCGAGGAAGGAAACAGTTCTCTTCAAATAAAGAAGCAGTCACTCAACCAAAACCAGAGAACTAGGAGGAAGCAGAGGACGGATTTGAACTCAGTTCTCAGTCACACAAGGGGAGAGAGTGCATGGAAGTCTTGGATGTCCCTTGGATGTCAGCTCGGTGTCTGACTGCGCACGGCAGGCGAACCCTCCAAGCTGCTGGGCAGTCCAGCATTTCCCTCCATCTTTAGGCGCAGTTCCTCCCGTTTCGGGGTCCAGGATACGCCCTCCGCACTGCCAACCTCTCTCCCTCATCCTTTCCTGGTCTTTCAGAATATGGATTTATACCATCGGGGCGGGGGTGGTCATTACGCATTGGTGTCTTCTCAGTGCTAACATTAACCTTGGGCACCCCCACCAACTTCCCAAGAAACCAGCGAGGTCCAAACACAAACACGCACGCTGCCTCCACTCACTCACATTCTCCTCACGTCTTAACTCCCTGTCACTCCAGCTACACTCACCCTCCATGCACTTGAAATCTCTTTTGCTTTATATTCTGCCAAAAGGTTCCATTTTTCCCCCCTGTGCTGGCATTGACAAGATGTAGAAAGGAACACGTGAGCAACGAGGGCTCAAAAATAGCCTGGAACTTTTCAAGAAAGGGACCCACAGTGGGATGACAGGCGAGCTACTCTGCATAACAAAGCACTCTGTCCCCAGAGTCAGGCACAAGCCCACCCTTCCCCACGTACACACACACACACCCATCAATCACTCCCTGAAATATCACATCTGTGGGAGGATGAGAAAGAAGGTAGCAGTGTGATCAATGGAGCTCCAGAGAGCATGGGTGGGATGGACTCTGTCCACAGGAGATTTTTCTGTTGACAATAGGTCAGCTGTGCTTGGGGCAGTGGGAGTGGTGGTTGTGGTTGTGCTTGTGGTGGTGATGGTGATGATGGTGATGATGGTGATGATGGTGATGATGTGACAGTAATAACGAGACAGCAACAACACATGATGTCTCCTGACCACGGCTACATGCCTCACACTGTTCTACAGTCTTGCCTAGATAACTCATTTTAATCCTCACAACCTTAGTTGCCAAGAATGAGAAGATGAAGCATGAGAAATAAAGCAACTTGACAGTAAGCGGTAGGATTGAAATCCAGGCTATCTGGTTCCAGAATCTCTTACACTCTCCATGAAGGGAGCACTGGTCCCATGCCTCCCATAGAAGGAGGGGCCAGCTGCTGGTGCTCTAACTGCAGGACGGGAGATGGGTGCAGATGCTTCTCTCTGGTCCTTTCATGACTAGCAGTGGTCTGGGACCCCTCACTGAGATCGCATTAATTGAGCAGTTACTGAACCTTCCAGGCTTGCCCTACATGTGTGCATTAGCCATCCGGTCATGTTTTAGGACAGTTGGCTGTTTTACTCTCCCCTTTAAAGGTCAGGAGACTCAAGGTCAGTGTGCTACAAGCTCCTAGGTTTTTCTTCCAGATTCATTCACTTCTTGACTGCTGTAATCAAAACTCTAGGAAGCGGTCTCCTCAATCATGCTGCTCCATCGTGTTCAAGTTCTCTGTTGTTCTTCAACCAGTGGGTGACACCAACAGCTTACTGAGGAGCAAAAAACCAGACATAATTTCATGTTTTCATGATTTCATGTCTTCTTCTTCTTCTTCTTCTTCTTCTTCTTCTTCTTCTTCTTCTTCTTCTTCTTCCTTCTCCTCCTCCTTCTCCTTCTTCTTCTCCTCCTCCTTCTCATCCTCCTCCTCTTCATCATCATCCTCATCCTCCTCATTCTTCTCCTTCCTCTTCCTCCTCTCCCCCCTGAGGCTGCCAGGAGGAAGCTGTAGAGCCCTCAAGACCACAATCCTGCTGGCTGTACCTTCTTCCTCAGTTCTGGCTGTGTGGGCACCTGTTTCTTCCTCCACAGAGGTGGGCCTGCTAAACCCCAGAGGCTGAAACATTAGCTTGCCATTGAAGCTTGCCCAAGCCTCTGTCATCCCTTAAAGAAACTTTCTTCCTTGCAGCCACACAAAAGGGCCTTGTTTCCTACAGGATCACAACAGTCACAGTTGCCAGAGCAGAAAGACCTGTCTACTGCCACACAGTTTGTGAAAGGCAAACCAGTAGGTGAGACTCTACAGCCCAGAGTCCTGGGGACTCTGTCACACTACATCCCTCTAGGCAGGACACTGCCTCACCACAAAGGCCTGGAGCAGAAATGAGCCCTGAGACTGGAGAGCTGGCAGTCTGGGTGACCCAGAGAACACATGCTTCCCTCACACAGATGACCGCATTCCAAAGCAAGCATCCTGAAGACTGCCGAAGCTCTGCTCACTGCTCACTTCCCAAAGCCGGCACGCGGTTTAAAAGCATTCCCGTTAGCGTCCTAAACGCCATTTCTCACTCATCACGGTTTTCCCACACAGGCTTTTAAACTGCTCCCCACCTCGAATAGAGTCAGGCAAAGAGGATAATTAATTCTCCAACTTCAAAGGCCGTTTCCCCTTCCCCACTTGGCCACTACGAACCCTAAGGCACCTCCCCCCTCCCCCTGTCTGTGCGGAAGCTACTCCTCTTCTCTCTAAATCTGCCTTCTGGGGGCCGGGAATCCAGCCAAGGCTGCCACGGAAGAAAAGAAGGACGAGAGGGAATGTTCGAATTCAAACACCCGTTAGTCCTGGCAGCGCCGCAGCATCTGCTCTGTGGGCAGAAAAAGCCACAAGAACCTCCGAGCAGGAGTGGGAAGAGGCTCTCTCCACACCAATGACCTTGAAGCAGACCGCCTGCCCTTGCTGGCAGGGCAGCCAGCCCTCCTCCCGGAGCTGTTGGAGGAGGCCTTACAGCGGGGGCTGCCAATTGGATCTTGGGCTCAGCTCACGCTGGGCTTTAAAACAACACAAAAGCCTTTCCAGCTTAAGGTGGGAGTCTGTAGTTTGTAAAAATCCAGGTTTCTGGCTTCCTTTAAAAGAAAGGTAAGTTTTGTCAACAATGGCCCCATCTTCTCACCTGGTAATAGGGCAGTTAGGGCTGAGACCGCCAAGAAGTGGGGCTTTGAGGTCAGGGAATGTTCACTGGCTTTTTCACTCCCGCCTTCCCATCTGCAGAACAGCACTTAGTAGGTGCTCAGTGAAAATGAGTGTTCCCCACCCCCACCCCAAGCAATGTCTGCCAGGATTCATCTACTTGGTTCCTTTCCGGGTTCTCTCAAATATTTGAGTTTGAAGTCCCCTTCCCCCCTTGACAGTGAGAGATTTAAAGGCAAGACCCCATTCCTCAGAAACTGAGAGATCTTAGATTAAAGTAATATTGTAATGATACTATGATAACAATCATGGAGCCGGTGGTAGGTGTTATATGCTCTAAATATCTTCTGTATGTTGACACCTTTAATCCTCAGCATGTCTGTGTGATAAGTTCTATATGACATTTATTACACAAAAGAGGAAAATTAGGCAAGGGGAAAGGGTGTGTCTATGATTTCATCATAGCAAGAGGTGGGTTCATACCTGGGCAGTCAAGGCGCATAGCCATGACAAATAAAGACGGCAGAGACAAAAAGAGCAAAGCCCAGAAGGATCTTCCAGGCAAGGTCGCAGAACCTCAAAGAAACCATATCTGGGATCAGAGATGGAATAGCATGCTCCCTGTTTTTCAAAAGAACTGAGCTCAGCCTCCAGGTTAATAGATTAATGGCTGAAGATACCTGGTGGCCCTTTCATCTTGTATAAGAAATGGATTAAGTTAGATAGTCCCCACTCAAACCTCAGGCTGGAGTTTAGGGTGGGGAGGGCGGAGACAGAGGGCGAGAGACAGAGGCAAAGAGAAAGAAAGGGAGAGGGCAGACTCGGTTGACCTACTTGGAACCAAATCACTCTAGCAGAGACAGTGTTACCATGCTAAAGCTTCTTGCCCAAGAGCAAAGCAGCAGAGAAGCAAAGCCTGCGGAGGGCAGGGGGAGGAGACACGGGAGGGCATCATGGAGGGAAGGGAGATAGGGCGCCATGCCACATTTCCATATCCACCAGGCAAGTGACAACAGGGTAGAGGGCTTTGGAAAAACACAGGTGATAAAGTTGTAGTCACAGCTCAGGCATGTTCAAAGAAAGGTACATTACCATACGATGAAGGACTCTCTGTCTGCAAGGTCTCGCAGCTCCAAGAGAGCCTGTCTGACAGTACAGAACATCTTGGTTATCCTAGCTCACCAATCACAGGTTTTCCCAAGAGCCACTGACGAAGTGTTAGGATGCTGCCCAAGTCTCTGAGAGAAACTGGCCTTGAGACCAAATTCCTGAAACCCTTAGTGGAGCGGTTCTCACCCCTCCTAATGCTGTTTGATACAGTTCCTCTTGTGGTGGCCCCAACCATAAAATTATTGTCGTTGTCATTTCATAACTGTAATCCTGCTACTGTTATGACTCATAATATAATTATCTGATGTGCAGGGTGTCTGATATGGGGCCCTCAGAGGGGCCTTGGCACACAAGTTGAGAACCACTGCCTCATACAAACCCCATTTCTGACCCCTAGCTGTAGACACCTGGGTAGAACACCCCTTTCTTTTAGTATTCTGTGCTTCCCATGAGAGCCTTGGATGGCACAGCAGAGTGCCTGCGGACTATGAGTGTGTACTGCACACTACGGAAGGCAGGAGGATTTCTGATATGCCAACATCAAAACCAATAAACTTTAGAGGAATGTTTGACTGTGTGGTTTTTTGTTTGTTTGGGGGGTTTTGTTGTTGTGGTTGTTGGTGATGCTGTTGATCCCTCCTGGTGTATGTCTGTACTCCTAGCACTTGGGAGGCAGAAGCAGAAGGATCAGAAGTTCAAGGTCATTCTCAATATAATAAGTTCAAAACCAGCCTTGGCTATAGGAAGCCCTGTCTCAAAAACAAACAAACAAACAAACAAACAAACAAACAAACAAGCAAACACAAGCCCTTATACATACATTTTATATATGTCTGTGTTTATATGTCAGTTAATTTTTAAAAAAGAAATCAAATCTTCACACTTGTTTACAAAGCTAGTCATTTTCCCGCTAGCGACTAGGTGATGTCATGGTTTGCTTTCCTGTTGCTGTGATAAACACCATGGACAAAAGCATCTCGGGGTTTGTCACATTACAGGTTGAGGGAGGTCAGGGCAGAAGCTCACACAGCAGGACCTCCATCAGGGCAGTAACTTGGAGAGGAAGCATGGAGAAATTCTGCTTCCTGCTGGCTTCCTGGCTCACATTCTGCTGTGACAGAGGGGTGGGATGTGCTTCCACCTACTTAACTCTAGCTATGATGTAAGATGAAGTAGCCATGCATGGCTCGTGGTTAGCACGTGTTCAGGGTGCATACAGAATGGATGCCTTCTCTGATCCTCACAGGAGCCAAGAGTCACTAACAGACTGGAGCAAATTCTACTATCATTTGTAGGTGATGTCAGTGCTGTTCACGCTAACAGTAGCTCCCAACGATGACCTGCTCTTGGCCAGCAAGTGTGAGGAACATCATGTAGACATCAATGATGACTAATTGAGACAAAGTGAGAAAAGAGGGGCCCTTATGTGGTAACCCCAGGCAGCCCTTGGAAGTTCCCAGAAACAAGCCCCTCACTAACCTTAATGAGGCTCCCCAGGAAGGGCAAGGCTATCTTGTTAGATCTAACAGGCATACAAATGCAGACCACATGTAACCTGGGCACCCCTGGGACATCAGAGAGGAGCACCTGTAGCTGGTCCTTGCTACTTTGTGGGGTTTTCTTTCTTCTACCCTTCTCCACCCTTTCTTCACCTTTAAAATCCCTTAACACTAAATAGGAGAGAAAAAAAGATAGAGGGAAAGGAAAGAGATCCCTGAATAAAGTCAAGGGTTGGAAAGGGAGTAATGTTATCCTTAGGCTACTCCCTGCTGATTAGGGGCATTGAGTTCCTGGGGGGGGGGGGGTTGATCTTCATAGTCAGGATATCGAATTCCTTCTTGTTGTTATTTCTTCTTTGCTCTTAACAAAGAAGACTACTTAACAAGCCATTACCAATAACAACCAACAACCCTTCAACAACTCCCCCTGCCTCTTGGGGCCCTAGCATTTATATACCCTCTGAAAAGTACCCAGAATTCCAAATACAACACAATTGCAGAAAGTCTCTGCAACTGGCAAAACCATGCCTCTGCTAGAGCACGAGGCAAATCATAGTCAGCTGCTGCAGACAGGCCAAAGCAGCCCCAGATCCCCACACCTCACATTAAAATGAGAACATACTCTTGTAATATTCTGGTTTTTTTTTTTTTTTTTAAAGAAACCAAAATACCAAAGTTGTTACTACAAGCATCTCAACCACAAGAAAGAAAGCACACACACACACCCATGAATATGCCTATCCTACTTTTAGTGGAATAAGTGGATGCCCACTTTGGATGTCTGGTTACAACCTACTCCTTATAAGGGTCCACTGAAGGAGGAACTATCACTCTCTACATTAAAGAAACAAGAAAATAAGAGCTGGAGGGGTAAATCTGTCTACATTCTCTCAGCTCAGAAGAGACAGGGCCTGGCTTGTGAGACCTCATCTCAGACTCACAGATAAGTCTGAACCCCTAAAGATGCCCAAATGAAAAAAATATATGTGTGCCCCATGCTCAGGGGATGACAGAAAACAGAAAAGTTCACAGCAATCTGGGTATGTTTCCTGTTGCCTGTGGCAAAATATTTAAAACTGAGTGCTTTGTAAAATAGGAAGATTGATTTGGTTCATGAATCTATTAACTGGTGGATTCAAACAGTGTAGTGCAGAATCCAGGGAAGGGTATCTGGGCTACAGTAGAACATGGTAGAGAAGTAAAAAGGGAACTGGTCACATGAAAAGCTGTGTGGGATGGCTTCCCATAAGGACAAACACATCCATAGTGTCTTACTCGGTGATATGCGTGACCTAGGGCTTCAGTTCTTAAAGGATCTATCACCTTAATGCCACCATGGGGACCAGATTTCCAGCATGTGAACCTCTGGGAGATAAACTACATCCCAACAGTGACAAGGAACAGGAAGGGCAGTGGGGAGGGACGCAGGTGGACGCTCCGGCCTGAGCGTGACAGAGGAGAGGCATCAGAACAGCAGTCCCAGAAGCTGTTTCTTCTGAGACCCCAGTGCTGGTTAACCAGAGATGGGAAAGCAAGTGCAAAGGCTCCTCCTAGGAATGCAAAGGAGCCCAAGGGGGAAAGAGACGGAAACCCGACACTGTGGCAGATGTGGCAATGCCGGCAGGAACAGCCCGGCTTGGGGCTCACAGGGTTTCAGGGCTGAGTAAAACCAAATAGAAATGTCTGTCTTCAGGGTGGGGGAACCAAGGCTACAACTCAGAAGGGAAGGCAAGATCAGAGATGGGGCTTTCAGAGTCCTGACCAGGCAGGTGAGTGTGGGAACAGAATGTATGACTCACAGACCCAGAAGGGCACACAACTCAGCCCAGGGACATGATGTGTGGGCATCGACTGCTTTTCTGTGTCCTATGTGCATCTCTCATGGAAGAGATCATTGATTTTTCCTTTGGAAAATCGTTGCTCCTTACTCAGTCTGGTAGCTGTGGTGGCACTGACTCTGACCTGTCCCCAAGGGTGATGATGTGAGCCACCTGGGCGATGAGCAGCCTCCAACCTTGGGGCCACTGTCATGAGTTTAGGAGTGTGTACTGCTGTGGCTGAATGTACTTTGCAAAACTCACGTTGACTTTCAACTGCCATTGTAACAAGTGTCATGAAGAGGGACCTTTAGAAGGTGCTTACATTACAAGGGTACCAACTTATGAATGAATGAATGAATGAATGAATGAAAGAAAATTATTTTCATGGGAGTGGGTTAGTTCTAGCAGGAGTGGGTTCTTAGTAGAAGAGCAAGAAGGCCTTTGCCAGACACCAACACCCAACCCTAAGAACTATGAGATACTTCTGTTACAGCAGCAGAAAACCAACAAACACATAAACACATACCCACCACACACACCTAACTAAACCAACAAGGATGAGACTCAAAACCTCTGTTGAGATGATTAGCAAAGGAGCATCCTCACTCTGGTGGCTTAGAGCTGCCGGATGCCACCATCTCCTCTTCAAGGATGTGCTTGCCCAGGAAACAAGCAACATCAAGGAAAGGGGAGTCATGCTACAGAGTCAGCCCACCACATGCCTGATGCCGCCTTACCTGAAGCCTCTCTCCCCAAGATTCCCAACCACATAAGCTAATAATTCTTTTTTCTTTATACCGCTTCGCTGCCTAGGTTCTCTGCTGCTTGCTACTGAACTATTAAGATAGTGCCGGTGCCTAAATTTGAATGGCTAAACAAATAGAGGAGAGGAGGTGAATGAAACGGAAATGAGACATCAGCTCTATGACAAAATCCTATTAGGCAGCGTAGAACCCAAAATGGAGCTGGAGGGGAAGGAGGAATAGCCATCAAGATGGCCGTGGAGTACAGCTGGGACTCAGGGCAATTGTCTTCAGTGGGGCATCCCAGCAGTAGATCCTAAGAAATGACTGAAGGACGAGCAGCCTGTCTGAGTGACAGTGCATGCAACGCTGGTAGGAAGCGGAGAAGTGGGGCAAGGTGAGGAGGGGCCGTGCAGGAGGCCTCGGGAGGACACCGTTGAGCGTGTTATCACTAGGGGCAACTCTAGCCGAGAGCATCCAGTCCTTGGAGGGACTGATCACCCAACTCCATCTGTCCACGATGACGCCTGCTCCTAAGGGAGCATTAATTATCCCTGCTTTCATGAGCACTTCCTACTTCACACCTCTAGACCCCAGTGTGCACAGGCACAGAATGGGTCAATGGCCAAATCAAGTCCTTAGGCAATCTCAGGTAGAGACGTTTAGAAGTCAGGCCAGAAACATCAAAAGCAGGAAAAGGGAGGGTGAGGGACAGAGAGAGCAACCCTGGGACTGCAGTACACTGCCTCTTTTCTCTGTACCTCAGTGTTATGTAAACTGGGAGAAGTCGGCTTGGTTGGCTAGGCTCTTAGTCCAGCACTGGGACTGCTTTCTACAATAGGCTATCGAAAGCAGTACTGGAGAGCAAGTGACAGCTGAGACGGCAGACCGCTAATTTGAGGCAGCACCAAACCCAGGGAGACTCCGGCTGGATAAATGATAATCGCTAATATTCTATTTAAACAGCAAGCCAGCTTGTGTCTATTTGTGTCCAAAAGCCCTCGATTTAGCAAGAAGGCTTTCCTGGGAGGCACTGACTTTCCACCCATCCCTTTGTAAAACATTAGTGTCTCTCCCACAGTTGGAAATGAAACAGCAATGAAACATTCAAGGTCTTCGGTCCTGCCCGAAAATTGCATGAGGAAAGACTCAGAAGACTCGAGAGCAAGGAACAGAGAATCAGAAATTGCCCCCATTCTATAGTGTTGATTTCTTAATGGCCAGAATCCTTCCTAGAATTGTCAGGGACTGACTCAAAAAAGTAAGACAGAAAACTGAGGCCAGTGATCACTACCACATAATACCTCTGACAGAATTCACACATCACATCTGGGGTTTCAAAAGAAACATTCCCTTTATTCTTGACACAATTCACGGGGGTACATATCTAAAGGAGGAGGTTTATTTTGTAATTATTTTGAGGAAAACACCTACAGGGAGCCAAGCATTCTGTATCTATTTTACAAATGTTATTCATTTCATCTTCATAACAACCATGAGGGAGGTGCTATTAATAACCCCCTTCTACAAATGAGGAAGCCAGGGCACAGAGATGCTAGGTAACTTGCCCAAGCTCTGTCTGCAGAGCAGGCAAGAGAAGGCAGGCTGGGTCCAAACCACAGGCTCTGAACACCTTCAGATACCTGGGAAGCAGCGAGTGGCCTGGACTTCCCCAGACCTCGGCACTAGAGCACATGTATTTTTTGGACACAAAAATTGTTTGAACTCTAACAAACAGTAAGAAGGGATTAGGATGGGGGAGGAATGGGTGGAAGATGGGGATTAGGAGGAGGGAGGAATGGAGGAAGGAAGGGAGAGAGGGAGGGAGGGAGGAAAGGAAGGAAGGAAGGAAAGAATGAAGGAAGGAACAAAGGAAGGAAGGGAGTGAGGGAGGGATGGAGGGAGGGAAAGAGAAAGGAAGAGAAGGAAGAAAGGTAACTATAGTACACAATTATTAGTCAATAGCTAATATTTTTTCAAGCATTTCCAAAGTGTCAAGTTGTAACAACGATAACAAATGTTGCTACTACTAACCCTTGGGACAGAGCAGGAAGTGATACCATTCTTATACCACTTCCAGCTAAGTTGACACTTAGACCCTAGACCTTAAAATGATGGAGCCTTGAGTCTACAGAGATCCCTGAAGGAGAATGATGGAGCCTTGAGGTGAAGGAGTCTGAGACCACGCTCCTTGCGTCATCTGTAGTGCCCTGGTGATGATCAGCCTAAGGGGGGGGAGAAACACCCAGGGGGGTATGTCTTTGCGGCTGATTCATGGGGAGGTGGAGAGTAGAGAGAAGTTTGCTAAAATCGTCTCCAGGAACAGCCAGAGAGACACAGATGTGAGAGAGGCTGGGAGGGGAGGTGCCCCACCTGGGACAGGGTAGAGGGGGGCCGGGCCTGAGCAGCAGGGAGCCCTGAGAAGAGCCCAGAAGTTCCTGCTTTTGAATGTGTATTTTTACCTCTCCCTCGTGGGACACCTGAGGCTTTGGGTGGGTACTCAGCTTTCTCAAAATAAGAAAAGTAAAGAAACAGAAAACACTTCCTTCCCTTTTCTTGACTCTTCCAGAGGTTACACAGGTGGGGTCTGCTCAACAGCATTCAGAATATAAATTAAAATCCTTGAACCAAAGCTCTGTGTGTCCTAAAAGCCTCGTTTCTTTGTTCACTTCAACTTTTTTTTTTTCACATAGGAACTATTGTACCCTGCTTAATTCTATAAGTGGTTCATGAATAATTTTCATTCTAAGAGATTAAGGGTTTTCTATTTTTAAAAAAATCAAAAATGTTTAAATTTTTTCTCTATGGATTCTGGACTCTCTTCCCTCAAGGTTATAGCAACATGCTCCTAAGAATTCCCTCCAATGTCTTTTCTTACTTTGGCTTTTAAATCTTGACTTTGTCTATAATTTACCCCATCTGTAATTTAGTTTTATATGAGACAGGAGTTAGGAATCAAACCCTGTGTCCTGCCACGTGGCTAGCTAATTATGCCAGCACCATTTACTAAATAAACCCTGCCTCTCCTACTGCTCTAAAACGCCACCTTCTCATACATTAAGATCCCGTGTTTCCCAAGGCCTCTGAGACCTCTTTGGGGATCTAGCCTCTTATGCCACAGCTGGAAGAATTTCAGCAATTACTTGAAATGTGTTTCATGGCTTAACAATAGGTATTTTATCTTTGTAAAAGTCATTTCTAAGAGGCACTTTCATGCACTGTTGGTGGGTGCATAAATTGGCACAAACCTTTTGAAAAACAATTTAGTAAAATCTACTCTAGCTGGAAATGTTCATATCCCTTGCCCTAAGAACACCACTCCAAACAATCACTCAACAGAACTCCTCACTGAAGAGCCCAAGAATATTCACCGATGCATCGAAAAGAAATCAAACGGTTCAAATCCCATCCATAAAGTATTGGTCAGATGATAAATGTTATATGCATCCTTAAAATCAAGGTGGGTGCAAGGTACAATAGGCAAAAGAAAAGATGTAAAATATACACACAGAGACGACTATGGTTCATTTGGCTCACTAGCAATACATTCTCAAACTTAACATTTGTAAAATTGCACAAGAGAACACACCTACATGTTGCCTCTACAGTTTGCAAGTCAGGCCCCATCCTAGATCGCACAATGAGACACCATCAGATTCTCGTAAGAAATAAGCTTTTTCAGAGATAAAATAATTATGCAAAAGTGGTGATGCAGTGAATAGACTGTGAGTCCAAGTATCCCAGGATTCCACTTCATAAATGGAGTGCCTGTGGTATAGGAAGGCAGTCTATGGGCAAAGCTCAGAGAGAGAGATTCCTTTAAGCCCTGTGCTAGGATGGATCCCAGGGCCACCATGAGTCAGAACACGGTTCACCTCAGCCAGAAGCAAGCCCTCCTCTCACCCAGTCCCCTTCTACACTGCCCACTCCACCAGAAGATCCTTCCTACTCATGGGCATTCAGGGAAGAGGTGACAAGGGGAGTGGGCATCAAGTGATACTGCCAAGGGCTTGCCTTTACTAGCCCTGCTGAGCCAGCAGCAGGCACCAAGGCAGACCTACCACAGGCTGTATCTTATTCCTCTTACCCCACGGTGGAGCACTGAGAACCTGCACCATGTCTACTATTAAGAGTCAGGCACAAGTCCATGATCAGAGGTAAAGCTCTCCAGAGAACATATCTCACATCTTGTCCCCTGTGAATCTGAATGTCCAAACCCAGAAAGCCCTGTTGGAGACAGGGTCAGAGTGAGGCTCACAGACATTGAATAATGAATTGAATAACTTGGTAATAGTAATGGATAGACATAATTAGACAGAAAAGACTAGAAGTCACAAATATGGCCCAGGGGAGGCACTGTTGCAGTCCATCAGAACATCCCCTGTCTAGCAAGGCTGGCTGACACCATACAAGGACCGTCACTCTCACGTACTAGCTGACAGTCTCTACTTGCTTATCTCCCTCCAGTGCCTGGCCTGTTCTGAAGGCCTGGCATCAACTCATTCAACCTCCACAATAATTATGTGTTACAGATGTTTTATTTCCAACCTACAGATGGGGAAAGTAAGGTATGGAGCAATTAAGAAACAAACCAAATGCCACACAATGAGCAGGGTAGCTGGGTTAGTGAGGTGTTCCGGCTTTAGTGTCCCTGTCATAATGGTCCTCAAAATCGACAGATCCCAAGCTCCTTCACTCCTCCAAGTCACCTCCCAGGTAGACCTGACTCTCAATGGAGATAGCAGGCTTACTCCCTAGGATAAAAGATTAGCCGCTGGCTTTGATATAATACGCCTCCTGGGGTATTAAATAGACCAGGAAGTGCACAGAGCCTGGGAGCCAATTGCCCTTTCTGAAAAGGGGACTTTTCTGTAAGACTAACCAAGGTTCCTTTTATATACAACTACCATGGTCTCTCCATGGTCATAAAACTCAACCCTAGTGGCCTTCCCGGGCATTGCATGCATCCTTTAGGTCCAAAATTTAGACACATTGTCTTAGTCAATTTGTAGCATTCATCCGTTACTTCCTTACCTCCCCCACCCTGCAACACAGACTGTCTTACTCATGACTTTATTGCATCTCTAGCACCCAATGCTCAATTAATATGTTGACTGACTGACTGACTGACTGACTGACTGACCGCAGTGACGACGCATTACATCCCTTGCTGTAACTTCCGTCTCATGATCACCTCCCTTACTCACCTAAAAGTTCCCCGACGCCACAGAAGATTGTAAAGAATTTCAAAAGCTCTAAGGGACACATGAAAACAATAGCTAAATTAAATGTGATTCCAACCAAATGAGGAGCACTCGACAGATAATTATCAATTAATTCAGTGAGCCCCTAGAGATGATGTCTGGTGTTTTTCCGCACTGAAACACAGTGGTATCCCCATGCCACTAGGGAAGGGCAGCCCCTCCCCCCAAGGGAGCCCAACCATGTACATATTCAGAGGAGGCTGGATATAGTTTATGGTTTTTAAATGCTGTCCAGTATTGAAGTCAATCTGAAGAATGAAGAAAACTCCAACAGGCAGCTGGTTGGTTTTCTCTTGAGTAAAGCCATGGAGGGCGAGGTAGCTCGACCTCAGGAGAGCCCAGCCACAGGGCTCTGCCAGTGGTTGCTGTGTATCCTCCCACAGGTCGTTCTGTCTCTCTCTGCTTCAGTAAAATAGAGGATAACAGTATTGTAGGCCTGGTGTGACAATTGGATGCAATAAAGTCTGCAGGATGCTCAACTCCCTGCTCTGCACGTGGGAGACAACGCATAGAGGCCTCCTAGCCGCGGCTGACTAGACAGCAAGTGTGTCAAGCCCACCCGGTCTCACTGCTCACTCCTCAACCTGCCAATGCAGGCAGCATCAGATCCAAACCCTCCCCCTGGCTCCCCAGCCAGTTCCCTTCAGCATCCAGAACCATGTACGGAGCATTTCCATGGTAATAACCTGTTCTACAAAAGGTACAGTAAATATTTACTATTTCTTCACACATTGCAGATTATTTGGGTCTAACAATCTAACTGGCACACTCCACTGCTTTGGAAAAAATGACAATGGCGAAGCCAAGCCCCTGGGAACAGAACAGATGTGCCTTCAGCAGCAGGGACACCAGCAAGCTTGTGGGCAATCAAGAGCATCATGTGACCACAGATAAAAGGCTCTCAGGAAGCTCAGCTCACAAGGGTGCCCCAGTGCTACTGAACCCCCCTTTCCAGTCACTCCACCCTCTCAGCAGCAAGTGTGATACATTTAGAAGATCTTCAGTACTCCCTCGTCTGTCTTCCTCCCCTCTCTATTCAGCAGCCCCATCTCACACACACACACCACACACATGCACACCACACACATACACACAGTCACACCACACACACACACACACACACACACACACACACCACACACTCACACACACACACACTCACACCACACACACACACACACACACACACACACACACACACACACACACACACAAGTTGGATCATCATCAGAGAAGAGCAAGCCCACGGTGCCTGCTTGGAGAGGAAAGGTCTCCCCTGGGATTAGGGAGGCTTCTCTGCCCAGGGCTTAGGAAATGTTACTGCTAGAAGAACTCTGATTCATCGCCTCACTCACATCTCCACAGCAGACCGGGTCTCTGCAGGGAAGGCAGGACGTGGCTTTTTCATTCACTCCCTCATTCAGGCACAAAGCCTGTATTTACCAGGAGAAAAAAAAAATTTTTTTTTTTAAAAGCTCATTCAAGCAGAAACTCTCTTCGTAACTTTGCATTCGTCCTTGAAGAGATAGAGAAGAATAAAATACAGACCCTGCATTAAAGTTTCTCCCACTTCAACAGAGGGGGAGGAAAACAGACCACCACCAATCCAATCGGTGTGATAGTGTGATGGGGGGGGGACCAGAAAAGAATCCAGAAGCTATCTAGAGACTGAAGCATCTCAATGGTTTTGTATGTGAAATTTCTGTAAGAAAAAAGAATTCAATAGCAAAAAGGAAAGGGAGAGGCCAGACTAAGGAACTCAGTATCAGGACAGTCGCAGAGTTGTGTCTAGAATCCACATAGTGATCAACCAATAAGAACAAGACAGACCACAGAGAAATGGACAGAGCATTATAAAAAATCCACAGGGAAAGAAATACAAATAGCCAAGGACTGTGGAGGTATGTCCGACCTCATGAAGATCTGAGAAGTGCCAATGAAGAGACTGTCCCCCTATTAGATTGATACAGATGGAAGCAGGGGAACGCCCAGCACGAAGGCGGGGCAGCTGTCCCCCTATTAGATTGATACAGATGGAAGCAGGGGAACGCCCAGCACGAAGGCGGGGCAGCACCTGGATGTGTGGGAACAGACACTCTGTTACTCTTGCTCACCGGTCTGCTGTGCACCCCATACCTCACAGTCACTTAGCAAACATTCCCAGAATTCAGTCACATGGGGAAGAACTCAGCTGCACATCTGAGCTCCCTAGGATTTTTTTGTTGCCCCAACACCCTTCCCTATGACTCTTCAGGGGTATTGGGAATGACTGAAGTACGTTAATAGTTGTGAGAGCCAGCAGCAAGGCAAGAGAGAGGAACCAGAGTGCACCCCTGGTTCTGGTCTCCCTTCTTTCTCTTCCCTGAGGCAAACAAGAGATGCTCAAGCACTCTGGTTCCTCAGGGAAGGGGCAGGGCTATGCGTGATCATCAGCCAGATGGAGAGAGGAAAAGCAAGGTGCAGAGCAAAGAGGAGCTTTTGCTGAAACTAACCTGCAAAGAAGCAGTCCCCCTCAAAGGCAGAGCCATATTCTCATGGAGGAGAACTGAGCCCAAAGTGTTCACAGACAATAGGAGGCCCTTCTATTCTGTTCAACAGTGGCGAGGGGAGGGGGGGGGCGCACAACGTATATTTAGGTAAAAGCCAGACACTGAACGAGACCCGCCACCTGCTGATGTCTCTCTCCACAGGCCTCAGCCTCTGTAACTGAGCTCAGAGGTCAAAGTACTTGTGAACTGGTCAACAGCAGTACTGAGATTTGAACCAATCCTGCCTCTGTGTTTCCCTGCTCTGAACAGCGCTCCTTGACATCTAGCTGGCCTGGTCCTGGAAAGTCAGCTCTCAGAAGGACCAGAAGGGGGGAAGCAGGAGCAGAGCTGGGGGCTTCAGTGGACCAGACATCTCAGAACAGAGTCATTGTCATAATCAGGGACAATGGGCTACTTCCGGGCTTAGGGGACCGTGGGTGGGTGTGCCGGCTACATTCTCCACCCACATCTGCTTCCCCTAGACAGACCAACAAAGGAAAAAGAAACAATTTTGCATCAGAGGGGCTGTTGCTGCTGGCAGACACCAGAAGGAAGCAGGCAGCTGGGGAGGCCACATCCGCCCCTCAGAAAGGCTCCCCGGGCATCGTGGGTAGTGGCAGTGGAGGGGACAGTGCAGGAAACTGGTCCCTAGGCCCAGATAAGGGTGCAAAAGACTCTTTAGAGTCTATCTAAGCTCAGTGCAGCACTGAATGTACCTGAATCCACAGAGCCTGGTATTCTGATCTCACAGATCTAGACCTAGTGTAAGGCCTCAGGCAAAGCATTCCAGCTCTCTAGTTTTCGTTTCTTCGGCTATGAAACAGAGTGAAAATAGATTCCTTATAACGAGCCACGTTAGGACTAAGGAGTGCGTATGAAGTACCACCTTTTAACCAATCTGTCCCTACCTATGTTTATGCCCACCCCACCACCCACCACCACAACGACTCTAGAGCTGTGTACAGCCCATGTTCAATGCTCGGGACATTTAGCCAAGTCTGTAAACAGTAGGTCTTCAAACTTATTTGTAGAAGAAAAAAAAGAAGAGATTAAGAAGGGATGAAAAGAGGAAGGAAGGAAGGAGGAAGTTGGACACCCCTCTATAAGGTTCCTGCCCATGAGAAGCTGCTGACACTGAGCTGTTAACCAAAGTCCCTCCCCCTGGTGCTTTGCCCAAAAGTATGAGGCACTTTGCCCTGGTTAACAGGACCAAGCAGTGTCCATCGACTGATGGCCTGGTTTTCTGACCAATCTCTAGGCTTGAGCTCAGAGCTCCTTTCCTCCCCTTTTGGGCCCCAGAGACAGTTTTCTTTCTATCTCATTGTCCTTCTCCTGCATCCCCCTGCAGACTGAGGAGAGTATCCACCCTAACTCCACCTTGGTCTCACACCTGGCAGCCTCTGTGCCAAGGCCGATTGTTCACTGGCGCACAGTCAGGAGAGCGGCTGCCTCAGCTTATCACACCCCAGAAAAATGTACATTTCCAGTAAAATCCAGCAGGCATGTCTAACCAGCACAGATGCAATGAAACTGGCATAACTGCCAAGTAATCTTCAGGGACTTTCCCTCACCCAAGGCTCTCTTACTGTGCATGATAAGAATGCATGCTTTTGATCTTTTAAACTAATTTAAGATTGCTATTTCATTGTATGTGCATATATTGAATATTGTTCTGCCTGCCTCTATGTCTGTGCACCATGTGTGCCTGGTGCCCTTCGAGGCCAGAAGAGGCCCTCCTGAACTGGCTGGGAATCCAACCTAGGTCCTCTGCAAGAGCAGCAAGTGCTCTTAACCACCGAGCCATCTCTCTAGCCCCTGTATTTTTCCTTCTGTGTTTACTGGGGATGACAATAGCCACTTTGTGGAGCCGGCTGAGATAACCATTCACAGATGAATGGATAAAACGTGCGGGATGCACACACAGTGCGTATACACATACTACCGTACAAATGTCCGCATTTTCATGCATGCACTTCGCTTTCTTTGCTCATATTCACAGAGAGAGAGAGAGAGAGAGAGAGAGCTACCATCCCGACTTCTCTAATTCCTCCTCTACCTCCTCCAGATG
Source organism: Uromys caudimaculatus (assembly GCA_028551405.1). Lineage (NCBI taxonomy): Eukaryota > Metazoa > Chordata > Mammalia > Rodentia > Muridae > Uromys > Uromys caudimaculatus. The sequence continues at coordinate 74,606,384 of CM052703.1, forward strand.
GTTTCATTCCTTTTCCAAATAAAATAGCCCCTCACTAACTTCATGACATCTTTCAAAATCAAGTCTACAAATGTAATATTTGTCATTCTGGATCTAGCTTATCTGCATTTCTATTCCTTTCCTTGCGAGTGATACAATTTCATTCATTTTTACCAGCTGAACTAAAATGGATCTTCCCTTCATTGAGTTGCGTTAGCTGGGTATTTTCTCACAGCAACAAGGAGAGCAACTGAGCTGGTGCCAAAGCTCCCATGTCCTGGCTACCCCTCTGCTCTCTATAGCATCCTCCCAGCTCCAGTCCTAACTTTATCCTACTAGCACTTTGGAGAGCCCACCAGAAATCTGGAGCCTAGGAATGAAGGCAAGTACCTTGCGGCCTGTATGGGGGATTACAACAGAACTTCCAACTGTCACAACTGGGAAGTCACTCCGTCTGCTATCTTCTACCAGGGGGCTTGGGAAATAGCCCAGACTTGCCTTGTAAGCATTGAGGACTCAAGTTTGATCCTCAGAACTCACATTTTAAAAAGCCAGATATGTTGGGGTACACTTGCAATACCTGCTCTGAGGGGGCAGGGATTAGTAGATCCCTGGAGCTAGCTGCTCAGCCAGCCTAGCTTAATCAGTGGGTTCCAAGCCAATGAAAGATCCTGTCTCGAAGAACAAGGTCAAGTTTAAAAAGTGGTGCTGGAGAGATGGCTCAGGGTTTTTCTTCTAAAGGATGAGAGTTAGATTCCCAGCACCCACATGGCATCTCATAACCATCTGTAACACCAAGGTATCTGAGGTCCTCTCTGACCTCCCTAGGCACTAGGCACATGTACGGTGCACACACATATAGGCAGGCAAGACAATCATATACATAAAATAAAAATAAATAGTTTCCAGATGGTGGTGGTACATGTCTTGAATCCCAGCACTCTGTGGGTCTGCATTCCGCCCGCCACTGGGTGTGGCTAATGGGGAGGTGAAACACAGAGCTTGACTGAATTTCCCCAACGCTGCTGCAGTCAGGTGCTGGGCTTTGGGGAAGCACTGTGACATCACTCGGGGTGGGAAGACACAGTATAAGATGGGGGAAGCTGAAGTTAGGATTCCCTGACCCCTGGCACCCAGGCACTGCTGAGGAACTGCACAGAAAAGTCGGGAACAAAGGATTAGAGGTCTACATGCCCACGAGCCCACGATGAGGACAGGACTGGGAGCTCCTAAACTTCTGGACATCCAGACATCACTGAGTCTGGAGGAGAGGAGTCAGAGGCTGCAGGCTGAGGAGGGCATGTAGCCCAGGGCAGGGGGTGGGGAGAATGGGAGCTTTGGCTTAGCTCATCAGTGATTGTCCTTAGCTTGGCAGCGGTTGTCTAGGGGCACAGATGGGCCTTCTCCGGGAGACTTAAGCTGTGGTTCTATAGGCAAAAGCCTTCTCCATGCTCCTCATGGCAGTTCTTGATGAAGGAGACAGTCTTTGGTTTATTGGTTGCTCATTGTGGAAAATGGATGTGTACCAACTTCTCAGGGTGGACCGGATATTAAATACCTTTTGCAGGAAGGAGTGTCTGGGAAGTGAAGCTTATTGGCTAAACGCTCAGGGCCTCTAAGTTCCTCATTAGCATGGAGAACTCTGTTTTAGGTTCTAGTAGGGAGCAGGGAGGCAGGGAGCAGGGAGGCACCTACCATCTCTCAGGTGGGCACCTGGGTACCAGGGCCCCGCTCTACCTTACCAAGTTTCCTGGCATGGTTCACCATCCCATAGCACTCAGGAAACAGAGGCAGGCAGATCTCTGAGTTCCAGTGAGTTCCAGGACAGCCATGCTACACAGAGAAATCCTGTCTCAACAAAACAAAACAAGCACACAAATAAAACAAAATTAACAGCATCCCAAGGACTAACACTAGAGGTTGACCTCCGACCTCCACATGCATGGACACATATACATACAAACCAATATAAACACACACACACACACACACACACACACACACACACACACACTCACAAGAATTTGAACCTAAAGAAAGGACATTACATGGCACAAGGTAGAAGCTAATCCATAGAAAGACCAAAATTAAAATTAAAAAGAATGAAGTGGAGAGGAAGCTAACAAGGCCTTAGAGGGCTGCTGCACAGCAGAAGGCAGCCCCAGGGAAGCAGACTAGAACAATAACCTTGCTTCTTGAGAAGAGCACTCTTGGAGCTCACAGGGAGAGGCAGCAGAACCGTTCTAGCAGCAGGACACTAGTCTCATCCTTTCTCTACTAGAGTGGGATCCCTGAAGCAGGGGTGTGGCTCGGGGAGCTCATAGGAAATGCAGACTGCTGCCTGGCTGGCTCCTGCCCAAACCTGCAGAATCAGGATCTGCATCAGAACCAGACTCGTGGGTTAATCAACTCTTGACAAATGCTGCACTAATCCATTAATCACTTCTGATATCAAGAACAATTCCAAAAGAAAAAGTCAGGCTGCTGAGAACCAGCTTTCAGATCCACCGTGTGTCAGACTGTGGGCCATTTGTTATGAACTTGTTTTGCATGTGGTCCTGGGGACTGAGCCCAGAACTTTGAGTCTGGCCAGCCAGAGTTCCACCACTGAGCTGAATCCCCAGCCTTCTTTACACTTGTAATTTTAAAACAGGCTCACACTATGCTGGCTAACTTGGAAGTCAGAGTATAGCCTAGGCAGGTCTTGAACTCACTATCCTCCTAACTCAGTCTTCTGAATAGCTGGGATTAGAGGTGTGTATCACAGGTCTGGCTTTGTTTTAGTGATTCATATATTAGCAATGTTTGCATTGCTGTGACTGCAATATTAGACAGAAACAGTGTAAGAGAGAAGATTTTGTAACATAATTTTATTTCTTGAGGCTATGATTATATCATTTCCCCCTCTTTTTCCTCCCCCAGTCCCACCCACTTACCTCCCTCCTCTAGTTCTCTTTCAAATTTGTGAGCCTTTTTCTTTAATTATTGTTACCCACGTGTGTGTGTGTGTGTGTGTGCGCGTGCGTGCGCGTGTGTGCATTCCTAAATATATAAATACAACCTTCCCAGTTTATATGTTACTGGTATGTGTGTTTTCAGGGCTGACCGTTTAATATCAGACAACCAATCAGGGAGCTCTTCCCTGAGGAAGTCTTTCTCCCGCTCTCAGCATTCCTTTGCTGCCTGTAGTTCTCTGTGTAGGTCTGAGGCCTTCTGGACTTCCTCACAACTTCTGTGATAGTGTGTCTACTGGCATGGTTTTTGTTCAGTTCTTGTTGATGCCACCATGGTAGTGAGGCTTCATGGGCATGGCTCCTGATGGCCATGGCTTCTGATATCCTAGGAGGTTACTTTGATTCACAGTTTCAGAAGGTTCACCTTGGTGGGGAAGGCATGATCAAGCACCATGACCATATGGCAGAGGTGCTAAGTGACCACCTGACATTCTGGAAATGACAGTCCAGGAACTACAGAACCTCCATAGTTTGGGGGTCCATGTATCTATAGACCAAGGTGGAAAGAAAGAAGCATTTTTGCCAGTGCAGTCTTTGGCTCTATGGTAAAAAAGCGAAACCATCACCTTTATGTATTGTTGGCCAATGGTATGCATCTCCTGTGATCAGTTTCCTGTGATGTCACTGAGCGTGCAGTAGAGAAGAGACACAAACTATTGGTTGACAGCTTGGCTCCCATCCATCACTGGAAGAGGGATGTGTCTAGGTTGACAATTAAAAGCAGCAACGTTTGCCTCTGTTCCCTGAACAACTTCATGTACACAACACCATCCATTCAAGCTCTTCTTCCAAGACTCAGGTCTTATTTTCCTATGTAGGGCAACAGGCTGGAGAGGCCAACAAAGCACCCTCTACCAAATGGAAAACCAGCGGCAGAAGGACCAGAAGGCCTGTGGCTCATCTACTCATCGTGTCTTTGCTGGACTGTCCAGTGCCAGGGATTGAGTTTCACAGCACGTTTGACTATTAGACTAAGGTGGGTGGAGAAGGTGAGAGAATGATTTTATGCATGGGAATAACTATTTATGAAATAATGTAAGGAACCACTCAAAGAACATAGGGTGGGCCACCCCGTGGGCTAATCGTGAAGGGTAGATTACATCTCCCAACTTACCTCGGTTTCCTTCTTTGTGAAACGGGACCGGGCACTGTACTCAGAAGAGCTATCTAGTTAAGAAAACTGTTATTGCTGTGATCTGCAATGTCCTTCACTGATGCATTTTCAGTGATTTTTTTTCTAGGCAGTGGTATTGTCTGGAGAAGCTGTGACTGCTTTAGGAGGTAGGACCCAGCAGACAGAAGCAGGTCACAAGAATTAAAGGTGACATCCAGCCCCACTTCCTGCCTGTGGTGATGTCCTTTCACCCTGACCTACAGATCAGTTGACCTTTCAAACACAAGTCTCTATAGCTTCTGTCTGTCATCTCTCAAGAGTCAGAGGGGCACCCAGCACTTCTGCCCACCCCAAACAAGTTAAAATCGCAACCAGAACATACTAAACATCAGAGCACATAAGAGCCCCCCATCCTTCCCAGAGCACTGCAGGTGTCTGGCCACCTGTCATCCATCGCGTCAGAAGAAAAGGTATTTTGCAGATGAGATAAACGAGCAAAGGAAATGAATAAGTCCCAGAAGTAACAGGAGAAGGGTCATGTGCTTCGCTTCCGAGTCATCCCCCAGCTACAGCAAATTATCTCCTGACAGAAAGATAACCTTCTCCTCAGCTCACCCACACACATCACTCATCAGGAAAGACCAAGTCTTGCATGTTCTTACTGCTATCGTCACTGGGCTGCTCTGGGGGGAGGGGGGTTGGAGAGTAATAGCTCAGGATTTTGGTCTTTGAAGTGAGGGTGTGGATGTCCCACACTCCTCGGGCCCTTGTCTGTTTTACCATGTCTCTGTGTCCAGAGCCCCCTCTCTGCCCCTTCATTCTGTCATGATCCTTGGTCTCCCGCCTATTTATTTTACTCAGTGGATTCCTCTCTGCCCTCCTGTCCCTTCCCTTCTGGAGCTCATCAGTTATTCTGCTCTCAGTCCCCTCCCCATCTGTCCTTCATTTTCTTCTCTCATTGCTTCTCAGCTTGAAATAGCAGGAAGTGGAGAGAAAGACAAATCAGATGTTCCTTAAAATGCCGATAAAAAGTCAGCCAGTTCTCTATGAATTCTGTGAACTGGCTTTTGGGGGATTAACCTGGAACCATGGGAACACAGAGAACACATGAGTGGATGACGAAGGAAAATTATCCGACTCCTAGACCTGTCTCAGACTGCCACACTCTGCACCCAAAGGCAGATGGCAACAGGAAGGGACCTGGATTCACGAGAGCATGCTCCCTGGAGCCCACCTGCATGATAAAGCCCTGCCAAAAGGAACTGTTGGGAAAACAGAACCGTCTGAAATCATCGTGCCCATAGGTGGACTTAGGCTCCAGGGCCACGCCAGCTTTGACTTTCACAGAACGGCCAGGATGCCCTAACACTTGACTCTGATGACTCAAGCATTTGTCATTCCAACTCCCCCTCAGCAAGATGAATAAAAATCTAAAGATTTAACTTTAAAAAAGTTTAACAAGTTAATTTTCTAAATTTAAAATGTTTCAGAAAGAAACACAACCTACGTAAGGATAATTTTAAGCTATATTAAAACTTGAAGATGACATCATGAAATTCCAATTATATAGACTCTGAGGCAATAGAGTCAAGCAACCTTCCTGGGTACAGTATACATGTTTCACACTGTGTGGACACCACGCTGGTATCCCATCTTGTGGGGTTCCTGAAAGTCTCCGCAGACAATTTGAAAAAGAAGTCACTTCTGTAAGTCTGTGTTAGGAGGGCTCTTTAGTTTTGGTGTTAACTCTAAATTTCTTCATCCTAAAAAGGTCTCCAAAAACATTGATGCAAAGTCCAATACAAGTCTGTAAAGCCATGCAGAGAAGTTGGGGATGGTCTGGCACTAACGTCTTTATGCGTGGTCTTTCCCCCTCTGTGTTGTTACAAGGTTGTGGGATAGGAGGCAGGAAGAGAGGATTTACCTATTAGAAGATCCTAGAGCATCACACAGGAAACTAACACACAGGAAATTTACAATAAATATCCGGTTCAATGACATTCGTGGTATGGATGAGGACGCAGAAGCTGGGGACCAAGAGGAGGAAGCACCGCATCCCAGCTGCTGACAGTGCCTGTGTTATTTCACTCAGGTGAACAGCCTGAGTGAGAGAATTTTAAATCATTCACTGATTCAAAACTTCTTCCCATGAGCTGCGTTGCCTGTTTCTCACATGACGTCCTTCACATGTAAAGATGCATCGCTTATGTAAGAGCCATTAATAAGCAGAATCTGTATGCAAGTCTCACATGTTTAAATACATTCACACATGTGTAATCTTCCCAACAACATGCGAAGGTAGAGGGGATCATTTTTCTCATTCAATAGCTAAGAGCATTCTGAAGCATCAGAGAGGGTAGCTAAGTTTCCCCCACAAGCTCAAAGTGTGGTAGAGTAAGGATTTGAAGACAAGTATTTCTGACGAGACTTCTCACTCACAATGACCTCTCCTCCTTCTGCACCCAGCCCCTCTCTCCCTGATCATGTCTGCCTCGCTGCCTAGCTCCCAAATTTCCCTGGGTGTTTTAAGGGGAGAAGAGAACAAGGTGAAAGCACTGCTCCAAGTAATAATCGCTGTGAGGTGTTTCTTTCTACAAGGCTCAGAAACCGACAGCAGCAGAACCAGACTAGGGATGCAAGCAAATACGCCTCAAACTCTGGGATCCAAGCCTGGTTTCCACAAAGGGATTTAAGGCTAGGCTTCTTGATGTTTCAAAGAGAAAGACAGATTAGCCAGCCTAGGCAGGCAGCAGAGACCTGAACTTCATTAACTTTTAATGAGCTCCTGTTGAAATGCTTTCTTTTACAAAGAATAAAGTCATAACGAATATCCCCGGTTCCCGGAAGTCTGATTACCCTCAATATGCAGGCGATACAATGACGTGCTAAGAAGTTCCTGTCTGGTTGCACAAAACAAGACAAACACGGAATTTGAATCTAATTGAGGTTAATTTTTTTTTTCTGGTACTTCCTTTTTTATATTTTATGCATGTTTTTATGAATGACATGTATGTCTATAATCCATGTGTGTCTGGGAGGCATAACCCATGCTAATGCACTCTTATGGAGGCCAGAGGACAATCTCAAGGGTCAGTCTTTACCTCCCACCATGTCTAAGGCAGGGTCTCTTGCTACTCCCAGCTGTGTACACTGAGCTAACTCGTTCACAGACTTCTGGAAATTTTCCTATTATTGCCTCTCATCCATCTCACTCTAGACAGGCTGGGACTGCAGACATGGGCTACCACGGACACCAGTCCTCACTCTGACAGAACAACTGCTTTATCCACAGATCCATCTCCCCAGCCCTTTGCTGCCTCTTGGCTGTCTGTGAAACCATCCCTCAAGCCTCAACCCTCCAAACTCCAGAGTCACATGCCCACAGAAGGAACACACCACTGGTGGGCATCTAACTGCACACAAACACCATTTCCCTGGATCCATTTGGCTAGCCCTGCCTGACACCTTGGTATGATGCTCTGATGGCATTTGGAATCTGGCACCGAGTATGACTTTTTTAAAAAACGAAATCACTTCCTGTTCCACACGCAGCTACTACTGAAGTTTCCCACACTCCCTGCTGGAGCAGAGGGCTCCAGCCCTCTTCTCTGGCTTCCCGCCAAGCACGCAGAGGCGGGAAACGGAGCTGGTGGGCAGAGAGGTGGCAGCTGGAGACCAAAGGGATTATTTTTCCATTATGTCATGCATTAGCTAAGGCTGATCTCTAAGAAAGTTATTGATTTGGGTGGATATGTTTTGTTACCAGCCCACTTACCTAATTCTCTGGTTAATTCTCTAGTCTTACAGTTTCCCCATTGACTCCTCTGGTGTTTCTAAAATAAATAATAACATAATCCACTCATAATGTTAATTTGGTATTCTTTTTCCAGATGTGTAATTACCATTTGTGACTGTTTCTTCTCTGTCATTGACTGGGAAATCCACAACGACAACAGTGCTCAGAGCAATCATCTTTCATTTGTTCTTCACACTAACGGAAGTTGCTCCAAAGTTACAACACTAAGTAAGAGCTTTGACTATGGGTTGGCGTGGACAGTTTCATCTTTCTGGGAACATATCTTCTTATTCTCTCTCTGTTTTCACCAATGATGAGGACCAAGGCTTTAACATGGGAGATTTAAACATTCATGAAAATAATCACTTTTTCCCTTTGTCATATTGATTGCTTTTATGAATAGAGTTTTTAACAATAACCAAAATGCACTTCTAAGAAAAACGTCCCTCAACTCAGATACATTGTTTTATTTTGTTGATTCCTTTTTTTTTTTTTTTTTTTTTTTTAATATCCTGGGATATTCAATTTGACAAGATTTTATCTAGGAATTTTTTCCCCCTGTGGGTTTGTAAATGAGATTAGATTGTGGCTTTGTTTTTTGTTTGAGTTTTGTTGTTATTTTCCCTATCTTTTGTTGTCTTCTTATGCCTGTGTAGTGTTTGATCAGAGGAAGAAAGAATTAAGTTGCCCTCTTTTTCTGTGACACCGCTGTGTGTCTGTCTGTCTAAGGGTAGTGTGTCTGTCTGTCTGTAACTCTGTCTTCTCTCTCTGTGTATGTGTATGTCTGTCTGAGGGCAGTCTCTCTCTCTCTGTGTGTCTGTGTGTCTGTCTGTCTAAGAGTGGTATGTGTGGTAGTGTGTGACTCTGTGTGTGTGTGTGTGTGTGTGTGTGTGTGTGTGTGTGTGGTGGAGGAGGGGCACGTGAATGTGAGCAGTGTGCATACAGGTATGTGTGCAGGTGTGCTCAATGCATGTAGGCCAGAGGCTGACATGGCTCTTCCTCAGTCAGGCTCCACCTTATTTTTGTATAAAGCCTATCAGTGAGTTTAGGACTTTCTATGTGGCTGGAATGGCTGGCCAGCAAACCAGTCCTTTCATCTCCACCTCCCCAGTGTGGGGATTACAAATACAGGCTGCCCTGGCCCACACTTCACAGGGGTGTTGGGGATCTGTGGTCCTCTGCTGAGGAAGAGAAAAGCTTCTGTGATTTCCTTCTTCCCTTAGACCAGAGCGCTACAGACTACATAGAGTCCAACCACTTGTTTTTTGAAATAAAGTCTTTGGTGCACCCGTGCCTACTTTATGAGCCAGCCGCTTCCATGCTGCAATGCCTGTTCCAGAATGCCCACAAGCCTAAAATGTTTACTCCCTGCCCTTTGGGAAACCATTTGCTCACCTCTCATCTAAACAAACTCTTTACGATGATAATTTCGGAGTTTCAATTATATTATTTTAGATTTAATACAAAGAGTTGGAAACCAACAGCTACTGTCTTATTTCTGTGAAGGACCCAGCTACTGCCTGAGCTCTGTGAGGGACCCAGTCCTGGCCTGTGTTCTTTACATACAAGACCTCACTGAATCCCTACAACTATTGAATTATTGTCCCCATTTTATAGCAGAGAAAATTGAGGCTGAGAATAAATAACTCACTTAAAGTCAGCAGAAAATAGTGGAAATTTACAAAATAAATCCAAAAGTCCCTGTCCAAATACCACTTCACAGCATGCCTTACACTCTCAGGGCTTAATCCCTCTGTTTATATGACCTTCCTCGTCCCTAACTGAAACATTGTGTGTGTGTGTGTGTGTGTGTGTGTGTGTGTGTGTGTGTGTGTGTGTTGTTTTCCATTATATGTATCCATTGTGTGTATGTGTTTTCTGACTTTCGTTTGTTTTGAGTTCTCAACACTCTGTTACACATTATAAGGCTTTATTTCATCAAAATATAAGATTTTTTTTTATGCTAGTGCTAGCCGTCAGTTATGCATTATTTCTGCTTGTCTTGGTTTTCTCTTGGGAGTTTTGTTTATCTCTTTACCTCTTGAGTGGAATTATTAATTAACGGATAATTATTTTTGGTTGGTTGACAATTTTTAAAACACTTAAGACTATGAATCTTAGGTCTTGTCTCAACACTATCTCCTAAGTTGTAAACTGTAGTTTACCATCGTTAACTATACTAGGTAACCTAAAACTAACTGGGGATTTAATGGAGCCCCAAAGATAATTGCAGATTAAAGTAACATTTACAAACCCTTACAGGAAGCCTCATAGAAAGGCCCTATGCATTCTTTACCCAATTTCTCCCAGTGTCAAGAGCTTGCAACACTGTAGCCAAGAATCACAATTTCCCGGAGCTTCTCAATGATACAGTCAAGACACTAGACAGTTTCCTCCGATCCTTACATGCCCTTTAGCAGCACTCCAACCTCCTTTGAGCTCCATCGCCTCCTCATTTTTGATAGTCATTAGTCGATTGTCCATTTATACAAATTTCAAGAATGTCACGTACACATAGCACTTGGAGTTGATGCTCTTCATTCAGCATAACTCGCTAGAAATTCACTCTGGTGTCTGGCTGCATCTATAGTTGGACCCTTTTCATTACCAAGCAATAGTGTGTGGCACAGACAAAGCACAGTTAAAGGGAATTCGAGTTGTTTCCAGTTTGAGATATTATGAATAAATTACCACACTTTTGTGTAGTAGGTTTTGTGTGACCATAACTTTTAAGTATTTTGTCATAAGACAGAAATTGCTGGGTAATATGGTAATTGCATATTTAAGAAAACCTTCCAGAGTGGCTATACAATTTTTTAAGATTTATTTGTGTGTGTGTGTGTGTGTGTGTGTGTGTGTGTGTGTGTGTGCATGCACATGTATACATGTGAGCATGCCACATGTATGTGGATGTCTGAGAAGACCAGAAGATGGAGTCAGATCCCCTGGAGCTGGAAATATTTGTGGCTGTGAACCACACAAAGTAGATGCTGGATTTAGGACTCGGGTTTTCTGGAAGAATAGGAAATGTTCTCAACCATTGAGCCATCTCTCTACCCCAGTGGCTGTCCCATATTTTATTTAGTTTTTTAAAAAATGAATATAAAACTACACATATTTATGGAGTCCTACAAGATATTTGAACACATGTATCTATTTTGTAATGATCAGATGAGGTAAGCAAATCTACCTTCTAAAATGTATCTTTTTATTTTTGTGGTGATTACATTTTCCCTTTTGCTTTCCAAAAGTATTCAGTAGAAGCTGGGACTAGTGGCACAGTCCTATAATCCCAGCTACCGAGGAGGCAGAGGCAGAAGGGTCACAGTTCAAGACCTGACTGGGTTACAGAGTGGGTTCAAGTCACACACACACACACACACACACACACTACAGCGCACTATTATCAATGTCATTGTGGCTTTAAACTGTATCTCCCCAATAGCTGCTGCTGTAAAACATCTTTCCGTGTGTTTACTTGTCATCTGTGAACCCTCTTGGTTGAAGCACCTACCAATTTGTCAATTTTCAGCAGTTGTGTTGTGGGACTCTAATAGAGTCTAACACAGTAGTCCTTTGTTGGACATGTGGTATGGAAATCTGTGTTTCCTAGTCTACAGCTTGCTTTGTAGAATCTCTGTAACATCTTTAAGATTTATCCTTAATCTTTTGCAGAGCAAAAGTGTCGAGCTTTGATGCTCAACAATGCAGGAAGGAGCCCAGCATGGCTAGAGATGGCTCAACAATTGTGAGCATTTCCTATTCTTCCAGAGAGCCTAACTTCAAAATCCAGCACTGGCAGTTTCTCCTTTCACTGACTGAGCCTTTGGTGTCAAGCCTGAGATGTCCGTCTGAGCCTACAGGCTGCAGAGTTTCTCCTTTGTGTTTTTCTGAAGGTTGTGGTTTTATGTTTTACATATAAGTCCACAATGCCTTCCCTTTGAGTTAATTTTTCTGCAGTGTAACCTCAGCTTGGGTTCCTTCGTTATTTTTGACAGGTGTCTGATCGCCCTAGTGCCACTTATTAGCTCACCGGCTCCCTGAACTGCTTCTGTGCGTTTGTCCAAATCAGCTGAGCATCCTTGCAAGTCTGTCCCTGGATTCTCTACTCTGCCCCACTGGTGCATGTACCATCTGTGAGCCCTCTCATCTTCCAGTATCACACAGGGTCTGCTAGAGACACCTGCAATAAGACTAAATCATCTCACTTCTCTCCCAAACTAGATCAGCCGCTCCAGTTCATCTGCCTTTTCAAATAAATCAGGTAATAACCTTTTATATCTACAAAATAATCACGCTGGCATTCTGATGGGGAAGACTTTGGGAAGGAGTGACACCTCCTTTCTGATGCTGTCTTTCAGCTCATGAACACATTCTGTCTCTCCATTCATTTAAAACTTCAATTTCCTTCATTAGAAATTTATAGTTTTGAGCACATAAACCTTGAACAGATTTTGTTAGACTTGCCCCTAAGAAGCTTGGAGTTTTTGTTTTTTTTTCTTTCTTTCTTTCCAAGCAATAGTTTTTATTGTATAAATTAATCAGTTGGTTTCTGCAGTGCCCAAGGAAGGTCTTGAAAATGCTAGGCAAGTGCTCTACCTGGGGTTGTACCCCAGCCTTTCTTTTGTAAATGACTGTAAATGGTGTGTTCTCTCCCCAGCCTCGCTATGTTCATTGCTAGTTTACAGAGATGAGACTCGTCTTTGTCAGCTCACGGTCTCTAGCCATGCTGGGCTCCTTCCTGTGTTGTACAAGAGTTTGGTTTGGCTTCTGTCTCTTTGATGTCTTGGAATTTTCTATGGAAATAACTATGTTGCCTTACAAGGGGTCACTTTAGTTTTTCTTTCTTATTTGTATCCTTTTTTTCCTTTTCTTTCCTTATTGCATTGGTAGGAACTAGATAGAACATTAGTATTGCATTGAAAACATCTCAGGTTCTTCAGTGCCTTGTTTTGGAGTCCTCTTATTAACTCATTTTGTTGGGATTTGACTGAGTCTTCCAAATAAAGACTCAGTTACAGTTTTCTTCCCCCACAGGCTTCTGCAGACTTCATTAACTTAAGCTGGAATTTTAAGCCCAAACCCGCTACAAAGTTATATGGTATGTAATCTTCCATTCACAAATTATTGCCGGGCAGTGGTGGCGCACGCCTTTAATCCCAGCACTTGGGAGGCAGAGGCAGGTGGATTTCTGAGTTCGAGGTCAGCCTGGTCTACAGAGTGAGTTCCAGGACAGCCAGGGCTACATAGAGAAACCCTGTCTCGAAAAACAAAAAAACAAACAAAAAAAAGAACAAATTATCTTTAATACCAGACACAATTTCATATGAGGTTTATAGCAATTCTTTGTGTCTCTTGACCCTAGACATGATTATCCCAGACACTCTACACCACCACCTCCCCATCCTCAGGTTCTGAATTATGGGTATTCTCTCAAAGTACATCCTCAGATGGCTTTCCCACTGATCCTAGACATTCTGAACCTTCTATTTTTATCTAAAAACTATCTTTCTGTTGTTTTCACATATGAATTATAATTTGAATGAGAAGTATGCAAATGATAGGCATTCCCTTCAAAACTCTGTGGCATGCCTGCATTGCCTTTAAAGTGTTACAGTACTCATTATACATAATCAAGTCCCCATGTTTGTCGAAAAAAAAATAAATGGTTGTGGAAATTTCCTTGGTCTGTACAATTTTCTATGCCTTTTGGCATAGGACAACTCTCTTCAAGCCAAGAACGGACGGCAAGATAGTGCCCACAGCACCCAGCTTCTTGCAGGCATCAGCTCCTTCAACAACCTTGTCTTGATGCAGACTCACCCACCTTTGGAATCTGATTCTCTGGTCCCCAGGTCCCCCCTACCCCCACATCCTCCCTCCTCTTGTGCTTACTGCTTTTGGTCTCTTTTATGCATTCTCCCTATGGAAGCTACACTCAAGTCTCAACACAGCAATACCAGGTTCCTCCACAAACCAGAGAATGAGTAGGCTGCCTCCCTCACCTTCTGAAGTCTCTGAATGAATGTAGAAGAGTAATGTTTTCAAGAGGTCTCTGATCTCTTCAAAAGGTCCTTCTTGAGCGGAAGCGAGTAGTTCTCTACTCCATATAAATGTGGAGGACTCACTCTAGGAATATGAAAGAGAGAAGGGGCTCCTCCCCCTCGGTTTGCAGTCAACCTTCACTTTGTTTTCACTAGGATTCCATTGACTTCTCTCTGACTAGTCTACATCCATGCTCCTGACAGTACTCCTCCTATTCTTAGTTTTCACAGGCATCTGAAGGCAGCCAAATCTCCTCTCAGTCTTAGGCCAATGCTGTCTTTCTTGGAATTGCAAAATGTGCAACATTCTCGGCAGCTGGAGATCAAATCCTGAATGGAGCAGTATGGTCCTGTGCTGACCACCCCGGAGGGTTTCCACCCAGAACACTGCCCTACAAAATCTCCCCCAGAACAGCGGTTCTCAAATGTAAAGCCTTGCCCAGGAATCGTAGTAAAAACTGATCAGATGCTACTTCAGTGGCTCAGATGAGGTCTGGGATCTGAATGCTAGCAATCTGGAGTCTGGATTTTAACAAACACTGTGTGATGTGTTTAGTTGGCCAAGGAGAGCCCTTGGGGAACTCTGGAGCCTCAAGTGTCACCTCTAAAACCACCAGGCATAAACCCTTCAGGTGTCTGCCCAGTAAGTCCTTGCAAAGAGGTAGCTATGACTCTATACCAACTACAGCTACTGAAGCAGAGTTGTCTGGTAGAGCAGCCCTGAAAAAGGGCTCTGTCTTTAAACTTTCTCATTTCCAGTTCAGGCGACTGCAGCAATGCCCTTTGGCCTAGAAACAACACTGACTCTACAGATGGGTTTCCACACATCTAAAAATGTCCCTTTAACACATTCCTCTTAACGGCACTATTTGCAATGACCCCAACTTAGAAACTGAGTAGGTCTGGATGGGCTCAATGAATTTTGAATTATTCATACAATGAAATACTCTACCTACATCTATCTTTTAAGTATAGGACACTCTTTTTATAACAATACAGAAAGATCTTTACGATGTGAGAAGTAAGGAGAGGGGTATCGACAGTGGACCAGATTGGTATCAGGTGAGCACCTGCTAATCAGCCTGTCCCTTAGACCAGTACAAATGCAAAGCCTCACACTAAACTGGCCAATGCCTATGGGCCAAATATTAGCAGGGGACAAGTTGTGAGTAAGGGTTTGTATGGTATGCCACCTTTGTGTGAAAAACAAAGGGGGTAGAAAAAACTTAGCAACCGAAAGTTCTGGGGAAACAGCCAAGGAAAGGTGGGAAGCGGTGGATGGAGAGGGGGGTGGAGGGGCATGGTGAACAGGAGAGGTTAAAACCCAACGCTCTTGTTTTCGTCATAGCGCGCAAACATGTCACCAATAAAAACACTGCACTTCAGAAACACTTCCATCTTCTTATTCAAAAGACGTAGAAGTGACAGAGGCCCAAGGCTGGCACAATTAATTTTAATTTCAGTTTCCATTAGGGGTGCCTGTGACTCTTTCATTCTCAAAGCATGTCTGTTAGTACGGTGTTTACTGTGGCAATGAAGGCAGGGTGAGCCTGCTTTGTCTGCATCGGTAAACGATTGTGCTCAAAAGGCTGACTGCATTAGACTTGATAGAAAGTACACATTATCTCCCCGAGAGGCTCTCCAGCCTGGATGCTGATTGCAGACACCCGGGGAGCCTTTAATAAATGCTGCTGCTCCAGATCCACCGTTGGATATTGTATTTCAATCAGTCCGATGTAGGCCACAGGTCGCTATAAGGCGCAGCTATCAGTGAGAATCTCCCTACTCAGCAGGCATAAGGTAAGGTTCCAAGCATGCACCTAGTCTCAGGTGACCATGTTCAGCCAGTGGTAAAGCCTGTGGCTCCAATCTCATCTACTGCCTGAGACATTCTAGTGCTATCGTGAATGCTTGCAGAGGTCAGGCTGAGAGCAGAAAAGCTAGTTTTGCTCCTAATGAAGGCCTTCATCTCCTACATGAAATCAGCTATGGCTATCCCTGAGTGTGGATCACGTGGATCTAGCTTGCCCCCCACCAACCCTAACACCTCAATTACAAATCATGCTGATAAACACTCGCTGTAGTCCACAGGGTCTGTAGTATGCCTCTCATTACCACCCCAGGAACAGGCCAAAGGGAACACACACCACTCCTTACTTGAAATGGCAGCAGTCCAGATATGTAAAAATTTTATGTGCTGAAAATGGTCTATGGAATCACTTGTATAATAAGGACAATCTTATGTACTCAAGAAAAAACAATTCCTAGAAACCAAATGTGCTAGCGACTGTTATCTATTTGACATTGGCTCTAGGGCGATTTTGGAGGGGGGACCTCAGTTGAGAAAATGCCCCCACCCCAGTGGCCTACAGGCAAGCCTCTGGTGAATTTTCTGGATTATTAATTGGGTGGGGGTACTGTAGGTGGGACCATCCCTGGGCTAGTGGTTTTGGACAGAGTCAGAAAGCAGGCTGAACAGACCATGAGAAGGAATAAGCCAGTAAGCAGCACCCTTCCCCCTTCCCATGGCCTCTGCATCAGCTCCTGCCTTGAGTTCCTGCCTGACTTTCCCGGATAATGGACTACAAGCTATAAGATGAAATAAACCCTTCCCTATCCAAGATGATCTTGATCACGGTATTTATCACAGCAATAGAAACCCTAACTAAGGCACTCAAATATGAAGACTATTGGGCAGTGGTGGCGCACACCTTTAATCCCAGCACTCGGGAGGCAGAGGCAGGTGGATTTCTGAGTTCGAGGCCAGCCTGGTCTACAGAGTGAGTTCCAGGACAGCCAGGGCTACACAGAGAAACCCTGTCTCGAAAGACCAAAAAAAAAAAAAAAATGAAGACTATTTTCCCATTAAGATTACTATTGTCCAGGCATGGTAGCACACACCTACAATCCTAGCACTCCAGAGGCTGAGGCAGGAAGATCGAGAGTTCAAAGATCAGCCTGGGCCTATAGTGGGTCCATCACATAAAATAACTTAAAATAGTAATTATCCCTGGGCCGAGAGGAGCATTTCTAATTGCCATAGATTTCTCTGAGAACATCCCCTGGCTATTTCTAACCAGTTAAACCAGAGCAGAAGCTTTTTGTTCTTGAGTGTGTTGTAGGAAGTCTCAGGAAGTAAACTAAGTGGCAGCAAAAACTTCCAGGGTCCCTAAATCTAGAGCATGGGTTTTTCTTTTTTCTTTCTTTCTTTTTTTTAAAGATTGATTTTTATTTTATGTATGTGAGTACATTGTAGTTGTCTTCAGACAACCATTACAGACAGTTGTGAGCCACCATGTGGTTGCTGGGAATTGAACTCAGGACCTCTGGAAACAGCAGTCAATGCTCTTAACTGCTGAGCATCTCCCCAACCCTTCTTTTTTCTTTTAATCCCTCAGTGCTTAGGGAGAAAGTGCCAGAGGCTATAGGAGGTAGGGCCCAGATTGGTCAAAGTAGACTGTTTTAAGTACATGTGTTTTTTCTTCTGCGTTATCTAACCTCGTATCTCTGCATATGACCCAACTGGAGAAAGAAGAACATTTATATCCAGAGGTCAGTAGATAGAGCCAAATCTCCACTGCTCACAGAGAACATTCCAGAAGAAAGATGAATGAATGAATGAACGAACCAACAGGTACCAGTTCACACTGTTCTCAAAAGGCTCGAAAAACGAAGCTGACACCACAGCTCAAAAGTCTTCGTGGATAAAATTGTTCACTTTACACTTTAGAAACAGTTAAAGTTACCTCATTTCCCTTCTGAATCTGCAAGTCGTGCAGCTTCTCCGAAACAATCAAAATGCTCTGGGCAGCAGTTTAACAGAACAACCAAATGTACGTAAACAAACGGGGATTTATCAATAAACCTCAACCAGTGAAAATCTTAAGTCTGCAAGGAAGCGTTTCCTGAACCTGTGTGAGGTGACTCAAAACTGCCGGCTCTCCAGGTCAGCCATCAGTCTTTGTTTAATAAATTCCAAGCAGGAGGATTGGGTTAGGATGGGGGGAAAAAAGAGTTCTCTTCTTTACACAGCCAAAACTGGGACCAAGCAACTCACTGAAAGGGGAAATGAGTATGTCATAGGTCATAGGCCTATTTTCTGTCTTTGAGCACAGCACCAGGAAGCAACACTAAAAATGCAAAAGGAATGTGAGGTGAGTAAGTAACCGGATCAACAATGGCATTGTGCCCACCTTGGAATCCCTGCAGACCTACTAGAAAACAGACCGGCACCCTTACAATTCCCACAGCGGATCTTTCACGAAGAGTCCAGTTAGCCCTTCATGGCCGTGTTTTCCGCCTTCGCCTCCTTGGCCACTTACCCACATTGCAGATTTTGCAATCACTCAATCCCATCTAAAACAGTCTCAAGCCAAAAAGAGTTTGCGACTCACAGGAACCAGGAGCATGCACAGCAGTTAGACTCCAGCCACGGGATCGTTAGGGGGAAGCGGCCCCTTCCATCTCTCTAGTCCCCTCAGGATGCTCACGCATCTTTCTTTCAGCAAATCAGCTTTCTCAGATCCCTGATGTCACACTTCCTGAAACTGCATGGCCTTCCACTGTGGTGTTCACAGACACTAGCTGGCCCCTCTAGATACAAAATCCAGATCCCCAGAGAAAGAATCAGGTAGAGTCAAAGCTGGTCCAACCAGCAATGGGCAAGGCATTCAGTCACAAAGCTCCAACATGGTCCGTCCCTGACAGCTGGCTCACCGAGAGGTAAGGAGCACACAGGCATCACAGTTGCCTTGAAAGTTCTCTCCAGACTCTTCACAGGAATGTCACAAGTCTCCCTGAACATCGCCTTGCCCCTTAGACCTGGCAGATAGCATGCCTGGAAAATCACAGCTGGAGATATGGAAGCCTACTGTCTCACAGACCCCTTACCAGGCAGCTGCTCCCTTCCCTCTCCTTAGGAAGCTTCTGGTTGGCTGCTGCCCAGGGCCCTTCTCCCACCCTCACACCCACCTGACTACACTCACCCCAGCATTCAAAGCTCTGCACTGAGATCCACTTTGCCAAAATGCTTTCCCACACAGGGGTCCCTATCTTCCAGCTCACTCCACACACATGTCTACCCCTGAACTGAGCTCAATCTATTTTAAACTCCTGGATCTGTCTGCCATCTGTCTTGTCTGGAGGGCTCATGGTCTCCTGATAGAATAGAACTGAATTTGGAAAGACAGAAACTGAAGTCTGGTCCCTGTCCTGCCATGAAACCCAGAACCTTGGGACAAACATGGCTGACTTCCTGAAGTTTGCATGGAAGATGCCGTGACTTGCTGAGGTTCTCAGCTCTTGAGATAATCAAAGACAATCAAAGGGGCTGGAAGGGCATCTTTGTTGATCCCTACCCATAACTGCACATTGTTCAAGAATGAATGGCTTCCTTTGCTTCTCTGTCCAGATTCCCAGTGTTCCGGGGCCCAGCGGATGCCAGATTGGGTCCATCTTGGAGAAGCAATGCTTGAAAAGTTGTTACCATGGCAACCAGCTCCTCTGTCTGCTTTCTGAGTGATCCTAAAGTAAGTCATCAACCTCTGTCTGCTTTAGACTCTTCAGGTGACAGTGAGATAGTGAGAGCATTTACTCAGCACTACACACTCAGTGTCAACTGGTGCTGGCAGCTGTGGTGGGGTGGTAGTGGGGTGGGGTGGGGGTATGGTTAGGGGTGAAAGTGGTAGTGGTGGCGGTGTACTGGTGGTATGGTGGAAGTAGTGGTGGTAGTAGAGCTGGTGTGGTGGTGTAGTGATGCCGATGGTGGTGTGTTGCTATGGTGATGGTGGTGTGTTGCTATGGTGATGGTGGTGTGTTGCTATGGTGGTGGTGGTGTGTTGCTATGGTGGTGGTGGTGTGTTGCTATGATGATGGTGGTGTGTTGCTATGGTGATGGTGGTGTGTTGCTATGCTGATGGTGGTGTGTTGCTATGCTGATGGTGGTGTGTTGCTATGGTGATGGTGGTGTGTTGCTATGCTGATGGTGGTGTGTTGCTATGCTGATGGTGGTGTGTTGCTATGCTGATGGTGGTGTGTTGCTATGCTGGTGATGGTGTGTTGCTATGCTGATGGTGGTGTGTTGCTATGCTGATGGTGGTGTGTTGCTATGGTGGTGCTGGTGATGGCACTGGTAATATGAAATGCACTCTATCTGTCAAGTTGCACACTAAGAGCTTTATATGTATTCGTTCACAATAATCTATGAGATTCCTAATAAAAACTCAACATTTCATTTGGAGATTTCAACAACAGTAAGTTGGGAGAAAGAAACATATATTCCAAAAGCTGAACTTAATGTTTTCCCTAGAATCTAATAAGTCCTTGAAATGACATTCAAATGAGCAGCTCCCTAAACACAGAGAGAAACCAACCTCCCTTGAGCTCATCCAAGCAAGTATGGCTGCCAGGGAGCATTAGAGGGATGGGGTTGCCAATGCCCTCCTCCCCACCTGACACCTTCTCTCAAGAAATGTCTTCCCCAGATCAAAGCCGCACACGTTCAAAACCCAGCTGTCGGGAACCCAGCCGCCTTTCCATGGCAGCAGAGTGGTCAGTGGGGAGATAACACATCCATCTCTGTAAATCCCATTTCAACTCCAGCAGATGGCAAATACCACTGAACATATTACTGATGATTTTAGGGCGTCCTGCACGGGAGTCATGTCTCAGCTCACTCCCATCGCCTCATCTCTTCTCACTGCCTCTCTCCGGGGGAGGAGAGAGGGAGAGAGGGAGAGAGGGAGAGAGGGAGAGAGGGAGAGAGGGAGAGAGGGAGAGAGAGAGAGAGAGAGAGAGAGAGAGAGAGAGATTTAATAAGCTGAAATATTTCTCTTAATGACTCTCAATTAGAGAATAGGTCCCTTATGCAAGATTTGAGGATACAGGATGTACAGTTGAGATGCCCTGATGGTCACATTATTGGTTGTTGCTGGTATGATTATACATCGAGTATCATTATGCTGGCACGCACTGGGGCTCTGCCATATTCCAGAGACCGCACTGCTTTTTCTACACCCTATTTCACTTCATCCTTCACAAACTTCCATCAAGTACTGTATTCCTACTCGACAGATGGGAAAACTGAGGCTCATACAGGCTAATAACCTGCCCAGGGCTACATAACTGGGCAACAGCAAGCACACTGGGAACTGGGGGATTCTCATCAAAGACTCTAAGTCGGCATGCTCTGGGGCCAAGTCAGGCTCTGCTTCCTTTTTGCAAGACTAATTTTTTTTTTTTATTTTGTGCTTGTGAATATTTGTCTGCATGTCTGTATGCACACCACATTCACACCTGGTCTCCAAGGCCAGAAGAGGGTGTTAGATCTTCTGGAACTGGAGTTACAGACAGTTGTGAGCTGTCCTGTGAGTCCTGGGAACTGAACCCCAGTCCTCTGCAAAAATCTATGAATGTTCTTAACCACTGAGCCATCTCTCTTGCCTGGAAGCTCTGCTTTCTAACTGCTCAGTAATCCTCCAGTAATCCACTAGTGTCTCCGTAAGTGACCCTGCACCCTGGGGCCTGTCACTGAACAACTGCTACTATTCTCAGTGTTTCCATTCCAAATCTCCAGCCCCTCCCCTCATCCCCACCCCAATACTAGACTTTTTCCTCATACGTTTTTCCCAGGCCATCCCTAGTGGCTAGATTGCTTATAAATGTGAACTCAACACCACCTAGGGTCACCTGAAAGGGAGCCCCAAGGAGGGATTGCCAGATCAGATCAGGCTGTGGACGTGACTGTGGGGAATTGTCTTGATTGTTAATTTATGTAGAAGGGCCAGCACTCTGTGAATGGCACCATTCCCTGGGTGGTCCTGAGCCGTGTAAGAAAGCCAAGAAAGCAGCGTCTGAGTGAGACAGCAAGCAGTGTTCCCCCATGGTTTCTGCTCCAAGTTCCTGATTGAGTTCTTGCTCTGACTTCACTCAATGACAGACTACATCCTGTAAGAAAAATCAAAGCCTTTCTTCCCCCTAAGCTACTTTTGGACAGAGTATTGTATCCAAGCAACAGAGTAAAACCAAATCACTGCCCTAGCACCTCACCCCACCCCCTGTCTCTTGCTGTTCCCTTGGAAGCCAGATTGCCCATGCTCCTTTCTTCTGCTTTCTGAAACCCCACTTGCACCCAACAGATTATCACCTTTACACTCTAGATAGAAAAGCCACCTTCTGCAAGAAGCTCTTCCAGTCCTCTATCAGAGGCGCAGGTATCAGCCCACACCATTACTGCCCTCCACTCTTTGCCTTGCTCCCAACCCTGTCATTAATGTCATATGGAGAGATGGATGCTCCACCCCTCAGCTGCAATCACTCTCTTAAGTGATGCCTAAGTTCCATTCACCAGAGAACCCCCTACGTACATACCATACCATCTTGTACAATCTCTCATGCAGCAGACATTTCCTGAAAAGCCTTGGTATGTTCTTTTATTTCTACAAGGTTTCAACATTTCCAAGTCTACATTGCCAGCCCGGGGCTCACTTTTCCTCTCCATTGAGACTTTGTGAGCTGTTGTGAGAAACTACATCATACTCCACAGTTGCAGTTACCCCAGTAGAAAACCAATGCCATGTGTCTGTTCATGGGCACAACACCAAGTCTAGAGAGCCTCATGTAGTCTGCACATTGACCAGGTGCTTAGAAGAGGAAAAATACATCTGTCTCCATTGTCCTGGCTCTACCAAAGGCACCAACATTGACCCACCTGATACCCAAGTTGAGAGTGCTCACCCCCACCCTTTCCTTCCTCTCTCTCTTTCCCTTCCTTCCTCACTCCAACAAACCCATCACCAATTTTCCCACAGATCTTCCCAATCCTTCATCCTCTGTCCCCTCATCATGGCTGCTCAGCATCCTCAGCTTCCACCTGAATCACCACAACTGCTTTTTAATTCAAGTTCCTCCTCCAACCTCGCCACCTGAAACTCATTTCAGCTTCAGAGTTTCTCCAAAGGATAAATGCAATCATGTAATGCTTTGGAAAAAAGAAAAGACCCTAACCTTTCAGAATAAAGTCTAATGCTACTACAACTGCTGAGGTCTTATGGATCCCGTTCTTGCCTTCTTTCTCTCTGATCTCATCTCTAGCTATATTCCTACCCTGTAGGGATAAGAAGCACAGATATTCTGTTACAACCATGACAAATGGACTTTGGTCTTTGTCTTAGTTAGTTAGGGTTTTATTGCTGTGAAGAGACACCATGACCAATGCAACTCTTCTAAAGAAAAACATTTAATTGGGGCTGGCTTACAGTTTCTGAGCTTTAGTTCATTATCTTCATGGCAGGAAACATGGCAGCATGCAGACAGATATGGTGCTGGAGGAGCTGAGAGTTTCACATCTTGAGGAGGTAGGAAGCTCTGTCATTAGACAGACTTTAGCATATATGAGACTGGAAAGCCTGCCTCTACAACGACACACTTCTTCCAACAAGACCACACCTACTCCAACAAGGTCACACCTCCTAATAGTGCCACTCCCTATGAGCCAGGCATTAAAACACATGAGTCTATGGGGGCCATACCTATTCAAACCATTATAGTCCTTTAATCTGCTCTTGCTCCATAGAAGTCTTACTTAGTAGATTATGTCAGGGTCCTCCTCTTTGATCCCAGCCTAGTAAATGGTTTTACACACATCCGGAATGAAGCTCTGGGTCCACTCGTTATGTAGATGAGCAGCAGGCTTTAGGTGAGCCTAAGGAGACTGTCCAAGCTATTTTTCTTGTGCCTGTTACAAAATAACTGCCAGAAACAACCTGTGGGAGGAATGATGTATTTTGGCTGGTGGTGTCAGTGGCCCCAGTCCATCAGGGTGGGAAGGGCATGATGTTGGAAGCAGAGGCCCCCTCAGTCATGGCCAATTAAAGCACAGAACACAGACTGGAATCAGAGACAGATAACACCATCAAGGCCCATCACTTGTGATCTATTTCCACCAGCTGGCCCCCATGTCCCCAAAGAACCCAGAGACTCCCAAAACAGTGCCACCAACTAGAGACCAAGTGTTCAAGCATAGGAATCTATGGAGAACATTTCAGACTCAGGTCATAACACAGACTTGGGTAACAGGGTATTGTTATTGTTACCTGCCAAACTTTTAAGTGCATACAGTTTTGCTATATAGCAAAGTGTTGATATCTGTGTAAATCATGGAGTAGCAAAATCAAGACTAACATATATATTATCACCATACATACCTATTTTGTAATAAGAACACACTAAAATAAGGTCTCACAAGTAATTTTTGAGTATTTAGTACATTATTATGATCCATAACCATAGGGATACATATGAAGGCTTTGAATTTTACAACTAGCATCTAGAGATATTTTAGCCAATTAAGAAATAACTTAAAAAGATGAACTGGAGGCCACTGAGGCAGCTCAGCAGGTGGCATTTGCAGCCAAGTCTGACAATCTGAGTTTGATCCCTGAAACACACGTGGTAGGAGAAAACTGACACCCACAAGTTGTCCTCTGGCTCCATGTGCATGTCATAGCACATACAGCCCATCCTCATCCCCCACAAACAGGAAGAAGGAGGAGGAGGAGGAGGAGGAGGAGGAGGAGGAGGAGGAGGAGGAGGAGGAGGAGGAGGAGGAGGAGGAGGAGGAGGAGGAGGAGGAGAAGAAGAAGAAGAAGAAGAAGAAGAAGAAGAAGAAGAAGAAGAAGAAGAAGAAGAAGAAGAAGAAGAAAAATGTTTTAAAAGGTAGTTATTTCAGCTGTGTTTGAGTCTCAAAAATTGTGTGTGTGTGTGTCTGTCTGTCTGTCTGTCTGTCTGTCTAGAGGAGAGAATGACGGGTTAACAAGAGGAACACAGAAATACATATGCTGTGTTCACTTGGTCAAATATTGATCCTGCCTTCTTCCTGAGTGTGTATCCATCTAACCTTTTTTGAAAACTAACACTGCCATTGACTTGCTTTGTCCAATAACACATGCTTGGTAGTGAGAGCTACTTGTGAAGAAGCTTAAAGATGTAGTTTACGGCTCTCCAAGGCCCCTTTCCTCTCGGTGGCTGAGGAAGCAGGCTTTACGTTGATGCTTCTTTTGACCAGATCACTTTCCTGACCACAGTGAATTCTTCCTGACCGTGTTTTTACCCTCACCAAACCATGTCCATCACAGTTGGGTCTAGAAGTGATACCTGGATGTACTATCAACACCAGCTCAATATGAGACTTGGCACATCATTTGAGAACAGATGCCAGTAACTGCAGACTGAACTGTCAGCGGGGCTGTGTTAGAAAGGAATCCGGGATTTAGACAGGATAAAGAGTCCCTTGGCTTCCTTCATAGTTAGGGTGGTGGTTTGAATAAGAAATGTTCCCCTTAGGCTCCAGTTTTTGAAGACTTGGTTCTCAGAGGCTCTGTTTGGAGAGGGTGAGATGGTGCAGCTATGCAGAAGGAAGTATGTCATTGAGGGTGGGGGCTTTAAGGGGAAAGCCTTACATCACCTCCAGCTTTCTCTCTCTGCTTCTTAGCTCTCTCTCTCTGCTTCTGCTGTCTGCTGCTGTGCCTTCTGCCATGATGGACTTTTATCCCTCCGGACCCAATAAGTCCTTCCTTCTATAAGTTGCCTTGGTCATGGTGTTTTATCACAGCAACGGAAAAATAGAACTGATACAGTTAAGTCTCGCTTGTCAATTTGATTGGATTGAGAAGTCCACACCACTCAGTGTTTCTATGAAGGAATTTCAAATGGAATTTAACAAGGAAGAAGCATCCAGGGTAGGCAGCCTTATCTTATAGGCTAGGGGCTGGGAAGGAGGAGAAACTTGGTTAACACTTGCATTCTCTCTGCCTGCTCCCTGAATATCCCTATGAAAATTACTCTGGTCGGCCAGACCCATCCTGCTGTGGTGGGTGAGCCCTCTGAAACCAGGAGCCTAAGCAAATCCTCCTCCCTGTGTTTATGACGCATCCATGATAGTGGCAGAAGCAGTAACAGTACTGAATATCCTTGTGAGGAACTGTCCCTTTCCTGCCCTTGATCCCTAGAGTATAGGTCATGTTAACTGCACCCCCAACTCCAAGAGGAGAAAATGCTGCTCAGACAGACCATTGCCTTCTCATTGGCTCTGACAGCTCATCCAGAGCCAGTGAGATGCAAACAGAAAGGAGGAAGTGCCCTCCGCTGCATGAACTTGAGTCTAAAGGATGTGTGGGTGTCAGCAGGCCATCAGGAGCTGGGAAACTTCAGCTTAAGCATGGAGCCAATTCAGAGGGAGCAGAGACTAAAGGAGAGAAATACTGTCCTGGCAGTAAAACCAGCCCTGGCTGGATCTCACCGGACAGCAGCTTCCCTTGAGTTGTTTTGTTTTATGAAGCTACAACCTTCCTTCTAAATTGAGCTCCTTTGAGTTTTCTATCACCTATAACCAAGATTCCTGCCTCGTACAGAGGGATGCTAGAACAGATACATTTTAAGGACTTCCAACCCTATGATTTTTAAGCTTCTGCCCTCAGTCAGCATTAGCCAGCTACTTTTAGCATGAAAAAGGATATTTTGCAGGAAGGGGAAATGGCTGCCCTAAAGAATAAGAGGACCCTGTGAGCGAGTGAAAGCCAAGTTCACAAAGTCTGGATTGTCATGGCTTTTAGCCAATGGATGTAGCTCATGTAGACACTAGACACCACTCCATCCATGTGACAACACTGTCAGATAAATCTCATCTCAAACTTTCAATAAAGCACAGCATTAGCTCAAGTGATGAGCCATCTTGGGCTCTGGGGAAAGAGTAGAGCATTGCTTTCTTCTTTTTTTCTTCTTTTTTTAAAATGTGTTGCCAATAATATCTGCTAGGTAAGGTGACCCACAGCTATAACCTAGTACTCAGAAAGCTGATGCAGGAGAATTACAAGTTTGAGGCCAGCCAAGACTATATAAAGAGAGACCCTGTCTTAAAAGAAAGTACCATAAAATAAAGTAAGAAACTTTAAAAGCAAGCCTCTCATTTCACAGAGAACATAACAGCTGAAATTTCTGCAGAGGTGGCACTGTGGTGACCTCCACAGTGTGTGTCCCCCAGATGAGCTCACACACAGTACCACGGCCCCTCACACCTCTTCCTCACACTGAAGTCCTCATACGCAGGCCTGCCAGATAAAAATTATATATGCTCTTTTTAAAATTAAAAAAGGTGAAAGGTTATGGGGGTAGCCTAATGACATATTTTGTTTGCTTATGCCACCATGTCTTTGTTTCTAAATATTAAAATCTGCCTAAGATCCGGACTCCTCGTTTCTTTTGAAAAGATAGAAGGGCTGCAAGCTTTACAATCATGTTTCACCAGACAGAAGCCACTACTCAGAGCCCTTTCTTTTCTTTTCTTCATTTTCATTAACTAAATAATTAATTTACATCCTGATTGGAGCTTCCCCTCCCCCCTATCCTCCGAAGCCCTCCCTTCCCCCTCCCCTCCCCTATGCTCCCTCCCTCCTCTCCTCTGAGTCCCTCCCTTCCCTCTCCCCTCCCCATTCCCCCTCCCTCCTCTCCTCTGAGTCCCTCCCTTCCCTCTCCCTTACCCTATGCCCCCTCCCTTTCTCCTCAGAGAAGGGGAGGCCTCCCATGGATATCAGCCCTCCTTGGCATAGCAAGCTGTAGTAGAACTGGGTGCATCTTCTTCTATTGAGACTAGACCAGGCTGTCCAGTAGGAGATCCAGAGGCAGACAACAGAGTCAGAGAGCCCCTGCTCCTGCTGTTGAGCTCCCACATGAGAACCAAGCTGCACATCTATTACATATGTGTAGGGAGCCTAGGCTGATGCATCCCATGCATGTTCACTGATTGGTGGTTCTGTCTCTATGAGCCCCTTTTAGCCCAAGTTAATTGATTCTGTAGGTTTTCTTGTGGTGTCCTTGACCTCTCTGGCCCTTCTTCCACAAGAGTCCCTGAGCTCTGCCTAATGTTTGGCTGCGGCTTTCTGCATCTGTTTCCATCAGCTGCTGGGTGAAGCCACTCAAATGACTGCTAGGCTAGCCTCTTGTCTGAAAGTATAGCAGAATATTATTAATAGTGTCAGGGGTGGGCTCTCTCACGGCGGCATGGGGCTCAAGCTGACCAGTCCCTCACTTTCTGCTCCCTCTTTATCCCTGCACCTCTTATAGGCAGGAAGAATTATGGGTCAAAGGTTTCATGGATGGGTTGGTGTCCCCCTCCCCCATTGGAAGTCTTGCCTGGTTACAGGAGGTGACCCATTCATGTTCCATATCCCCTACTGCTAGGAGTCTCAGCTGACAGGACACCACTGTGAGCCTCGGTGGGGTTCACTGACAACACTTCATTCCTACCCACTCTGCTCACTCAGGTCTCCCGTGCGGCTCTTGTAGGGTTTAATTTTCAGGCTTTTATACTGACATGTTCATCCACAGATAAATATTCACATATTGTCTTAATCACCCAAAGTCTTTTGAACACTGAGTTTTCATTATCCTGCCTTAGTGTCCCACGTACCATAAGAGCAAACATTCAGGTCAATAACTGACCACAGACTGGCTTGTGGCCAAGCCTTTGCTCATACTGTTGCTCCCTTGCCAGCCTGTCCTTCCCCATAATCTTGCTGCTTTACAACTCCAGTGAGCCTGTGAGATTCAACTCAGATGCCTTCTTATGTACCCATCTGGATGCCCCCATCCAAGGCTTATGCTTCAGAGCGAATACATTTCCTGGCATTCTCGTAACACGAGAGCACATCATGTCTAAGCCTGGATTCCTTCTCATTTGTGTCCTAACTGTGTAAGGACAAGAATAACTCTTCGTGACACCAACAGCTCCTCTAGAATAAGGACCAAAGCCACTCGAGAGCTGGGTAAGGGGTGAAAGTGCTTGCGGAGCAGAGTTCAGATCCCAGAAGCCCACATACATACTAGGTAGGCGTGGGAACTGCCTTTAATTCCAGTCTCAGAAACTAGAGCAAGCTGGCTAGCCATATCAGAGAGTCCTGATTGAGAGATCCTGCCTCGGCAAGTTAGGCAGAATAGTAATTGAGGATAGTCCAACCTTGGGCCTAAACACACACACACACACACACACACACACAGGACAGAGTCCTCAGCACCTTAATACATCTTTTAAGGCGAGGAAGCCCAACTTTCCTTTCTTCTTCAAGCCTTATCATGCACTGACCTTACTCATATCTCCACTTTGGAAGATGAAGAAATTGAGGCCTGGAAAGACTTAGGGCCCCAGGATGCTTTTCCTGCACATGATGCCCCTGGGCACGCTGATTCCCCTAACTTCCATTCTCCCAGCCCTCCCCTCCCTGCTCTTCTGTGAGCCCCAAGCAGCCAGGAAGGAGCTGCTTCATCCACTCCTCTCCCCGAGAGCCTGCACAGAACACTACTCTGCTTCCCACACACACCGTGTGACAAAGAGCTGGGTAACCCTCCTTCATCACAGGAGCCTTGGAAGCGGCTCCTACCTCCCTCTGAAATTACATTAAATTGTCCCATTAGTGTCAAGAAGGGAAGATGCATGATACTTTCACAAATTTCCCTTTTAAAAGAAATTATCTGGGAACTGTACTCATGCTGCTTCCAGCAAACTGGAGGTTACTCGGGGGCAGAATTTATTTGTAATGAGCCACAAAATCAGTCTAAATGCCAGCATTTATTCCGGTTGTGCTAGCTCGAATCAATACAGATGTGATAATACAGAATCAAGAAAGTTAACTTGAATAAAAACTTTGCCAAAGAAGATATGCAAGTGGTCAATAGGAACTGTAAAGATGCTTTCATCACGCATTAGGGAAATGCAAACTAAAGCTACAAGCGTTACGTCATACCTTAGAGGGCTGACAACAACAACCAGCAAAAGTAAGAAAATAACAAGTGTCGGTGAAGGTATAGGAAAACTGCAGTGCCGTGTGCTGGTGAGGTAAAAGATAAAAACGGCACAGCTGCTATGGAAAATAGTTACTGTGTGACGCAGCAATTCAACATCCAGTAAAACAAACAAACAAAAAAACAGGAAAGCATATTTTGTAGCCATTCTCGCTGAAGCTTAAGAATCACAGCAGCCAATAGGTAGACTCTGGTGTCCACTGGCAGGTGAATAGATAAGCCACATGCCATCTGTGTGTGCAGCGGAATATTATTTAACTTTAAAAAGAAAGAAAATTCTGGCACATCATCCAACGTGGATGAATCCTAAAGGCATTGTGTTAAGTGAAATAAGCCAATTACAGAAAGTCAAATACTATATAGTTTCATTTGCATGAAGTATCTTAAGTGGTCAAACTCATATAGACAGACAGACAGACATAATAACAGGCAGGCAGGCAGACAGACAGACAGACAGACAGGCTGATTGGTAGAGCTGGAGGAAGTGGCGAGCAGAGGGTTGTTTAATGGGGAGAGAGTTGAACTTTTTCAAGAGAAACAAAGAAAGTCTACAGATCTTTTGCACAGTATGTGAATGTGCTTAAAAGCAACAGAACTATGCACTTAAAAGGGGGCAAGAAGGTAATGCTTGTTATATGTATCTTACCACCCTTTTAAAAATCATGAATATGAAAATATTTTTTTAAAAATACTGTGAGTGCACACACACACACACACACACACACACACACACACACACACACACACGAGTGTACACATATCCCACTGAGCCATCTTATCAGTTCACACGTATTCATCCTTTCCTCTGATAAAACTATCACAACTCAGAGTAGGACCTAAGGGGAACTTCACTACTCTGAGGAATTTAGGACTCAACTGAGAGGTGGCTGAAGGGAAAGGTGTTTAGAGCAAATGGTGCTCCGAATGAACTCCTCCCATGATGCTGTTCTCACATGAACCTCCGTATTCAAGGCACCTCCCCTTGATACCTCCTCAAGCATGCTTTGCAATGTAGTTCAATTTGATTTGATTGGATACATGCTAGTGGAAAGAAATCTAGAGTTACTTCCAGAAAAGATTCCTTCAATAATTTGTGTCCCTTACCTCACACTGTGGTCACAGCCCCAAGACCTGTTTGATAGATAAACCAGCTAAGGACGGGGCCTGAGGAAAACTCGGGGACAGGAAACCTCTGAACCTTCCAGTTTCCATCTGTGGGTAGAGACCTCGGCCTGGGCCACCAAGGGTCCATAGCCAAGGAGCGCCAGGAGAAGACTACCCTCCCAGGAGTGTGGAAAAGCCGTGAGTGGGGTTAGGGCAAGCACCACTGCTCACCGAGACCCACCCAGAAATGGCAGGATACAGGGCCTGAGGAAAACTTGGGGACAGGAACTTTCCGGTTACCATCTGTGCCTGGGGACCTCAGCCTGGGCCGCTGGGCTCCAGGGGAGAGCTGGTATCCCAGGAGTGCTAACACACCTTTGGGCACAGGCAGGGCCACCGCTTCTGTTCAAGCTCACTGGATCAAGAGGGACCCTTGCAGAGCCATCAGGATATAGGAGCTAAGGGACAGCTGAGGACAGAATCTTTCTGGTTTCTGTCTGCACCCCAGAGCTAACCCTGTGCCACGGCTCTCCA
>CM052703.1:74638317-74683428 GCA_028551405.1 Uromys caudimaculatus
GGTAGGTGGGTGGGTGGGAGGTGAAATTCCCTCATAGAGGTGGGGGAGGGGGAGGGGATAGGTTTCCAAAAAGGAGACCTAGAAAGGGGGAAACATTGGAAATGTAAATAAAGTATCAAAATAAATAAATAAATAAAAAATAAAATAAAAAATAAAAAAATTATGTAACAATAATAAACAAACAAACAAACAAACAAACAAACCAGCCAAGGATGAAGTTCCTAAATGAATACCAGACACCTTTTTGTGCCATTATGGGTTCTGTTTGCTAGAATAAGTGAGTATCCTGACCACGCTCAGAGTAAAGCATCGCAGAACCTTCCGTGACGAGACCACAGCTCTGAACTCATCTCTAAGCATAGACTTGGCTGCTCTTGCTTTTATATAAAGCACTGTATTCTTAACTTGAGGCTTTTTTTACGGTGCAGTCTTCATTGACACCCTCTGCAATGAGAGTATTCAGTCCCATTTGCCCAGTTCTTATTTAAGAAAGCATTTCAAAATTGTTTGGTGAATAGGTTCGGTTGGACTGTAATTTTATTTCATCCTTCATAAAATAGGCAACACTGTGATGGGGGAATGGGGGGGGGTCTCTCCTCCTGACCTCATGCTACCCAAGGATGCAAACTTGTTATGTGAAGTTGACAAGAGCCTGTGGGGAAGCTTGGGAAGCTTGGTTAGCTTGGCTTCAGGGAGCCTCACCCAACCCATCAAGGACAGGCGATTACTTCCTGCATCTTCCCACGCTAGCCTCCATCACAGTCTCCCACTTTTGATTGTAACTTCCATCCTTCCGTCCCTCCATGTGTCAGAAGATGACCCTTTTCCCAGCTAAGCTGACCCGTCTTTGGCACTCATTTGCTAACACAAGGTGATCTCACTTGGCTCTGAGAGGCCTCTGCTCTTCTCCCTGAAGAATCTAATTTCATGACACTCCATATTTTTCTCTCATTCACCTAACTTGAGGTATCAGCTCAACATACTTAAAACACACTGGTCTGGTGAGTGAAAACCATGAAGACAGGTCAGAGAGTGAACTGTGAAACCCCTTTGTTAGCCTTGTCACCTGCCTTCAATGTAGAGACAAATGTAGAATCTAGACCAGGTCCCTTTCCTGAGCTGGGTCAGTTTTGGATCCCTTACCCTTCATCCATCTTGCCAGGGAAAAAAGGAAGAAAGAAAGAGCTGAGCTTATTTCCAAGCCTATGATGCAAACTTTTCCCGGCCACCTGAAATGAAGGGCAGCTCCTGTGTCTTAGACATGGTCCATCTGAAGAACTACACAGAAGCTGAAAATGGCCTTTTGCCAGTGACTGCCACCTGGCATGTGGCTCACCAGCTTTGTTTTTGACATCAGACCTTTGGAAGCCAGTACCATTCATAATCTGGACCCACAGTACCCTGAGCTCTGGACAGTGTCTTTTCTCTGACTATCCCTAGCTGTACCGTATGGATATGAAGCTTGGCAGACCACAGGAGAGGCTTCAGAGTGACTACTTCCACCACACCGTGGACCAAGAGTTGAACCTATAGCAAAGATGTCCGGCATTGACTAATGTAGAACAAACACAAAGATACATTGTTGGG
Source organism: Uromys caudimaculatus (assembly GCA_028551405.1). Taxonomy (NCBI): domain Eukaryota; kingdom Metazoa; phylum Chordata; class Mammalia; order Rodentia; family Muridae; genus Uromys; species Uromys caudimaculatus. The sequence goes on from CM052703.1 coordinate 74,639,905, forward strand.
TTTCTGTTTCTTGTTGGTTTTTTGCTTGTTTGTTTTTTCTCTTTTCAAGACAGAGTTTCTCTGTGTAGCCCTGACTGTCCTGGAACTCACTCTGTAGACCAGGTTGGCCTCGAACTCAGAAATCCACCTGCCTCTGCCTCCCAAGTGCTGGGATTAAAGATGTGCACCACCACTGCCCAGCTGGGTTTCAGTTTCTTTATGGGGCTTTTCATTTTGTTTTTTGCTTGTTTTGTTTTGTTATAAAATGGGAGTTTACTATGTAACCCAGGCTGACCTGGGGCTTACTATATTATTGCCCAGGCTAGCCTCAAACTTATGATCAAAATCCCCTTGCTTCAGCCTTCGGAGTCCTGAGAGTACGGATATCTGCCACCACACTCCGCCCAAGCATGCTGCTGGGGGGAAATGTTAAGCTAGAATTTTAATGTGTGTGATGGAAGTAGAGAAAATAAATTATTTTTAAAAAATTAAAAATAAATTATATTCATATATTCTCTTATCTGTTATAATCTATTTCCAGGGAAAAAAATCTGTAAGAAACTAGTGGTATTTATTGCCTTTAAGTAGACAAACTGAATACCTAGGCCCAAAACAGCAGAGAGAAATCCTGAGTCAGTGAGACTGTGGGTAAGTCTTCAAAACAAATGCAATTAAAGTCTTCTGTAAATCAGGACAGGATATATAGCAATGCTGAGGAAACCCTGCAGATATACATTTCTTGACATGGAAAGCTGTTTATTGTGCTAATTGTGGGGAACAAAAAACAGATGTCAGGAATAATGTGTTTGCAGCCAAGATGGGGTGTGGTGGTACAGGCCTATCACCATACCACTCTAGGGGCTGAGGCAGAAGAGTCATGGGTGTAAGGCCAGCCTAGGCTACACAAAGACACCCTGTCTCGAAATAATTAAAAATTGAAATACGTATAACATACTTACTAAAACGTACAAGAACATAAAGACACTCTGTCTCAAAATAATTAAAAATTGGAATGTCCATATATATTTATTAAAATGTACAAGGGTGACTTTGTTCTCTTCTCTGTTTTCATTTTATAAGTGCCCTTTAATAAGCAAGCATTTGAGAATTTTAAATTTTATTAATTAAAAAGAAAGAAGAACCCATCTCTATGCTTTTGCTCTGTGCAGTTTACTCCTTCCTGAGCAAGGCGGTGGCTCGGAAGCGGCCACAGCACGTCTCGAATACTGTATTTGGAGGGAGAGCAGAAAGGCCGCCCAGAAAGCATCCCTGTGGCCAGGAGTGCAGCAAGAGAGACAGGATTTCAAAAGACAGAGCTGTAAAATCTCGGCATAAAATAAGCAACCAGGCTCTCATTACAGCCATGTAAACAGTAATGTGTATTCATTAAAACTCCATTAGTCAAAGGAGTCCCCAGAGATCAGGCTAACAGGGGCGGGGCAGGGGCCGCCAGCTGCACCTGCTGTTGCTGGCACAAGACATAAAGAAGCCAACTTGAGGGGTTCCTTGACTTTCATCAGCCTTGTCAAAGATAAGCAGTAACTGAGAAAAGACACACACCCAAGACCCCAAACGCAAGGCTTGGTGTGGGTTGGCCCCACCCTCCCCTGCTAAATGGTTCTCAAGGATAATGCATGCTCACAAGCTGGGGCTGGATGGGTATCTCCAATGTGTTCTACTGCAGAAACTGGCTGCATCTCTGAGCCAAAGACAGTGATGGGCAAGCTCTGTCACCTTCCCCTAAAACCCAGAACCACCTCAGGGAGCAAAACCAACATGGAGAAGCTGTGGCCAACACATTTTGAGGGCTTGGTATTCAAAGAGCTGCACATACCTTATTTAGAGCCCCCAATCACCTGCAAAGTGGATCCTATTGCTGTCTCCGTTTAAAAGTAAACAAGGCATCTAAGTTCTAATCTGCACAAGGTCCTGAAGCTGGGTAGGAGGTCCCAGCTCAGAAGCAACTTCCATGCCAGAGGCCTTAGTCTTGGCCACACCATCAGTGTGTCTCTTCCCAAGTCCTGCCAAGCCATCCCATTCAAATGGAAGTTTCAAGACAGTGACATAATTTTGTGCCAAGGATCTTTTGAGCCACTACAAGAACAGTCATCAAAGCTGTCAAATTCACACGTGTCAGTGGTGAGCTATGTCAACACCATTCTTTACATTAAGTAACTGGGGGCTGAGAAGATGGCCCAGCTGGTAAAGTGCTAACCTGGCAAGTACGAGGCCCTGAATTCAAATCCCCAGAACCCACATTGAAAAGCTAGACATGCTGCTGTGCACCCATAACCCCAGAGACAGCAAGCTGAAGGAGACACAGGGATCCAAAGCGCATGGACCATGGTGAGATTTCAGGCAAATGAAAAATGATGTGTCAAACAAAAGGCGGAAGGTACTCGAGGACTGACATCAACAGTTGACCTCTGACCTCCATACACATTGTGCACACACACACAGTTCCCCCGCCCCCCAACACACACTAAGTAACGGAAGTTTAAAAGCTTCACACACTTGAGAGGATTCTCACCCTATGACAAATGGAGAGAGGCTTTCCTGTTCCCCCAAATAGGTGTCTGGCCACATCTTAAGCTAAGAAGGCCTAAGAGAATAGCCACAGCCCTAGAATCAGTGAGGGAAAAAATTTTTTTCCCTTTTGCAGGGCATGAAACCAAGTGTTATCTGAGCAGGAATTCTGGGACAAGGAACAGAGAGAAAGAAGAAGGTGGAAGAGATACTCCAAGCCTTCCCCAGCCAAGCCAGGAAAGCCCTCCAAAGACCTTCCTTCCCAGAAATGGGGCAGCTTCATGCTATGCTCAAGTCTTTCTGGACGTGTCACTATTTAGCACTTTCAAGGTTAGTGAGTCCGATGTGAACTGCTTCTGTCACATCGCTCTGTCACACTCTCAGCTGACGGGCTTGTTTCCTCTTTTATGGCCTTGAGAAAGAGAGAAAGATGACATTCTCAGCTTGATATCTGCCTCGTCATCCAGTGTTGAACATCACTGGAAGGCGAAGCTGCCAACCATCTCTATAGTGACTGCATCCATCACCCAAAGTATGTCTTAGCGAACCCACCCTTGCTTCAGTTCATCAGACTAAACCAGGTCAATGAGATCCTGCCTTGGTTGCTGCACCCCTCCATCCACACTGTTGGCACTACGTCATGCTGCCCCTCATTCCAGTTCGTTCATCATTAGACCTAAGTTGGAGCTAAAGAAGGTTGAGGTTCAAGACATCTACCAGGCAATGATTGGAGGCCACCTTCTGTACAGTGTGGAGAGTAAGCAACAAAGGGAGCAGGTGGGGAGATGGACAGTCTCCCAGTTCCATCTCCTTGCCTCTTCGGCCGGCCCGGCCTTCTGATTGAGAACAAGCAATGTCTGCCTGCTAACAGTTTCCTCCTTCCGCTTTAGCTGACTCATATCAGCTTCTGTGACTTGCAATCAAAGAGCTTTCCTAACACATGCCCGCTCTCATCCTCCAGGACATGAAGGCCTCTGACTAATGCATCCAAGCAACTAGAAATAACTTTAAAAAAAACTACAGACCCAAAAGTAACGGCAAGCCCGGTAAGAAGCAGGACACTGGGCGGGCTCCAAACCGAGGGAGAGCAGCTTTCAAAGAAGGCTGACTCGGCAAGTGTCTTCAACCATCTGTCCCTCGAGCCTGTGCTGCGAAGGGAGCAATGGACCCCTCACCTACAGACCCTCCCATCAAGCAGCAAGGATGAGATTCAGCAGTGAGACCGTAGTGAGGGACATGAAAGAGGTGTGATTCGTGTAAAACTGATCCTGTGCAAAGATGTCTTCCGAGAAGAGACCCTGGGGGTGGAGGGGCAGAGTATGCATGGGACACAAAAGATCCCAGGCTATGGCGAAGGACAGCATCTTTGAAAAGGAGCCAGTCTGGAATAGACTGAAGAAGCCAGCTTAGATGCATGGTAGCTCCAGGGTTCAGAGGGCACAAGGCTAGAGAGACAGGTGGGAACTTTAGACGGGGTGGGGGATGGGACATGTTCAAGCAGCGCGCCATTCATCTTTACAAATGACTTTACAAATGACCTCCCACGGTCTGCCCTGTCCTCACACTGTCTGTCTGCCCTGTCCTCACACCACCTCCAACACTACTCATGGTTTTCCTTACATTGAACTTCTTTTTAATTTAAGGTGTTCCTCAAAAAGGAAGTGGCCTTTTAAAATGTTAAACACAGAGCTACCGTGTGACCCAGAAATTCTACTCGTAGGAAGATGCCGAAGAGCACTGAAAATATATGTTCATACAAAATTCGCACATGTAAGAGAGGCTTGACAGCCGGGAGCCAAGATAACCAGCTGCACTGATTGCATTCAAGACCCATTCTATGAGGGAAAGGGAATCAATGCCTGCGTCTGTCAGCCTGGCTAGAGAAGCAGTATGCTCACACAGGAAGTGCTTTCCTTATAATGAACTAAACGGACATCACAATGAATTGCCTTCTTCATAGAAGAGCCAGAAGGGAGGGTAAAGGTCTATGAAATGCCACTCTCAACACAACCACTGCCATACTGAACTCACAACAGTGAGTGCACACAAGACCAGCTTTATCAACAAACAGTGTAGGAAGGGCAAGGGCTAAAGGGCCTACCCTTTACCTCTGAACCACTGGCTACTCGTAGATTGTGAAAGGGGAGGGATCACTGTGTTTGGTTCGTGGTCCCACTGCAAAGCCCATGAGGTCGCAATGGATACTTACAAACCCACAGTAGCACAGGTGGCCATGGGTTACATCAGTGGGTCACAAAACAAAGCAAATAGGCATGAACATGAGAGAGGTTTGTGGAGGGGGAGTGGTAGGGAAGTAGAAGGTGAGTGTGGTCAAAATGCAAGGTGTGCATATGTGAGCTGGTAAGAAATATCAAGAATGGCGTGTTTTCAATTGCATGTGCATTCATGACTATTTACAACAGCCAAGGGGTTGGAAGAACACAGTGCCGGTTGATGGGTGAATAAACAACATGATAATTCCGTACATGGAATGTTATTCAATCTCAAAAACATTACCTCTCCAATACACCTTGCCAAATATATGAGCCTCTGCAAATGCTGCGCCTTTGGCTCCACCCACCACTAAGTCCACCTAGGCCTACCTGGTACATTGGAGAACTTTGCTCTAAGAAACCAACGTCATGTAGTGCCTCGTACATGTCAAGCTGTTTATAGTGTAATCGTTTCCGGTCGTAAGAAATACCATAAAGGGTAAGAGAGATGGCTTAGTGGGTGAGCCATGCTACTAAGCCTGATGAGCTGAGTTCATGTCCCAGAACTCACATGGTGGAAGGGGAGAACCAACTCTACACGTACACAAGGTAACATACACAAGCAAGAACAAGGAAGCAGTAATGTGGAATCATATTGTAAAAGCCAGTTCACCTGTCAGGGATCTGGACCCAGAGCAAGTGAGTGGCAAGTTGGGAGAACGGCTTTGCCCAGCCCACACTAGTTCTTAAGTGGCGCTATGTGCCAGGTGCTGTGAACAAAGCAAAGCAAACCCCACCTTCAGGGCTGTAGGTCCCGACAGGAATGACAGAAGAACGCAGAGAATCTATTGACAAAGTGGAAAGTGACTATGAAGGTGGCCGGTGGACACATACACACAACAAATACATACACATACCACACACATACACACACAGAGAGACAAACAAACACATATACACCACACACATACATATATACACCACACACACACACAGCACATCTCTCTCTCTCTCTCTCACACACACACACACACACACACACACACACACACACACACACACACACACACACACACCCTGCTTACTCTCCAAGATTGTAATGTACCCAGCAAGGCACCTTCCCAAATGGCTTCCTCAAATCGCTCTCCTACCTGCACCCCATACAGAACAAGCTCCCTCCCTCTGCGGTTGTCAGGAAGAATCCCAGCCCCCAGCTCTCAGCAGTTAGTCTCCAGAGCCATGTTCAGCCCTCAGCCAGCTCCCTGCTGTGCCTTCTTCTTCCCAGGGACCCCAGGGATTCTCTCCCCTCTCTTGTGTCTTCTACCTCACCCAACACCCACCTATTCTATATGGAATCTCTCCACCCGCCACCTCCAATCTCTAGAATAGATGCACTTCCTGCTGCTCAGAAAGATAAGCTGGAAGATGCTTTTACCCAAGACTAATAAAGCTGCTTACCGTCAAACAGCAAAACTTCTGCTGTAGCACACTCTCTGAGCCATTGTTCCAGGAATCCATAACCAAGCAAGCCTCCTTTCCCTGGCTGTGTGGGTAATGGAGGACGGTTCACTCTGGGACCGCAATGGCTTTTAGATTTTCCCTGCAGGGTCTGAGGGAACGCCTTCCCTTTGGGAATCAGCTTACGTGGACCCCACCCTTCCTTCCACAGATACCACACTCCCTCCAAACCTGGGAAGTTCTGTCTTTGAGACAGAAAAGTATCTCCCATTCTGGCTCCCAGATAGCTGGAGCCCCTGATACTGTCAACTGCAGAATCTCAGGACAACAAAGGGCCTAGTATGTTTCTAATCAAAGCTCTGTTCAGCCCAGGCCTGATAGAGCAGTGGTTGTCAGCAGAGGATAACCGTACACCTTGGGAGACATTGTGCAGTGTCTGGAAACATATTTTAGTATCACAAGGAGTGTGGGTGATGCTCAAATATACTAAGCAGAGGCCAAGGTTTTCCTGCAACACACAGGGCAGTCTAGGGAAGACTCAGCCATCCCAAAATGTCACTAGTGCCAAGGCTGTGAAGGCTTCCACTAATCCCAGCCCTCTGAAACATTCCCAGAAAGCCCGCTGGCCCTACACTGGGTGTTTCTAGCTGGAAGACTGTGCCTGCTCTCCAGGCCAGAACTTCTTCCTCCCATCAGCTGAGACCCTCTGCTGATGGCAGGCGCTGGAGACTCCCAGGAAATGAGTTCAAAATTCCTCCTCCACATTTTAATATATGATGAAGGCAGTGTTTCAATTCTGTGGGAAGCGGTGGATTATTCAATAAATGGTATTGGGACAACTGGCTGGCCATCTGCTAAAAAGCAAAGCTAAAGCGTCACCTCCCTCTGAAAATCAAAATAAATTCCAGATGGATTAGAGACTCAAATGCAGAAAGAGAACCGTTAAAGCAGCACAAGACAGAGGGTTGCTACATCACCTCTCTGAGGAGGAAGCCTCCAGCAAGGCACAGGACAAGAAACATGTGAAAGACTCAGGCTGGTGGTTTAAGAATTGTTAAGTGTCTACACAGCCAACGACCTAATAAACCAGTATTGCTCTAACCTAAACCAACATGATACTCTGTTCTATGTTTAAAAAAAAAATTAATTAAAACAAATATATGCTCAGCTTATGTTTTGTTTGTGGCTTTCTGAGTCAGAGACTTGATATAGCTCAGACTGATCTCCAATGCAGAATCCTCCTGCCTCAGCCTTTCAAAATTTGGATATATACTACCACACCCTTACATTTAAATGAAAACTATTAAAATCTAAAAGAAAATGAGCAAAAGGCATGACTGTATAGCCCCCAGAGAGGGGGGAAAAAAAGGTAAAAAGCAATACAAATTAAGGTAAAGATATGATGTTTTCATTGACGGGGTTGATCAACTTAAAAGCTAAAACGTATGTTGGTGAGGACATTTGACAGGCCCTGTGGAGTGTGGCCAAGTTCTGTGGAGACCAACATGGCAATGTGGATCCGTACCTCACGGTGAACACTTGTTATCCAGTGATCCTAATGCATGTTTGTGTGTCCAAACCCATGTATGCAAATAAAATGAACACGGGAATGTTCATTTCAGTGTTGTCTGTAGTAGCAAAAGGTTCTTTACATTCCCAGTGTTTATCACGAGGAGACTGGTTAAGTATAGTACCAAGTATTCATAAAAGGAAGTACTACAAAACCCTTAAAAAGAAATCAGCAGTCCTGTGTGTCAGTCTTCATAAGATGTCAAAGGTTTAAAAATAAAATGATAGACTATATTTCCAAGTGTTTGAAGGAAAATGGAATACACTCGCAGACAACAGTTCACTCCACTAACACTTACTAAGTACCTACGGTGTGTCCAGCACTGCTCCAGGTGTTAGAGAGTCTACCCAGAGTATATCCATCAAGATATTTGTGATGGGCAGGAGAGATGGCTCAGCGGTTAAGAGCATTGGCTGCTCCACCAGAGGTCCTGAGTTCAATTCCCAGCTGTCTCACAACCATCTGTAATGGGATCCAATGCTCTCTTCTGGTGTCTGAAGACAGCTACAGTGTACTCTCATATATAAAATAAATAAATCTTTTAAAAATATTTAAAATATAAAAGATATCTGTGGGTTACACATGTTTGGAAAACTATTAGAAGACAATAAAGCAAATTGGTCATGGGAGAAGTTCTAGGGTTGCGAGATTTTCAAACGAAACTACAAGATACCCTAGTTGAATCTAAATTTCACAGAAATAACAAGTTGTAGCTTAGTATAGGCCTGCTTCACACAAAATTCCTCCTCTTAACTTATCAGCTACAGTGGGTAAAGAGGTGGTCTGGGGTGGGAGGACTCGGGCATACCACAGGAATGGGGCTTCTGCCAGCGACGTGTCCAGCAACGAACTGTCCATTGCTCTGAGTGGAACTTGAATCAGGAGTGCACTAGCTTGTTCTCTGTTTTAAACTCACACGGGTGAGGAAGGAGGGAGAAGGCATTCATTCCACAGACCTGCGGGCCAGCTCAGAGGAAGCTGCACAGTGCATTCTTGGCCACCCCAGGTTCAGCGTCAGCTGGCAACCCTGCAGCTGCATACCAAGGGCGGCTGCTTCTCTAAATGGAAGCAGGGGATCCCACACTCCATCCGAGAGCAAGATTCCCAACTGTGTGTGTGTGTGTGTGTGTGTGTGTGTGTGTGTGTGTGTGTGTGTGTGTGTGTGTGTTTCAATCAGGGCTAACGAGGAGAGGAATGTAAAAGGCTGGGAAGAGAGAAACGGGGCATGCTGGGAACTGGCCTTTCCCAGAAGGAAGAAAGAAAAGAGAAAAAAAGATGGAGAGATTAGACCAGCCTGGATCTCAGGATCCCTCTGTCCTTCAAATAGTCTGCCCTGTCTCTCACTCAAGGGAGATTTTACCACACAAACAGGAAAGGTGCATTTTATATAAAGATCCTCAAACCTTTAATTCCCAAATATTTTGGAGCAGTAACACTAACTGGCATTTATGAGGTGCTTATTATATGCAAGACACTCTTCTAAACATCTTAACTAGTGTTGGCTCCAGCTTTAATGACCTCGTGAGATAGATGCTCTTCTCCTCTTTGTGTACATTTGGAAACAAGGCACAGAGTAGAACCTACACTACATCACATGAGAAGTCTGCTCTGGGCTCCAGGCGGAGAACAAGACAGACATGCCATCCACCCTTGTGGATTACAGTTTATAAGGAACTCTCGAGGAAACTGGCAGGACAATAGCAGAGATGCTTAGTTCGGGGACAGGCACGAATAGAGATTGAAATAGAACATCAGCCTAACGATCAACCTAACAATGTTGAATAAGGGGCCAGCACCATCCAGGCATCAGAGGACTCAACCAACTGAACAGGAAGTCCCAACCTCATGGCCGGTAGAGTTCTATTAACACCCAGCAAGGTGTTTAAGGGGGATGCAGCTGAGACCCTGCACGCTCAGCATGGAGAGAAAGGGAGAACTACAAAGACCCCAGGTGGGAATGAGCTCCAAATTCTCCCACCCCCCAGATCCCTTCCAGTGCTGGATTGGCCCAACATCCTCCCCTTCCAGATTCCAAACTCACGGTTTAAAATGTGTCTGTAATATGACTTTTCCTCCCAGCTTTCTGCAGGATCCAGGGTACAAAATATAATCTCCTCTAGTCCCCGGGCACATGCAAGTTGCTCAGTTGAAGTATTATCTTTTAGGATTCCCAGTATTAAAGTACTCCTGATTGTTCATGATCTGAACTCACCCTAAGAATCTTTGATGTTGAGAGAGAAATGGGTGGTAATACCGACCCCCGGATGTCCACAGCAGGCCTGTCCAAATACACACAGAAAAGCAGCAGATAGGACAATCTACCACTCATACACAGGGAGAGGGCAACAAAATCAGAGATTTTTAAAAAAATATGTACAGGCGTTTTGCCTTTATATGTGTCTATGCACTGCATGGTGCCCTTGGTACCAGATGGTTATGAGCCACCATGTGGCACTGGCTACCAAACCCTAGTCCTCTACAAGAACAGCAAGTGTTCTTAACTACCTAGCCACAACTCAGAGTCAAGAGAAGTTTGGGGATAATGTTCATAAAACTATATCTTGTACATGCAGCCAGCAAGAGATGACAACATGATTTTTTTTTTAAAAAATAATGGTGATAATCTGGAGCCAAACAGTTCAGGTTTTAAATGCTAGCTAGTGGAGAACTGTGTAACCTCTGCCTCACCTTTCCCAGCTGTAAAATGGGAATTGTCTAAAACAGTATCTGGCATTATAAAGTGCCGAAAGGGCCAAACGGATTATGGTAGAAAAAGAACCTGCGACTGCGCTTGACGTGGAGAAAGTGCTAGCCTAACTTTGGGCTCGATCTCTTTCTGATGCTTTTAGCCATTTTGTCATTGTGATGGTAGATGGTAGTGGTGGTGATGTGGGGTGGTGGCGGGCATGGACGTAATGGCAGAGATGGGGTGGTAGGAGGTGATGTCGAGGTGGAGGGATTAATCTTTATTGCCGACTGGAAACCAGTAAGAACCGGCTAAGAGACTTGGAAAGCACATGTCTGGTTGCATTTGTGGGAGGATTTCCCAAGGCTCTGATCTAATCAATGGATTAGACCTTGGCGGCATTATCGGGAGCTGTCGAGAGACGAAGAAAGTGGATCTGAGGCCATGTCTTGCTTTCACCCTTTCCTGGGCATCCCTTCCTCTGCTTCCCCACTGCCATGCTGCCAGCTGCTCTGCTCTGACCTCTGCACCACAAGGGATCGAGACCTCCAACCCCGAACACCAAGATAAACCTCCTCTCCCTCAGGCTGCTTGGTCGGGCATTTCCTTACAGCAATGAGAAGGGTTGCTAACACACGGGTGCAAACTGAAGCGACTAGAGCACTCTCAAAGGATTTAGAATAATGTGATAAAATGTCCCGGGTAAATGTGCCCGGGCTTCGTAAGATGCTGTGGTTTGTGGCAGCTGGGCAGATCCAGATTAAAAGATTAACTTTTCAAGGAAAGAGTGGACATTTTCTCACTGCCCCAATCCAAATTTCAGAAAATACAGATGAGGCAGAACCCAGGGAAACCAGGCCACACACCCTGCTTTCTCCAGCTAGACCTTTCTCTGCTACAGACAGCTGCTTATCAAATAACTGAATTCAAACCAAAACTTCTTCCAGGAGTGAAGCCTTCTGATGGGCCTAGAAAGTATGCTGTGACCAGTCTGTTCTCACAAGAGACTTGAGAGAAAGGATCCTCGCAAGCTCAGGCAACTGTCTGTGGCTCCAAGAAGCAACTCAAATTTCCCTTGGCATCCTTAGGGCATGGGCAGCAGAAAGTTGGCTTGGCCTGGCCTGCCCTGCCCTGCCCTGCCCTGCCCTGACCGGCCCATCTCTCTTCCATGGCTTTCCCCTCTTCTAATTCACTGTTCTCCATTTATTCTCCCTCCTCTTTTGCTCTCAGAGCTGCTTCCTGCAGACAAAAACACCCTACAACTTCCAGTCTGCATAGCAATTGCAGCCAGCAGGCTCCAGATGCTGATACTCTCTCAATCAAGTGGCAGGCGCCCCCGTTGAGTTAATGAAGTTTTCTAAGCAAGAGAACTCATGCCTTCTGCTTAATCTCAGGAGAAAGCCCATTGGGAAAGATGGTGGGTGCAATCTATCATGGAACATTGGTGGCAGAGAGAGGGACTCTTGCTATGCTCTATGAAACATGAGCAATTTGGGAAGATGATACTGCAAACCCTCAGAGCCTTGGGATGACAGACGCAATGAATGTTTTCATACTACCCTTAGGAATTATGTTTTGATTAGGAAAGAAATTAATCCTGTGGATTAAAGAAAGCAGTTGCAATACAGAGAAGATATAGGTGACTCTTTCACTGCAGGTGACTCACAGGGAAAGGAGGGGAGTCCACAAGGACTAAAAATGGGGCAGAATGCATAGTGAGTAGATCCAGTGTGGGTAGGTGTGCTTGCACATATGCTACAAGTGTGTGTGTGCATGTGTGTAACTGGGTGTGTACAGTCACATGGAGCCATCGGTGTATGTGTGTGTCTGAGCATGGTGTGTGCATATGTGCGTGCATGCACACCTGAGGGGAACAGAGATCACCCTTGGGTGTTGTTCGTTGGTACCTTTCACCTGCCTTTTGAGACAGGGCCTCTCACTGGTCTGGAACTCACTAATAAGGCTAGGCTGGCTTACACCAGTTAGAACACCTGTTTAATCCCCAGCCCTGAGGTTACAGTTCACTACCATGCTCAGGTTTCTGTTGCGGTGGTTGATTGGTTTGTTTCTTTATGTGGATTCTGGGGAGCAAACTCCGATTCTCATAGTTACAAGGCAAGCCCCTTACTCACTGAGCTTCACCCCAGGCCTGGACGTGCCTTTTGAACACAATAATTCCACCAATAGGACTTTGTGCTATGAACCATGTGCAGATGGTGTCCATGGTTACGTACAAGGAGAGTCATGGCATTATCATCTGTTGTAGCACAAGACAGAAGATAACCCAATGCTTATCAACAGGGCACCCGCATGAAGGAGCATGGGGCTGCCATTAAAACCGAGGAGATATATCTGTAAGACATGCACTGAAAATAACTCTAAGGCACATCAAGTAAGGGGATAGATGGATAAAGTCCTGCTGAGAACTTAGGTCCAGAAGAGAGACGTCTGCAGGAATACCTAAGCAGCTGTTGGCAGGAGAGCAGAGAATGGAAGGCCCAGAACAACGGCTGCCTCCTGTACCTGTAGCACTTAAAACTTTGTACATATTCAAAAGCAAACTATTTGAATTGGAAAAGATGATAGAAGAGGCTATGTCAATTTAGATCAATCCATAGATACACGTACAGAAATCCCTATCGTGACCAGGCAGGGGAGGAGGCACAGCAGGTAAGAGGGCTTGCTGTGCAAGTGTGAAGACTTGAGTCCAAATCCCTAGCATATAAACATCTGGAGGTCATCACAGGCACACCTGTAATGCCTACACTGTAGGTGCAGAGACAGAAGTATCACTGGTGTTTGCTGATTGAAAGCCTAGCGAGAGACCATGTCTCAGGGTTATAAGGTCAAGGATGACTGAGCAAGACAACCAACATCACACAAGGGCACCCAACATCACGCAAACACACACACTCTCACACACACACACACACACACACAAACACACACGTTACCTAAGAATGGCTGTTTCTACTCTCCCACAACTAATTTACTAGAGTGGTTCCACATAGTTAGCTCGGGGACTTTTCATCCATAGCACTAGGACTGAACAATTCCTTGTGTAAAGATGCCCTATACGCTTGCACGTGTTTAGCAGTTTCTCTGCCCTCTAGACTCCAGGAGCAATCCCCATCCCCTCAAGTGATCACAAACCAAGTATCTCTGGTATTATAATATGATAGAGGCACAAATCATAGAGTTAGATTGTGAGTCCTGAACAATAATGACTGGGTCTTCTTCATTTCCTTTTCTCTCCATATTTAATAATATGGAAATGTCTTACTACAAATGATGGCTTTTTGATTTCTGACGAGGCATGTCCATTGTTATGGTTTAGGTGTAGAATGTCCCCAAAATGCTAACAAGGGAAAGACTTGGTTTATTAGCTGATGGGCTCTTCAGAAGTGAATGATCATGAATCAATCCATTGGTGGACTTATAATTGAACATTGGGGGATGGTAGAAACTGTGGAGAGTGGACCCTGATTGAGCAAAGTGTGTCATTGGACAGCACAACTCTGAAAGGTCTGGCCCGCCTTCACCTTCTTCCTCTGTATCTCTCCTTCGGCTTCCTGACTGCCATGAAGTGGGCAGCCAGCCTCTGTATCATACGCTGCCCACCATGATGTTCAGTCCATTGAAGCCCGGAAACAATAGAGCCCAGCGCTCACAGACTGAACCATGAGCTGAAATAAACCTTTCTCCCTTGAGTTCTCTCAGGGGCTTTGTCACAGCATTGAAAAACAGTGACTTTAGTGTTCATAATTGTGTCTACTCGAATAAGTTCCATTCGGGATCTATTGTGGGAAATACGTTCCATTCTCAGCACAGTTAGGAGAGATACCTTCCTAACAGCCAAAGAACAGAGAATATATTAGTCTTATTAAAACATAAGAAATGGGATATACTGTTTCCCCTAATCTGCCCATTGGTAATTATTACCCTTGTCCTTCTATGCCAATCAATGCTACAAAGACCAAGAGCCAATGCCCAGGGCTCCTGCTGCTTGAAGGCCATGCTGTGGCTGGCATCTCCACTCCCTGTTCCCATGGAAGCAGATGGAGAAACAGTTGATTTGCAAGGCTGACCACACTCAGTGGCAGACTTCCATTGCCGCAGACACGCTAAGTGACCCCCACAAAGAAATCAGCAACACAACCAAAGACAAGCAATGAACCCCCAAAAGAGCTCCTCCTCGCCCAGTGCCATCCACACCACGCTTCCACCTTCTCAACACTCACTAGGCCTCGAACATCACACCATGGGTGACACAGACCCTTAAAGAAACCAATGAAGTCACTAGGCCTCGAACATCACACCATGGGTGACACAGACCCTTAAAGAAACCAATGAAGTCAGTCGAATCATTGTCGTCTGACATGGCAGGTGTGCAGATTAAGGTGCACAGGCGTTAAATGATTCTGTCAAGACCACACAGCTTAGGGCTGCACCGTGCCTAATAGACAGTAGGTCCTCGCTAAGTGCCTGTAGTATTGTCTTACTGTGCATTGTCCCATCTTGGCAATGCTCCTGCGTATTCCAAGGTCTCTGCCTGAAATGCTTTTTGTTAATCTTCTCCTATTTTGCTTAAATCTCAGTTTGTCAGGACTGACTGCTCTCATCTTCAATCTAGGACAGATTGCCTTAATACGCCTCCCTTTATTAAACTTTATGTGTATGAGTGTTCTGTCTGAATGTACATCCATGAACCACATGTATACCTAGTGCCAGTGAAGGTCCAAAGAGGGCCAGATCCCTTAGGACTGGCCGTACAGCTGGTTGTGTGTCACCATGTGGGTATTGGGAATCAAACCCGGTTCCTTGGAAAAGCAGCTGGCATTCTTACCTGCTGAGCCATTTCTCTGGCCCTTTAATATACAGTCTTACACGCTACAGTCTTTTCAGGTATAGTCTTTGACACAACTGTAATTATATAATCATCTACACAATCATTTGCCTGTTTTTCTTCCCTCCTGAGAGAACTCTATGTGGTAGAGGCTGCTTCTAATTTTCTGGTCATTAGATGAGCACACAGCAGACATCCAAATATTGAATGGATAGATGGTTGGATGCATGCATGCATCCATGAATGAAAAGGAAGGCGAGAGGGAGGGCCTCTGTGCAAACAATCACATTTTAAAGACATATATGCTCTGGTCCTCGCCTCATTCTGAGTACTATAAGGTTCCTGAAAATTAGAGGCAAATCAGACAAGATCCACTATCAGAACCTAATTAGCTTCAAAAGCTTGGTTAGTCCAGAAACAGAAGGACTCTGGCTTCCAGGTGACAGCTGCACAAGCCATCAGTGTCTCCTTAGCACCTGGTTCGGGCCCCCGCCACTGTCGATTGTACTTTCTGGGCCTATAAAACTGGTCTGATTATCCCTTCACAAAGTCCGAAAAAGGAAAGCAAAAAGGCTTTTTTTCCCCAACACACATCAATGAGCTGTAGTCTTCAGATTCCAAATGCCCTTGTGAGCCCTCAGGAAACACTCTTCTTGTGCAGCACATCACAGCATGAACTCCACACTTCCTTCAGGGGGGAAGAATGAAGCCATCTGGCAGGAGTTGCTCTCCGTTCTTTCCCGCCCTGCTCAGGGCTCAGCAGAGTCCATCACACAAGCCTCCTCCTCTCCCTGGTGCATCCTACTCCATTACAGGCAACAAGATTTAGCCCCAAGGGCCCTTCAGCCTCTGCACACTAGGCTCTACATTTTGAAAATACTGTATTATTTTGTCATCACTACTTGGTGCAGGGGCTAGCATATAGTAGGGATTCAAAAATGTTCATGGGACGGATGGACAAATGAGTAGGGGAATGGGCCGATGGATGGATTGGATGGATGGATGGATGGATGGATGATGGAAAGATGGATGGATGGATGGATGGATGGATGGATGGATGGATGGATGGATGGATGGATGGATGGATGGATGGATTGGTGGGTGGATGGAAAGATGGATAGACGGATGGACAGATGGACAGATGGATGGAAAGATGGATGGATGGATGGATGGATGGAAAGATGGATGGATGGATGATATCTTAGTTAGGGTTTTACTGCTGTGAACAGACACCATGACCAATGCAAGTCTTATAAAAGACAACATTTAATTGGGGCTGGCTTACAGGTTTAGAGGTTCAGTCCAGTATCATCAAGGAGGGGACATGACTGCATCCAGGCAGGCATGGTGCAGGAGGAGCTGAGAGTTCTACATCTCCATCTGAAGGCTGCTAGCGGAAGACTGACTGCCAGGCAGGTAGTAGCTAATAGTGCCACTCCCTGGCCCAAGCATATACAAGCAATCAGAGATGAATAGATGGAAGGAAGGATAGAAGAATAGATGGAAAGATGGATGGACGAGTAGATGAACAGATAAATGAGTGGGTAGGTGGGGAGTAGACAGATGGAAGAAGGGAAAGGAGGAAGGATAGATGAATAGATGGATGATAGTGGGTGGATGGAAGGAAGGAGGCGGGGCTGAGTGGACAGATAGGTCTGTGGGTAGATAAATAGAGGCATAAAGAGTTTACCAGTTGCCTTCATAGGTGTTTTTCAATACTTCATTTTATTTCACTTCAAGAGATGGACTGTATTCCCATGCATTCTCTTAATTCAAAACTAATTGCTGACTACAGCAAAACGATTTGCATGTAAAGATCACTAGAATAGAACTGTTCCCTCCCGCAGGACATTGCATATGCTGGCCTTTCTGCCTGGAATGGCCTTCTTCTCTTCACACAGCTCATGCCTTCTCATTTTAAAGGTAGGAGCAGCAATGTCACCTTCATGGGAGGCCTCCAGTAGAGTCAAATGGACACACTCATGTTATTCTTTCTCCAAGACCCTTCTTGTTTTCCTTATATCTTTGTTTTACTTTATACTTGTCTTACTCTGGTATAGTTCTCTTATTCTCTCAGTGTGGGTTCAGTGATGGCACAAGTCAACCTCTCTCCCAGACTTTACCCAACACATAGTATAGCACCCTCATACAATATGTGTTCATTTCTGATAAATGGGTCAGAAGACAGGAGAATAATAAAATCAGGAAGCCTCAGAAGTCACATCTCAAAATGTCTTGAAGACATGGAAAATACACATGTACAATAGCAATTTATGGGCAAACAAATATATTAATTTTTTCCATAAATTTTGGGGCCAAGATTTATGGAAGAAAGTTGGAAGAATTGTTTGGGAGAAGAAAAGGAAAACCTTGCCAAATGTCATGCCTTGCAAAATAATGTAAATGGATCAAATTATCCCATTAAAAGACAATGATTCATAATTTGGGAAAAAAAATCAGAATTCAAATATATAGTGTCACAGAGCCTTACTGAGAATAAAATGACAAAATAAAAAAGAAGAAATGAGAAAGGCTGCTTGCTGTTCATGGAGACATCAGTGTCACACCATAGTTAATGTGCAAACATATTACACAGGACGAAACAAGTATTTTGTATTCACAAAAGGCACGCCAATAATATTATAACAAAGCCAGTTATGACTTGCAATCCACATGCCTGGCATTTTGTGAAGCACTTCACATTGATTATATAATTTTCTTTAAATATCAAAAAAGGAGCATTTAGGAATGCATGTAGAAGCTAAAACTGGTTCATAGTTTGCTAAGCAGCAGGGAGTGGAGCCCATGGCTGTCTGGTTTCACAATGAAGACTGACAAATCATGAAGCTTAAACCCCTATGGTATAAAAAGACACTGAAAATCAGGGTTGGTGGCATGGCTTATCAGGCAAAGGCGCTTGCCAAAAAGCCTGATGACCTGAGTTCAACCCCTGGGACCCACGTGATGGAAGGAAGAACCGATTCCTGCAAGTGGTCCTCTGACTTCCACACGTGCACCATGGCACTGGAACACACTCTGACCTGCGCGCACACGCATGCGTGCGCACACACAGACACAGACACACACACACACACACACACACACACACACACACATACACACACACACAAATGAACTAATAAATAAATAACGCAATTTTAAAATGCAATCAAAATACACAGAGCAAGGTTTGTTTTTAAAAATACAAAGATGTTTTTAAAAATTGCAACCATTGTAGGAGGCCAGTGAACTGCCTAGTCTTTGACCAATCAGTGGAGATAATAAAAAAGTATCCAGGGGCATTTGGCTCAAGACACTAGGATGCAGCGTAAGCCATCCCCAAGGAAGAACAGTACAGGAGGGTGCATTATTTGGGGTGGTGGTTTAAACAGCAACACTCTGGCAAAGCCGATCAAGGACAAATTCAAAAATAAAAATAGAAACTTCTCACTAAGAATGAGAAAAGAGACAGACCCGCAGATGGCAAAGCGGCTTTCCAATCTCCGCAGAATTGTGTACAATTCTGTGCTAATAAACTAAAAACTCAACCAAGTAAGTAGCCTCAGGGGAATATCCCAACAATGGTCATGGGCTACACTGGGAAATCCGTCAAATAACTAATCATTGAAAAGACATCATGTGGAGAAAGGCCTGGGTCCAAACAGTTGGCTTATTTGGAGGTTATAGGAAATTTAGTCTGTGATGGTTTGAATATGCTTGGCCCAGAGAGTGGCACTATTTAGAGATGTGGCTTTGTTGGAGTAGGTGTGTCACTGTGGGCGTGGGCTTTAAGGCCCTCATCCTAGCTGCCTGGAAGCCAGTCTTCTCCTGTTTGCCTTCAAAACAAGATGTAGACCTCTCAGCTCCTCCTGATCATGCCCGTCTGGATGCTGCCATGCTCCTACCTTGATAATTATGGACTGAACCCCCGAACCTGTAAGCCAGCCCCAATAAAAGGTTGTTTTTATAAGAGTTGTCTTGGTCATGGTGTCTATTCACAGCAGTAAAACCCAAACTAAGACATACTCCAACTTTAAAAATATGTTCTACATTGCTTGCTATTTAGACTTCCTAAGCACTAAAAAAACAAGAGAAGATAGCTATGTCCCCAGATGTGTTGATGAATAGCAAAAATTTGTCAGAGAGAGCACAATAACAACAAAAAGGAAATTAGAGGAAATTTTCACAAATAATTATAACTTAAAGATTCTAAATATTATATAAGTAAATTTAACCCCAAAACATACAACATGTTGGTGACCGGGATGTCTGTCATTCAGTGGTAAAGTGTATGCTTAGTGTGTGAGGCCCAATGACTATGTAAACAAAGCTACCATGAGCTAAGGGAGACACTGAGGAGAAAGGGCATTTACTGTTCAGGTTTTTATAAAGAACATATTGTTTATTTGATTTTACCTGTGGGGGGGCAAGGGTGTGTGTGAGAGAAGGAGGTGTATGTGTGGTATATGTTTGTGGGGGTACAGGTAGGTGTGTGTGTGTGTGTGTGTGTGTATGGGTGAGTGTGTGTGTGTGTATGTATGTGTGTATGTGTGAGAGAGAGAGAGAGAGAGAGAGAGAGAGAGAGAGAGAGGGAGAGAGAGAGAGAGAAGAGGGTGTGTGTGTATGTGTGGTATATGTTTGTGAGGGATATAGGGATATAGGTGTGTGTGTGTGTGTGTGTGTGTGTGTGTGTGTGTGTGTGTGTGTAGAGTATAGGTGTGTGGGGGGCGTGTGTTTGTGCAGGTAGAAGTCAGAGGCCAACATCTGGTGTCGTATTCAATCGATTGTCGCCTTACATTTGAGACAGGGTCTCTCACTGAGCCCAGCCCTCATTGACTGAGTAGAAAAGCCACCCAATGAGTCTGGGGACCTGCGTATCTCCACCACCACCCCTGTAGTGCAGGCTGCACAGTCATGCCTTCTCTTCTGAGTGAGTGCTGGGATCTAAATTCAGGTCGCTATGACTGTGCAGCAGGAGTTTTGCTGGTGCCCATCTCCCCTTCTCACCCCATTTGGTTTTGTTCGGTTTTTAACAATCACGGTTTTTTTCTCAGTCGTGTGAGTTGGCTGAGCCCAGCCGGATGGCTCTTCAGCTCTTCTTGATAAACAGGTTCATGTCTGCAGGTGCTCTCACCCAAGACTGGAGCATCCAACACGGCTTTTCCTCACAAAATGCATTTCTAAAGCAATGGAATTATTTTCTGTGAGGGAATTAATGCAATTGCTTTACCCAGTGATGGAAAGAATTTAGAGGCACACGCTGCAGGAACACACTTGCAATTCTAGCAAGTCTGAGTCCCACCTGAGCAGCTCAGTAAGTTCCAGGCTGGGCTGCACAGCCAGAACCTGAAAGGGTGTGGTGTTTATACTCCGGCTGAATATATAAATGAGTCCCAACTTCTCTGGTGAACAGAACTTAGCAAGAGGTATACCCTCTGACCCAATTCCAATATAAGCAACTTTAGTGTGTTCACTACCATAATGGTCCAATTCTATTAATGTCCCCACTAACCAGGCTTTTAAGTGATATCCTCAGCCAGGCTGTGTGCCTGACGCAGTCAGTTGCTATGGAGTATAGACAAGCAGCTAATTTAATGTGAGTCAAAATAGGCAAAGCTCATGCCTCAGGGCTTGTCTGTCTGTGTGCTTTGACACCCCATGGGCAATCCACCAGCTGACTGCAAATGCACAAGCAGGCCTGCCCAGAAGCACAGCCTCGCCTGCAATGCAGACCTGCAGAGCTAAACGAAGAACTGCCATGGGCAGAATTGAGTTGTAGGCGTTTCCTACGCAGCAAAAGGTAACAATATCTGAAGAGATGGATCCTTAAGAAATAGTCAAAACAAGTGCCCATACAGACAAATGGTTAACTAGCATTTTACAAGGGAGTCGCTTGAGTGAATTTTGGCATATCCATCCTGTAGAAGCCTATACATTTCTAAAAGAGGGCTGGGGAGATGGTTTAGTGGGGAAAAATGTTTGCTACACAAAAGTAAGGGTGTGAACTCAGATTCCCAGCATCCACATAAAAGTTAAGCATGCCGGTTTATACCTATAATCCCAGAGCTAGGAGTGGAGACAGGCAGAGATCCCTGGGACTAGCTAACCAGATCCACATTCAGTGAGAAACCCTTACTGAAAAATTAAGAAAGAAATCAATAAAGAGAGATGCCCAAAGTGTTTCTATCCTCCACACATGCACACACAGATGAAGTGAGCCTGTACACACATGTTCATACACATGCATACACTACCCACACACAGATAGATAGAATCTTGAAAAGGATTTGCTATGAGAAACAATGTTTATGATGTGATACTTACTATAAAAAGAAAGCTATAAAGCATTATTATGAGGCTACACTGTAACATTTTTCCTTTTGTTTCATGTCTATGCTTTTCCTCTTTTCTGCATTGATCCTGGGTCAGAGCGCACAGTTAACTGAATTGCTTAGGAATTCAGTTATGGAGCCTGGAACATTCTGATCAATGGTCTGGAGATCGTTGATCAGAAATCAGAAAGGATGATCCAGGCACAGATGTTAGAAAATCCTCCCAGCATCACCACTGTGAAAACAAGATGCATTTGGTACATGTCAGCATGATGGGGAAGAGCTGAGGGCTGTAAGAAAGCCCTCCATGCCGCAGCCGATTCAGGAGTCACAAGTTCAGCCATCTTTCATGGCTTCTCCATCCTCCTCTCCACTCTCTCTCGGCTCCTCTAGCCTCTCTCCTTCTGTGCTTCTTTCTGACTTTCCCCTTTATTTTCTCATGCTTTGGATATTGTCTAAATCCCTTTGTGAAGAAGAGGAAGGTTTCAGGTTGAAGAGAGAATTTAGTATGCAAAGATAAACAGCATTCAATGCCCGGCATATCACACGCCATCAGATCATCCCTGTGTTACAAAAATAAGCAAGGAGCCTTTCCAAGTTCACCCTCTAGACTGAGTGAGCAAAGAAAGCGATTCAAAATCCTGCTAAAAGGCTCCTGACTGATCCATCCTTGAGTTATCAAGCTGACTCCAGTCAGTCACAACACAGAGATTAGGCCTGAGATAACACATTTGGCTGAGACCAGAGCACATGGATGAGTCTGGTGCTGAAGCTAACATGATGTCAATCTACAGGATTGGCTTCATCTCTCACAAGCACCCTTTCTTCCTCAACAAAATGTGTCCCGCACTTCCCCCTAGACTGTGTTAAGCACCCATAAGAACTAACCTTTTTCTCTTCTGCTCAAGACCCTCAGACATCCAGTAAACACATGTGGAACCAAGTAGTAACAGTGACTGCCTCCTCATTTCGCATGAAGACCAGACAAGTGGGAAAGCAAGTCATTTAACTTTTCACAAGGTCACTGTGCATTCTACCTTCTGATTAATATGAAGTAGAAATAATGTCGTCTTGGAAATAACATGCTCAATCCCTGGAGATAAAGGCTCTGGGGCTTTAGCACAGTGAGGTTTAAGAATCACTGAAGCAAGAGTTAAAGCTCATGACCTTAAAACGATTTAATCCACATCAGCTGACATCGCATCCTGAAGCGACAGAGCTTTAAACCAACCATGTCATCAGTCCTTAAAGTCCAGGCACAGAAGGGCAAGGGGTGTTATTTCACAACACACTTATTGAGATGAAGGGGGGGGGGAGTGAGCTTTCCCAACACATCTGTCTGGCACCAATTAAAATGAGTGCTAAGGCCTTCAACAAAGGTCTCCTCTCAAGGGCTCCCAGTAACAGGTACATCTTTGTCACTGAGACCAAGGGACTCATGCCATTTATTAACAGACATTTGTTTCAGCAAATGTCACGGGGAGATGTGGGATGCAGCCGTCTCCCAATTTGTACACACTTCTGAGCTGTTGATGGATACAGCTCTGGGAGGCCGTGGGCAGGGGGCTATGGGTTTTCACACATTACACTGGGAAGACTTCTGACTACATGAGCAGGTGGGCTGTGGGCTGCCAGCCAAGCTAAACACTAACAAATTTCCTTCTGGCCCAAGCCTGCAAACTCTGCTTCTGTCTTCAGTGAAAGGCCCCTCCCTGGGTCACTGCGATAGGCAGACGTGTGGTATCTTCTACCAATAGCCTCATAAAATGCTTAGCAACACAGCTCCTGGAAAACTAGGCATGGGATTTAGTAATGAAATCATAAAAGCTGACTCTCTCTCTCTCTCTGTGTCTGTCAGTCTGTCTGTCTCCCCCACACCCCGTGTCTCCATACCTTTTACATTTTATTTTATGTGTATGGATATTTAGCCTACACATATATCTTTGTATCACTTGTGTGCCTCATGCCCATGAAGGCTGGAAGAAAGCATCAGATCCCCAGAAACTGGAATTATGGATAGCTGTGAGCCACCACATGGGTGCTAGGAATTGAACTGAATTCCTCTGGAAGGGCAGCCAGTGCCCTTAACCACTGAACCATCTCTCCAGTCCACAGAGATTGTTTTTAATTATCACAGCTGGATGTGGTGATACAAATGTGAACTCGTAATACTTAGAAGACCATAATAGGAAATCTCAAATTCAAGGTCACCCCAGGCTATACAGTATGACTGTGTCTCAAAAATCACCATCATAAACACAATGACCCCTGACAAAGCCTGATACCACCTTCAGATTTGCTCAAAATAGGAAAATGGGGTAGAGTCCCTTGGAAAATGTCCAGGAAGGCCCCTGTCTCTTGTTTATATATTTTATTATTTCTAGAAATAACATTTATTAGCACAGGCTCAATAGGAAAGAACTGGAGAACACAGAACACACAATTCTGTAAAGCATGCTCTGTTACTATTTCCCAACATCTTATTTTATAGCTGAGGCAAGGAAAGAGTTATAAACTTAACTACGATTACATACTCAGGCAAGATGGAGGGCTGGTATTCACACCGAGGCAGGATTCACACCAGTGCATGCGGCTATGCTCCTCATAGATATACTGTGTTAAATGTGGTGGGCGGGAGAATGGAAGGGAGGGAGGGAGGGAGGGAGGGAGGGAGGGAGGGAGAGGGAGAGCAGATGCATGGCCAGCCATCTTGGGTGGCAAGGAAGGCACTGAGGAGGAAACCAGAGTTAGATGCATGCTCTGCTGGTAGAAGGGGCTTACACGCTTACAGAGATTACATTCGCCCCACAAGCCTTTGAGAATCCCCATAGCCCCTAGTACAGAGAAGCTGTCACAAGGTTCTGAGCACAAGGCCAGGGCCCTTCATCAGACATGAGATATGCTCTCCAGTAAGACCCTCCCAGACACCTAATAATCTCAATTTCTCTTTCCCCAAAGAAACCCCTTCTTGAGATGGCAAAAAGTAACCTCATCTTGACAAAAACAATCAAACCCAAGCCAGCTCAGGACAGTCCAGACAGGTTGTGGTAGAGAAAAATCAGCCTATGGCTGGAAGAAGGCAGCCACGTGTCGGTTATGGCAAAAACCAATGTGTCTGAGTCAGAGGCAGCTGGCTTTGAGGGTTTCCTCTTCCTTAGCACCAGCTCATGCTTAAAGTGGGAAATGGTCCCAGAGCTATTATCTGACTATCAACAGATTCCGCTTCCTGAATGAAGAGAACACTAAAAGTTTAGAAGCAAGGGAAGAGACCCTGCGTGCTCTACCCCCTGTGCACCCCATTCCCGCAGCCTGGCCCTTCTGACTCACGGGAACCCACCATCTCCCAACTCACAGAGACACTAGAAGAGAGTTCATAAAACTTCCTTCAGCCAAGGCCGGGCTGTACACTGCTTCATCAAGTACTCCCATGACCTCACACCTAAAAAACCACCCAGACATAGGACCTGTTCCAGAAGGCTAGCCCAACCCAGAAAAAGTATTGATTCATTGATGAGGATACACGGCCTTCTTTAGCTATGCTTTGCCATGGTCTGGTTGGAATATGGAGTCAGGAAGAGAAACACCCTAAAGGGGAAAAGAGAAGAGAGTGGAGCAAGCCAGATGACTGTAGTCAAGTGTAGGGCCAAGAGGTGCTCATGAGAAATCTGGACCTTGGGATGAGAAGTGGAGCCTTAGACGAACACCCTGGGTCCTGTGTGATTGCTGAGATTCTAATCAAGTTTCAACAGAAAGAAATTCTTTTCCTTGGTGTCATACACACACACACACACACACACACACACACACACACACACACACACACACACACACACATTTCTCAGCACGCATTCCCATTAACAGCATATCCAACACAGCTGTCATCACACTAGCAGGACTGGGTTGGATGAGAACGGTGGGCCAGAGGAGCTACAGCATGGACAAAGGAGACCATCTCCCAACTGCATAAGAAATGCCAAATGGGTTAAGTTAGTAATGTTGATAATAATCAGTGAATTCCATTCCTACAGAAACGAGAGTCTGTCGTGCAGTGCCAGGGAGGCTGAGGCAGGACAACAGAGAATCTGAGACTAGCCGGCTACAAGGGAGGGGAGAAAGGGCTGGAGGGACGAACAGCGGGAAGAGAAAAGGGAAGAAAAAAGAAAATAGTGAGAAAGGGTGAAGGAAATTTGACATCACTTGGTTACTGCCTGGGACACAGTAGGTCTGGTGAAAGAATCACTTCTTGTTTTGTTTTTATTTTTATTATTGGCTCCGTGAAATCATACTTCACATGTACTGTACCACATGATCTTCGCACTAAGTCCTGAGAGGCAAACGTTCTCTTTGATTTGCTGCTTAAGTCTAGAGAAACTGAATGACGTATCCAAGGTCATCTATCTAGCGGACCTGAAACTCAAATCCAAGCCTGTCCAACCGCAAAGGCCCCTGTACCTAGTTCTTACTCCATTACAGACAGTCAGTTATTAACATCTGCTGAAGAAATGAATGGCACCTTGGACAGAGGGCTGCTAGGATACCTCAAAAGAACAAGAGACAGACAAGTGCCCAAGCTCCTCCAGATACAGCGACTGCACAGGAATTCTGAGAGGGAAAACAAAGGGAACGTCTGCTTCCTATAAAATGAGGTATTGATGTTCACAAAGGGAAATAAAAAAGAGCAACAGGGAGGAATTCAGGACTGATCTGCTTTAGAACAAAAATGTAAATCTATGAAAATACCAGCTGAATATTCACATGCCCGTGTTGTGGGGAATCCGCAGGATTTCCCATGAGATTTGCTTATACAGAAATAACCTGAGTATGGGACATGAAGGCTGTGTCTTGAGAATGGCCTAATATCTGAGTCAGATTAGGGCTCAAGTCCCTTCTGGAATCTTATGTCAGTAATTTATATACTCTGGGTCTCTGTCTTCTCATCTGCAGCAGTTCTGCCAAAATGGTGGCTAGTAGTCATGTGTAGCAACTAAGTATATGAAATTTGATGAGCTGGACTTGAGATGAGCTGTAAATATGAAATAGACACAAACTTTTGAATGCTTGATGTTGGAAAATTATTTTAAAATGAAGACTGAAGAGAAGGCTCAGTGGTTTAAAACACTACTCTTGCAGAGAACCTAGAGCTCATTCTTAGCACCCACACGGCAACTCACAACTGTCTATAACTTCCAATCCAGGAGACCCAGTGCCTGCTGTCTGCAGTGATGCCCTCTTCTGCCCACTGCAGACAGCAGGCACAAACATGGTGTACTTATTATATACATGTAGGCAAACACTGGGGATGGAAAAGAAGGGATCGGGTAGGGGCAGGACAGAAGCAGAGAGTACTGGGAGAGACAACTGGAATTGGGGAGCATTTCTGGGACAAGCTAGAAAACTAAGTGGAAACTTCAAGGAATCTCTGGGGGTGACCCTAGCTAGTTGGAAATATGGAGCCTGAACCAGCCATCTCCTGTAACCAGACAATGGAGGGACTGGGACACCAACCCAGCCACAAAACCTTTGACTTACAATTTGTCCTGCCTACAAGACGTACAGGGGGGATGAAGATGGAGCAGACATTGAGGGAATGGCCAACCAATGACTGGTCCCGCTTAAGATCTCTGCCATGAGAGGAAGCCCACCTATGACACTGTTAATGATATTCTGTTACATTTGCATGTAAAAGCTTAGCATTCTGTCATCAAAGAGACTTCACTCAGCAACAGATGGAAACAGATGCAGAAGCCCACAGCCAAACACGAGGCAGAGTTTGCAGAATCCTTCCAAAGAGAGGCAGGAAGGATTGTAAGAGCCAGAGGGGTCAATGACACCACAAGAAAACCCACAGAATCGACTAACCTGGGCCCTGTAGGGGCTCACAGAGATTGAACCACCAACCAGAGAGCATGCATGGGACTGATCTAGTCCCTCAACACATATGTAACATGTAGTTTGGTCTTCTTCATGTGAAACCCCTAACAGCAAGAGCAGGAGCTGTCTCTGACTCTGTTGCCTGCCTTTGGGACCCTTTCCCCCTACAGGTCTGCCTCATCTAACCTCAGTAGGAGAAAATGCACCTAGTCTTACTGAAACTTGATATTCCAAGACCAGCTGATATCCATGGGAGGCCTCCTTTTTTCTGAAAAGAAAGGGAGGTGGGGGGGTAAGGACTGAGAAATTTCTGAAAGAAAATAAGGTGGAGGTGGGGGGTAAGGACTGAGAGGGGAGGAGAGACGGGAAACTGAGATGGGAATGTAAAGTAAATGAATGAATGAATTAATTTTTAAAATGTTACTCTAAAAATCTGAGCCATCTAATCACTAAATTGGCAGATGAATTGACTAGACTGTTTTCAATGGTAAAAAATACAAATGGTCAATAAATATTTAAGATCCTAAAAATAATAATAATTTTAGGATAGCTACATGTTTTGGATATTTGCCATCAACCGAGTTAAACATTTCATCACAATTAATTTCATTATTTTTTGGCTTCCTAAACACAATTAGTTAGAGCTTATAAATTATAGTGGCTTCTTAGCACCATGTCCTTGAGATTAATACGGTTCTGACACACGCTATATCCAACACGGATGAATCTCAAGGACATGGTGCTAAGAAGCCAGTTGCAAAGTGACAGACTTCTGCCACCCCCCTTCTCTGGCATATCTAATATGGTCAAACTCTTGGAAACACAAAGTCAGCAATGGTTAGTGGAAGCTCAAAGGAGGAGAATGGGAAATTATTACCAATAAGCAGTTCATCCATTTTGAAAGCTCTGTTAAGTAACTATATTTAAAATCACTATGCTGTCCACTTATACTGGCTTAGACAATAAATCTCACACTGTGTTTTTCAATAATTTTTAATTTTATATTTTTGAGACTCTCATACATGAGTATTAATCATTTTTTATCATCTCTACCTCTCGATCCCTCCCCAAACTCCTCCATGTCCCACATGTCCCCTCTCATATTCAGGCCTTCTATAATTGGTACTGTTTTGTGTGCAGAGCCTACCGAGTCCAGACAGTGTTGCCTGTGTGCATGTGTCTGTAGGCCTGACCACGTGGGCATAAACAACCCATCAGGGAGCAGTTCTGAAGAAAACTTAATGTCTCTCCTCCAACAGTCATCGGCTCTCTGTAGCTTCTTAACTAGAGATGGGGCCTTGTGAGCCCTTCCTAAGTCCATGTTAATTTTACTATTTTTTAAAAAATAAAATTTCCACCTACCCCCAAAGAGCACAGTGGAAAAGCAATAGCTAAACCAGTTAAAAGAAAAACAGGGACATTTAGAATTGTTGAAAGAGCCAAGGAGTCGATGGAGGGCCGTGTTATCATTCATTCTTAGAGCTTCACTTGGGAATATGGACACAGATCTGTGGGTCTGAACCCCGGGAATATCTCGGAGCAGCCAGGAAAAAAGGTAAACATTGCCAGCTATGCTCCCTACTAAAACTTTTTATCAATCTGTCCTAGAGCATGACTTGGCATTTAGACAAAGGCTGTTATCAGTGCGCTGGTCAGCTTTGTGTTACTAGAAGAAAACACTTGAGATAATTAACTGATAAAAACTAAAAGCTTATCTCAGATTATCATTTCGGAGCTTTCAGTCAGAGTGGGCTGTGAGTGTAGATCCAAGGTAAGACAACTTATCCCAAGGGAGCAAAGACAAGCTAGAGCACAAAAAGAGAGGGCGTGGTCAGAGCCCAACTCTCCCTCAAGCTGGTTCTCAGAGACATAAAGACATCCCAATAGGCCCCGCCTCTCAAGGCTTCCAAGGCTTCCCAGTAGTTCCACACTGCAGAGCAAGCCTTTAACTCCTGAGCCACTCAAGGACATCTAAGACCCAAATTACAGCAATCAGAGCACTGCTTATCATGAGAAATAGACAGCTCCTCTTGATGGCCACCCACAGGGGATGCTTAGGTAAAGGCTGCTAAGACAAGAGGTAGAGATACCAGGGAACAGAGAACAAGGATAGCTGAACTGAAAAACAAGAGGCTTCTGATATCATAGTGACTCCATCTGGGTAATGAAGAGAGACAGCAAGGGCGTACGCCGTGGCTTTGTGTCTTAGTGGGGCATCTGATGGTGTTCTAGAATCTTATGTTTTGTTTCTACAATGAAAAAAAATCTTAAAGAAGAAAAATACATCAGGAAAAATGTTTCTAAGGAAACCCTAAGGAATTCCAGAGAAAATTCTAGTACCCTGTTTCTTTGACTAAGAGTAAAAATTATAGCACAGGCAGAACCCCCAGTAAGGAACGGAAATACAGAACTTCAGTTATGTAACTCAGAATGACCTGCAGAGGCTGCCAGCCACCCACAGAGACCCAAACAGATCTTTTAGAACTCAAACCAGGGCAGAGAAAACACACACACACACACACACACACACACACACACACACACACACACACACACACACACATGAAAAGTGTAATGGGACCCACTGGGAGATGAAAGATTAAGCATGCAGGCTCACAGAGACAAAAAGCGTTCAAGACAGCAGGCAGGAGAGAGCAGTCCGCCTCTCTGATACCAGCACAGGCTTGTGGCAGGGGAGGGAAGGAGTTCTCAGAGCTCATTCCCCACCCCCTGTTAAGGAGCCCCTATAATTAAGCTAATACCAAAAGGAAGGAGCTCTTATATTTAGCTGTCAGCTCTGTGAGCCTAAAAGGTGAGTCAGGCAGCTCCTTTGGCAGAGAGATATAAAGACCCAGGGGCCTGTTGCCTGACCTAGCTTCCATAGTAAAGCCTGAACTGGGGTGAGAGGCACACACTCATGTACCATGTGACTCCATCAAGACAGGGGACAAACAACAGTGATAGTAATCACTGGCAGGGCATGTCTCGGATGTCAGACTGTCCTGAATGCCTTACAGAAACCCGCTCTATCAGGGATGTGCCCTGAGACTCCCCTCCCCCAGTGCGTGGTTGAAATCATCAACGGACCTAATCCCAATGTAAGGGGTGAGAAACTGAGACTATCAATCTGATATCCAAGACAGATAGCTAAGCCTCCTCTAGGTAAGTCATATCTGCAGCATGGATACCCTAGAGAAGATTCAATCCTGTCCTACACATAACAGAGCAGGATGGCATGAGATTTCCACCATGCCACTAAGAACAGTATACTACTTAAAACCTGTGAATGTTTGTTTATACCACTTTCAGACGATATCTCATAGCTCACTACAGGTAGCTAAGACCACAGTAAAAACACATATAACAAAAAGATTTGTGTGTGTTGGCACGTGCATGTGTGTGACAGGCAAACACAGATATATATACATCCCAATCTAATCATTATGGCCATTCAACAAGGAAGGGCACCGTCATCATCACCACCGTCTCCTGCTTACATAGGTACAGAAATCTGAGGGGTTAGGGGTTGGAGAGATGGCTCAGTTGTTAAAAAGCACCAGGTTCAATTCCCAGCACCCATGAAGCCCTAATAAATGTCTGTAACTCCAGTCCCGGGGGAATCCAATGCCCTCTTCTGGCGTCTTTGGGAACTGCATGCATTTGGTACGCAGACACACAAGCAGGCAAAACCACCACACATATAAAAAAATTAATTAATTTTTAAATTATTTTCAATCTGAGAATTGAAATCTGAGACACAGGTTATCTAGAGTCATAAATGGCAGGGCCAAGATGTGGCCTCAAGAAGCTGGAGCTCCAGAGTCTGTGTTCTGGATCACTACTCACTCCCTTGAAAAACTAACAGCTTACCCATAAGGCTTTTTCCCAGATTACTATGACATCTCTTTACAGGAGAGTCCTCTCAAGAGGCTGCAGGAAAGCTCGGGCTGCCCCTCATCACCAGCCATGAAAACCAGGCAGGCTACTCTCCAAATCCATACTGTGTCTCTGTGGCCTGTGGTGCTTATAAAACTCCAAAAATATGGAAACGGGCTATCACAGGAACCACACGTCATCTGACCACTACAACCAATCCACTACCCTGCCTCATAAGTTAACAAACTCTAAAGCTAAAAAGATAGGTCCCACTGCCCCGCACTGGCTGACCGCTTGAACCATTGCAACACCAACAATCTCTCCACACACCCATCTCCCGGCTACAACATAAAGCTGAGAATAGTATTTATAGTCAGCGATCATTTCTCGGAGATCCCATCTCCCAAGTCACTTCCCTGCTAACGCTCATTGTAACCCTCAACCAGAACTCATCTTGCTTCCATGGTCACTTGCAAGCCTGTGCAGGGGAGAAAACTGTTCAGATCACCCACCCCGCCTGTTCCCTGCTAAGGGTCAACAGAGCAACATTCTGTCTCCTCATTGAGCTTCTCCCATGCTTTAAAGAAACTGTCTTTTCAAACTATGCCCCTGCCATGTCTTTCACATTTTCATTTACACTATTGATGAGTTTTCTGCAAAATGCCCCCAGGGGTAGTATTAAAGTATTGTCTAGTGTTCATAGAGCAAGAAGGAAGGGGTGGCATGTCGAAAATGTATTAGTTAAGGCATGAGTGTGTGGCTGTGGTCTGAGAGCTTGGTGCCAGTAATGTAGGTTAAATGAAGTGTCTCTAAGGACATACGAGTTAAACAAGGTTATGGGCTTATCCATTGAAGAAAATGTGGCCAGAGAGTTCCTGGAACCCAGCTGTGTGTTCCTCCTCACAATGGTTCTGTATTCAGAACCGCTTGCAGTCTGCAATGACTTTATAGCTCATAACTCCTGCTGGTAGTGAGAACTGATCAGAGCTCAAGATGCTAGGAGTGTTACAGTAACTGATACCACAAAGGCGCGCGCAGAGATGGTGCTTTGATGCACACTGGGCACGGTGTGGGCATTTCTCACCAGCATGTATACAGATTCTTAGCTGGAAAGCTAAGGAGATAGCACAGAGAACTCCGGCCCCATAGAGAGCCATTTTCTTGAGGGGAACAGGGCAAGAGAGTCAGCCTGTGAAATGCATGTAGAAACAGCTTTGACATTGTAGCATGAGCGACGTCACTGACAAGCTCAGGTTTAATACTGGCTTAGGCTGAGGGAGACTTCAGGGAACATCCACCGGTCAACTCCCCCAGGATCTATATTACCTTGCCTTTCTTTCTTAGTTTTCCTTGGGAAATCATCCCATGGGTCTTGATGGATTCAGTAGGGCTGTGCTAGTCATGTGACTCAAGATAGCCAATCACCAGCTCCCTTCCTAGAGCTCATATCTTAAACCTTTAGCCATCCTGCCGGTGGTGTCTTAAAGGAATGAACTGTTCTTTCACATTTCCTAGATTCCTGGACCTTCTTTGGCTCCACTGCTTTAGACAGCCTTTGTGTTCGTGTCTCGCCTCACAGCTCCCGTTTCTCCCATAATGCTCTCTACTACTACAGTCCCTCTTGTTCAAGGATCTTAACCAGGAGGAATTTTTAGAGAAACGTTTTGTTTTGTTTTGTTTTGTTTTGTTTTGCTTTGCTTTGCTTTTCACCACCTATCCTGCCACTTTAAGACTCCAGGAGAGGGGGAGGGAAATTGCAACAGTAACCACTTACCCCAACAGAACGCTGTTCTCAGGGGTGGTCTCATAGGGGACACAGAAGGTGAAACGCAGCTGTGAAATACCCAGTTCTTAAATTAGTTTATGTATAATGTCATACCAAGCATCTTGGCTACGGTTCTCATGGGGTAGGATTCGTTTTGGCTCATGATTTTGAGGGGTTTTGTTTATCATGTCAAGAAAGGCACAAAAGAGCTCAAGCAGTGGGAACGCAAAGACTCCTGGTCCCAACTTGGTAGGCAGAGCGCTCAGGCCAGAAACAGGTGGAGCATTCAAGGTGAAGAGTCATGGAAGAAAATGCCTGATGCCAGTTCTAGACTGCACACATATCCCACACGCCTATCCATCCTCACACCCATTGCCCATGTGCACACACATGTGCATCCCCATACATGTGAACACAAAAACACATACCCATAGCATCCACAAATAGTCATAAATAAACAAGTGAAAGGTCGCTAAATATAGGCTTTAACCGTACAATCTGTCATTATTAAATACAAGTTTTGAAATCTATTTTAGCTTTCTTCATTTGTGTCTTGGAAAGATTTGATCCTTGAACTACTGAACTCTGCTCCCAGTCTGTCTTACCTGGAACATTTCTATCAGAATACTTAGAGAAAACAAACAAGTGAGTCAGGCTTCAAAAGAGTACCCAGACGGGTCTGGTGGAGCATGCTTAGAACCCAACCTTTAGAAGCTGAGGCAGGAGGACAGTGGGTGTCAGGGCAACATGGGTTATAGAGGAAGAAACTGTTTATCCCTTCACATAACAGAATGGGCCTAACCAAAGCAAGCCTGCGGCCTAGGAGCACATACCCAGCTCAGGGCACCGTGGGATTAAGGACCTTTTGGGTTGCTATGGATCACTGGAGGGTTTCTTTAGGCCAAAGATCATGGAGCCAGCAGAGGAAGAGGCTAAAGGACAGTAAATGATTTCAGATGAACTGAACCTTTGTAACTATGTCAGTGATAACAAATTACTGCCCACATTGTATTTAGCCAACCTAACACTTGTTTGGTTGTTGTTTTTAGTCTTTTGTTTGTTTTTTTTTTAAAAAAAACAAAAAAACAAAAAAACCCATCTACACAACACTAGGAAATTAGGAAATTCCCCATCAATATTTTAATTTGTGTCCCTCTTGGAAAAGAAAGGAAGGGAGGGAAGGCAGGCAGTACTGGGCCTGTATTACCATATTGGCAACCACTAGCCTGAGCTCAGCAGTGGTCATTCTATCAAGTCAGGTACATTCCCTGGACTTTGCCACAGTCTCCACCACTCCCTGATGTCTCTATAAAACCAAGACTGGTTATCACTGCCAAACTACACCACACTTGAACTGATGTTTTCCCCACAGTAGAATAAAAAGAAAACAAACCATATCTCAATGAAAGAAGGAAAGGCTGGAGTCTACATGGACATGGATCAGCGAATTCTCTATTTTTTCATGTAAGTGGAGAACATTCTTAAGGTTTGTTTTCAGGTATTTCTTATACCTGTTTAAGATAGCTGCTTGGCTCCTGGAAGAATAAGGATTTGAACACCTAATCTAGACAATGGGGTGTGGTGGGCAGTCTCTATTAGAGGCAGGATCTAGATGAAGTACTTCATGGGGTTTCAGAACCTGTTGTTTACAGCCACAAATAGTGATGTTTTTCCTTGCTGTGACCAAATACTTGACAAGAAGCAACTCAGGGTGGGGGTTCATTCACAGTTTAAGGGGTTCAGCCCATCCTGGCAGAGAAGACAGAGCAGTAGCAGTGGGTGGTGGCTATGGCAGTGGGAGCTTGCTCACATCTGGACAGGTTAGGCAGCAAAGCCAGGACAGGAAGTGGGACATGGCTATCAACCACAAGTCCCACCCCCTGAGACCCGCTTCCTCTAATGAGGTTCTGTCTCCAAAAAGTACCACAACCTCCCAAAATAGCACCACCAGTCCCAGACTGATTATTCAAACTTGTGAGTCTGAGGGACACTGACAGTCAACTCATAAGAATGGACAGGGTGGAACACTGTGAGTGACTTGAAGAACTCTTGGTTCATCATGTGATGGGATTCTATGTAGCCATTTCTTGAAATGTTTATATGTTCCAACATGGAAGTAAGACACTGTTGATGGCATCAGAAAGACATGGAACTGAATGTTGAGCCTAATATGATTTCAGTAACTACGGGAGGGGATGGCGTAGGTGTTTGTTTGTTTGCTTGTTTGTTGCAAGCAGAGAAGAGCAGTTTTCTCTTCCAACTTGGAAAGTCTAGGGTTCTGTGAAGTTTCCACATTCACAACAGCCAAATATAAGATCAGGAAACAGCCAGGTGGTTTAAAGAAGCAGAAAGCAAGAAGCTAGAGCAATTAGGGGCAAACACACTGGGGAGTATTTAAAAACAATAATATTGGTGAGACCATGTGGGAGTGTGTGTTGGGCAGAATTAAAAAAAAAAAAAAAAGCAGGCAAAGTGAGCCAGGCAGGATGGCATGAGGGAGCAAGCTAAGATATAGGGCTTCGTGGTCAGCCTGAGAGATATAATCAGACAAGAAGAGAAGGAGGAGGAAGAGGAGGAAGAACAGAATAAAAAAAGCAAAGAGGAAGAGAAGGGAAGGGAATAGGGGAGGAGAGATCTGAAGAAAGGAGATGGGGCGGGATAGGAAGGAAAGCTCATGGAGCAGAAGGAATGCAGCCCCCTCCAGGTGGCATGTGTTGCATCTCTGTCCACTCCTGGCAGGATCCCCCACTCGCCTACAAGAAGGAATCTCGTCTGGAGTGCCTTCCATGACAAGAGGCCCCAGCCATAACTGACTGTTCCCGGGACAACCTCTGACCCAGGGAAGGCTCACTGATTTATCCCAGAACCTTAGAATTAAACCCAAGAGCAGCTCTGTATGCCACTTGGGAAGTAATGTGAAGGATGTGGCCAGAAACAGCAGTGTTTACAGAATGACAAGCCCAGAAAGAAAAATAACAGAGACCTTTGGAACCAAAGCAGCTTAATGCCATGGCAGAGAACAGAAAATTTCCTTGATGGTTGGCTGGCTCTATCCATGAAACCCAGAGGACCTTCCTGTTCTTGAGTAACATGTCCTGACCACCAATAACAATAGGAGCAAACAGCATCTCAGAGATGTTTCCTATCTGCTCGGTAATAAGTGTTATACATGCATGAAATCATCTACTTTTCATGAAAACCCCAGGAGGCAGCTAATATTTATTATACTCCCTCCTCTTTTTTCAGGAAAGGAAACTGAGGCACAAGGAGGTAGCCACTTCCCAGAAGTTAAGCTGGCCAAAGCAAGTTTCTATCACTTGTGAATTCAAATGTCTCCTTTGAGACTCAGAAAGGCCTCATGGACTTGCGGGAAGGCAGCTGCCATGAAGATGCTATCATGGGGACATTGCCAGTTCCCGATAATCTAGTCAGCAAAGGATCATTTCCTGAAACAAGGGTGGCTACTGTACCAGGGCCTGCCACAACAAGAACCATGGTGGGCTTTTTTCAGTATCTCTTGAATAATTGCAAGTGTTGAACACCCACTGTGTGACAGCCACCATCTCAGAAGAGAAAAATAGAAAACATGATAAAGCTACATGCTAGAAGAGGAAGACAAGCTGACCACCCAGGTGCAGGTATCGAGAGAGAAAGGGAGGAAATTAAGAAGCTCTGGAAGGGTAGCTGGGGAAGGCTTGGGAGGTGACACCTTCCGCTGAAAGAAATGATAAGGAACCAGTGGGTGGCACCACGGAGGGGAGGGCACACGGTGAGATGTGTGCCCTCTGGCATTTGTGATGACACTGGGCAGCAAACCAAGCTTGGTGAACTAGATACCAGGCAGAGAGGCTGCAACACACATCACAGATCCTCCGTGTCTACTTGAATACCTTTGTGTGGCAAGCACATGGACAGAAAGACAGACACAAGTCAGCCCTCTACCCTGAGGGCCTCTCAGAGGCTAGGTAAGGAAAAGTATGTCAGGTTACAAAAGTGGCTTTTGCAAACTCTTTCCCAGCACTGGGGGGGAGGGGGGGGAGTGGGCACAGGTGGATCTCTATGAGCTCCAGGTCAGCCAAGGCTACATAGTAAAACTTTGTCTCAAAAAAAGCAACAGGAAGGAAAGAAAGAAGGAAGGGAGGAAGAGGGAAGGACAGAGGGGAGGAGGGAGAGGAGGAGGGAAGGAGGGAGGGAAGGAGCAAACTCAGATCCTTGTACTAAAATCACCTAACTAGAATTTCTTAATATGGCTATAGACATTCATTTCCATAGTGACTAATTATGTCATCATATGGCTGTAGACATTTTGTCGTGACTAATTGTACATGATGATACTGTTTTCCTTCCATAGGGTAATAAAATTTTTCTTCAGAAATGTTTTAGAATAGTAAAACCTAAAGCCATTTTTTAAAAAGATTTCTCTTGCCAGGCAGTGGTAGCGCAAGCCTTTAATCCCAGACTTGGGAGGCAGAGGCAGGCAGATTTCTGAGTTCGAGGCCAGCCTGGTCTACAGAGTGAGTTCCAGGACAGCCAGGGCTATACAGAGAAACCCTGTCTCGAAAAACCAAAAAAAAAGATTTCTCTTTTGAGAGAAGACAGTATGGCGACTTGGATGAAAGGTCTCCCATAGTCTCGGCATTTGAAGTCTTGGTTCTAGTTAACGGCACTGTTTGTGAAGGCTCGAGGGGGGGGTGGCATTAATAGAGGAAGTATGTCACTTGGAGATCAGCTTTGTGAGTTTAAAACCAGAACCATTTCTAGTTTGCCCTCTCTGCTTCTTGCTTGTGGTCCAAGATGTGAGCCCCCATCTTTTTGCTCCTAGTGTCTTTGTTCTACCATCATGGATCTAAACTTCTAGAACTGTAAAGCCCAGACAAACGCTTTCTTCAGAAAGTTGCCTTGGTCATGATGTTACCATAGCAACAGAAAACTAACCAACACAGACACATAGTCCATGACAAGCTCATCATTGAACAGCAGAATGTTAGGGAAACTGAAATCTGTGGAAGAAATGGGCCAATTACAATGAAGAAATGGAAGCTTAGCTAAGTTACTTATTATTAGTCATAATAACTACTATTATTATGTATTAGTCAGCTTTTGCTATGTAAAGCTGCAATAACAAGCAGCCCCAAGCATCATCAATGCTTAGTTCTTGCTAACACTACATGTCATAGCAATTTCCTGTTCCATATGTGTTTTCCATCCCAGAAAATGGCCGTTTCTTAGTCTTATGACAAAGAAAAAAAAAAGAACAATACCCATACCAAACAATGGCTCTTAAAGCTTCCAAGTCCATATAAAGCATGCCCCATTAGACCACTGTCTAAAGCATGCCCCTGGCCAAGCTCTATATCAGTAGAACAGGAAACCACATCCCTCTTGCAATCGGACACTATAAGTCACAGAGCAATGGGTGTGAGATGAAGCAAGCAACTGAAACAATAGACAATTCACCACACTGACATTGGACAAACCACTTCACCTTTGTTTCTCCATCTGTGAAATGGGCATAGCTACTTCAGAGTCAAGTTCAATAAATAGGAGTTCTCTCCCTATCTCACCCACTGAGATCCATTGTTATCTAAAAACAAACTTAGAACTAAGACCTCAGGAGACCAACAGTGCTCAGAAGTTTGGGGGTGAGAGCTAAGGGGAGGAAACTTGGGGAGAGATGGAGCCCAGCACACTACACAGTGTTCCCAGGCCATGAGCACCAGAGAAAGAGTTCAGAGTTGGAGCAATAAAGCGTAAGGAGAGACACTGGCTTGCAAAGAGAATGTCCACACGATAGGGGAGGTCACAGGTGTTTTCAGAATGACTTGCATCTTCCAGATTCTTGTAGCATCTGGTGGTCAAGCTTAATGAAGGGGAGTCATTCAAAACCCAGGCAGGGGGAAAGTGGGGGAATTTCCAAATGAGTGGGGGTGGGAGGTTATGGGGAAAAGTTTACTCCCCTCTCAGTCCTTACGTGGGAATTTGGGCTGCCATGGTGCCAGATACATGATGGGGACAGTCAATTCTACAGGGTTAATAACACAGAGCACTGTTAGACTGAATCGAAGGACAATCACGGCCCACTCTGTCGGCCACGCTGGTCCTTGACCACTGTGGCCAAGTCTTGGTTTTCTCTGTTTGAGAGGTGAGCACTACCCTACATTAGCCACAACTGAATTAGCCTGATCCTACCATTCAGTTGCCTCTTACCTGGGTTATGAAGATTGCCTCACATCAGCCCTAAAGCAATCCTGGATGGACATAAGGTGAGCGTCCTCAGGCCCTGGGCCACCTGTCACCACTGGAGGAAATGGTGCTACACAGGGGCTTCTCAGTTCTGACACTAAAGAGAAAAGACTGGAGGAAGGTTATACTAGTCAACCTAACAGGAACACAGCCACTGAGGACATACAGCCTCAAGTTTAGGTCACGGCTCCCACTACATGTAAGCAAGTCAAATTTCTGACCCTGGCATTGTCCATCTACCAAGCAGAGGCAATAAACTATGTAACTAAGAGGTAAAATTAGGTGACATGATGCACCACCTAACCCTGGGCCCAAATAAACGTTCAGTACTTAGAAACTCTTACTAATGTCAGAACAGGCCCCAAAGCACAGAAGCTCATGTGTTTCAAAGCAACCTCTGCCCCGTTCCAGAGGCTATAACTCATGCCTCCTGTGGAAGTCTTGCATTTCATTTTTGGTCTCTATGTGGAGATGTGGGTTAGTGTTTTACTCTGGGGAAGCTGTAGAGTTCATCTCTCCCAGCTCTGTCTGTGAAGGATTTGCAATTCTCTTCTCAAGACCCATAGAAATACAGGGTGAAGAGCAAGTGCTATACCACTGAACTACATTCCCAGTGCTCCCTGCTGAATATTTGTGTTTGTCATGGCTCATTGTCATCAGCCTTGTGCCGTAGCAGTCCCTTCCTGTTGGTCTAGCTTTGGAAGGTTCACAGAGTGTTGCTCTATCAGTCCCACTTTCAAGGTGAGAAAACGCAGGCTCAATGGGATTAAGCATTCCGCCTTGTGGAGTCAAGGGCTGACTCTGAAAGCAATTTCCAAAAAGGATAAACGTGTGTGAATCACATGAACATTGGCTTCCCTGACTCTCGGACCCGAGGATAGTCCAGCAAAAGTCTCTGTCCATGTACAGGGAGACCCACAGAAGGCAAGCCCAGAGGCACCCTTTCAAGATGCATCCCTTTTTATGTGTGGAGGCCATTTTTAGCAATCAAGTTCAGTCCACCTCCTGCTGGAAGGCGTGTCATCCATTATTTTGGAAATGGGGTGAATAATTAAACAGACTGCTCTCTAGAGAGCTGAGCGTCTGGCTCCCAGTGAAAGGCTAACAGGGACAGTTGCCTGTGTTTTGGAGCAGTTTGCTATGTGGCTATGTCTCGTGGGCTCTTGGAGTCAGCTCTTGACTGCACAAGATGGAATGCTTAATCCCGCTGAGCCTTTATTTTCTCACCTTGAAGAGGGACCCACACTTTGCGAATCTTCCAAAGCTAAGCCAACAGGAAGGGATTCTGTCCTTCCAGACACTGGAGTTGGTGAAAATAAACCAGGACAAATACAAATAACCAACAAGGAGGGCTGGGGTGCAGCCCAGGGTAGAGCCCCTGCCTCTCAGATAGCAAAACCTGCTGGGAGAACAAGAAGAAACTGCAGGGAGAGGCGCAGGCTCAGTTCATCGCCAGCCAAGGCACCGGCTCTGTAACATTAAATGCCCGCGCCCTTTTCCTTTATATTGGCAGAACTACGAAAGTCTGATAATGTCAGAATCTTGGAAAGGCACAGTGACACAGGAGCGCGCACGTGCTGTGGTGTGAAGGGACAGCGCCCAACCACTATGAAGAACATTTGGCAAAAATCTATTAAAAGCTGAATCACAATAGCCCATGGCCAAATCGTTTTCAGGAACTAGAAAAACACTTACATATGTGTGAGACATATGTGTAATTCCAGAAAAGACCATAAATGTGCCTGCACCAAGAGGGGCGCTATGCTGGAGAGAGCCACTCTGTAGGACTCCTCAGAGACCGTTTACTCACACATGGCTTCTGGCAGTACAGGGGGCATCAGAAGAGCCAGTAAAAAGGTCTTTCTTCTCAGCCATGGTGTGTAATTTGTTTTAATTAGCTTATACTTTTGCATCTTTCACAAACTTTTTTTTTAACTACAGCAAGACAATTCACCCATGGTTGGTCACAAAGCCAAGCTAACTCTAGTAGCAGGAATAAATGTGGCCATGATTACAGATAAGGCAGGTCCCACTCCCCAACACCCCCACAAACCCTTAGGTGATTTCTCTCTCCTCCAAGAACATTGAGGCTCTTCTAATGGCCTGGAGAGGTGAAGCCCTTTCCCTGGTGGTGATAATTAACATTTTTAATGTAGTTGATTGACAGCCACTAACATTAACTGCTGCTCTTACCCACTTTCAGTAGGGTGTGAACAGAAGCAAAGGCCTTAGGGGTGGAGGAAGAGGAAGCTCCAGGCTCTAACATAAATGCAAGGAACCAGGAAGAGGTTCTGAACTCAAAAAGAAAGGGGGGAGGGGGACATGATGATACAATGTTTTAAACAGATGCCGGCATGACAAGACAGTTTCTTCTTTACTCGGAGCTTAAGCCAGCCTTCCAGAACCTTCACTCAGCTCCTAATCTCAAGGGCAGAATCCGTGTCCACCTGTGTAGAATCAGACCTAGCTATGGCCAGAGGGGGAGCAACTGACCAAAGACGGGCACCCAATGAAGAAATAAGCACGCCACCAAGAGCCCATTCTGAGCTGGGCTGAGTGGGGTGAAGCACACCTCCAGGAGCTGGGAGAGGAGGCTGTGTGGAGAGAGGGCTTGGGGGAGGGGTTGGGGTTCAAAACAGCCTGAGCTATATAGCAAAACTCCACACACACCCCCAAAGGCTATTCTAAGCCCTATGCTGTTTCTTAAACTAAGAAATCTCGATACACAAGTCATAAGCCATGCCCCATCCCCCACTTGGAGATGGAGGACTAGAGAGGACTCCGCCTTCATGTTTTCTACTTGCTCATTGTCTCCAGAAATACAGGGTCTGCTCAAAGAGCCTTTTCTTCCCCCTGAACTTCTCATGATGTACAGGGATGGCTTTGTGAGTTGCGTAGGTGGTAGCTTGTACATTCGCTGTCTAGTCTCAACTAGAACGTAAGTTCCATGAGAGACCTGGACTTTACGTCACTTGCTCACTGAAGTGGCTCCAGGATCTGGCACACAGTAGGTGCTTTTCTAGTGCTGCTCCATGAATATTTTATAACCTGGAAAATGAGAACACCTCCCGAAATAGAGCCAGCAGCCTGACAGACTGCCTGGCAGGAGGTGCAGCTAACTGACAGAGATGGTGACTAGGAGAGGGGACAAAAAATGACCATCTTGGAGAAGCCACTCCTGTTCCCAGTGAGCATACAAGCTTAAGATTTCACCAGGATTCTTTGCTGTGACTTTGTGGGTTCCTTAAACGTTATGATTCCCATGCCTGTGGTCCTTCGGTGGGAAAGGACACTTTTACCATGTACTTGACCTTAGCTGTGACGATACTCTCTATTAGTAACTGGTTGG
Source organism: Uromys caudimaculatus (assembly GCA_028551405.1). Taxonomy (NCBI): domain Eukaryota; kingdom Metazoa; phylum Chordata; class Mammalia; order Rodentia; family Muridae; genus Uromys; species Uromys caudimaculatus. The sequence continues at coordinate 74,682,619 of CM052703.1, forward strand.
TACAGAAATAAGACCTGTAACTTCCTCTTTTATTTAAAAAAGGTGGGGGTGGGAACTGAACTCTGAACTTCCTCCTGCTAACCACAGCTTACTACTGACTTTTACTTTGGTGAAAACACTGTCAGATAAAATAATAACCAGTCTCCTGATTGGTGCTGACAGCAGGTTTCTATGCACAACTTCTTTCTGGAATATTGCTTACTGCTTGCAACCTTTATTCAGTAAAGGAACCTGACTAGCAGTTCTCATTGGAAAAAAGTAAAATTTGGCTCAAGGCCACCGTGAAGCCACCCACCTGGGTCTCCAGCTGCTACTGTTCATTGAGCGGTCACTTCCCAAATGAGACTGAGCCCAATCAACCCTCAATTCTCAAGCATGTGCCTGCTGTCAGAGACCCTGGGCAGAGGCCCCACTTATTAGCTTCGTGGCCTGGGGAACGACTTAACCACCTGGGCATCAATTTCCCCAAGAAAGAGTTTGTTTCTTGTACGGTCAAGCAAGATTCAGCCAGATCCAGTCTCTCTGTGGAGAACAAACATAAACTGTGGGCATTTTTTTTTTTTAAGTGAAAGCAAAAGAAAGCAGATTCTGATGGGGACATAGAAACTTGAAAGGAGAGAGTGACAGTTTTACAGTTTTTACCCTGAAAACAGACTGCAGTCAGCAGTTAAAGCTCCAAATTTAAAAGATAAAAATAAAACAACAACAAAAAAACTAGGCAGAAGAGATGGCTCACTCAGTAAAGTGTGTAGCACACAGGCGTGAGGATGGAGCTTGAGCTGTACACTCACATAAAAGCCAGGCTTGGTG
>CM052703.1:74683928-74770405 GCA_028551405.1 Uromys caudimaculatus
GGCAGAGAATATAAACACACACTGAATTCAAGCTCCAGCTGGAGGCAATCCTCTGCAGAGCTGCACCACAGGGATCTGACCCACCTTGATGCTGGCACACTGTGCGTCCCACCCCTCCCCACTGCTCTGTGCACCCCTACGCACCTCCCCTCCCTCCCGGAAGGTTCTGCTTCTAAAACACTTCTTTCCCGGCCCACATTACCCCCCATAAGCAGTTCCTTCTCTCTGCCATCTCTGGACACCTCTTGTCACAGCAGTCTGACGCTTAACCCCAGCAGCAGGTCAAGCCAGGCAGCTCTACCAAAACCACCCATTCCATTTGTGAGATGTGATACGCTATACTTAACATTCAATTTGGAAACAAAAATAGCTCTGCCAGCGATATGTTAATGCTCAAGGAAGATGACCAAAATAATCTTGGGGTACTGTGTTACAGAGGGAAATTCTAATTATGAAGAATTCAAAACAACGTGTTTATATCCCTAAAAATAAAGTCTCCATAGCCCATGGGCCAACGTCATGAGCCTCCAAGGCTTCTTGATGCTCTTCAGAGTGACTTTCAAACTACGCTATCTACCCGGTAGAAACACCATTTATGTCTGACCCACTTCACCTAAGTCTGCATAGGAACACACAAAATAAAAGATTCATGAAGCCAAAGGCTGATGCATTCTGATATTTTCTATTCTGATTTTTCTTTTCTTTTTCTTTTTCTTTTTCTTTCTTTCTTTTTTTTTTTTTTCTTTCTTTCTTTTTGGTTTTTTGAGACAGGGTTTCTCTGAGTAGCCTTGGCTGTCCTGGAACTCACTCTGTAGACCAGGCTGGCCTCGAACTCAGTAATCCGCCTGCCTCTGCCTCCCAAGTGCTAAGATTAAAGGCCTGATTTTTCATAGTGTACGTGACTTACTAAATTGATTTCATGGCCCTCTGGTGAGTGATAAATCACAGCAGTGAAAATCAAATGAAGAAGAGGGACTAGGGAGGTGGTTGGGTTGGTAAAATGCTTGCTATGCAAGTGTGGGGGCCTGAGTTCAAGCCTCTGAGCCCATGTAAGAAAAGCTGAGTATGGTGCTGTGCTCTTGTAATCCCACTGCTAGGAAAACAGAGGCACCGGGAAGGACCCGAGGCTCAGCAGCCAGACGGCCCATCCTAATCAGTGAGTCCCGGGATAAAGAGACCCTGTCTCCAAAGGAGAAAGCAAAGTTGAATATGCCTGAGCAGGTTGGCCTCTGTCCCCCACGTACACACACACACGCGCGCCCAGTCTTTGAGAGTGTGTTTGTTTGTCTGTCTGCTTTTGTTTGTTTTAAGGCAGAATCTCACTACACAGCCAAAGCTGGCATCCAACTTTGGACTTTATTTTCTCGCCTTCTCAAGGTCTGAGGTCATATACATGTGCCCCCATAGTCTGTAAATCTCTTTCTATGCTTCTGTGTGTATGCATGTGAGTGTGTGTGAGTGTGTGTATGCATGTGTGAATGTGTGAGAGTGTGCGTGCATGTGAGTGTGTGAGAGTGTGCGTGCATGTGAGTGTGTGAGTGTGTGCATGCATGTGAGTGTGTGTGAGTGTGCATGCATGTGAGTGTGTGAGTGTGTGTATGCATGTGTGAATGTGTGTGAGTGTGCGTGCATGTGAGTGTGTGTGAGTGTGTATGCATGTGTGAATGTGTGTGAGTGTGCGTGCATGTGAGTGCGTGTGTGTGAGCATGCATGTGTGTCTGAGTGTGTGTATGCATGTGTGAATGTGTGTGTGTGTGCATGCATGCGAGTGTGTTATTTTCCTGGAGATCAAATGCAGTATCTGTGTACTCTAAGCAAATAGTCTACCACTTACTGCTTTCTTGGTCGCCCCTGCCTGACACTCACTCTCTTTCTTAGTTCTAACAAAGTACCCCAGCTCCAGCCGTGGGACCAGCCTCGTCTCCTATTACGATGACTGCACCACCTCCCTTTCCTACTTCCCCAGTGCTTCATCCAGTGAACCACCCTCATGCAATCGTCATCAGTGATACAGCCAGGGGCGTGGGAGGAGAGCGAAGACTGGTGCCCATTAGGACATCTTCACAGGGACATTTTGAGACCATGTCTGTCTTTTCAGCGCTAACATATAACAAGCAGTCATATGTTCTCTGTATGCCCTGTCTTCCCTAATCCAATGGCACCCTGGGAAAGCCGACTATAGCATTATCTTCATTTCAGAGACAAAAACCGAAAGACTGCAAGTAAATAAAACACCCAAGGCCCTGAATGTGATCAGTGAAGAAGCAGAGGTCTGAACCCATGTCCTTAACCAGAGTGGCACAAGACCATGTCTACAGTCCCACATGCCAGAGGGTATTGTGCAAACTCCCTTGCGTATCTGTCTCCTTCTTGAATCTCTGTCTCCTCAGGAGCAGAGGCATGTGTTCCTCGCTCTGACTCTCACACTCTGGACACAGTGCCAAGTGTTTGGGGGTAACTGATTATAGAACTCAGTGGTAATGACGGAAGTATGCAATGTCCTATGCCCCTGGCTGTACTCTTAACACACAGCATCTCACTTGGTTCCATCAGTCCCCTGTAAGGACCATCATTACGAGATATGAGCAGTAAGCATTTACACTGTGGCCTGCTGTAGGCTCAAGTTCATTTCAGGACCGACAGTAAACTGGAACATGTTTCAGAGACACATTAAAATTGGTGTGCTAGATTCCAAAGATGTTCCAAATTATTCACAGCTTCCCCCCACCAAAAGCGAGGTCTATTCTCTCTTCTATTTTTTTCCTTATTTCTAGAGTGAGCTTACACTTTGCTTCTGCTAAGAGAAGAAGCCCCTTCACCACCTCTGAGTGTCTCCTCAACTCGTGTGAGGAGTGCATCCACCACCTCGTGCCTAAGCTGGAAGTGACCCACTAGATAATGAAGAAAACCCTCTCATGTCCCACACATCCCAGCTGAGGCTCAAGTCTGTGGATAAGAGCAGCCAAGAACACACAAACTGCCCCGCTGAGCCCAGCGAACTTAATGATCCCAGGAAACAGTGCACAGCAAAACCACTTTGTTTTACTCTACCAGTCTTTGTTATGCAATAAAGAATCGTTGATTTGGGAGGGTGGGAGGAAAACTTACATACAAAGAATGATAGATAAAAGTAAAGAACTGTCAGGTACTCTGACCTAGCCTGAATCAGCCCTAGTGTTCAGGACACCTACAAGCATAAATCCCAGTCTGTAAGGACTAGAAAGATGGCTCAGTCGGTTCGAGCAAGTAGACACTCTTCAGAAGGCCCAGCACCACATCAGGTAGCTCATAACCACTTTTAAACACCAGCTAAGTAGCCTGACGCCCTCTTCTGGCCTCCACAGACCCCTACATTCACACGCACACACACATAACCACACAATTAAAGCCCAAACAAATCTTAATTTTGACAACCAGTTTATTGAGAGAACCGGAAACTCTAACAAGAACTCGACTGTTCTAACTGCTTAAAAACAGTAAGAATGCTACCTTATCTCCCTCTTTTAAAACAGACAGATCAGGACGTCAAGCGAATAAATAAATTAATGGGGGGGGGCAGACAAAACTTGTTTTCCCTACAAAGTGCACCAGGCAAGGTAAAGGGATACAATGTTTCACATCACAGTTTGGTCAAGTGTGAGAGAAGACAGAATGCATAGTCCCAACGGGAAGAAGGAAAACCGTTCTAACTTTAGAGGCTGAGGAAGGGCTGATTGTGTTCACCAAAACTTGTTTCTTTTTACTCCCAGAGACAGAGCTGGTCACTGGGTTCTACCTACCCTTTTCTTGTCCTCCCTACCTGCAGCCAGTGTTGCCCTGTGCCTGAGTTCTGATCCACAGATGTGAGCAGAATTAACAGGTGTCCCTCCAGACCAGAACGACTGTGGAATTAATGTTTTCTCACATGCTCTCTCCCTAGTCCACTGGTCCAAGGACAGAGAACTCTGGGGCCCCACATGAAGACTGCCTGGTCAGGATCACCTGCGTGGGGGTTGGAGCGGTGTCTCAGATGCAAATGAGATGCAAATGTTCTGTTAAGCCTCAGAGACTCTGAGGCTTATCTATTACAGTAGCTTTAAGAGATTCCCACTAATACCTTGCCTAATAGAGAGTTTTACATTTTTAAGTTCTAAATATAGTTTGTGAACTCCAGTTCTCCAAGCATTAACAGAACTAAATTATTGGGTGGGAAAATTGTCAGAATGCCCTGGCTTCTTTATTATCGTTTGCAGCAGATAGGCAACATCGAAACAGGAAGCAGATGTCACCCCTAAGGAGACAAACAGCACCATCCTTCAATGGTGACGCCAGAAGGTGCCTGTCTCCCAGAAAGATGTCACTTCCCTATGCAAAGCTGAAAAGCCCCAGCTGACATTTTTCAGGACCAGCCTCAGTAGCTTAGAAGCCTGGGTCTTTTGGCCAAGTGTCATTGGTATGTGCCTGAGGCAGGAGGATTGCAGGCCTGAGGCCAGACTGGGCTAGTAAAACCCCGCCTTCAAGAAGTAAAAAAAGGACTTCCTGGGTAAAATGGCCAATTAGCGGCCACCTCCTGTGGCATGGTGAATGAGAGGCATCAGAATCACAAAGGATGGTCTCTATCCTGAAGAGAGAGAGAGAGAGAGAGAGAGAGAGAGAGAGAGAGAGAGAGAGAGAGAGAGAGAGAGAGAGCGCGCACTGGAAACAACCACACAGGAGAGAGGACCCTGGAGAGCCAAGAGCCATGCAAAGGCTTAAGAAGCCAGGTCTTGGGTGCCCCTCCCCAGCAGGAGCAGAATCAAAGGCTTTGTTTGAAAAGTAGGTAAGGTGGCCATGGTCAATAGAGGTCAACAGTCTTATCCATGGACAAACCTCCAGTTCTTGTGATCGTCAAACACAAGCTAGCAGTTTCAATGTAACAGTGACCTCTCTGGTGTAGCAGGTCAGGAGCAGAGAAGAGACACATTTTTCTACTCCTTGAGTTTGCCTCAAAGGGCTGCCATTAATTGCCGTATTGGAAGGGATCCTCTTGCTTAAAATTGAGCTATGAAGGTGGGGGAGAGACTTAAAAACAAGAACAATCATGAGACAGAGATCCTGGATTCAATCCTGCCACTGCCTGAGAATGGGGAGACAGTCAGGAGAGACAAGCCCCTCGAGAGAAGAAAATCAGACTGGCTTCAGGAAGTTTGGGCAATGGAGAGCATGATGATGGTGAGTTCAGGGCTAGCCTGGGCTGTTCAGGGCCAGCCTGGGCTATTCAGTGAGACTTTGTCTGAAACATACACACACACACACACACACACACACACACACACACACACACACGGGAGGATAGAGGGGAGGAGGAAGGGAGAGAGGTTGTATGTATATGCATTCTAACGAGTGGTTCCCACTAATACAAAGGACAGGATGATTTCCAACATAAGAACTAGTCATAAAAGTCATAAACCAAACAAAATCTTTCAGATTGCCACTTCCAGCTCATACATGCTCTTTGCAAGTATCTTCAGCACCTAAAAGACCAAAAAAGTTCCTTTGAAAGGTAAAAGAACCCACAGTGAAAAGGAGAGATAAAGCCCAGCACTCAGGAGACGGCAGCAGAAGGATCGGGAGTTCAAACACAGCCTGGGCAACTTAGGGAGCTGGAGGCTGGTCTGGACTGCGTGAAACTGGCGCAAACCACCAAGAGAAAAATGAGAAAGGAAAAGTGAAGAATCGGAAACTATTTGACGTTGAAACACTATCAATATGTTTTCAAAGGTGGGCAGCTGGGCAGTCATGGGTCTCAAGTCAACTAATTAAAGCATCTCTAGGCAGGACGGGGGTGGAGGGTGTTTCTCAGAAAGCCTGACACTCACCCGTACTCACCTCACCTCTCCAGTCCCTGCTGAGCAGTGCTCTCTCAGCACCATGGTCAGCTGCCTTTGTTGCTGCCAACCAGGGCAGGGTCAGCACCTCCATTCCCCAATCACCTCCTGACAGGGAGGATTGATCTCCCCGCCCCAACAAGACTATAACCCAGAAAGAACAAGGATAGAACCCAACCAAGAACAGCAACACCAGCCATGCATGAACAGCTTTCTGTGTGTCAACCAAAATGCCCATGGAACACTTGACAAGAGCTCTGGAAATCAGATCCTGTTCCAACTTCCCAAGAGGAAACAGAAGCCCAAGAGGCTAAGTCAAGGTCCATTGTAAGAGACCAGATTTAAGCTAACCCCCCCTCTTTGGGCGTGGGTATATGCACAGATACATACATGCAGGTATGTATGTCCATATGTGTGTAGAAGGCAAAAGAGGATGTCCAGTGTCCTGTTCTATCCGTCCCCACCTTATTCCTTTGAGACAGAGTCTCTCAGTGAACCTAGAGTTAGGCTGGTGGTCAACAAGCCCCAGAGATCCTTGTCTCTGCCATGCACAACTCCAAGGCTGCAAGCATTCAAACGCAGTTTCTCATGCTTGCACCGCAAGCCCCCTTCCACAGCTCCCCAGCCCTAAGCCAAAACCTTTTATGTCCCCCAAGCACATACCTGTCACCATCGCCCCACATGTGCTCGATCAGCACGTGGTGTAGGCTGATTGACAGCAGCACACAGAGAGAGAGGAGTGGGAGGATTCCTTTCAGAGCAAGAATCATTTCTATGGTCCTCTGTGCCAACGGACGCAATGGAGAGAGGCATCCCTATGGTTAGCACCACAAAAATAACCTAGTGACCACCCCCCAAAATAGAACAGTCAACAATATGGTGGACACAAAATTCCAAATGTCTCTTTAGGATTCAAAACATAGCAGTGGTCCCTGTGCACTCAGCTGCTATGCCCTACGGCCCCTCAATCGCTGCGTCCTCCATCCCAGCTGACCTTCAAAGCCTGGGATTTCAGGATCTGAGTCACAGATGATTGTTTCAAAAAGCATCTCACATGGGTCCAAAGCATTTGGTCACTTCACTACTGCCCCCTCACCCCCCCCACACACACACCACCTTAAGACTGTAACAACAAGCACTTCCTGGTGGCCAGGCCGCCTGTATCAGATCGAAACATTAGAGAATGACTGAGTGACCTTCCTCTCCCACCAGCTCCTCCCTCACACACCCTTCTTCCTGTTCCCTGCAGGCACCCTGTTCTCTCTCCTCCAAGTCTCCACATGTACGCTCCTCTGTCCCCACCCCCTTGTCACTCTTGGAACTCCTACTCTTGCGGTAAAACTGTTCTCAAATGTCACTTCATCTATGCATCCTTCTCTACCTCTCTCCAAGGAATATCGACGCCACACTGAGGGTTTTTACACCCTTTGTAGAGCACTTCTGATTACATATCAGAACTAACCGGCCACGTGATAAACTTCCTTCACAAGAACTGTGTCTTCTTTCTCCTCAAAGTCCCTACTGCAACGTAACCGTGTGCTATGTGTTCATTCTACGCTCTCTACATTCTTGTCCTTTCTAATTCCATGAAGGCGGGTTCTCTGTTTCTTACTCTGCTTCCAGTGTCTAGAACGGCACCTGATACATGGTAGGCACTCATTGTATACTTGTCACATGAATGGGTAGGTGGAAAGGTGGGCATCTGAGGGGTGGACGGAGGAAGGACTAGGCAGACAGCAGGATGGGTATTTTCTTCTTAGCATCATGTTTTACCTGTCCCCAGGAAACAGAGTCATGGAGAGACAGAATCATTGGTGGCATGTGCCTGTAATCTCACCACTCAGGAAGCAGAAAGCTGAGACATCTGGATCTCTGAGCTTTCTCCAACACTTCCGAGAATGTCCAAGAAAATCACTGAAGAGCCCCTTGCCTGGTCACAAGGAGGTGCAGCTAGTACTAAACCAAAGGCAGGGGCAGAACAGGACTGACTCAATGGAGGGTAACTGTGGAAAACAAACGAATCATCAAAGAAGCAAGGTGCTCTGCAGGAACAAACGAAAAGGCCGTCCCGCTTTCACTGAGAACACCCGGTGGATAGTTACTGGGTTGCAGGTCTGTGTAGTCCTTAAAGACATGTTAGCGCCAACGTGAAACACTCTCCCAAATGAAATCAGAAAGATGGGAAGAGAGCCAACATAGCATCTTCCTCCGTGTGTGCTTCAATGTTAACCGTGAAACTACTTCAAAGACCTCACTTCCCAAAGAGAAAGAAACTGTAAGGCAGAGGACAGATACCAGACAGTATCTGGGGCATGCAAGCAGCCTCAAGTCCCCGAAACCGAATTTCCACTGACAAATCCCCACGATGCCCACTCTTCCTTTGTGTTTATGTTTCCATCTACCAGCTCCGACTTGATCTACCACCTCTGAAATTGTCTGATTTTTCTGCGTTAGAACAGCCACCTCAAGCTGTAACCCCTAGACAAAAAGAAAGTCAGCTCATTATCTGAGTGACTATGAGGATCTGGAGCTCTCTGTCTGCCACACTGAGACTTCATCTTGAGGTCCCTGATCCAAGGACTCTCTCCTGATAGCTACCATACAAACAGAAAACTGGGGGCTCCCCCAAGAATGTCTCTGAGATAACACCTCTAGCATACCCTTACATACACCACAATGCAGGTTGTTAACTCTGGATCCTTGACAACTCAGGATGGAGCATGAGAATTTGGGCTTCTTAATTCTTAGATGGAAGGACCCCAACTCTACCTGGAAACATTACATAGGTTAGCCTCTCATGAAACACTCTTGCAGCATCTGGTAGATTTCCATCAACGTAAAATTAAATCTTGGTTTAAAAAAAAAACATTTGTGGTAAGTCCTATCTCCCCTTCCTACACTACCACACGAGGAATCTCCACAGCAGCACGCACTGTTGCGAGCTGTCACCTAAAGCACACAGAAGTTAGTCATTGGAATACGTTTTTAAAGGATGCTTGGATGGATGGAAGGATAGATGGGCGGAAAGATGCATGCATGCGTGCACGCATGTATGAATGGATATGTGGCAAAGTGGGTAAACGGTTGTGTGTGGTTAAAAGACAAATTTCTTACAGGATTTTTTAAGCAGACATCACACTTCCAAATGTCATACGTAAACACTGGGGATGTTGTAGGCTCCATAAAAAAGGCCCAGCATTCTATCTATGGAATATCACACAACTTCAACTACAGAGATTGCGTGAATGAAGTCACTAATTTCGTATTACAAAAACATCTGGAAAATGGCAAGGGTCCCAGCACTGGAAAACGTCAACCTAGGAGGGTGAACTTTCTAGCCGGTCCTGCTGCCAAGAACAAACTGGTCTGCAGAATCAAAACACCAAATATGAATTTGAAATGGTACTCGATGATTTGACTCTCTGTGGCTGAAAAGTAGCACCATGCATAATCTCAAAATTATGACGTATGAATCTATTTTTATATGCGTGTGCACATGTGAGGTGGGGAAGGAAACAGAGACAGAAAGAAAGAGAAATGGGGAGAGGCAGAGAAAGGAAAGATTCAATATCAACATAGATGTAAACCATTTTCTTAGGATTATTTTTATTATCTTTAATTACACGTATGGGGCGGGCACATACATGTGGATGCAGGTGCCTACAGAGACTGGAAGCATAGAGGCTCCTTGGAGGTGTAGTTACAGGTGGTCGTGAGTCACCTGCCATGATGGGAACTGAATTTGGGTCCTCTGCAGGAGCAGTGTACTCTCTGAGCCACCTTTCCAGCCCTATATAAATTAACCTCAAATGCTGAGCTGTCTCTGACCAGTCACTCATGGCTTTTCACACTGACTCCAGCGCACTATCTACATGCTTTCTCTGGTCCAGGCGGGGCTTGGACGGTCACTAGTGTTGGAAATAAGATATTTTTGTATTAGTGTCAAAGAACCTGTATATCATACTAATCAGATTTCCAAAGGTCATAGTTTCCATATTTACTTGGGAAGGTGTGCCACTGGTCAGGAACTAAGCTTCAGAGGGAGGTAAGAGCACCCCGAGCCATGTTTACCACTTCGCAGTGTGACTTGCTGATTCTCAGTTTCCTCAGAAAGCTCAACCCACCCTACTCAGTGTAACAATATAAGTACACAGAGAAAGGTGTGGCCAAAATAAAAATACCTTTTAATTAATATTTTCCTATAGTCTTTTGTTTTTCAAGGTGGGGGGTTGAACCCAAGACCTTGCATATACTTCCACTGAGCCACACCCCTAGCCTCAATTCATGTAATTGTTGATTGTTGTTTTAATTGCATAGTCTAATCTGTATATGTTAGCAAGACACTACATTAAACGTGTATTCTATAGAGTATCTACTGAGGAAGACAACGGTTGTAGGTTCATGTGATACTTGGAGTCTGTTTTCTTTCTTTTTTAAATAATTTAAACAAGAAGCTAAAAACATGTTTTCGAATTCAGCCAGGGAAGGGAAAAGGGGCTTCCTTGGTAGAGTCATTAAGTCTAGTTCTTTATAGTCAGAAAAACAGAGGCATGGGGATTTTTAGAGAGTCCAAGACAAGTTCAGATCTTTCTCATGAGGGAGGCCATGCGCTCTGGGTCCAGACACTGAAGTATCTACTGGCTGATATTACCCAACGTCTTCAGAGAAACGCACCCATCTGAGCACATGAGACAGGCGCAGTCATTTCACGAGTTCCAGTCAGCTCTGCCCCGCTTTGATGCATTTTCCCACCACTAATCAAGTAGCGATGATCACCTTACTTTGAGTTGTTTACACTCATGGCGGATACTTCTCCTTAGCTACCTCTTATTTCCCCCCACAGTTCTACAAAGGAGACGCTGCTGCCCTCTTTCACCAAGACGTCCAGCAAGTCTAAGTATGGAGATGACTCCCTAAGGTCACACAGTGAACAGACAGAAGATCAGCAATCAGAGTCCACTTCTGTCTGGTTCCAACCACGTGCTTTAAAAAACTGGATCTGAACATCTTAATGCTTCTCTATTTCTATTGAAATGACTTCCTTTTTAAAAAAAAAAAAAAAGTTTCCTCTCTGCCAAACTGCAAAGTCTTTCTTTGGATAAAAGTTGAATTCCTCCCAGTGATTAGTGAGTTAATTATAATTTAAGCATAGCATGCAGGTTCTAGGATTATTAAGAGTGCCTTGGAGAAAGAAAGGTCTGTCCTGTGGTATAATGGGTCCCATTTCTAATCCAAAATTGTATGCAATTTCACAAGAGGGATCCTCTGTCAGCAGAGGCATTATCAAAGAAAGAGGGAGGAGAGGCGGGCAAATCATGTGGCAGTTAACGGAGTTTTGTCCTTTAGCTGTACAAAAGCAAGAAGTCTCTTCTTAAGAAGGCTTCCCAAGTCTATAAAAATCTGTAGATCCCTATGGTTCTTGGATGTTCTGTCCTATTCCTGATTTCCATGACAGCTACCGGAGCACGGGGGCAGTGGCAAGGGCTTCTCGGTCCTGGGATCCTCCCACGACCCCCTGAGGGGTTATCCAATCTCTGCTTCTGTCACCTTAGAGATGGAAACATCCCTCCCTCAGCTGTGGGCTGGGAATGTGCTACCTGAGCTAAACACTACTGCTCTGGAAGCTCACGCGCAGCAAGGCGCGGACAAGGCACTGGGTTCTAGCCCATATATACAGAGTATATAACAAAGTTTCTCAAGGTAGCATCCCTAAGGACCACTGAAAATGGTGTGTCTTTTGACTTATTTATTTCATCCCCTTCCTGCTCCTGCTGGCTAAAAGGAGGCCTGAGGCCTGGAGAATCCAGGATCTTCTTGAGTTGTGAGATAATTATTGCTCCCTGGAATGGCAGCATAGAAAACTGAAGGACCAGGCCTCTGAACTGTTAACTTAGGTGAAAGAATAAACCCTGTTTGTTTTCTATTATAGTATTGGTCCTACTTTAAGTAAATTCACTTTAAGGAAAAATATCAGGCACCAGGTATTTAAAATAATCATATAAAAGGAACTCATCTGTGGTTCCAGAATTAGTCTCAAGCAACTCTGTGAACCAGTGATAAACGCCTTCCCTGCCTTCTGGGCTGTGCCCCATTCTAAGCAGCTCAGTTCAGGGCCCATCAATCTGCCCCACCCCCTCTTCCTCCTACCCGCTCCAAGTCAGATGGAGTAGACCGCCAAAGCAGTAACAGAGGGCCAGATGTTCAGAGTGCTAAGGGGTGGAAAAATGAAAAGAGAAATGATTTTTAAAATACCTGTCTCCCCACCCTTCCTTTTGTTCCATTTGGAACTTAGGGAGTTAAGCACATGAGGCAAACTCTGCCAGCTTCTGAAAAAGTCTTATCCCTAAAGTTGATCATACTTCTTGCTTGAAAACTTTCATTCTGATTTTTTTCTCATTGTGCCAAAAAAAAAAAAAAAAAAAAAAAAAAATCTGAGGCTTTGAATAAAAGGATCTCCTGCTCCATATGTGCCGTCCCCCGCACATTCCAAAGCTGACTTTCCCAGCCATCAATAACAGCAGAGCAGGTGGCACAGGAGAGCCACAGAAGCAGTGTTTAAAAAGTCACCCCTGACCTCAGCAAGAGACAAAAACAGAAACCAATTCATGCGAGTGAAAGGCAACCTCATAGAGATTCCACAGGCCCAACACAGAGCCACCGTCAGTGTTGTGTTTGAGAGAGTGAGATCGAGTTCTGAAACCCATCCAGACTGTGCCTCTGGCCTAACTTGCCATTGGCAGGGACTTGGCAGTTCTTCCATGTGCTGTATAAAACTGGGGCTCCAGATCTCCTCAGAGGAGGCTGGAAACAGATTCCCCTGTCTCACTCAGAACTCAGTAAGAGCCTTCAGCTTAGGGCAGCCCTGCACATGCAGAGGCCAGCGCTTGTGCACATCCCAAAGCCACCTCTGATCGCTGGGGTCTTTTTAACTTTGCATGTAGAGTAATGTTGCAAGGCAAAGTCATCACGGGTTCTAAGTCACCCTTCAGCCTATTCCACACCCAGGTGCTTTCTTCTCCAGATTTACAGCCAGTTCACAGGGCGGAAGACAATTCGACTTGAGGTTACCTGTATTCCCAACATCTGGGAGACTAATACAGGAAGACAGAAGAACATCCTGGCAAGGTCAGTCTGGGCACAAAGTGAATCTGAGAGAGAACAAGGAAGCGGGAGATAGGAAGGGGAAGAAAAAGGTAGGAGGGGCCAGGAGGTGGGGGGAGGAGGAGAATATAGAAGCACTTCTGACTAAACCCAACCACACCTGGCCCAAAGGGGGAAGGGGAACAAAGCAGTAAACTCAAGAGGCTACAGGGGATCAGAAGTAGAAAGCCATTGTCGAACAGAGACAAAGCCACAATCGGATGCCCTTGTAAACGGGCACCTTCAGTCCCCAGTGATCGCTCCAGCAGGAAAGTAGTCAGTATTCAACAAGTTGAAGCCGTGTGTGTGTGTGTGTGTGTGTGTGTGTGTGTGTGTGTGTGTGTGTGTGAGAGAGAGAGAGAGAGAGAGAGAGAGAGAGAGAGAGAGAGAGAGAGAAATTTACAAACCATTTATGGCAGTCTAAGGGTTAAACAAGGCTACATCTTTAGACAGTCCATTTAAAACCTATCTTCCCCCCCCCCCCCATTTTGTGTCAGAGCCTTTCTGGCACAGAGCAAGCACTCTCCTGAGCAGCATTCCTCAGTCCACAGTTCATCTTGTAGGCAGGAACCCTAGACATAAGAGAGGCCACAAAGTCTGTGGTATTTGATTAGGCACCCCTGGTTGAAATCATGGATCTTAAGTCAGAATCAAGAACCCAGGTACGAAGTCTCTTGGAGTCCTTCTTGTGCCTCCTCAGATGTTAAAAAGGGCAACCTCAGGTAGAATCCCAAAGGCACCCCATCTGGAACTACCTCTTTCAAAGCGAGAGGAGGCCCAGGGGGAAACCACAGTTGCTTTTCTATGGGGACACGCCATCTGCAGAGGAGGCAGCCACCTGCTGAGACCTCTGCAAAGCTGGGGAAAGAGGCAGAACCTCCTCCCTACCAGGAGATAAGGGGGACAGTGAGCAAGAAAGGGCTAGAACTAGGAAGAAAGAAGTTCCCTCCACACTGGAGTCCTTGAAGACATGTCATTTCTTAAGCAGGGCTGGCGATCCCAGGAGAATGCTCAGACAGACGGCAGCGGGATGGATGAACTTTCTGACTTTTAGGGCCTTCCAGCTCCACTGGCCTTTCCTGGATGGTGCATCATCGGCCCAAACACACACCCCTTAAAAGGACCCTTCGGTGATGAAGGATTCCTAGCCTGGGAGGTCACTCTGTCGGGCAGGATTACTTCACTCTGCCTAACTCTGCCTGCCTCATCTGCGAAGTCTGTTTTACTCTCTCTTCCCACCACTGGCATCCACAGAGCCACGGAACCTACCTTGACACTGGAATCCCTGCTTCCCGAAGCCCCTGTAAAAGCACAAGGAGGATTATCAGTCTCAGGGGTCCAGTTACCAGCTAGTTTCATAGTCACCCCCTCCCTTCCCACTGTCCCTCTACCCCAGGGGCACCCTCCTAGCTACAGCTGGTCTCCAAGGTGGAACCTTGGATGGGATTAGGAGGTACACTACGGGAGCTTGGCGGTAACCCCCACCTCACATCTCCCCTGCAGTACAGAGGAGACCACGACCACCAGGTGGCGGGATGCGAGGGTGCATTTCCGTCCGGGTGGGGGCGGAAGGAGGGCTGGATATCTGCACAAGGAGATGCCGGGAGTACCCTCAAGGAAAGAGAAAAGGACCTGTCTAGAGGGAGAATGAGGGGGACTCCACCACGGCAGTGTCCCCTGAGGGATTGGGGGAGGGGGAGGTCTCCCCGTGCCTGGAGGAGTAGGGGGAAGAAAGGGGCCCTGCAGCAACGTGAGGGTGAGGACTGAGGAATGAAAGAGGGGCTCAGGACTCTGGAGGCGCAGTAAGAGATAACCCAGGGCGCTGCTCTAGGGACGCAGAGGAAGGATGCTCCACGCCCCGGGGAAGTAGAGGACACCCCAGGGAGCTGCCCCGGAAAGGAGGAGTGAGGGTGAGGGTGAGAGCGCCTCGAGCCCGGAAGAAGGCAGAAAGATCGGGAACCCCAGGCGAGAAAGACACCCGCGGAGCTGCCCTGCCGAGGAGGGACAGCCACACTGCGCCCTGGGCCAGGTGTCGAAAAGGCGCCTGCAGCGCTGTCCCTAGGCGCTCAGGCAACAGAGTGCAAGAGGGCAGGAGGCGCCTGGTGGCCAGCCGTCTGGGACCAGAGGACCCAGCACCTGAGGGATTGGCCATCCGGGAGCGCAGGGCAGAAGGGTCCAGCAGGATGGGGATAATCACACGGTTCCTCCCCCCCGGGGCAACAACAGGGGTCCCCATGAGTGTCGCTGCCCTCTGGGGACCCAGGCAGGTGGCCCGCGCGGCGCATTCTCACCAGATGAAGTCGGTGCAGTGGCTGCAGAAGGTGGGCTGCTTGAAGAAGCGGGCGGTGAATTTGTGGTTCTTCACCTCGTGCACGTTCTTCTGCCGGAGGGCGCCTTTGCGGGCAAAGCGCACCGTGCTCTCCTCGCCCTCGCTCGGCGGCGGCCCCGCAGCCGGGTCAGCCATCTTGCGAGCGCGGGGACTGGGGGGAGCCCCGAGAGGTGGCGGCCCCGGGGCGGCGGGACCGCGGGGCAGCAAGCCCGGAGAGGCGCGGGACTAGGCGGCCGCTGCTGCCGCCCGGGGACCGCAGGGCCGCGCTGCCCCTTCGCGCCGGCTCTGGCGGCGGCCGCGCGCGCGTAGCCGGGCTGTCACTCGCCCAGCAGCTGCCGCTGGTCCAGCTGTGCTTGGCACCGCTGGCCCCAGCTGCGGGGGAGGGAGGCGGAGCCCCAAGGTAACCCCGCCTTCCTCATTTGCATGGAGCTCAGGCCCCGCCCAGAGCCGCCAGCTGCTTTACATATCGGCACCACCAGCATACAGACACACAGACACACACACACACACATACACGTACACCGCAACCCGCAGGCCTCCCAACCAAGTGTTCTTAGCCACAGCACTGCGGCGCGAGGACCGCAGACTGCGCTAGACAGATCTGAGCCGCGCCCCTGACACCTTGTCCTAGGCTCTGGGGTGCTTTAATATGAACACCTCCGGTGCCCCAGCAAGGACGGAATGCCTAAGGGTCTGAGAGGCTCAAGGAGATGAGGGTTGAACAGGCTCGACTCAGCCAGTTTCACCCTGGCCTCTGCAGAGACTGGTACCCAGCACCCTCCATCCATCATCCCATTGGTCACTCCGCATGCATCTCCTGGAGGGATGGGCTTTTATTGTCACTCATTCGGAAAGCCCTGTGGACACACACACACACACACACACACACACACACACACACACGAGGGTCTGCAGAGGTAGGGGAGGTGTGTGTGTGTGTGTGTGTGTGTGTGTGTGTGTGTGTGTGTGTATTCTCCACCACAAACACTTGTCTCTGCTTGCTCGAACCCTTAGAAGAGAACTCTCTCCACAAAAAGACAGTTCCCCAACTGCAAAATGGGGCTGGGCTAGCGATGAGGGGAGACAAATTTAATAAAAGAGTGTTTTCCTAAATTTCATTCACTTTGGCCCCTTCTGGTCATACTTGTGCAGTCTGTTAAAACAAAAATCTATGTGGACACCGGGCAGTGGTGGCGCACACCTTTAATCCCAGCACTTGGGAGGCAGAGGCAGGTGGATTTCTGAGTTCGAGGCCAGCCTGGTCTACAGAGTGAGTTCCAGGACAGCCAGGGCTACACAGAGAAACCCTGTCTCGAAAAACCAAAAAACAAAAGTCTATGTGGTTGGAAGTGCCTAGGTTTATGTAGTTAAGATTTCTCCAGGTACCCTCAGAAAAATGGACATAATACTACCCGAGGACCCAGCTATACCACTCCTGGGCATATACCCAGAAGATGCTCCAACATGTAATAAAGACACATGCTCCACTATGTTCATAGCAGCCATATTTATAATAGCCAGAAGCTGGAAACAACCCAGATGTCCCTCAGCAGAGGAATGGATACAGAAAATGTGGTACATTTACACAATGGAGTACTACTCAGCCATTAAAAACAATGACTTAATGAAATTTGCAGGCAAATGGATGGAACTTGAAAATATCAACCTGAGTGAGGTAACTCAGTCACAAAAGAATGAACATGGTATGTACTCACTGATAAGTGGATATTAGCCCAAAAGTTCGGAATACCCAAGTTTCACTTTACAGTAACCGCTAGACTGAGAGTGGGGTCCCAGATGGAGGAGTTGGAGAAGGGACTGAAGGAGCTGAGGGAGTCTGCAGCCCCATGGAGGGAGCAACAGTGTCAACTGGCCTGACACACACCCCCCAGTCCTCCTGGAGGCTGGACCACCAACCAAAGAATATATGGAGGGACCCATGGTTCGGACCACATATGTGGCAGAGGAGGGCCTTGTTGGCCATCAGGGGGAGGAGAGGCCCCAGTAAAGGGGAATGTCAAGGTAGGAATACGGGAGTGGGTGGGCGGGTGAGTGGGAGGTGGAATTCCCTCATAGGGGTGGGGGAGGGGGAGGGGATAGGTGGTTTCCAAAGAGGAGACCCAGAAAGGGGGAAACATTGGAAATGTAAATAAAGTATCAAAAAATAATTAAAAAAAAAAAAAAGATCTCCCCAGGTGCTGTGCTCACACCCAGGGCCTTCTTGCATTTGTTAGGAGAGATTTCAAACGTCCAGGGAACATTAATATCCAATACCACACTCCCCTCAATGGAACCTGAAGGATGAGAAGATAACCAATGATTCAACCCTGGATGTTATATAAGGCACTGCACCTAAATCTCCCTCCGCTGTGATGCTCTACACCGTGGGGATGGAAAATGGCATCTGACCGAACTCTTCCACATGTCCCGGGCATTGTCAATGACACCTTCATGTCTCCTGGTGTCAAGTTTAGCATCTGACACCTCCTGCAAGCCCAGGGAGCGTGGCATGAGTAAGGAACAGAGTGAAGGAAGGTACCTGCACCATGACCTGTAACTGTGCAAAAATACAAAGTAAACCTAAGACATTAGTGCTGGGTGTCAGAGAGGCTGTGCACTGTCTCATTCGGTCATGACAACAACCTGTATAGACCAGGTAAATTCTGGGAATAAGCATAGTTAGATGGGATTCACTAAGGGGTACACAGCGTCTCAGGGTTGTGCAATGGTAGCTGTCCTGACTACAAAGCACACTGGTGACAAAGAGGTAGCCTCTGTAGTGGCAGAGCTTGGACACCACTCCAATCGGGAGCTACTGAGTGGGGAGTCACAATTAGGTATCTAACAACTGCATGGTGAACCATATACCCATAATAATACAGTGTCCTTCTCCTGTATAGTAATGCAAAGGTAACAAGGGAAAATAGCGTTCACTTTCAAGGTTGGATGTTTGGGAAACTGGATGTCCCTGGCTATTCTTAGTCTTTTGAGAGGCTCCAGCACCTCCCAGGGAGACTTGGGAAAACATCCCAGGAGACATTGCTGCTGAAGGAGATTTCCTTTGAAAGATGAACTGGAGGCTCACAGCCCACATCCTGTCTTTTGAACCAAGTGCTCTGAATGACTTTGGTCTGTAACAACAAACTACCTCATGGTGTCTAGGCCTGGAGCTGTAAAGGCTGCTGTCCTAAACGCCATTCCATTCCTGGAAGAGCTGTGTGAAGTGAGGCTGGGGAGTCAGGTTCCCAATGGACCCAGATCTCTATAGGTTAAAGGCCAAACTCTGGCCTTTGATTTGTTTTGTTTTGTTTTGCCAGCCCAATGATCTTCCTTTCTTCGTATTGTTCTCACTGTAGTATTTTACCTAAATATCCAAATTATAAGCCCTCTGGTGGGGGACATTATTCAGTGGAGCTTGCATTTCTGAGTCCATCCATTCGTTTGTTTGTTCAACAAGAATCCGTTGCACACTTGCACGTGATATTCTAGACATTAAAATAAACCAGATAAAAGGCCCTGCCTGCATGGAGCTTATAAACCAATAGATGAGACTGAGGAGCAATAATCTATCAATTAACAAAGCTCTACCAAGTGGTGTGAAAATCTGTCCTGTAAAAAAAAAAATAAATCATATAATCATAAATGATAAATTATGAAGAACAAAAAAAAAAAAAAAAGTAGTGTCCAAGGAAGCTCTTTATAACTAGGTACATCTGAGAGAAAGCTTGAGTAAAGTGAGAGTGAGCAGCCACTGCCCTGTCTGAGGCTAGAATTTTCTAAATAGAGAAAAGAACAAAGACAAAGGACCTGGAGCAGGAGCCAACCCATCGTGCTGGACAGAAGCAAGGTGGCCTCTGTGTCTGGAATAGAAAAGAGACAGCAACTGTTAAACAATGAGGCGTGGCCTGATACAACACAGATTCTTCTTAAAGATCGCCCTGGGTACCACATGGGAAATGGGCTTTAAACGAGGAGAACAGAATCAGAGAGAGCAGTGGGGAGGCCCTTTGAAAAGATGAAGCAAGATAGGACAACATGACATGGTGTTCCACAGCCTGAAGAGCAGAAGATCAACGCGTGTGTGTAGGTCACCAGGGCCCCCATTCTGGTCATCTCTACCCATTAAGGAGTAAATGCTAGACATTTGGTAGACTTAGATGTGACAGGGAAACAGGTTGTTCCGGGTTGTAATGAAGCCAAGTTCTCTTCAAACCAGAGTCCATTCATAATGCTGAATACATGAATTCTACAGCAGCCAAAAAATATCACAAAATGGAGTGGCTATGGATAGAAATGCATTGCTCATTACATTTAACAGAGAGTAAAAGCTCTAAATCAGAGACTGGAGAGACGGTTCAATAGTTAAGCATACTTGGTGTAAAGGACCTGGGTTCAGGTCCCCGTGCCCACATGGTGGCTCACGATGATGTCACTCCAAGGTCAGGAGTTCTGCAGCCTCTTTGACCGACTCAGGTACACACATGGGCACACACACAAACGGGCAGGCACAACACTCATACACATAAAATAAAAAGAAATCAATCTTTAAAAACGTTTTTAAAAATTCTAAACCAATGTATCTCAGGGCCGCATTCCTTCTGAAGGGCTCAGATAGGAAGCCCTCCCTTTCTGTCCCTGCTTCTGGTGGCTGTCCCTGTCACATCCTTCTCTGCCTTCGTGTTCCTATCCCCTGGTGTGTCCCTCCTCTCTTCTGTCTGACCTCCGTGTGCGTGTGTGTGTGTGTGTGTGTGTGTGTTTGTCTGTCTGTCTGTCTTACAAGGACACTCACTGGTCATTGGACTTCAGGCTCACCCCATTATTCTGAATGACCTCTTTACCCCAATATCCTTGCATTAATTACACCCAGGAAGGCTTTTTCTAAATAAGATACCATGTGTAGGGTACTCCAGAGAGATGCCTCGGGCACCAAAGGCGGGCTTCACAAACAACAAGACAAGAGAGCATTTATAGGTTGTAGGAATTGTGTCCCGGCCGTATGGAAGTGGGCACCATTCAAGCTGCCGGGTTGCCTAATCCCATCAGGTCCGTTCCCCTCAGTATGTCCCTGTGTCCTTCTCTATTAAGTTGTGTGAGAATTTTGTGCTCCGTTCTAGAGCGGTACTCCCCAATGCAGGCAACGCTAGCCACACGTGGCTATCGAGCAGTTGAAATTTGGTTGGTCTGAACTGATTGTTAAGAACAGTCACCCAAGTAACCACCGTGATTAGGTGACTCAGCACCCTAAATTTCAAGCATGTATAATGAAAATGAATGTAAAATAGCTCGTAATGTTCATTTTCATTGCATGCTGAAATTTTACATTTTTATATATTGATGAGCTCCAGTACTTTTATATAATCAAATTTCTCTCCAGAAGTAATTCAGTCTGATTGCTTTTATTTTTTGAAGTGTGGTTACTAGAAAATGTAAAACGGTATATGTGGATCACACCATATTTCTTTGCCCAGCTCTGTTCTAAAGAATGGATTAAGTTAATTTTAAAATGGATAAACTGGAAGCACCTCTATTCCATATGGCACCAGCAGTGGTTGCCTGACAGGAAGCTGAGGTATCCAACTTCAAACTTTCCACTTATTTGGCAATAAGTTGCTGCTGGCTGTCAACTGCAAACTCGCCCAGGGCTTTAACAGGGAGGTTGGCTCCCCTTCACGTGTGCCTCTCCACTGCTTGCTTGGGTTTCTTCACAGCATGGTGGCCAACTCCAAGAATCAGTTCTCCCAAGGACCAGAGGTAGAGGGTTACATCTTCCTGACGTCTGACCTAGAATCCAGAACAGCAGCATCCTTGATATAAATTGTTGGTCAAACAGTCACAGAACCCACATTCAAGGAAAGACTATTTATTTCTCAGTGGAAGAGATTCAAAGAATTTAGAGGCCACATAGGAAGATTTGGAATGCTAGATTTTTACTGAATTAATAAATCTCAAATTCTCATTTGAGAACTCTGGAAACAGAAATTTGCAAATGTTACTTATCTTTTCAAGGTCACCATAAAACTACCAACTACATTGGAAACTAGTATTAAAATGCAGTATTTTTGTTTTGGTTTGGTTTGGTTTTTTGTTTTTTGTTTTTTTGTTTGTTTGTTTGTTTTTTGAGACAGGGTTTCTCTGTGTAGCCCTGGCTGTCCTGGAACTCACTCTGTAGACCAGGCTGGCCTCGAACTCAGAAATCCGCCTGCCTCTGCCTCCCAAGTGCTGGGATTAAAGGCGTGCGCCACCACTGCCTGGCAAGATGCAGTATTTCAAAGAGGAGAAGTAAACCAGAAAAAGCTGCACCAGGCCTGGAGAGACAATGGCTCCATGGTTATAGGCTCTTGCTGCTCTTCCAAAGGACCAAAATCTGGTTCCCAGAACCCTGGTTACTCACATTTGGTTTTTAACTCCAGCTCCAGAGGATCTGATGCCCTCTTGTGGACTCTGAGAAAAATGCACTCATGTTGCATTACACTCACAGGTACATAGATTAAAAAGGAAAGGACTCTTTGAAAATAAAGCATTTCCCCTTTAGAAGGAGGAAGAGGGGGAAGAAAAAGAAGGAAGGGAGGGAGGAGTCCATGATGGCCAGATGGTAGTCTTATGAGACACTAACTATAGTGCACGTAGTTAGTTAACAAGCTAGCTGATTAGCTGGAGACATAGGCAACAGTTACCATAAGACCACAGCTTTTAAAAGTGCTCAAAGAAGGAAAGAAATGTGTGGATAAAGCCAAGAAAACCACACATGGATAAAATGGACGTGTCAATAAAGAGATAGGAAACCTAAAATCAGGAACGAGAAGAAATTCCAGAGCGGAAAGGTACCACAACTAAAACAGAACATTCACCTAAAGGCTCAAAGATACGGTTGAGAAGGAAAAAAGAAAAATCTATAAATTTCATATATGATATTTGAAACTATTTCATTGAGAGACAAAGAGAAAATTATTATACAAAACAGAATCCATGGGGCCCATGTGACACCATCAAGCAAGCTAACATGACACACGTGGCAATCTAGGAAGAAGGAGAGAAAGAAAAGGAAATATTTAGGAAACTTACTAAACATAATGACCAGAAACTTCCCAAGTTTGATGAAAGAAAAGTATAAACATTTGAGAATGAGGCTCCAGAGATGGCTCAGGGGTTAAGAGCCCTTACTGCTCTTGCAGAGGACCTAGGTTCTGTTCCCAGCACAAACATGGCAACTAACCAATCACAGGAACTACAGTTCCATGATATCCAATACCTTCTTCTGGCCTCTGTGGGTATTACAGTGAACAGATGTAAATGCAGGCAAAAATACTCATACCCATAAGATAAAAATAAATACATCTTTTTAGATATCCAATAAGCTCAACAAACTTTTCAACTTACCACACCAACATAGATTATAACCAAACTGTTCAAGACAAAAAGTCTAGGTTGTAAGTCAGTCATGGAACACTTGCCTAGCATGTGTCAGACCACAGGCTCAATCTCTAGTCCTGCAAACACATACACACACACACACACACACACACACACACATACACACACACATACGCATACACACACATATACACACACACAACACACACACACATACACATACACACATATACACATACACACACACACATACACACACACATATACACACATACACACACACATATACACATACATACACACACACACACACACACACACACATACACACACACACACACACATACACACACACACACATAAGAAGCTCCTGAAAGCAGAAAACCAGACAGAAGCACTTCATCACATGTGAGGGACCTTCCATGAGATGATGTGAAAATTTCTCCTTAGAAATGATGACTGGGAAAAAATAGCTAACTGTTATAGTCAAAGTGTTGCAAGAAAAAATAATGGCAACCAAAAATCTTATAGCTTTTTAAAAGAAAAAATAATTCCTTCAAAAGTAAAGAAGAAACTGAGACTGGCTCCCATAAGAACCAGCTAAGAGAGTTTGCCACTGTGAGACCTGCCCACAAGAAACATCAAAGGGAGCCCGGAGGAAGCATCAGGAAGGAATGAAGGTATCAGTGAGTGTAGGCCTGTGGGAGATTATAAAAGCTTGTGTCCTTCGTGGTTTGTAACTCCACTTTCTCTTGTCCACGTTCTGTAAAAGACTAATGCACTATAAAATTATTAGTTTACTTTTGGGGATGCACCATGTATAAAGATGTAATTTTCTGACATCCACGTCTAAAAGATGTGAAAATGCGTGTGTAGGAGTGGAGTTTTTATGTGTTACTGAAGTTACACGGGTATAAATTCAAGTTAGAATATTCTAACTCCAAAACACTAAATGTAATCTCCATGGTAACCACAAAGAAAATAATTATAGAATATACACAAAAGAAAATGAGAAAAGATTAAGATGTTTCACTAGCAAGAGGAATAAGTCAGCTAAATACAAAAGAGGGCAGAGATAAAGGAAGGAGCCAGAGAAACGGATGCAATTGATAACAGGCCACAAAACGGCAGAAGCAAGTCCCCCCAGGCCAGTGGTCACTTTACATGGAAATTCCTCAGATACTGACAGAATGGAGTCTGAACAATGTATGTGATCCAACTACATCCTGTATACAATGCTCATTTACATCCAAAACACAAACCGAGTAGATGTGGGAAAGGGTAAGAGCGGAGTCCAGAGGAGATGTCTGTACCCACGTCCAGCGCAGTATAGTTCACGGACGCTGGGGTGTGAGGGCAGCTCAATATCTGTGGTCAGTGAGTGGGTGAGCAACGTGAGGTGTGTTCAGACACCGAACACTACTCAGCATTTAAAAGGAATAAAAGCTCTGACATATGCTATGCACTGAGGGTGATAACTGCTGGGGAGTTATGGAAAGTGAAATAAGCCAGTCATAGGCAGAGAAGCACTTGGCTTACCTGAGGTACTCAGAGCAGTCAGAATCGTAGGAACACAAAGTAGGGTTGAGCTTTCTCAGGCCTGCAGGTCAGGAGGTAGGACGGTATTCCATGGGTGTGACATTTCCATTTGCAAGAGGAAGGGTCCCGAAGACGCTAGCGTGGCCACACAACACAAACACAAAAAGACCACTGAGCAGTGCACTTAAAATAGCTTCTATGGGGGTTTTATGCATACATATTATTATATTTATATTATATTAAATGAATATAAACTGACCGCTTGCGATAAGCCAGATTCCGTGCAATGCATTTTAAGTACATTCTTGCCTCTGTCATATTACTCGTGATTCCTACGTTGGATACAGAATGAGAAAACTGAAGCAAGAAGACCTTTAGCAACCTTTCCAGGGTCCACGGTAGTCTCATGACTCCTTAGCCAATTCTCCTAGCCATTCAAAGATGCTCTCTCTTTGTAGATGTACTACAAAGGATAGCCAGCTACCGAATAGAGTGTTGTCCCCAGTCAAAGAAGCTTCTCCCTGCAGCAAACAGCAGTAGATGCAGAGATTCATAGCTGGTCAAGGAACTGGGAAGAACTGACTATGGAGGGCTCAGGGAACAGAGCAGAAGGAGAGCAGAAAATGTAAGAGCCAAATGAAAGTAAAAGGGCTGGAAAATGCAGTCTTATCCATATGACATGGCGTGATACTCACGAACTCACTACAGCTGTGGTTACCTACACAGCGCGCACACGCGCACACACACACACACACACACACACCACACGACTCAGTAAACATTCATAGACCGGAGAGGTGCTCATGGAGCCCCATCCCGCCCAGGAGACATAATGATGAGCAAGGACTGCTGAGATAGAAGAAGCCAAAGGCAGCGTCCATGGTGCAGCCACTGGCGAGTTACTCGTGCTCCCACAGATAGCTTCACAAGCTCACAAATCAAAAACAAAACAAAAAAGCATGGAAGTGTGCTGGGACCTGACAGGAGGAAAGACGTGGATGGTGCTGATGAAGGTAGGGGGGATAAGGAAGTGGAGGCACGATCAGAACCAGGATGTACTCATGCCTGTATGAAACTGACAAGGAATACATTTTTTAAATCTTTTTGTTGTCATATAGCGCACATGCAATATGGTGAAGTTAATTTTAAACATAAAGCAGACTATGTTTTTAACAGAAGTATATAACCATGTAGCTTCTACTGTGTCATGATACAGAAAAATCCTAGCTGCCAAGAAAACACCCGTATAACCTTTCCCACCCCCACACTGAGCCTCTCTGGCTCTCGTCATTGCAGATTAGATTTTTAGTGACTTTTAGAAACTGGGGTGTAACACGGAGAACATTGGATTTACTAGCTTGAGCTGCGGAGATAGCTCAGTGGAAGATTTTAAAACAACAGAGAACACATCAGCACCCACCTGAGACTTTCCCCTTCAGGTTTTCAGAATCACCTGAGCCAAGTTACATCAAAAAAGGTCTCTTGAGACCCGGCGGGATTTAGTGCCATGCTAAAGCAGTACCAAAGTCACCACAGAGACTTCATTTGGGAAAGGATCCTAAGGGCTTACTAGGCTTGATTGGGGAGCGCCCTCCACTGCCCTTTCCTCCCTCGAAGCCGGTTGCAAAGACTTAGAAATGCCTTCTGCACAGACAGCTAGACTTGAGGGCCAGACAGCACTGCCACAACCTTCCACACTTGGCATTCCTCAGGGAGAAGGAGGCACTCGCCTTGAGTGAAATATTAGCAGGGTGCCAAGAAATCAATATGCAAGATAAATAATGTCTCGATGCAATATTTTTAAAAAGCAGAACTATTGCCAAAATGCAACTTTTTAAGTAACGACAGGATCTGATGGCTTAGATCAGATTGGGTTGGAGCAAGGTGAATAATGTCAAGTCCTGTAAGTTCAGAGCGGGTCCCCAGAGATACTGTTATGACTAAGTGAGCAAATGTGTGCAGTGTGCTTAGAACACACTGTTATCACCACTATCACCAACAATGTCGCCACCACCAGCATCAGCACCACCATTACTGTCAGCAGCAGCATCACCACCACCACCATCATCACCACCATTACTGTCAGCAGCAGCATCACCACCACCACCATCAGCACCACCATTACTGTCAGCAGCTGCATCACCACCACCAGCATCAGCACCACCATTACTGTCAACATCAACATCACCACCACCACCATCATCACCACCATTACTGCAGCAGCAGCATCACCACCACCACCATCATCACCACCATTACTGTCAGCAGCAGCATCACCACCACCAGCAGCAGCACCACCATTACTGTCAGCAGCAGCATCACCAGCAGCAGCACCACCACCATCGCCTCTGCCACCATTGTCATCATCACTCATCACCATCACCATTATTTTTTTAGTACCGTCCCTAGGAACAGTCCTAGTACCGCTCTTATCACTGTTCCTACTGCTACTGCTGAGTTGTAGGTCAGCATGGTCTACATAGTGAGCTACAGGATAGCCAGCTCGGGGGGATGGGGGGGAGAAGGAGAGAGAGACAGACAGACAGACAGAGAGACAGAGAGAGATAGAGACAGGCAGAGAGACAGAGAGAGAAACAGAGAGAGATAGAGACAGAGAGACAGACAGAGACAGAGAGACATACAGAGACAGACAAAGAGACAGAGAGACAGAGACAGGCAGAGAAACAGAGAGAGATAGAGACAGGCAGAGAGACAGAGAGAGAAATGGAGAGAGATAGAGACAGAGAGACAGACAGACAGAGAAAAACAGAGACAGAGACAGAGAGACAGAGACAGAGAGAGACAGAGAAGAGAGAGAGAGACAGAGACAGACAAAGAGATATCAGAGACAGACAAAGAGACAGAGAGACAGAGACAGATAGACAGAGACAGACAGACAGACAGAGACAGACAGAGACAGACAGACAGAGACAGGGAGCTGTTTTATCACTGGGCAGACTTGGGATCTCCAGGTTCCATCTCTGCCTCTAAGTCTTTCCTGATGCCTAGAGTTCAAGACCAGAGCCCCTCACCGTTCATTCTCAGTCATCCTGAACTGATGTGACCCATCCACACTGTTCCACGTTTTTTGGTCACTTAAGAGATGCTGTAACAAAATTCTGTAGACTTCCTGGCTTTGAGGAACAGGAGCTTACACCTCAGAGCTCTGGAGGCTGTGACGCCTAAGATCAGAGTGTCACAGATCACGATCTGGGAGGGCTGCCTCCACCCTGGCAGGTCGCTACCTTCCCACCAGCTCCTCACTGAAAGCCCTGATGTTCTTCTTTCTCCTTGTGTAGGGACACTAACCCATGGCACAGTGGTGAGAAGGAAGGACGCTGTCACCTTCATCTTAACCTCATTCACCTCTGACATCATAACATTGGAGGCTGAACTTCAAGGAGACACATTCAGACCAGACTCTCCATCTCTCCAGGCAGACTCGGATTTCTATAAGGTCAAAAGTGGTTCTGTCTTGCTTGGTGGTTTACCCTCCTGCTCTGCCCACCCCGACACATCCTCACCACTGACACTGTGTTCATTGTCTCAGACTGGTGCAAATCTGCATCCAGAACTCTTTCTCTCCTCTGTCAGAATTGCACTCAGTTGGCAGAAGAGAGAGGAGGCGACCTTTTTCATACCTGTCAACTCTCCTTTTTGGTCTGAAATTCTATTATTATGGAGCTGGGGAGATGGCCTGGTGGTCAAGAGCACTGGCTGCTCTTCCAGAGGATCCAGGATCCAGTCTCAGAACCTATAAGGTAGCTCACAACAACTGTCTTTATTTAACTCTAGTCTTAGGGAATCCAACACCTTCATCTGGCCTCCACGGGCAGCAACCATGGACCTGGCACACAAACATACATACAGGCAAAACACCCAGACACCTAAAACTAAGTTAATCAAGTTAAAAATAAAGTAAGAGTTTCTATCATTATAAACTTTCATGCATTGGTTTATTTGGTGTTCCTATTAAACCTATAATAGGTATGTCATTATGCTTTTGTATGAATTAGAATAGTGAGGCACAGAGGAGTTAGGGTTACCCAACTGCTACAGTAGACGTGCTAAGCCTAACCCTTCAGTCTGTCTCAAGGTTATGCTGCTGAACATCAAATGAGCCTGGGATTCCCAGGCTACCTTTTCATTCACATTTGTGAGAGGTACCAGCTCACCATTCCTTCCCTGAGACACGCCCCCCAGCGCCACCAATCCAACACACACTCAAAGCAGTCTCCATTTACTCTTGCTTTTAATGAATGAGTAGCAATAATGAGAACATATGGAGAACAGAAAATCAATTTTGCTCATTTCCCTAAGAGGCCACCCAATCCCTTCAGGTTAAAAAGGAAATCTTTGACATAACGTCTCTTTTTGCCCTGGGATTTTTTTTTTTTTTTTTTTTTTTTTTAATTCTTGGCTAGTCAGTTTAATCTTTAGCTGGCCAAGCCAAATGTCCATCCTTAAAACTGTACTTCTAGATGATGTGTGGCTGGCAGGGGAGAGCGTATTAACAAGCAATGATAGTGCCAAGTGTAGGCAGAAGCAACCACTCAGTCAGAGGAGTATTTGGTGCACAGAAAATGTATCAGTACGTTTCAGGCTCAGCTGGATTTCAGTTTTTAAAGAAATAGGTGTCAAGGCATTAATATAGCATCTGTTCTTCCCACTGCCCTGGGTTTTCAGACAATGGGGCAGAACAGAACACTATATTCTTGTGGAAGTAATAGCTTTTCACTTCTGTTTCCTTTTTAGAACGGTTTAATGCATTCACATTTTCAAAAGTCAAAATGAAATTAAAAGGTCATCATTAAGAAGTGTAACTTTGGCGGGCAGTGGTGGCGCACGCCTTTAATCCCAGCACTTGGGAGGCAGAGGCAGGCGGATTTCTGAGTTCGAGGCCAGCCTGGTCTACAGAGTGAGTTCCAGGACAGCCAGGGCTACACAGAGAAACCCTGTCTCGATAACCCCCCCCCCAAAAAAAGAAGTGTAACTTCTAGCCCAGCCCTTCTCACTACCTCCTTAAAAGTAAACACGTTGCTAGGCCGTGGTGGTGCACACCCTTAATCCCACGAGAGAGAGAAGAAGGTGGATCTCTTAAATTTGAGGCCAGCCGGGTCTACAGAGTGAGTTCTAAGTCAGCCAAGGCTACACAGGGAAACCCTTTGTTGAAAGCAAATCAAATACGGTTGTCTGCTCCTTGGTTTCTTATCCACCTCTCTGTATTTCCTTGATTAAGTTCACTCATCGGAATATGAGGTAACGGGAATATACGCTTCTTGTCTCTCCCTTCCTCACACAGAAGCTACCACAGCATGAACAATACTCTGCACTTTATTTTCTCACTTACTCTTTCTGGAGCTCCATCCATGTTAAAACACCGAGGTTTCTATCCAACACTGCAGCAGCGTCCTGCTCCATAGAAGGAAATGCTAGCTCGGAGCAGCCTGGTTCTCTCCCTCAGCAGCCATTAATTGTCCGTAGTTATTCACATAGAGGTGGGGCCTTGTGAGAACCCATATCCACACTGGGATTCAGTTGGTGGTGTCATTTTAGAGGTTTAGTTTCAGCAGTCCTACAGTAGAGACTGCATGGGTACAGCTTGCTCCCACACTGTTTGTGGATGTCCGTTTCTCACTGTCCTATCTTCACCTCTGTGGCTGTGACAAAATACATGACCAAGGCAACTTAGAGGAGAAAGGTTTACTGTTCCCACAAGACCACATTACAGCCCGTCACAGCAGGAAAGTCAAGGCTGCAAGAACGAAAAATAGCTTGTTACATCACATCCACAGTCACGGAAAGAGAGAGATGAACGTGTGTGTGTGTGTGTGTGTGTGTGTGAGAGAGAGAGAGAGAGAGAGAGAGAGAGAGAGAGAGAGAGAGAGAGACAGCCCCATACACAGTCCGTAGGTAAGCATATCTAGCGACCCCTCACCTAGCAATCACTCTTCCCAGGTGATTCTAGATCCGTCTGGCTGACAATTAAAACTGAACTATCATACTCATTGAACCCGAAGCTCACCAGTTAGACTGCTTGGCCAACCAGCCCAAGAGATTCTCCTGTCTCCACGTCTCCAGCATTGGGATTCCAAGATATCCTGTTCTTGGGAACTGGGGATTGAACTCAGGTTGGTGTGCTTATATGGTAAGCATTTAATAAATTGAGCCATTTCCCTAGTTCCTAAACAGTCTTTCTGGGTAAATACTTGAGTTCTCTCCTAACTTTTGATACCACAAATGATGCTACACCCAGTGACCTTGCACATACACCATTTCTCCCCAGTGTAGCACCTCTGCAACATAAATTCCCAGACCTATGGTCAGAGGCTAAGCACATGTTCAAAGGTGATCCATGTTGCCAACGTGCTGTCTCCAGGGGCTACAACCTTTCACAGTCACCTGTCAAAATTGCCCCACCTGATAAGCAATAAATAGTATTTCTATGTAATTTAATTCTCATTTATCTTATTATAAATGAGGCTGATCATCCCTTCATAAAAGTAGTGTTTAAAATACTTAGTGTGAGTGACAGAAGCTCATTAGGGTAATTCAAACAAATGAGGGAGGAAATCACTGTAGGAATTCCAGAGGTGTCTCATGAAGGCAAGAGCACCCAATCAGCTGCCTGCTCCAAGACCTAGACAATAGAAAATGTTCATTAGATTTCTCCTTTCCTTCTCCCTTTCTTCATTCCCTCCCTCCTCCACCTTTACCTCCACGTGTGTCTCAGTCATTTCCTCTCCCCCCAGCCTCTATTTGTGAAATCCTTTCTAGAGAATCAGCAAGCCTAGAAGCAGTGGTCTCTCCGCATTCCCTCAGCACACTTGGTGTGCTCCCCACCCCCACACATGCTATCACATACTCAGGATTCCAAACATGCAGAGAGAAACTCTGATTGGTTTATTGCTCTTGCACAGTGTAGCATCTCTCTTACAGCCACAGGTAAGGAGAAAAAAGAGAGTTGGAAAATGTAATTATTTGGAGCTACTTAGAGCAAATGCCTATTACAGACCCATTAGATAATAGATAGATATATACTGTACTGGCTGGTTTTGTGTGTCAACTTGACACAAGCTGGAGTTATCACAGAGAAAGGAGTTTCAGTTGAGAAAATGCCTGCATGAGATCCAGCGGTAAGGCATTTTCTCAATTAGTGACCAAGGGGGGAGGGCCCCTTGTGGGTAGTACCATCCCTGGGCTGGTAGTCTTGGGTTCTATAAGAGAGCAAGCCAGAAGAAGCAAGCCAGTAAGGAACATCCCTCCATGGCCTCTGCATCAGCTCCTGCTTCCTGACCTGCTTGAGTTCCAGTCCTGACTTCCTCTGGTGATGAACAGCAATGTGGAAGTATAAGCTCAATAAACCCTTTCCTCTCCAACTTGCTTCTTGGTCATAATGTTTGTGCAGGAATAGAAACCCTGACTAAGACACATACATATATACATACATACACAGATACATAGATAGATAGATAGATAGATAGATAGATAGATAGATAGATAGATAGATAGATAGATAGATACTGTTGTCACTTCTCTGATAGTTTTCCTCTGAGAAAGAGAGAGAGGGAGAGAGAGAGAGAGAGGGAGAGAGAGAGAAGAAGAAGAAGAAGAAGAAGAAGAAGAAGAAGAAGAAGAAGAAGAAGAAGAAGAAGACGACCTGGGATTCAGTTTTAGCTAAGGATACACAGGGAAACATTCTAGCAGCTAAAACCAACTTGGTAATGTCAAGACTCTCTGTTACTTTGTATTGCTGTATCTGCCCTTGATCCAACTCCCTAGTTTTTGTAACCTACTGAACCACTCCCAAATTTCATGACAGTACAAGAGTATTTGCTATTTCATGTGACTTTAGGTTGGCCAAATGCTACTTCTGACCCAGGATCTTTATGAGTGACAATTGCTGTTTGGTCCCAGTGACCAAAAGAAATCAGTGGCTAAGCCTTGCATAGGAAATATGTCTCATTACTAAAACCACTCTAGTGATCTTTGCAGTGTATGACAATGATACTAAAAACTCTAATATCTTGGGACCATGATGGGCAAGGCCTTTGACAGGATGAAAAGATGGAACAGACTCTCCATGATAACACTGAGCCAGAGTAAACCCTTGAGATACTGCATCACTGAAGTTGTTATTGAGATAATTCATTTTCACTTCTGCTTAAGATGTTTGGGTTGGTGTTGCATTGGTTGGTTTATTTGGATTTTTTTCTGCATACTAACAGAGGCATTTCAGGAGAAGTAAGGTTGGTGGCCATCCCACCTTCTCTTGTCTTCAGGGGAAGGCAATTCCAGGCATTGAGGCTCACCCACTGCCAGATATCCTCAATTGACTGGATATTTTTAAATTTTCTGTAAAGAAGCCTTGTATCATTATATCCTAATATGAGCCAACTAAGAGGGGCAATGACCCAAAATTTAAATGCAAACTCAAGCATTCTTAATATTTTATGAAGTCTAAAAGATGAAAAGCAAAGTCTTGGAAGAATGAAGGAAATGGGGTGTGGAATTGTTCAATAGATGCCAAGTTATAATTAAGTAAATAGAAATAGCTAGGAGGGTCATGGAGATGAGAAAGGATAGTGAGAAGAGGAATATGATCACACTCATGTGTATGTCTGTGTGTCTGTATGTGTCTGTGTGTGCTTGTGTGTGCCTATGTGTGTCTGTGTCTGTGTGTATCTATATGTGTCTGTGTGTTTATGTGTCTATGTGTGTCAGTGTGTCAGTGTGTGTCTGTGTGTATC
Source organism: Uromys caudimaculatus (assembly GCA_028551405.1). Lineage (NCBI taxonomy): Eukaryota > Metazoa > Chordata > Mammalia > Rodentia > Muridae > Uromys > Uromys caudimaculatus. The sequence goes on from CM052703.1 coordinate 74,716,904, forward strand.
TATGTGTGTCTGTGTGTCTATGTGTATATGTCTGTGTGTCTGTGTGTCTATGTGTGTATGTCTGTGTGTCTGTGTGTTTATGTGTGTATGTCTGTGTGACTGTGTGTCTATGTGTGTATGTCTGTGTGACTGTGTGTCTATGTGTGTATGTCTGTGTGACTGTGTGTCTATGTGTGTATGTCTGTGTGACTGTGTGTCTATGTGTGTATATGTGTATGCTTGTGTCTCTATGTGTGATTATATGTCTATGCCTGTGTGTATGTCTCTGTGTAGGTGTGCATACTATAAAAATATAAATAAATAATACTTTGGTTATGATATTAAAAATAAAGAGGTTCTGGTGTTCTGTTGCACGGGGGGGTGACTATAATGTCATAGTTTAAGATTTGCTTGAGTGTCAGGATGAAGAGAGGAGGACCTGTGATGGCTAATCTTGTCAACTTGATTAGCTTGAGAAGCATCTAGATTAGTGGAGCTCACCTCTGAGTGAGTCTGTGGGTGCCTCCAAAGACAATTCACAGCATGGGAGCTCTGATCTAAAGAATGGACTTAAGCCCTAAAGAGATTCAGAATATGATGACATCTTTGGGAGGCTGGAAAAGGTAGAAACCCTGAGCTGATCAGGGGAAGAAGCTCACTGGTGCTGGGGCATGTCCTTGCAGCTAGATCTTACCCTGACTCCCTCCTGTGCTCCCTTTCTCTGCTTCCTGGCCACCATATGGTGAATAGCCCTGCTCTGCCATAGTCTCTCAGCACGTAGACTGACCTCCCAATCCTGTGAGCTAAGATGTTTTTCCTCTGAAGGTGTTATCTCACATCATGTTACAACAAGAAAAGACTCAGCACAGATATGGAAACTGTGATGTGTGGGTGTCTAACCACAAAGACACGCTGAATTGAGCACTATACAGTATATACATGTATTAAAGCATCACACTATAGACCCATAAATATGTACTGTCATTTTAGCACCAAGAAATAATCAAAAATATTCTTAAATTTAGTTTTGGAGTTTGGAGTTTAAGCATAGCAAATGTAGTTAGAAATAATGTACAAAATTCAGAGTGCATGAAAAATATAGAGATGTAAGCTCCATGTGGCATGACCTGTCTGCTGGTAAAAATCGGGGTCTTTGGTGTGTAGCAGATGTTATCCAGGGTCACAGTCCTGAAAGACATCTTAGCTATATAACTTATGACTGCTAAGAAGAAAAGGGTTTATTTAATGCCAGCTGTGATGAAGAGAATAAGAATAGGGCAGGCTAAAGGAGATTGTAACATGTGACCACTGGTCACCTGGACAAGAGCGGTTTCAGCGACACATGAATTTAGAAGCAAAATTCTGATGATGAAGAAGAAGGAGGAAGAGGAGGAGAGAGGGGGAGCAGGAGTGGGAGGGGAGGGTTACTTCCTGTCCATCTCCAAGCCCTGATCTGCCAGGTGAACAAGCCCCCACCAACATGGCCACTAGCCACTCTTGCCTCTGTGCCTTCTCTACCACAGTGACCTGTATCCCTTCGAATTCTGAACCCAAACAAACTCTTCTTCCTTTCAGTTACTTAGTCATGTGTTTGTCATAACAATGAGAAAAAGCAACTCAATCAGTAGATCTACTCAATCAATCAACAAATAAACCTAATTAGGAGCCAAGCATAGTGGTGCATGCACCTAATCCCAGCACTCAGTAGACCAAGGCCGGAAGATTGTGAGTTCAAGACTATGATAAGCTACTTAGAGAGTTTTAGGCTAGTACAGGTTATGCAACAAAAGTCAACCTCAAAAAATATAAATAAACTAAATGGTCTCTGCGTAAACCCAGTAATTATACTCTTAGATAAATATCCTCAAATAAATGAAATCTTCTACTTACACAAGATCCCACACATAAAATTTCGTAGCAGCTTTATTTGTAGCAACCCTAAAATCACTGTGCAGCCCAGGCTGGCTTTATATGAGACCATTCTGCCTCAGCCTCCTGATGGGGATCACGCCTCACAGATATAAATGCATAGAAATGGGGGGGAAGGTGTAAGACATAGAAAACAAACTGGCAGAACGAAGTTTCAGGGGAGAAGAGAAGATAAGCAAAGGAGGAGGTGGCCGCTGGGAAGGTGACGGAAGAGAACAGATGACCGTGTGAAAGAGGTGCAAAGACACGAAGGTGGTCGCAGCTGGAAACTTCCGTGTCCACATTTCCCACATGAAGCCACTGTAGGTAAAGACCAGTCCAACATGTGACCAGCTAACAGAGGAGATTCTTCATAGTCAGTAAGATGCCTCAGCTGTCATCGGGAACCATGGAAAGATATCCAGAAGGACACAAAATCCTCCAGGACAGTGAGAACAGGGAGAAACACCCTCACTGGAGATCCAGGTTTGAGCTAAGGTGAAGTGATGGCTTGAATCTGGAATGAACTCATGTGTGTGGAAGCTTGGGCCCCACCTGCTGGGGCTGTTTGGGAGGCTGTGGGATCTTCAGGAGGTGGAGTCTAGCTGGCAAAAATGAGTCACTAAGGTCAGGCCTGACTGCAGTCATGAGAAGTGCCACCACCTTTGTCTCCTGATCCCTCAGACTGAGCTGATCCACCAAATCTTTCCTACTATAAATGGGCTGAAATCTCCAGCAAACATGAGCCAACATTAAGTTTTTCCTATTACATATTATAGTCATAACAACAGAAATGGAATTGCTTCAGTGAGGTTCTGGGGTTGGCTTCAGGTGTCACAAAGAGGCATTACACACACACACACACACACACACACACACACACACACACACACAATCTCATTATGTCCTAAGTAAGTTGATCATTTTGTGTTCAGCCACATGCACAGCCATCCTCTGCCTCAGCCACAGTTGGACTTGTCTGCCGCATCATTGTAGTAACAGTTTCATACTTCAAACGCACACGGAAGGACGCATATGACTGAGCCGCCTCTGCCTCCTAGATCCCTAGACCCTTCCTGGCTCCTGGACTCCAAGATACAACTCAGCTCAGTAGACTTTGTTGACAATTGTGTTTACCCCCGAGCCACATTACTGTCCCCTACTTTATAACTGAATATCCTTTTTGCTCCAGGATTCTCCAGAACCTATTTGTTAATCAGAGCATCCTGAAGAGATTCACATGAGCCCTGGATGCAAACTGCAATGGGGTGGATTTGGCTGCTATGGATATGTCCAGTCCTAGAAGCCACATTTTAGGAAGGACTCGACAAAAGACCGCAATGCTAGAGTTCTCTATCTCCTCACAAGGAAAAACATGACTATACTGAAGGTTACTTCCCAAGAGGCTTTGCAATTCTTTATAAGGAAGACCTTCCTGTGAGCTAGGGATGCTTAGCAGTCTGAGGGAGCAGATGAAGGGAAAGCTGAGATGTGTTAGTGCCATTGACTTTTGGTTCTCTGAAAGCTGTACCATACATGGGAGCTCCAAGCTCTCATCCTCTGGAAGCCACCAGCCAGCTCTGAGAGTTGGAGCTAACTCCAACTGCTTATAGCTGCCTTCACCATCAGTCTGCGCTGTATGCTGTGTGAGGACCCTCCACAGAAATTCTACAAGCAAATCCCCCCCGTTTTTTTTTTCAAATCTCAGTGCTATGGTAATAAATCCTTCAACACCGTAGCTGCCCTCTTGCTTTGGCTTTTTCCAGTCTCTCATTGTCTTTATGAAAGTATCATGTAGCCCCTTCCCTTGTGTGTGTGTGTGTGTGTGTGTGTGTGTGTGTGTGTGTGAGTGTGTGTGTGTGTGTGTGTGTGTGTGTGAATATCCTCACCTGTGGAGGTGTGAGGACAGCTCCCAAGATTCAGTTGTTTCTCTCTAACACATGGCTCCTGGGATTGGGCTCATGTCACCAGGCCGTAGCAAGCACCTTCATCTGCTGATGGCCGCTGCATAGTCCTTTCTATGTTCTAATGGCTCCAGTCTCACCGTGCTTTCTATGAGCCCATTCAGAACCTTTCCCTGGCCTTCCCTTTGTCCCTGTCTTCTTGAACCAACTCAGAGAGCAGCAGCAGCAGTAACTAAGGGACATTAAAGCTATCATAGAAAGTAAAACCCTGGAGAAGTCCTTCTATCCACATTGTCTTTGCCTCGGCTCTCCCAAAAGTAGAACCTGGAATATGGATTTGCATGTAGTCAGTCTGCTTTGGAGGTAATTCTGAGGAAGGAGAAAAAGGGGAAGTGGTCTTGGGCAGCGGGGGCCCAGTCTAACCAGGGTCCTTTTAGAGAAACAATGGAGAATGTTCTTCAGACAAGGGGCTCCAGAAGGAAGAAATATCCATGACTCTCAGCCTTTCTCTTAGAATGGATGGTGAGTTTGCTTTTATTTCCAGGTGTGTGGATGGGTCAGGATGCTCGTTCATAAGTAGCACCTACTCTCAGTACTCTACACCTTGTTTCTTGAGGCAATCTCTCTTGAGATCCATGGCTCATTGATTAGGGGATTAGGTGAGGCTGGCTGGGAGTTCGATCCCAAGATCCATTTGTCTCCACCTCCCCAGCACCGACACTACAAGTGCATGCAGTCACACCAAGCTTATTTTGTAACAACAAAAGAATCAACAATTATGTTTGTTCTTTCTTTGCTGGTTTCATATCTGTATGTGAACACACACTGACCAGCCTCACCCCTAACAATTACGTTTGTTCTTTCTTTGCCGGTTTCACATCTGTACGTGAACGCACACTGACCAGCCTCACCCCTCCCTTCTCCCATCTCCCTAATGTCCACCACTTTCCCACACTCCCTACAAATCTCTTTATCATTTTTCATTTCTGTGTTTGTTTTATGCCCCGTGATTTTAACCAGGACTGTCGGTGTGAATTATTTGTCTCATTTATTCTTTGTATTTTGTTTCCATTTGGTTCATTTCTGGTCTGATCTTAATTATTTCTCCCCATATTTGGGTTTGGTTTGCCCTTGTTTTTCCAAGGCCTTAAGGTGTTTTATTAAGCTATTTATTTGAAATCTCTCAGTTTTCTATATAGGCATTTAGAACTATAAACTGTCCTCTGCAACCACCATATCCTGTATATTTTAATATGTTGTGTTTTTATTTCATTCAATTATAGGCTCTTTATTTCTTTCTTTATTTCTTCAGTGACCCATTTATTATTGTGATGGTTTGTATATGCTTGGACCAGGGAGTGGCACTATTAGGAGGTGTAGCCTTGTTGGAGTAGGTGTGTCACTGTGGATGTGAGCTTTAAGACCCTCATCCTAGCTTCCTGGAAGCCAGTCTTCTGCTAGCAGCCTTCAGATGAAAATGTAGAACTCTCAGTTCCTTCAGCACCATGTCTGTCTGGATGCTGCCACGTTCCCACCTTGATGATGATAGACTGAACCTCTGAACCTGTAAGCCAGCCCCAACTAAATGTTGTTCTTTAAGAGTTCCCTTCGTCATGGTGTCTGTTCACACAGTAAAACCCTAACTAAGACAATTATTCAATCGTGTCTTGTTAAATCTCCATGAATCTATTTACTTTCTGCAAGTTCTCTTATTGCTGACATCCAGCTTTATTCTTCCATGGTCAGATAGAATGCTGAAATTTGTTGAGTCTTTCTTTGTGGCATAATATGTGATTGCTTTTGGCGAAAGTTCCACAAGCTTCTGAGAAAATGTGTATTATTTAGTGTTTTGGTGGAACGTTCTAAAGATGTTCATTGGGTACATTTGATTTTTGAGATGTCATTTAACCCTAGTCTTTCTATATTTAGTTTTTGTCCAGATGACCTGTCTATTGGTGAGAGTGAAGTATTAAAATTTCCCACTATCACTATGTTGGGGTTAATCTGTGGTTTTACATACAGAAGTATTTGTCCGAGGAAATTGAGTGCCCCCATGTTTGGTACATATGTGTTTAGAACTATAATATCCTCTTACTGGCATGAAGTGCCCTTCTTTATCTTTCTGATTAGTTTAAATTTGAAGTCTATTTTATCTGGAATTATAATAGTCATGCCTGCTTGGGTTTTTTGGGGGGTTTGTTTTGTTTTGCTTTTGTTTCATTTTAGTAAAATATCTTCTTTACATCCTTTTACCCTAAGGAAGTGTCTGTCTTTGATGATGAAGTGTGTTTCCTGCTGATAGCAAAAAAAGATGAATCCTGTTCAGTCTGCTAGTCTGTGCCTTTTTATTTGTAAATTGAGATATTAATATTCAGGATTATCATCGAAAGATGTCATTTTCTTGTCATTCTGTGGTTTTGTTTTTGCTTTTGTTTTAGACTTGCTTTAATAGTCCTGGTATTGTTTATTTATTCCTTGTATCCTCTTGAATATATTTATCTCCTCTTCAATCTAAAGTATTCTCTCCAATATCCTCTGTAGAGCTGGCTTATAGTCATATATTCCTTTAGTCTGTTTCTGTCATGGAAAGTTTTTATTTCTCCTTCAAATTTAAAAGATAGTTTTGCTGGGTATAACAGTAGACAGGCAGTTGTGTTTCTCTCAGAACACGGAATACATCTTTGCGAGTCCTCTTGTTTTAAAAGTTTCCATCCAGTAATGAGCTATGATTGTGATGGGCCTGCTTACATGGAACTGAGCCTTCCTCCCTTGCCCTGTTATGCCCTTTCCTTAGTCTATGTTTTAATTTTTAACTATACTAGAAAGGCATCCTTTTCTCCAGATTTGGGAAATTTTCTCTATAATTTCATTGCAAATATTAATAATTCATTTTTCCTGGGATTCTTCTTTTTCTATACCAATAATTTATAGATTTATTCTTTTCATTGGCAATCAAATTTCCTACATATTCTGTTCATATTTTTTTTTATCTATAATTTTCTTTGATTGAGTGATCAAGTCCTGATACTCTGTCTTCTACATTATTTGTTCTGTCGGTGAGGCTTTAATCTGAGCTTTCTGTTATACTGGGTTTTGCATTTCCTGCTTCATAATCAATTTGGGTTTTCTTCACTATTTCTATCTCTTTATTGAATTTGACATTTGTGTCATGAATTGTCTTCACTATTCCATTCATCTGTCTGCTTGTGTTCCTTTGGGCTTCAATCATTTTATTCCTGCCCTCCTTAAGTTCCTCTGGGTGTTTATTTGTGTTCTCTTTGAATACATTGGACTGGTTGGACGTGTCTATGGTTGTTCTTTGAGTTCTGTCTTGAATTTTGTCTGAATTATTCTCCCTGGAGAACATTACTATAGCATTGGTGGCTTTAAGAGGAAGGACATGCCATCTTGGTTTATTGTATTGCTTTGGCCAATGAAGCTTAGGCATTTGGACTTAGGGTGTTCGCTGTCTGAGTGGTGAGCTGGGTAACTCAGAGGACAGGGGTAGGGTCACTTATTAAGACTGGGACTAGATGGACTGCCTGGGACAGCTGCGGCACATAGGATCATCTACCAGGGCAGGATGGAGGTGAGGGACATGTGGATCAGCTGAGGTGCCTGGGACTTGAGGAGAATATAGTCAGAGTCTGGGTGTGGGGCAGAGTCACTTTTAGGGCCGGAGGGACCTCAAAGAAAGACTGGACCAGAAGCAGGGCAGGCTGGAGTTGGAACAGAGGTGAGGTCACTTACCCAGCCTGGGGCCAGACAGCAAATCACACGGAGCTTTCTGTGTGGGTATTGAGGTTCAGACTCAGGTTCTAAGCTTATACAGCAGTGCTTCACAGTTGAGATGTTACCCCAACCTCTTCGAAATCTGATTTGAAGCTGAATTGAGGTTTGTTTGTTTTCAGTGTTTTTTAGACATGAGTGGCTAAGATACCATGCAGGGCACTATCTGCCTTCAGGTATGGCTTGGTACATGCTTGCCTCTGTAACCATTTCTGCTCTACTTTGGCTTTCTTGGTCTTGATTTCTCCACTGAGCTCCATCCTCAGACAAGTTCTGCCACACGGTGATCTGGTCAACAGCAAACATATTTTTACTGACTTAATAACCACAAACACCCTGCGTAAAGTGGTTTTGTTGTGTATATTAGTTTCCTGTGGTTGCTATAACAAGTTACCACATAGTGGAAGGCTCAAACCAGCACAGGCTTGTCCTCTCATCTCTGGAGGGCAGACAGTTAGACTGGGGTTGTAGGCAGAGGACATTCCCCTTGTCCCCTCTTCCAGCTCCTAGTAGCAGTCTGCACTCCTTAGCTTGTGACCACATCCCTCCAGTCTGACTCTCTTTGGATCGTGAGGACACAGACCTCATCCTTGGATTAGCCCAGTGATGATGGATCCTGACTGAATAGAACATTGGGAAGTGGTGGGAACTTTAGATGAAGCCTAAGTCAGAGGAAGTAGATCACTAGAGGCATGCATTCAAATGGGATGCTGTGTTCTCTCCTCTCTTTTTCTCTGGCTAGTCTTTCTTTCTTTCTTTCTTTCTTTCTTCCTTTCTTTCTTTCTTCCTTCCTTTCTTTCTTTCTTTCTTTCTTTCTTTCTTTCTTTCTTTCTTTCTTTCTTTCTTTCTTTCTTTCTGTGCAATCATTAGATCAGATTTATTCTTGTAAATCAGCATAATGCCCTTCACCAAGCAGTTGGTCTTCTGTAACATTTATCCCCTTTGCTATATTCTGTTGTTCTACTTTTGTGGTTTCTTGCCTATACCCCATCAACCACTGTAATTGTTGTCTAGCTTTTAGAACAGCTGACACCAATCCTTTCTAATCTTGGGGGATAACTCTAGTCTGCATTACCAAGTGTCTTAATTAGGGTTTTACTACTGTGAACAGACACCATGATCAAGGAAAGTCTTATCAAGGACATTTAATTGGAGCTGGCTTACAGCTTCAGAGGTTCAGTCCATTATCATCAGGGTGGGAGCATGGCAGCATCCAGGCAGGCATGGTGCAGGAGGAGCTGAGAGTTCTACATCTTCATCTGAAGGCCGCTAGTAGAATACTGACTTCAGGCAGCTAGGTTGAGGGTCTTAAGCCCATGCCAACAGTGACACGCCTACTCCAACAAGACCATACCTCCTAATAGGGCCACTCCTTGGGCCAAGCATATTCAAACTATCACATTCCACTCTCTGGCCCTCATACACTAGTTCAAACATATGAGTCTATGTGAGTCACACTTAAACATAGCATAATGCAAAATACATTTAGTCCAACTTCCAAAAGCCCCATAGTCTATAGCAATCTCAACAATTTTAAAAGTCCAAAGCTCAAGGTCTCTTCTGAGATTCATCCAATCCAAAGCAAGACAGGAAACTGGCTGGGCAAACTCCAAACTCTGCATCTCCATGGCTGATGTTAAAGCAGTCTTTAGATCTCTGACTCCTTTTTCATCTTTGTTGACTGCAATAAACTTCTTTCTCCTGGGCTGGTTCCACTCCCTGTTATCAACTTTCCTCAGCAGATAGCCCATGGCTCTGGCACCTCAACATCTTGGGGTCTCCAAGGCAACTTCAATGTTACAGCTTCTTATTTCAATGTCTGGGATCCACACATGAACTTCTGAGTTCCTTCTAAGAGCTGGCATTACTTCTCCAGCGCTGCCCTCTGTAGCACTCAGGTTGGTCCACTTGACTGTCACTACTGTTCTTGGTGGTCATCCCATGGTACTGGCATCTCCAATACACTGGGGTCTTCCACTGCTACTAGGCTTCACCAATAATAACCTCTCATAGGCTCTCTTCATGGAGCCAAACCTCAACTGATTTGCACGACTCTTTCAGTTCTGAGCCATCAACTGCAACTGAGGCTGCACGTTTGCCAATGACCTTCCATGGCATCTCACAGTGCTAAGCCTCAGCTGTTCTTCATGATGCATTCATGCCTTCAAAACCAGTACCACCTGGGTGACTCTTACACATTACCAAGTTCAGTTCCTGCAGGAGGTGCAACTTGGCTATCTCTGGAATGCAGGTACTTTTTGCTCTCAGAAAACACTTCCTAGTGTTTCTGGAATTTCGCCTTAGTGATACTGGTCTTTTCCTAATCACAACTAATTTCTTAGCTCCAGCTAACCATCATAAATTGTCCCAGTAATCCCTTGTATTCTAGACTCTAAAACCAGAGTCATCTGGCCAGAGCTGCCAAGTTATGGTGCTTTCTGGGGCTGGAACATGGCTCCCTTATTCTATTACATTATCACCAACTTTCTGTTTTCCAGCTCCTTCACTACCTAAGCTTAGCTGTCCTGGAATTTGCTCTTTAAACTGACCTTGAACTCAGAGATTTGCAAGCCTGCTCCTAAGCACTGGGATTAAAGGTATGTTCCACCAAGCCTAGATTTAAATTTTTTTCACCTAGAACATGCTCTGGGCTGGCCTTGAACTCAGAGATCTGGTTGTCTTTGTGTCCTGGCATTAAAGGTATATACCACCATGCCTAGATCTAGACATAGGTGGGTAGGACCTTACACCAAAGTCCCACTCCCTTAATTTGCTATCTCTTTGAATACAGGATTTAGTGTCCATTTCACTTCCTGGTACTTTAATACTCAAACAATATATTTTATATTTTTCCTTTCTCAGTTTGCTATGTTTGTTTAAAATACTCTTCATAAGACTTAACCAGAGAACAAAGTCTACTATGGGCATTTCTTAGACTCCTTTGTCAATGTAATTAATCTGAGTCTCTTCACCTTAGCCTCGGGCATACTCTTCAATCAAGGGCAAAAAGTAGCCACATTCTTCACCAAAATATCACAAAAACAGCCTCTAGGCCACATATTGAAATTCTCCACTGAAACCTCTTGGGACAGGTCTGCATAATTCAAATCATTCTCAGTAACAAAGTATTCCATACTCCTACTAGGATAGGCCATTAGGCCCCATTGAAAGCATTCCACTGCTTTCCAAATCCAAAGTCCCAAAATGCACATTCTTCCAAACAAAAGCATGGTCAGGCCCATCACAGCTATACCCTAGTCCCTGGTACCAACTTCTGCCTTAGCTAGGATTTTACTGCTGTGAACAGACACCATGACCAGGGCAAGTCTTATCAAGGACAACATTTAATTGGGGCTAGCTTAAAGGTTCAGAGGTTCAATCCATTATCATCAGGGTGAGAGCATGGCAGCATCCAGGCAGGCATGGTGCAGGAGGAGCTGAGAGTTCCACATCTTCATCTGGAGGCTGCTAGCAGAATACTGACTTCCAGGCAGCTAGGTTGAGGGTCTTAAGCCCATGTCAACAGTGACACGCCTACTCCAACAAGACCATACCTCCTAATAGGGCCACTCCTTGGGCCAACCATATACAAACCATCACAGCAAGAATTCAATATTTCTTTAACAAATGGAGAATACAAGGCATACAAAATTACATGCTTTAGATCTACCATTTCTATCAGATGCCAGATAAGCTCATTATAGGTAGGAGCACCATCATTATCAGGCATATGCTGTACAAAGACTAGGAAGACTGATGATGCCCGTATATGCCCAAGCAAATCTTCTGGTAGTGTACTGTTGCAAGAAATATTTAAAAACTGAACCACCAAGTTCCCATGCTTGTACGTCAACTCTCTGCCCTGGCAGCCTTGCACTGGTGGGCAATGGCCGACCTGTTCTATCTTGTGGAGACTCTGACTCAAAGCTCCAAATTCTTTCCACCCAGCTCGGTAAGTTCCCACTGGTGGGTCACACCAGCCCCATGCTTCAAATCCCCCATAGCCTTTGTGGTGCACGTCAGGCAAACTCACGCTTTGCTGCCATACCTTTCTCTCTTCAACCCAGAGCAGCCACCTTGTGATGGAAAACACAACACAAGCTTAATTCAGAAACAACGGTAACTCAATCACTGGGTGCAACAACTAAAACCTAATCTTATAAGTCATATTAAATCTAATTCCTCTGGTGGCAGATCCTTATGGATCCACCATGATACTGGGAAACTCTAGCAGCTACATCTTTCCCTTACGCTGTCCCCATTCCCCCAGCTGGCCTTTCTTACTCTCCATCTCACTCTGCATCCTGGCTTCACCTACTCCCACCATGGTGTTCTACCTCACCATGAAGCAGAAACAATAAAAGCAAGTGGTTGTGGATTGAAACCTCTGAACCTGTGAGGCAATGCAATTCTCTTTAAGTTGATTTTCTCAAGCGTTGTCATCACAGAGATGGGAAGAGGGTAGCACAGTCTGAGTCTCCCCTTCAGCCCCTTTCTCTTTTCATCTCTTATCTTGTGTATCATGTCTCCAGTCCACTCCAGTTAGTCCAGAATGGCCTTTTGATCTCAAGGTTCTTGACAGCTATTTCTACAAAGAGCTTTTTCCAAATAAAATTATATTCACCAGGGCTGAGTAGGAAGCCTTGGACATAGCTCTTCAGAGGCCACCATCCAGCACATTACAGCAGGCTTGTGTCCTTTAAAATCTCAAAGGACTCTGCTCTTGGAAAGGTCCTTCTTAGTTCAGAGATCTAATGTCCTCATCTTGAAATTCTTTATTGTTGAACAACAAACCCAACAGTTTAATTTCATACTGAGCTTCATAAATTATGTATCCAATCCTAGTCATTCATTCATTCATTCATTCATTCATTCTGTCTGTCTGTCTGTCTGTCTGTGGGGTAAATGTGGGGAAAGGAGCAATGTGGGAGAGTGTCCCATAGCATGTCTGTGGCCATAAGACAACACCTTGCAGAGTTAGTTCTCTCCTTCCACTGTGTGGGTTCCTGAGATAAACTCAGGCTCAGTAGCAAGTTCCTTTACCCACTGAGCTAGCTCACTGACCCTTCCAACCATGGTCTTCAGGAAGATAGACAATAGGAAGTTTTTACTTGAAATCTAGCCTGCACTTCATAGACCATGAGGCCCCTAGAGTGACTGTGACTTCTGCTTATTAAAGGATTGGAAAGGTCTATGAAGCAAAGCATCCAGATTAGAACATCTAAGGAAAGCTTGACTTTTCTGATAACCTTGAGCAGAAACGTAAAGGTTCGGAGTTACTGAGACAAAACAGAAAGAGAATGACTTGAGGGCTGAGGGGAGAAAATATGCAAAGAAGTGGAGGTGAGAGAGAAGAAACAGGCTGGAGGAACTTCAGCTTCCCGTTGTGAGAGGTAGGACCAGCCTGCCAGGGTGCAGACCACAGGTGATGTTTCCAACAAAGCAGGATGGAGCCAGAGGTTAACCAAAGAGGTGGGAGGCAGACAGCGGTCCTAAAATGACATAATCCCTTTCTACCAGGGTTCCTGTTGCTTCCCCTCACCGCCTTTTTCCATTTGGTTGACCAGAATTTGGCTAAGGGAACAGTTACTCTAGACACTTCCTCTACCTTCTGAAAGACAAAAATGTCAGCAAGAAAAATGAAGAACTAGCCAGTTTCTCAGAGTTTACTAGTCTGGGACCTTCTGCCTGCATCATAATGAGGATCAGAGAGAATTTCAAATCAGCAAGGAGGTGATGGTTTATCAACAGATGTCCTTAGGTGACCAAGGCAGTCATTCATAAAGAAAGAAAAAGCATGGAGCAGGGCGACACAAGCCTACCACCTCAGAACAAAGGAAGTGGACACAGTTTAAATCGAGGCAGGTTCAAGGCCAACCAGGCCTACATAGTGAGCCCTGTGTAAAAGTCAAACTAAATCCACCTGGGTCTGTGCATACAACATGGTAGGTGTTTATAATCTTGTAAATGTGATGTTTTAAGGAAAGATATAAATCTATGAAAAAAAGATTTTTTTGAAAAAAGGATTAATAAACAAATTTTAATAAGACTGGGGAGGTGGTTTAGTCAATAAAATTCCTGCCATACAAGCATGAGGACATGAGTTCAGATCACCCAAGCATTCACATAAAAAGCCAAACACAGGGCAATGAGAGAGTTCAGGGGGCAGTGAGGTGCTTTGCTGTCGAGTGTAATGATCTGAGTTTAATCCCAGAGATCCAGATGCTAGAAGAAGACAACCAAGTCCTGAAAGTTGTCCTCTGACCTCCACGTACACGTCATAGCAAATGCGCGCACACACACACACACACACACACACACACACTCACATAAATAAGTGTAATTTTTAAAAAACCCTGTTTCTTTTTATTTTCTAATGGAGACATACACGTACAACCCTAGCACTGAGAAAAATGGAGACAGGAGGATCCCTGAAGCTTGCTGCCAGCCAGTCTAGCTGAAGTGAGAGGCCAGATTAGCCAATGAGAGACTGTGTCTCCAAGAACAAGGTAAAGAATAAATGTGGAAGACAAACAAAATCAATTTCTGGCCTTTCCCCCCCACAGGCACACTCATATACATGTATACACACACAGAGACACATGAACACATACTCAAACACACACACACACACACTCACACACATATACATGTATGCACAAACACAAATAAATACATTTCAATAGTTGAGAACTTTAAGTTTCCATACAGCAAAATGATAGTAAAATCAAAAGAAGAAAAACATTTATAATACCCACATCAAACTATGAGCTGATTTTTCTTAATATTAAAGGATCTTTAAGCTGAGTGTGGTAGTACACACCTTTAATCACAACACTTGAGGGGCAGAGGCAGGTAGATCTCAGTGAGTTCAAGGCCAGCCTGGTCTACAGCCAGGGCAACCCAGAGAAACTCTGTGGGTGGGGTGGGAGCTGGGGAGGACAGGGAGGGGGCAAATCATTGCGGAATTAAGAAGACAAAAGCTAGAAGACAACAACCCAAGAACAAACAAAGCTGGCAGGGAGTCAGAGCCAGTTTGTCACCACAAAAGAAACCAAGTTGCTCCTTAAACACAAGCTTGCCTGACTTTGTGGGGACTCAAGAAACATGGCAACGTGTTCAAAAGCCGTAGGAGAGGTTAAACAGGAAATATCAAAACAAACGTCTTCACACACTGCTGGGGTGAGCACACACTGGCACAACTTCTTTGGAAGGAAATTGCAAAACAGCCTCAAATATTAGAAATGAGGAAGAAGAGAAAAAAACACTCTAGACCCAGAAACTCCTTGGGGAATCTGTCCTTGACACACACACAATTGGAATCAAGAGGTAAGTCTGTTCCTTTCCCACAGGTCGGGGGAACCTTTACTCTATCCCTGAGCTCACACATAAAATGTTACTTAGTGTTTTAAAAAGTGAGGTGCATTTTCCTGGCCTTGACATACATACATACATACATACATACATACATACATACATACATACATACATACATAGCCAACCTTTCCAAGATGTACTGTTGATGCAAAAAAAAAAAAAAAAAAAAAAAAAACCTCTGGATATAGTCAGAGAGTAAAGAAGCCACATGGAGCTAGGAACTCTGCTGAGAACATGTCCCAAACCTCAGCTAGAGCTTCTCAGACCTCTTGCTTAGTGTGTACTAAGCCCTGGATTCCACCCCAGGCACTGCAAATAAAAGCACTATGCAAAGTAAGAAATAAAATTACACACACACACACACACACACACACACACACACACACACACACACGTTAACAGCTAATAGGTATTGAATCTGAGGTCTTCCAAAATTGTTTCTGTGCATCTGTAAATACTAAATGAGTTTTTAACTCTCCAGAGTATTGTGGTTTTTGAGATAGGATCTCTCTACATAACCTAGGCTGTGCTCAGATTCCTCCTCCTCCTCCTCCTCCTCCTCCTCCTCCTCCTCCTCCTCCTCCTCCTCCTCCTCCTCCTCCTGCCTCTGCCTCCCCAGTGATGGGGCTATAGGTGCTCCCAGGCTGTGCTCAGGACTCCTCCTCCTCCTGCCTCCAGTGCTAGGGTGGCAGCCACCACACTATTCTCACTCACGGACTTGATGTGCTTTTCTCCCTCGTCTTCCTCCCACATAAATAAGCAAGCACGTTTTAAAGACAGTTCTGCAGCAGACCTGAGAAACAGACCTGTCCAAGACTACTTAGGATTTCCTCTCCCCCCAAAGAAATCTAAGCCCATAGGAGAATGTGGAGTGCTGACTGAACAGCTAGAAGGGGAAGGAGAAGGGGAGTCAGAAATGGAGGGCACAAAATGAGACAAAGACCATTCGTTTGTATTTCTGAACAGACACTTCGGGTATCCTAGAGCTGAGGGGTCCTCAGAGCGCCGCTATGGTGAGCAGGTTTAAGTGTGGAGGGCATCTACCAACTGAAATGGGGGAGGCGGAGGGAAGAACTTGGGCACATGAAATCGGCCGAGAGCTGCTGAGTAAGACTGCAACCAGATGAGAAAGGGAACGTGTTGAGTAAGAGGATGTGAACTGGCTTCTAATCCTTCTCCACTTCACCCCTTCTTGGCTGAGAAATTACCTTGACCATATTTCTTATTACATGTGTTCTTTGATAGTTTCACACATGAACCTGTTGCATGCTGACCACTCTCTGGTCACCCTTCCCCATCTCCCCAGTACCTACCCACCTCCCTGTTCTCCACAACCTCTCTCCCAGGCTCGTGTCTATTCACTTTGTTTTGTGACCCACTGAATTTTTTTATTCTTCTCTCATGTGTTGAATCCTAACTGCAGTTCTCCCTCCACTCCTCCCAGCCCCTCTCCAACCTTCTCTCCCCCTGAGATGACCTTCTCTTCTCCCCCCCCCCCATGCCCCAAAAAGAGCATGCCTTCCAGGAATATCCACCAAACATGGCCTAACAAGACACAATAAGACTGGGCACAAACCCTGACCTGCTGAATTTTTAACCAGGGTTGTCTGTGTGACCATGAGTTTGGAGCTATCCGATGAGCTGAGCACAACAACGGGCACACAACTAAAAATAAGGGTCCCCTGTCTCCCAGAATCTACCAATAGCCTATAGCTCAGTAGTGAGGTGTAGGGCCACGGGAGCCCTGCCTCGGCCAGGACTGACTGTTGTAAGTGCCAGCCTTGGGTGGACTGGGTGTAGGTAACTGTAGCATGAGTTCATGGAAGCCACGCTCATGTGGAGTCTGGAGAATGCCATCCCACAGCCCTTTACCCTACATTTCATTCCTGCATGCTCCCTGGCCACGCTTCTGCATTCTTCCCTGCGCCTCAGAGGGAACGGTACAAACGTGTAGTTTAGGGCTCAGCCCTCACCCATGGCTTGCATGGCTGAGTAAGCTTTATATGAGTCTGTGTACAGAGAGGTGTAAAGGAGTTACTCAAGCCAGACACTTACTGATAAGAAATTATGGAGGAATTGATTTATTTTAAAACACTTCTTTGGTATACATATAACCTTACCATTTACTACGAATTTAAAGCAGATTTGCATATCAGTGGAACGGATGATCTGCCGAATGTGGGTGCGAGGAGCAGAATTTGGAATTTCTGGAAGAGCGGGAAATACTCTTACCCGCTGAGCATCATCACTCTGGCGCCTGTATTTTGGTGTTAGAGCCATTAACACTGAGAAGTCCACTTCACATACATACTCAACACTAAATGGCAGAAATAATTTTAGGTACATTTCAAAAATTATTGGGCATACATATCTATACTAATTCCAGGCCTTTGTGTAATGATTCTTTTCCTTTTATTTCTGAGGTTATAATTACAAACTTCTTTTCCTTTCCTCTCATGGGCCCCTCTTGGCTCTCTTTCAAATTCATAGCTTCTTTTTCATTAATTGTTGTTACATATATATACATATATATGTAAATATGACCTGCTGGGTATGTATAATGTTACTCGCATGTCTCCTGGTCTCAGCACTCCTTGGTTGCCTGTGGTTCCCGGTGTGGGATGAGGCCCTGAGATTATTCCCTGTCCACACTGCCATGTCTGTTGTTGTTGTCCTTGTTCAGTTCATCCTTAAGCAGTCATGTTGGTGAGATTTTTATGGGTATCACTTCTGGCATTAGTAGAAGACACAGTCTCACAGTAAACATCCCGGTCTTCTGCCTCTCGAAATCTTTCTGCCCTCTCTTTGGCAGTTTTCTCTTAGGTGCAGATGTTGTTTTGCAAATAGACCCACCGTGACTGGGCTCCACAACTCTGCATATTGATTGGCTGTGGTTTTCTGTAATGCTCTCCATCTGCTGTGAGGGAAGTTTTCCTGAAGCAGGTAAGGACTAGACTTATTTGTAGCTAGAAGTGCAAGTATTTAGAGTTATAGTTAGGGATTATGTTGGTTTAGTAAAATGGTAGTCACGGGTTCTCCTCCCAAATCCATGACTTTACTAGTCCTGAGCAGTTGCTAAGTTTTCTGTACCAAGCATGACTTCCCCCTTTTTACAGAGGTGTTTTGTTCTTTGAATCAAGGTTTTTCTGTGTAGCCCTGGCTATCTTGGAACTCACTCTGTAGACAAGGCTGGCCTTGAATTCAGAGATCCACCTGCCTCTGCCTCCCAAGTGCTGGGATTAAAGGCATGTGCCAAGGGAGTCTTAAGTACAGTTTAAGAGCTGTTGGTTAGCACCAACGTACGATGCCAGTACTGCACTCCTAGAGTTATATTGCCATGCTGCTTGTTATAGCTCATGGGCATCCGATATATGCTTTTGTTCCCTCCTTTGGAAGGGAACTGTGGTTTGTATATGATCAGCCCAGAGATTGGCACTATTAGAAGGTGTGGCCCTGTTGGAGTAGATGTGTCACTGTGGGTGTGGGCTTTCAGACCCTCATCCTAGCTGCCTGTAAGCCAGTATTCTGCTAGTAGCCTTCAGATGAAGATGTAGAACTCTCAGCTCCTCCTGCACCATGCCTGCCTGGATGCTGCCCTGCTCCTGCCTTGATGATAATGGACTGAACCTCTGAACCTGTAAGCCAGCCCCAATTAAATGTTGTCCTTTATAAGACTTGCCTTGGTCATGGTGTCTGTTCATAGCACTAAAACCCTAACTAAGACACTCACACAGGCCCTTCTGTTGCCAAAAGATGCTCTGAAAGCTAGCCCTCAGGAAGGAGGAGACATTCAGGTCAGTTCCAGTCAGGGGGTCTCAGGGCCCTGTTTCTGACATGCATGGTATCTTCAGCAACAGAGACTTACCTTCTACCTCTCAGGGGGCCACCAAGAGAAATATCAATAGCCTGCATGTTTTGGGAATCTCTTGGACAACTGTCACCAACAACTCAAAAGAGAGTTTCTCTCTCTTACCTGGTGTTGGAGTTTTTGCTAGGTATTCTTCGGCTCTTGCAGGGAGCATTGGCAGCCCCGGTGAGAGAATTTCACTTAAATTATGTATGTATATTTAGACACAGACTTACATGTAAGATTTTTTAGGTAAATAGTTAATAGCATGATTCCTTATGACTGTTTAAATTTTGTTGTTGTTTTGTTTTGTTTTTAATCAAACTCAGGTCATCAACTCAAAACAATTCATAAAAAGCAAGTGTTTTAGCACAACGCAATCCAAACGTATGCTGATTTGTCCCTTGCTGAGGAAATGACAGTAGGAAAATAACTCTTTGTTTGGTATAATTGAGTCGCTATGTTTTTGTAAGAGCAGAAAACTGGGTATTTACCGCAAATTTTTCTACGGATCATCGATTGCACCCTTCTCATTCACTGGCTCTGGGTGGCCTGAGGACACAGGCAGCACGAGGTATCGTGGGGCGAGTTCAGAATGCAGGCTGCAGCGAAGCCGTGACATGCCGCCGCCAGAGGCACCTCCATTCCTTATGTATATAGCTTTGAACTGACTTTTGGTCAACGAACATTCAGAAACCATTCACTGTTGCCAAATTATCCTTGAGGCCCCCACACGCAGTTAAATGCTGGGCAGTTTAAGGAGCTATGATGCAAAGGATACTGGGAAGGCGGCTCTCAGGAAAGGAAATATAAACAGCTTATAGACAGGAGGAAACGCTCCATCCCACGCACAATTAAGGCAATGTAAATTAAAACTATAATGAGGTACTGTTTTCTCCTACCAGACTGGCAAGCACACACCGGATGACAGCGGATGCTCAGGTAGGCTATGAGCAACTACTTGTACATCAGAAAACAGCACCTCCCACGAGTCAGGCGCGCGTCCTGCCCGGCAGCGTCCTTCAGTTCCATTTGCTGTCCAGCCTGGACCTTTGCAAACAGGCCAGCATTCCTGTGCAAGATACTCAAGGGTTGAGAGTGTGTGCTGTTTGATGCCTCTGAAGTGAGCACCCTGACGCTCTGAAGAAAACATTCTTGGCTTTAACTGGCCATCAGAGTGTAACTCCACACAGTAGGCCTGCACCTCGCTGCCTGCCCTTAGCCGGTTGAAAGCATGTTGTCTCTCCATTACCGTGTAGTGAGGTCTCTGCCTCACTACCCACCTCTCCCTTATCCCTACGTCAATTTTACTGGGTCTTATTACTAGTTAACAACTGTAGTCAGCCAGGAAATGTTTGTTGGGAATCTGCACACAGTCAGTCTTTTTCTGGCTTCTAATAGTCCTGGGGTGGGGGGTTGTGTGCTTTGGGTTTGTTTGACTTTTGTTTTGTGTTTTGTTTTATTTTTGAGATTGGGTCTTTCTGTGTAGCCCAGGCTGGCCTCAAACTCCTGATCCTCCTACCTCAGCTGCCTGAGTGCTGGGATAACAGGTATGCACCACCACGCCCACACACTTTGTTATTTTTCATTTTTTAAATTTGCCTATATGACTTGAAGTGATGCATTTAATACTTCTCTATCCACAAAAATCATAATTGATACTAGTTCTGATTTTTTTTTAAATTTTGTGATTTTTGAAAGTCACGGAAACTAACTCTAACTAACATAAAGAGAGAGCATTAGAATAATTATGGGGTGGGTTCTGGGGTATAGTAAAGAATCCAAAGGGACTGAACAACTGTGAATCTGCACAAAGGCAGCAGCAGAAGGGGATCACGTGCTCCTTCCGATTTACGTTTTCAGCCCCTCCCGTCAAAACCCTGAGGTCCACTATGGTCAAGGGTGTGGGGCACTGACCTGTCTGCTGTTGAAGCAATGGCAGGAAAACATGGGTGTCTGGGCAGTCATCTCTGAATGTACCCCTATGATATAAACGTTGTTTTCCATCAGAGTGCCTCTGAATTGAGAATGAATTCAAGGTCTGATTGAGGGAAAAGCAGGTGGCCTGTCCCCGATATTATCCATGACAGAGTGTGGGGAACTGGAGATCAGACTGCCCTAGCTCTGAGGGTTCTCTTTTCCTCAAGCAATCGGGAAGTCTCTTGCCTCTCTCCTCCCTCTAGGGGGGGAATGGTGGTAGCAGTGGTGTTTGTGGGATGTGAGTGGGATGTTATAAAGGTAGTCTGGAGGTGGGGATGTTTGGGATATGGGGTCGGGTGGTAGTGGTGTCTGAGAGTGTTTGAAGAGTGGAGTAAGGTGGGGTGGGGGTAGAGTGGTGTTTGAAGGGTGGTTTTAGCTTGGGAAATTAACCTGCTGGCAGTTTGGCTTGAGATTCTTTTCCTTTTTTTGTGCACAGAAGTCCCGCTCTGCCCCCTGGTGGAAGCCACCCGGAACTACAAGGAGAAAACGACTTCCGGGCGGTTTCTTTTTTTTTTTTTTTTTCTTTTTGGTTTTTCGAGACAGGGTTTCTCTGTGTAGCCCTGGCTGTCCTGGAACTCACTCTGTAGACCAGGCTGGCCTCGAACTCAGAAATCCACCTGCCTCTGCCTTCCAGGGGCTGGGATTAAAGGCGTGCGCCATCACTGCCTGGCCGGGCGGTTTCTGAGACAGCCCCTGCTTGTTTGCCCTGTTGTTTCTGGCTATTTCTTTCTGCGCTTTGCCTTAATGTCTCACCTACCTCAGGCCAAGTTCCAGGCCTGCCACCTGTCCTTGACGCTCTGGCACACGTGCAGACTTCCGAGGGCTGCTTTAGGGGCCACAAATAGAATCGCTTTAAAAACAAAGACAGGGGCTGTATGTAGGGTTGGCTTAGTGGTTAAGAACATGTATTGCTCTTCCGGAAGACCTGAGCTCAGGTCCATGTCAGGTGGCTCACCACCACCTGACTCTAGCTCCAGGGTGTCTGGCATCTCTAGCCTCTGAGAACAGCTGCACGCACACACATGTAATTTAAAAACTTAAAGTATAATCTTTCAGTTCTGGAAGGAAGCTGTCTGAAGCACTGGCTGAGCCATATTCCTTCCAATACACATAAAATCTGTAGAAAAGCCCTTCCTTGCCTCTTCATAGCTTCAAAATATCTAAGCAATCTTCTCTTGGCCATGAAGGTATTGCTCCGGTCCTTCCCAGGACCTGCCTTCTCTCTGCATCTCTTTATTCCTCTGTTCCTATCTCTGTGTCTGCGATTCCTGGTTTCTAAGCAGGACAACGCCCCTATTGGATAAGGAACCACCTACTCATTAGACCTCATCTAAAGAATGTAATTAGAAAGCCAGCGTGCACTAAAATGAAAAGTTTCATAGTTGCTTTATACCTGTGACCTTGAATTAGAATGTCCACCACGGGTTCCTGATTTGAACATCTGTTCCCCAGATAGTGGCGCTGCTTTGGGAGAATAAGGAATCTTTAGCTGGAGGAGCTAGGCCGCCACCAGGGCCTGGCCCATGGAAGTTAGAGTCTAGACCCTGGTTTCAGTGCTCTCTTTGCTTCCTGGCCCTCAGAAATATGAATTGCTTCCTCTCCGTGTTCCCATAGTAACCATGCCTTCTTATGTCGATGGCCTGAAATTCTAAAATCATTAGCCAAAATAAATATTTCCTCCATTAAGCTAAGTTGCATAGCTTGGGTAGAGCTGTCTGCCAGCAGTTAATAACACACCTTATTAGCCATAACACCACACCACAATTCCTGAAACCACAATAATTTGGTTTTCAAAACTAAAGTAGCTTCTTTTTCTAGATATTCTTCCCTCTCTCTCTCTCTCCTCATTGGCTGATTCAGAGATAGCCTGACTGCAAGTCAATTCTACGTACCACTCTTCAATTAATGAAGAATAAACTCAAAGCAATAGAATTGATTTTTATAAATGATTTACTAATAGATTTGCTTAGAAGACATTAAATCACACTTTCATTCATTAATGCTGTCATGTGACATGCTTGAAAGACAAGGATTAAAAGCAGCATGTAATCCTCAAAGATCGGAATGAACGACAGAGTGTTTCTTGTGTCCCAAGTGTGTCAATCAAGTTGGTAAAAACAAACCAGATACAGTCAGTGCTTGTTAAGAGGAAATGACAACCTCTTTCACAGGGCGCCTCCTAGAGGCTGGCAGTGGCAGGAGGAAGCTGGACGTCTCTTTCCTAGCCACCTACTTCAGAAACTCATTAAATTGGACGGTGAATGTAAGCTGTGTGCTTTCTGTGAGGAGCCATGGGCACAGAAATAGCTGCTGGATGAAGACAGAACGGTTGTGTGGTCCGAATCAGTGGTGGGAACTGCACACAAGGTTTTCCCATCAAGCAAGGTGCTGGACAGCAGAGGGCGCCTGCTGCTGAGTCAGGGGCATTCTTGTTAGAGACGGAGAACTGGAGAGAGAAAACACAAGTCTATCTGAGGATGCATGCATGGTGGGTGCCAATCTGAGTGTTCTCAACTTGGTTATTCTATAAAAAGAGGTGGGGGGTGGCTATTCCTGGACTGACAGATACTATTGTGCTTTGGCAATTGGTGCTGAAAGGAGCTAGCAGAATCTGAAAGTCTTTACTGTCTCTGAAGAAGATTATGCCCACCAGTAAGTTGTCAGAAAGCCCTTAAACAAAGAAGATAAGGCCCAGGACGAAAGCACCCAAGATTCAGCCTGGTGTCACTCGGTGTGTCCTGCAACACAAATACCGAGGTATTGCCCTGCAGAAATGACACACTATAAAAAATGAGGAGGAAGATGCTAAATCTTTGGCCAAGAGGATGAAGGGAAGCCAAAGAAAAATACCAGAGCAGATTGCCAGGAGACGTAGGCTGTACTGGCTGAGAGCTTACACTTCTGAATCCAGGCAAAAATAAGTCTTTAAGAGTAACAAATAAATGATCAGACCTGGGTAGATGCAATAACAAGGGCACTTTGGGGCCAGGGAAAGGGTTCATTGGGTAAAGGAACTTGCTGCTAAGCCTAGTGACCTGAGTTCAATTCCTGAGACCGACAGAGTGGGTCTGCCAGTTGCTATGGCACACCTCCCTACCCCATGCACGCACACATAAGAGAAAAATAAATAGGCATTTCTATTTTAAGAGGTCACATAGATTTTTCATGTCAGATACACTGGAGCACAGATTGGCCACGTTAACCCCACATTATTATCTCTACCCCAAGTCTGTCTTCGGACCCAGACTGTTAGGTCTCACTACTCTGTTTTTCGTGAGTGTTAAAGGCTTGTGTCTGGGTGTATGTTATCACTGACAAGGACACTTTAAGGGGTGTGGCCTATTGGAAAGGTGTTAGGTCATTGGTGTCATGCTTTCAAAGGTTCTCTTTCTTTTCTTCTTTCTCTTTTTATTTTTCTCTTGTTTTTGTTGTTTTAGCTTCCTAGAAGTCATGAAGCAAGCAGCTTTGTTTCCACGAGTGTCCCTACCAACATGGTCCATACTAGCCAAATGCCAATAGACTAACTGGCCACAGACTGAGACCATGAGCCAAAACGACCCCACCTCAACTCCAACCTACACCCCTGCCCCATAAGTTGATGACTCACGCGTTTTGTTACAAAATGGAAAGCTGTCGAACACACTTACCATATAGACGGTGGTAGAGGTGGGGAGCAGTTCCTTCTCTGCTCCCTAGTGGCTTTGGGGAAGGCTGTGCCGAAGTGAGGTGCCAGCAGATACCCCTCCCAGGTCTTGAAGGCTGGTGAGACTCCCTCCATTCGCTGTTTTGTTTGTTTTGTTTTGTTTTGTTTTGTTTTGTTTTGTTTTGTTTTGTTTTATTGAGACAGAGACTTGTGTAACCCAGGCTGGCTTCAAATTTGCTGTGTAACTGAGACGGGCCAGGACTTTGGATCCTCCTGCCTCTACCTCCCAAATGCTGGGCTTTCAGGCCACTGCCCTAGCCAGTCCCTCCCATTGCTTGTGGAGACCTGATCCCAATGGTGTGCTCCCCTGAAATGAAGACCACAGATTGCTCAGCTGTTGGACCAAACCATCTCACACTATGGCCCTTATCCATACCCAGCTCACGCTCAGCCCTCACCTGTGAATCCCCAACTGCCCTCAGCCATGCCCAGAAAGAGGCCTCCTGTCTCTTCTCCACTGGCAGTTTGTCAGCAGCCATTAACATTTGGCAATTACATTTTATTTTCGTCACTTGACATTTTCAAGTGCAGGAATTCTCCATGTAAAAACATCAGAGCGAGTCAGAAGTCTCTCTCCATTCGGTGGAGACTGTCCCGTGTCCTCAAGAGAACCACGGTTGCTAGTTTGCTGCTCATTCTTCCAGAACTACTTTTCAAAATGCACTTTAGACTAATGGAGTCTTGGTACACATGTGCATAATTTATAGAACTGTTAGATCAAGGGAACTCAGCTCTGGGAATCGCTGATCCCATCTGTACCTTAAAAAGACTCCACAGCATTTAGCACCGGACACTCTCTGGTGCCCCCCACTGCCCTTTCCTCTGAGGTCAGCTGTCAGTTACCCCTCTCTCCCAAACTTTGCTCTCATCTCTCTGGGTTCATGGAGCACAGATACAATGACCAGTGACATCCCATTGCTGTGACAAAGTGTCCGACAGGAGCAACTTAGGAAGGAAAGAAGGAAGGAAGGGAGGGAGGGAGGGAGGGAGGGAGGAAGGGTTAATTTGTGGTCCTGGTTTGAGGGGTTGTAATCCATCAGGTGGGGGAAGGCATGCTGGGAAGGAGTCAGGACACATTATGTCCACAGCAGGAAGCAGAAAGAGATGAATATGGTTAGCCTTTTCATTCAGTCTCTAAGCAGGGGCTGCCCACATTTAGGGCAGGTGTTCCCTTCTCAGTTAGCTTCTCTGGAAACACCCTCCTGAGCACAAGGAGATGTGTCTCCTAGGTGATTCTAAATGCAGTCAGGTTGGCAACAAAGGTTAGCAATCAGACCATGCTGTTCCTTTCTTGGATTTGCAAACCTACATCTGTCACTAAAGTTGAGACTGAGAGGAAATAAACGGTGCCTGTAAGTCCAGCTTAAGACAAAGCAAATTCTAGCCCTGCTCCGAGTGGGATCACTACCCCAGCAGAGCGTGGGTGCTCGTCCCCGTCCTGTGCTTGGCACCACGTCTGGCTAAATGAACACCTCCCACCCACCCATCCAGCCATCACCAACAGTAATAGTCACTTGCCTCCTCTATTTGTAGCAGTAGGGGATTTTGCTGCATAGGTGGCAACAGAAGAAGGTTCTAGAAGCCTGTAAGGTATGGAGGGAAGGTATGGGGAAGTTAGCACAGCTTCTGCTATCCAACAGACTCCTGGGATCAGTGTAAGCCTTTGTCTATAGGGCCAAAGCAAGGTACTATAGACAAGGTCTTGGGAGTGTTTTGGGGTTCTGGGGTTCATAGCATTCTATTGGCCTGCTTTTCATTGCTGGAGCAAAGCACCTGATAAAAAACAACTTAACCAACCAGCCTGGTGGTGCAGCTCTGTAATTCCAGCCACCTAGGAGGCTGCAGCAGGAAGTTGGCAAATTCAAGGATAACCTGAGCTACATAATGAACTCCTATTTCAAAATGAAATGTAAAAGGAAGATGGAGATACAGCTCAGTGGTGCATGCTTGACCAGCGTCTGTGAGGCCTTAGGTTCAACAAAACAAAACAAAACAGACATTAAAGGAGGAAAGGTTCTCACTTTGGGCTGATCTCCCAGTGCATACAGCCTATGGTGGTTTGGCTGTGTTGGTTAGAGACAGAAGAGGTTGAATGTTGTGTCAGGGTGGGTTGGGCATGTGGTGGAGCAGAGCAATTCACCTCTCAGTGGCAAGAAAGGGGGGAGGGAGTGAAGGGGAGCAAAGAAAAGGGAAGCAAAGGGAAGGGGAAGAGAGGGGAGGAGGGAAGGGGAGGGGAGAGGAGAGGAGGGGAGAGAAGGGGAGAGAAGGGGGAAAGGGGAGGGGAAAGGAGAGGAGGGGAGGGGAAGGGAGAGGAGGGGAGGGGAAGGGAGGGGAGAGGAGAGGAGGAGAAGAGCTACGAGAATGGCTCCATAGGCTCATATATTTGAATGCTTGGTCACTACTTGGAAGAACTGGCTTGATCTTGTACCGACCTTACACAGGCAACACAGTTGCTGTGAGTTCCTGGGTGCAGCTGTCCTGTCTAGAAAATATTGTCTCACTCCAGGCTTCCTTTACGTCAGGCTTTTACAGTCTTTCTACCTCCTCTTCCTTGATTGCTCCTAAGCCTTGGAGAGAAGGGGAGCTATACAGATGTCTCATTTGTGACTTAGCTCTACACACACACACACACACACACACACACACACACACACACACACACTCTGCATTTTGACCATCTGTGACAAACCACACTTAAAAACCAACAAGACAGCAACTGGGGCTCATGAGTGGTTCAGCAGATAAGGACACTTGCTGTGGAGCCTGACCAGCTTGGTTTAATCTGGAGACTCACATGGTAGAAGAAGAGAACTGACTTGAGCAGACTGTCCTCTGACCTCCACACATGACCACACTCGATAAATAAGTGCAACACACAATTATAAAAAGAAAAGCAAACAAGCAAGAAACAAAACTCTGAGAATGCTTGGGTTGCTTGTTCATTTATCTTATTTTATTTTTTATCACCAGTGCTGTCTGCAAAACTGTATAAATGGGAGACAGGTGAGAGCTGAGGAAAACAGCAGGGCAGCAGTGCCTAGGCCAGGCCTGCTGGCCAGCATGTCCCCTGTCCCTGCCTTCCAGTGCTGGGATTGCAGCCTGCGCTGTCAGAGGTGACTTTTTCCTTTCTTTTTCTTTTTCTTTTTTTTTTTTTTAACATGGGTGATAGAAGTTGAACTTTGGTATTCATGCTTGAATGCCAAGCAGTTTATAGACTGGGCCAGCTCTCCAGCCCCTCCTAGGTTGATAAGGCGAGCAAAAGACCAGGAGACTGGGAGACTAGTTGAGTGGGGCGGGGCAGGAGATCCAACTCCCCGCTCCCAGCTCAACTGTTGTGGAGGGAACTTGCTTCATCAAGTCACAGGTGGTCAGAACTTGCTTTCACTTCTATTCACGTCTTGAGCCCACCGTCTCTTTTAAATTCAAGGGAAACTCAAAATGAATGTAGTTTTCTTGATGACTCTGAGAAAATGGAGACTTGGGAGGGAATTGAAGAACTAAAACCTGAACCCCCATTTTAGAGTTGCAACTGAGCTGAGACTCTCTCAGCACCTCCAGAGCATTGTTTTAAAAGGAACAACAAAAAAAAGATTATGTGTAAGAAACAAAGACAGAGCTTTGCATGTGGTGCCAATCAGCCTTCATTACTGGAAACACAACGCTGCGCCATTAATGGAGGTAGCTTCGCAACTGCTCATTAGTTCTCCAGATTCAAGAAGCCGAGGAAGCACCAGTGACCATCAAGTGTGTCCCCGGAGACAGGGCCTGCTCCAGGGAGTGACTGTGTCTGTCCCCTTCCTTCCTTGCTCACTCGCACTTTCCTCCAGGGTCCTCTGTTGAATTCCCCCAGGACTGTGGGATGTTAAAGGGTTGAATGAGCAATAGAAAATTCTAGATTAAGACATTCCGTTGGGGGAAATTAGGACTCCAAGAAGCCAGAAACAGCAACCAAATCATACAAGGAGGAGGTGGTGGAAAGCCTGCTTCCCACACTCCAGCCATTGAAGTGGGCAACTCTGGATAGGCAGGGGCAGCATGGAGACACACAGCAAGGCCACCGTGTTGGGCTAGACCATCAGACGAGAAATTCAAAGATCAAGTCTCTGCCTGAAAGCCTGGACGTTTGGGGGGAGGTACAACACTGGGTTAGAAGGACGGTTTCAGAGGATCAGACAGGCGTGAACATTTTCAGGTTTGAAGCTCAAGAGAGACACGGGTGTGGATTGTCCATACCAAAAGTTCACAGACGGACAGGGACCTACCCGGTGGGGTGAGGCTCTTTCTTCTGGGTTTCCGAGGAAGCAGGGAGCTGCTGTGATGTGTTTCTGTGTTACAGAACTATGCCTTTCCAATGAGATATCACTCCATGCACTCAGGAAAAATAAGGAGAAGGTGCTTTGTTAAAAATGCGCTCCTCTGGCACGGCACTCTATGGCTGATACCCAGAGACCAGTTGGGCCTTAAACAGAGGGTTTTACTAATTTGCATTCCACATACCTTGTCATTATTGTATTAGTCAGGGTTCTCTAGAGTCACAGAACTTATGGAATATATATATATATATATATATATATATATATATATATATATATTTCCATATATATATAATTGGAAAGACTTACAGGCTGCAGTCCAACTAATCCAATAATGGCCAGCTGTGAATGGGAAGTCCAAGAATCTAGTAGTTGCTCAGTCCCACGAGGCCGATCTTCTGTATAAGCTGGCATCCTGAAGAAGTAGACTCCAATGGATGTGCTGGTCAAGTGAGTGTGAGCAGGCAAAGAACAAACCCCTTCCTTCTCCATTGTTCTTATATGGGCCTCCAGGAGGTATGGCCCAAAGTGAAGGTGTGCCTCAATAGTTGAATTAAAGGGGTGTGTCTTCTTACTTTGGGTTTTATTGCTATGAAGAGACATTATGAACAAGGCAACTCTTATAAAAACAAACATTTAATTGGGGCTGGCTTATAGTTTCAGAGGTTGAGTCTATTATCATCATGGCGGGAAGTATGGCAGTGTACAGGCAGACATGGTGCTGGAGGAGCCAAGAGTTCTACATCTTGATCCTAAGGCAGCAGCAGAAGACTGTCTTCCACAGACTGCCAGGAGGAGAGTCTCTTCTGCACTGGGCGGAGCCTGAGCACTAGGAGACCTCAAATCCTGCATCCACAGTGATACACTTCCTCCAACAAGGCCACACCTATTTCAACACGGCCACACCTCCTAATAGTGCCACTTCCAGTGGGCCAAGAATATTCAAACCACCGCAGTGTCCATCTGGATCCAAAGAGTGTGTCATCCCACCTCAGGATCTAGATCAAAAGCTGTGTCTTCCAGCCTCAAGATCCAGATCAAAGGCAAGTTATCTTCCTGCCTCAAGGTCTGGAACACAGTGTGCCCTCTATTTAATTGTATTTTATTCCAGACAACCAAGAATAGCCACCACAGATACTATACACATTATAGTACAGTGAACTGGGAAATATATAATCCAGCTTAATACAGCTGGTAACTGCCTGTCCATAAAGATGGCACGGCCTGGTTAGTATACAAGCCTGCCGCTGCACTGGAGAATCTGCTTACATTTGTGGAGCTACACCATGCTTGCTCCATTACATGTTTCCACTAGAGGGCACCTGTAGACCTCTGAGTGGGGCTAATAGGCACAAGAGAAGTCAGCAACCGCAGATAGTGTGCCAACATTGCCTGGGGTTGTTGGGTTTTTGTATGTGGGTCAATAGGGATTGGACCCAGGGCTTTGTACGTGTGAAGTTAACACTCACCACTGAACTATATCCCTTTAAAAAAAAAAAAAAAACTTATATACTGAGACAGGTTTCACCAAGTGGCCTTGAACTCACTCTACAGCCCAGGCAGGCCTTGAACTTTCGATCTACCTGCCTCCATCTCCCATTCAGCTGGGATCACAGGCTTGAGCCACCAGGCTTTGGCTAAATAAAGTTTCCTTGGAACATCACTGTGTATATTCATTTCCTTCTGATTCAGGGTGGCTCCCACACGTCAAAGGTAAAATTGAACAGTGGTGACAGAAATATCACAGCCTTCAAAGCCAGAAGCATTTTCCATACATTCTTGACAGACAAACTTGCCCTCTTCATTCTAGATGCACATATTCTCCAAAATGGTCTGTGTGCCTGAAAAGGGCCTATGTATATTCATAATTACGACAGCTTCATAAGATAGGAGGTATAATTATCCCCACTGCACAAACTTTAAACTGAGGCACGGAGAGGCTAGAGGAAATTCCCAGAGTCCCATTGCCAATAACAATTACTTGAGTTGAAGTTTGAACCCCAATAGCATGGTTCTAGAGGCTCCTCACTAAACAACCACTGACAATGCCTCCTAAAAGTTTGTATAAAAGGTAGAGAACCCCAAGATAGCCACCCACAACCCTTCTTAACAGCTCGGAAAGCTAGAGAAAGATGGAGTGGGGCTGTCGAGTTTCCACATGATAGATGATGTGTAGCTTCCAAGTTGGGACTCTGGCAGCTCACAGCCAAGTGCAACAGCAGAACTGAAATGATGCCAACCATGCCGGCAGGAGAAAGTGTTTCACTAATGTACTCTCTCGCAGGGGTTACGGCAGAAAGCTCGATCACAGTGAGAGGTTAAGGGGATGGAAAGACAGCTCAGTCAATAAAGTGCTTGCTCTGTTCATATGAGGATCAGGTGTGTCTTGCAGCCACTGGGAAGACTCCCTGGAGCCCACTGGGCAGCCAGCCACCTAGTCACACTGGTGAATTTCAGGTTCAGGGAGAATCCCTGTCTCCATAGATAAGGTGAAGAGTCATTAAGAAAGACATCTGATATAAACTCTGATCACACACGTGCACATACATACACAAACACAAAAAGATTAAAAAAAAAAAAAAAAAAGGAGGGTCTGAGCCACAGCGGGTGCTTCACTGTGCTTTATACTCTCACATAGAACCAATGTGCCCTCCTTTCTGAGTATGCAGTAGTCAGCAGAAAGAACCCAAGAGACAGGCTGGTAAGATAGCTCAGAGGTTAACACTGGCTGTTCTTCCAGAGGTCCTGAGTTCAATTCCCAGCAACCACATGGAGCCTCACAACCATCTATCTATAAGAGGATCTGATGCCCTCTTCTGGCATGTGGATGTAATGCAGCAGACCACTTATACATAATATTTAAATAACAAAAAAAGAAAAACAGAGACAAGGCTGGAGGGGATCATGCAGGACATGAATGCTAACAATGCAGGAATATTGAGAGCCGGGTGGAAGATGCTCACCACCCAAGTGTCGACAGTGGCCACAGTAGTGTAAGAAGCCCAGTCGTGAAAGGCGGATCCCCTGACTTCAATTCCCACTGCTCAGAGTCCACACTGCTTATAATTTTGTAAGAAGGCATTTTTTTAAAGCTACTGAGAAACAACGGGCTGGCCAATCCCCACCCGACTCTATCTGGAGACTTCAACAATGTTTCCATCCATGCTGGGGGATTTTTGTTCTCGGCTATGAAACAGAGCCCAGTAGACTTCTTGGCACCTGAAGAATGGCAAACTCCTCAATGTTATCAGCTACAGCTATTGTAGAGAGGCCTTGAACACCAACCCTGAGGAACCTGAGAGAAATGGACACATTAAGGATATGGATGCTTGTTTTACATTGCTGGAACGTATTGGTGGCATATGTTGGTTAGGCTAACAGGGTTCAAAGCAGGTTTGGAAAACGCGTGGTGAATTTGCATATTAGGCATAAACTGTCTCAGAAGGTCTAGAAATGTTGCCCAGGGTAAGAGTACTTATCTAACATGTATGAGGCCCTGGGCTCCATCACCAGCTTGGGGGTGGGGTGGGGTGGGGGGAATGTATGTTTTTCTGACCAACTTCAATATTCTGTTTGTGAAAAAAGGAGAAAAGGAGAAAAGTTTGGAAGTTACAAGAAATAATGTTTTTAAGTTTAAAAAAGATTGTGAACCAGGCAGTGGTGGCACACAACTTTAATTCTAGCTCTCGAGAGGCAGAGGCAGGGGGATCTCTGTGAATTTGAGGTCAGCTTGATCAACATCATGAGTTCCAGGACAGCTAAGGTGACACAGAGAAACTCTAACTCAAAATCCCCCCCAAAATAAAATGTTAATGTGGGGGGGCCTATACATGAGTACAAATGCCTACAAAGAACAAAAGGGGATGTTGGATCCCCTGCAGTTGGAACTGGAGGTGACAGTGAGTCACCTGACATTGGGTACTGGGGACAGAACGGTGTAGTCCAGAATCACTGCAACGACTCTGACCTGCTGCGCAGTCTCTCAGCCCTGGAAATCATTTTTATTTCCGAAATTGGCATAGTGCCAGATTGGAATTGTAACAGAGACCCACAGCTATAACTATATGTCACCAGTTACTGTGACAGAGACACACAGTTATAACTGCTTACTGTGACACAGACCCACAACTGTCACCAGTTACTGTGATAGAGACACACAACTGTAGCCAGTCACTGTGACAAACACAGAACTGCAACCGGTAACTGTGGCAGACACACAACTGTAGCCAGTTTCTGTGACACAGACCCACAGCAGAGGATTAAGTTATTTCACTTTAATCTCTCATCTAAAAGGCAAAACTGAGTTGGCAGCTCCCTGGAGTTATCTGGGGCTAAGGATCCCTCTTTTATTTTTGCATAATTTCAAAGCTCAAGTTTGTTCCCATTTACCATATGTCTGCAGAGACCTGTGGTGGTGTGAATAGGTATGACCCCCAAAGACTCATGTGTTTGAATGCTTGGCCATAGGGAGTGGCACTATTAGGAGGTGTGGCCTTGTTGGAGTGGGTATGTCTTGTTGGAGGAAGTGTGTCACTGTGGGGGAGGGCTTTGAGGTCTCCTATGTTCAAGCTCCACCCAGTGTGGAATCCAGGCTCCTGCTGGCTGCCTGCAGATGAAGATATAGAACTCTCTGCTCTTTCTCCAGCACCATGTCTGCCTGTGCGCTACCATGCTTCCCACCACGATGATAATGGACTAAACCCCTGAAACTATAAGCCAGCCCCAATTGAATGTTTTCCTTTATCAGAGTTGCCTTGGTCATAGTGTCTCTTCACAGCAAGGGAAAACCTAACTAAGACAGACCATTCTACACACACAACAGGAGAGTTGCCCAGGTAACCAGGAAAACTTGAAACTTTTTACTCAAAAGGAGCCAACTTTCCATTATTGATGCAGGATAAGTGGCTGCCTCTCACAGACTCCATGGGTACACTTCAAGAAAAAAGATGATCTCACTGAAATGTGAAGAAAATTCTTCATCTCCAAAACCTAGAGCTTTCCTGGAAGCCTCCTTCACCCGCAGGAGGCGTCATTCATTCTCTGTGTGAGCAAGCCCAGATCCCACTCATTCTTGCGTCTTCATTGCTCTCACCACAAGTTCCAACCATGACTCTTCTTTCTTGTCTCTGCCCCTAAAGTGTGCCCCGTGCCTTTCTGAGCATCATCGTATCACCCTCCTCACATAAACCATGGCAGTGGCCTCCGCCTGCTTATTGCTTCTTCTCACCCCTAATCACCAATCAGCTTTGGATCACCGTTGATTTATTAATGTTCTAGACACTGCATATGCATGAAACTATGAGTCTTCTTCATGCCTGTTGTCTCCCATTTAGCACGTGTGGTAGAGTTTCCGCTGTGTTATAGGACTGTATTTTTACCCTTTTGTATGGCTAAATAATATTCCATTATATAAATGAACCACATTTGTTACCTGTTTGTGTGATGGTGGACATTATAATTACTTCTAACTTTTGAGTACTGCAAGCAACACTGGAGTGATTGCGCATGCCGAAGTTTTTGATTGAACACCTTTTTCCAGTTCTTTGTGGTATGTAAGAACCTGGGCAGGAATTGCTAGGTCATATGATAATTCCACACTTAACTTATTGAGGGATTGCCAAACTCTACTTCTACTCTAGCCTCCTCCTCATCCATTCTCTACACAGCAGCTAAAATAACTTTCAAATGTTCAAAACGGATTATGTTCTCCCCAACCTGATCCTCTCCCATAGTCTCTGCTTCTTTTAGAATGAAATCTGAACTCCTTATTCTGCCGGTGTAGTATAGTGTCACCACCTCTCTCTCCAATGTATCTCTCAACTGCCTTTCCTTATTTACCAAATACTTGTTGGGACCACCTCAGGACCTTTGCACCTGCTGTTCCATCTGGCTAGAAGGCTTTTCCTCTAGACCTTCCAAAACAGGTTTACTCTTAGCCTTCAGGCCCCACCCACTCAGATTCCTATCTCTGACCACCTTATCTTTTAGATATATGTGGGATGGCAAACTGAATGTGCAAAGAACTTGGCAACAATGAAGTATTTCTGAAGGCACAATCAAAAATTAGTTCTAAGTTAAAACTGTAATGGATCATTGATGTTTTCTGGCAGTATGTGCCATGGCTAATCAGCAGTTTCATGGCAGCCTTGGTTCTAGACACATATGTGTACTTTGTACTGTCCATGGTCACTGCAACACTTGGTGTCAGTGAACGCCACCTGAAACACTTCACTTGGGCTTGAGACCATTGACCATCTTTTATCTTAGTCTGGTGTGTGTGTGTGTGTGTGTGTGTGTGTGTGTGTGTGTGTGTGTGCACTTGTGCATGTGTATGTGTCTGCATGTATGTGTAAGAGAGAGAATGTGTGTGTGTGTGTGTGTGTGTGAGAGAGAGAGAGAGAGAGAGAGAGAGAGAGAGAGAGAGAGAGAGAGTTGGGTGGGGGTGCAGGTGCACAAGTTTGTGCATACATGACTATGCCAAAGGAAGATATTGGCGCCCTGCTTTATTATTCTTGGTTTTATTCCCTTGAAACAGGGTCTCGCACAGAACCTGGTACCAGGCTGGCAGCCAGTAAGCCCCCCAGTGACCTTTCTCTGCCCCACATAATGCTATGGTTGCTGGTGCCCGTGCCCATGCCCTGGCTTGCTATACACTTGCATGGTGTCTCAATTTTGCTCTGAATTGCTGTGGTAGAACA
The DNA here is from genome assembly GCA_028551405.1 of Uromys caudimaculatus. Classification (NCBI taxonomy): domain Eukaryota; kingdom Metazoa; phylum Chordata; class Mammalia; order Rodentia; family Muridae; genus Uromys; species Uromys caudimaculatus. The sequence continues at coordinate 74,752,402 of CM052703.1, forward strand.
CCAAGACCGTAAGTTACTGAGGAGAAAATGGTTTATTTGGCTTACATGTCCCCAGCACAGTCCACCACAAGGACAAGAACTCAAAGTAAGAACCTGTGGGCAAGAACGGAAGCAGAGGCCACAGAGGAGAGCTGCTTACTGCCTTATTTCTTCATGGTTCACTCAGCTCACTCTCTCATATCGCCCAGGACTACTTGCCCGGGAACAGAACCACCCATAGTGGGCTGGACCCTCTGACATTAGTCATCAATCAAGAAAATGCTCTACAGTCTCGCCTTCAGGACAAACCAGTGGAGGCATCTTTTCAACTGAAGTCTCATGGATCTCTATAAGCTGGAGACCAGCCTGTTCTATGTAATAAACGCCAAGACAGTCAGAGCTACATAGTGAGACCCTGTCTCTGAAAAAATTAAGTTAATCAGTTGAAGTTGCCTCTTCCCAGATGTCCCAAGCTTATGTGTAGTTGATTAAAAAAAATCTATCTGGGACACACAGCAGGCAATCTTCCTCACTGAGCTCTCTCCCCTGTCCTGTCCTATGAATTTTAGTGTGCCTACTATACATACAAAGTTTCCTGGTCTTCTAGAAACACATTGGTTTGATTATATAAACAAAATATTTTCATGTTCTTCTACCATCTTCCCTCACTGTGTAAGTATAAAATTGGTGTATCATTGAATTTTATACTGTATTAGATAATTACATTAGTATGAAATTTTGTTTTCATTTTAATAGATGATGAGATTACATATTCATCGAAGAGTCATTTTAAAATACATTTCTTTATGATTATTTATCAGCAAATGTTGTATTTATATACCTATTTTATATGCTCATATATCCAAGGTCATTTCACAGCCCAGAAAGACTAAGTTTAAGGCACTCTCTCCCTCAATTTCTCTTTAACAGTGCCCTGTTTTGGAGCTATTGGTAGCTGGTGGCTACAGAGAGAAGGCTGTTCATTTTCGTAGGGACTGTAGTCCCTGGGTGGTTGCCCATGCTCCAGCAGATCACCCTACACCTATGGGCATACAGGCAGCACCGATGGACTTGAAGAGCTAGGACAAGGAGGAGGCCATGAGGCTGGAAGGTGACATATTAGGGTCCAGGAGAGTTGGAGGGAGGGAAAGGGGAGAATGTGATCAAATACACTGTACACATCTATGAAGTCCACAAAGAAATAAAAGTATTATGCACATTGCCAAACGATCTGTCTCACTGTGTTCATGACACTGCTTGATTTGGTCTCTTTCTGCATATCTGTTCTCTCCCTCTCTGGAATATAAGCCAATAGTGGTAGGATTATTTCTTGCTTATTTCTAGAACCCTTGCTTTTCCCTCAGTACCTGGCATGCTAGAGTATTCATGAATATTAATAATTAATTAATCATTCATTCAAAACTGAGTCTAAAAATATCACTCAGTGTCAGGTAGGAGATTGGTAGAGTTTTCAATGAGAAGTTGATAGTCTGCAATGAAATTAAACATCTTTTGTGAATTACTTTTGTGCTAGGAAGTGACACACTCACCTCTTAAATATTAAAATTAGAATGCACGGAAGTGCAGTTACAGAAATTCAAATATAAAATTGGGGAAATGTTTAATTAAAAAATACTTATGTGATTGCTTGGAAACCAGCAATTTCCCAGACACACCAAAGGGCTAAACGATTTAGAGTAAGCCCAGCATCACAACTGACCTTGCTGCATGACCTTGAGAGTATTACTTCACACTCAGAGCACGAAGCTAATGCAAGCACCCAGCCCATTTTAAATGTAAACACTAAAAGAGAGGGATGGGAATGACTCAGTCAGGAAAGTGTTTGTCACTCACATAAACAGGAGTTGAGTTCAGCCCCCAGAACCCATGTGAAGGTTCAGCAGCCTGAGCTTGGAATCCCATTGCTGGGGAGGCAGAGACAGCGGGACCCCTGGGGAGGCAGAGACAGTGGGACCCCTGGGGAGGCAGAGACAGGAGGACCCCTGGGGAGGCAGAGACAGGGGACCCCTGGGGAGGCAGAGACAGTGGGACCCCTGGGGAGGCAGAGACAGGAGGACCCCTGGGGAGGCAGAGACAGGGGACCCCTGGGGAGGCAGAGACAGCGGGACCCCTGGGGAGGCAGAGACAGGGGACCCCTGGGGAGGTAGAGACAGCGGGACCCTTGGGGAGGCAGAGACAGGAGGACCCCTGGGGAGGCAGAGACAGGGGGACCCCTGGGGAGGCAGAGACAGGGGACCCCTGGGGAGGCAGAGACAGCGGGACCCCTGGGGAGGCAGAGACAGGAGGACCCCTGGGGAGGCAGAGACAGCAGGATCCCTGGCCAACCTCCTGACTTACTGGCCAACCTGTTGCGCCAACCAGTGAGTTCCAGGTTTAGGGAGGGAGTCGGGGCTGGAGTTAAAAGCTCTTGCTTCCAGGGGAACTTAGCTCAGTTTCCAGCACTCATTTGACTCTTGCTCTAGGCACTCTTCTGGCCTCTTTCAGTGTCACACTCATATGACAAACCCACACACAGACATCCAAGCATGTACGTAAATAAAAATACAACTCTATAAATAAATAAACAATAGCATAGAGAATGATAGAGGAAGACAACCTTCCTCAACCTCAGACCTCCAAATGCATACACACACACAGATACACACAAAACATAAAAGAGTTAATACTTACTGAAGATTTAGCCCCATAAAAGGTAGCCATCTTGTCATCTTTAAAGTTAGTACAATATGAGTACACATATACACATAGCATTTTAAATGATAATTTTAGAGAAATAAAGCTATTAGAAAAACTTTGATAATCACTTAAAACAAAATTTTAAATGTATATTATGTCCAGAGTATATACAAGCTCACCATTCAATTCCTTTAATAAAAGTCTATAGAATACTGGGCACCAGGCAACTGCCAGACTCTGAAAGGTAGTTTCAGTCCCTGCTCTTAAGTAAACAAGCTCTCGGTAAAGGTCATCAAGAAAAGGTCGTTTTCAGGCAATGCCATCATTACAGTGTTAGAGAAAACATCAAGAGGCTTCCAGTGGAGCCAATTTCAGATGACCAGCAGAAGTAATTCCCTGGATAAGTAAGTTTTAACCACACTGACTGTGGAGAGTTAGTTAAGGCCATTCTCCTAAAACACAGGACTTTCAGAAAAGATCTCATGTCCCATCCTCTCACGCACCAAGTCAGCTACGTTCTAGTGATCCTGAGAGGAAGTGGTGTAAGCAACGTCCCAGCAGTGCAGGCCTCAGTGGAAAGTGTGTTCCCTTCCTTTCTGCCTTTCCTCCCTTCCCACTGGCTGGACTGTAGATGAAGCTCTGTGTGATCTCAGACCACATGAAAAAGAGAAGCTTCCTCAGAATAGCAGAGCAACAGTGCGGAAGGAGCCTGGTGGGCTAACAGACAATAGAGATATCAACTTTTATATGAGAGATAAATAAATACCCATTTGGGTTTAGCCTGGTCTTATTTCTTCTAATTTGTTTTTTTCTGAAGAGAGACTATGGGGGCTAGAGAGATGGCACAGTGGTTAAGAGCATTTCTGTTCTTCCAGAAGACCCAAATTCAATTCCCAGTACCCACATCACAATCATCTGTAACTCCAGTACCAAGGGATCTGAAGCCCTCTTCTGGCTTCCACGGACACCATGCAAGCTTGTGGTGCAGAGACATGCATGTAGGCAAAACACCCACACATAAAAAAATTAAGGATTATGTCAATCAAGTTTGCCTATGGCCATGTCAGTAAAGCATTTCTAAACTGCTAATTAATTAGGATGGTCCAGCCTATTGTGGGTGGTGCTACTCACTCCTAAGCAGGTGATCCTGGGTTAATAAGAAAGCAAGCTGAGTGAGCCAGAAGGATCAAGCCAGTAAGCAATATTCCTCTATGGGTCTGCTCGAGGATATTGCTTTGAGCTCCTGCCCCAGCCTCCCTCAATTATAGACTGTAATCTATAAGATAAAATAGTCCCTTTTCTTCATAAGTTGTGTTTGCAGGTATTTTATCTCATCAATGGGCAAAGTAGTTAGCACAGGTTTGTCCTGGCTGAGAGGGAGGAGGTGGCAGTGTACTGAAGCGCTCCCTGGTACAACAGGGTGTGAACAGAGTGCCTTTCATACAGTCTCAGTACCTCTTTCATTGTTTACTCAGCTCACCCAAGGGGGTTTCCAGGTAGCCGAGGGTGCTGGGAGAGAGATGAATTCCTCCAGCATCCTGGCATCTGGCACAGGACTGAGCATAAGGGAACCCTCTCTCTACTGAAGGCAGAAAAAGCCCAGAGCCCCACTTTCAATTCTAACTTGGAGACCTTGACAACTGTCAGCTTAAATCTAAATTTTCCCTCACAGGCTTGTGTTTTGGATAAATTCTCCCCATCTGGTGGCACTATCTTAGGGAGTTATGGAGACTTAATGGGGTCAGGCCTGGCTGATAGAAGCCGGTCGCTAGGTGTGAGCCTTTGGAAGTTCTAATACAGCCCCTACTTCTGGGCTATGCTTCCTGATCCACCTTGAATAGAAGGAGCCACCATGATGTCTTCCCCATCATGATACAATGAGACCTTCTGAAACCATGAGCCAAAATGAATCTTTCCTCCCCTAAGTTAATTCTATCAGGTACTTGGTCACAGTGACCTGAAATAGTAAGAGATATAGTAGCCATGTTGTGTTAGCGCCATGCTCCCTCCATGACCAAGACCATAGCAGGCAGCTGGGAGTGAAGAGGATCAGGGGCTCGGGGCCTGTGACAGGGTCTGTGACAACAACCTCTATTTCCAGGACAGCCTGTGGGTGGCCCATCCTTTGCTGCTCTGGTGGTGTTCAGCAGGAGGTTGAGAGGGCAGATTTTGCATGCCAAATGTTGACCTGACTAACAACTCACAAAGGTGTGAGAAGAGGTGGCCAAACTCTCTAAGGAGGAATTTTTTTTTAAGATTTCGGAAATGCCTAATGGCTTTGATTTGTAAGTAAACTTTGTGAAATATACTGCCACCCAAGCTCCAAAATCCTAAAAGATGGACGTGCACCCACATATTTCAGAGAGTGAGTCAAGGGGGTCTTCTTGGGAGAGGATGCGATGTGACTCAGGTTTGTGCTCCTGAGGAAGGCACACAGTGCTCCAAGGTTCTGCAAACCTGTGTGTGCTGAGAATGCTGTGGCAGTCCCTTACAGGTGGCCTAAAAAGGCATAGTGTATCCCTTCCAAGGTAAGTGGCTGAGAACCTGCTGGAACCGGAACTAGACAGATCCTGTCAGGCAATCTTTAAAGCAAATGCTTCCCACTTGTTCACTGAAAAGGATCAGTGGGTTTATTTATACTGGGTTTAGAGACGCTGATGGATGGGACTGCGAAGGTTATAGCAGTGAGTTAGAAGATGCCTTCAATTTTTCCCACGCTTGAGGGTAAGTAAAATAGAACTGTCAAACGAAGAAGACGTGGCGGTAGTCTCCTGCTATGGCTTAGGTTTCATGCTCAAGGCTCTATTTCAATTTACATTGAGCCAATTGCTATTTTAATGGGAAGTCCACAGGAGCTCATTTTATCAAACCAATTTGTAAGTGCCAAAGACCTACTTTAACATTCACTTTAATTTATTATTTATTATGTCAGAGGCTCTCTGCCCAATACAGAATACTTGACAGTAATGAGGGCTGGGAGTGGACGTTTGGGGCAAAGCTACAGTTAAATTGAAACACATCTACCTTTCTGTTTCATTTTTACTTGCCTTTTTATGATTATAAAGTTGGGTTGGGGAGATATCTCAGTCAGGAAAGTGCTTACTGACAAGCATTAAGACCTGAGTTAGCACCCAGAAAGCCAGGCATGGTGGCACACGCTTGTAATCTCAGTGTTGGGGAGGCAGAAAGAGCCAGTTCTCTGGGGCTCACTGGCCAGCAAACCTAGACCACTTGGTGAGTCCCAGGACGGTAAGAGATTTTGTTTCATAAAAAAAGGTGGATATCTCCTAAGGAATAACATTCAAAGTTGTCATGCTAGTTGACTTTTCTGTCAGTGCGACATAAGCTCTGGTCATCTGGGAAGAAGCAACCGCAACTGAGAAAACGCCTCCATCGGATTGGTCTGTAGGCAAGCCTGCGGGGCATTTTCTTGATTGATGATTGCTGTGAGCGAGTGGGTCCAGCCTGCTCTGTGGGTGGTGCCACTTCTGGGCCGGTGGTCCTGGGTTGTATAGAAAAGCAAACGGAGCAAATCACAAAGAGCAAGCCAGTTAAGTAGCCTTTCTCCATGGTTTGCGTCAGTTCCTGCCTCCAGGTTCCTGCCCTGCTTGAGTTCTTGGCTTGGCTTCCCTGAGTGATGATCCGAACATGCAAGTCGGATAAACCCTTTCCGCTCCAAGTTACTTTTGGTCATGATACCTTATCACAGCAACAAGAAAATGTTGCTGACAAAGTAGGAGAGTTGTCTTCTGACCTCCACATGCTTGTTCTCTCCCCCCTCACACACACACAAGTGTGCATACACACTGTTATGCTCAGATCACAGGGTCCCCACAGACCACCAGAGACCACCAGGAATCTAACTCAATGTAAAAGCAAAGAGTCTTGGGTTAGAGGGTTAGGGTTTTCCAATGCCCTTAGGTATCCCTGTGAAAGGTTCTTTACACACACACACACACACCCAAAGGGTCACTACCCACATATTGAAAACCTCTGCTCTAGACTCTCAAGGGTAGCCCATCTGCCAGCTGAATAGTTCATCAAACAGTCAATCTCCCATGGATCAGAGGCTCAGCTGAGTCTTTCTGTGATGGTTTGAATGAGAATGGCCTCAAATTGCTTTTAGTTGTGGGGTTTATCCTAATAATAGAAAGCAAACTATGACAATATACAACACAGCTATTATTCCCCTCCTCTTTTGCTATTTTTGGCAAAGCCTTGTGATACAGTCTCAAAAACAAAACAGAGATCCACACATCCAAGCTTCTCTTGCAGCTACAGAGTTCTAGCTCTGTACCGTCAGTGACAGTTAAAGAGGATGCTCTTCCAGGGTCATTCCTCAACGATCAGTAGAGAGAGGGACACACGGGGTCTTTAGTTGCCCGGGCCAGGCACTCAGGTGCACTGTTAGGATTTCGATCACAGATGTCCCCAACAGCCCACATGTTGAAAAGTGGCTGTAGCTGATAGGCACTGAAACAATATTAGATCATCGGAACTCTGACCTAGTCAATGGACTGATCCATTGATAATTTCAAAACTTAATGGACTGTTCAGAGGTGGAGCCTGGCTGGAGGAAGTAGGCCACTTCGGTAATGCCCTTGAAAGGTGTATCTCACCCCCAGTTCTTGCTGTCCCCTGTTTCCCAGCCTCCATGTAGTAAATAGGCTTGTTCCACCACTTACTGTCTGCCATGATGCTCTGCCTACCACAGGCCCAAAGCAACAGGGCCAGGTGGCCATGGGTGGAAACTTCCAAGACAGTCAGCCAAAGTATGTCTTTCCTCCTTTTAACTGGTGTTCTTGAGTGTTTTATCATGGCAACAAAAACTGACCAATCTACACATGTTCTCAATACTCTGTGAGTATGTGATGTTGACAGTGACAGATGCTTTCAGGGACCAGGGACACAGCAAACCTGGAACTCAAAGGTTGACATGTTGGGAGATGAGAGATTAGAGCTTCTCTGGACCCTAAAAGTATTTTTTTTTGAGTCACTTTTGGTCTGCCTCTCATCAGAGACACATTACAGTATGACATAAGAGTCTTAATGTACCTGGAAAGGGGGAAACATTTGAACTGTAAATAAAGTATCAAAAAATAAAAATTAAAAGAAAAAAGAGTCTTAATGTTTTTAAGCTACTACTAGTCAGTAAGTCTTGTATTTGTGGGGGAAAACAAAACAAAACAAACAAAAAGCCCTTGCATGATTCTCTACGGAGTTTACCTACGCAATGTGCAACCTTCCTCTTCTAGTTACAGCGCTGTGACATGGCCTTGAGCTAACATGGAGATTGCATTTAAAAGTTCAAGTAGGATTGACTGCAGTCCTCAAGTCCGAAGAGAGCATGAGACCAGGCTTAGCCAATCAGAGTGCTCCCCTTACCATACCACAGTGGGCAGGCAGCCCAGTGAGGTTCAGTTCTGGGACTGTGGGCAGAAGCAGAAGAGATTGCTGCTTCAGAAAGGAGGCCAGCACAAGCTCTCGTCGGAGCTAAGATAAGAGAAGGCTCATTTCTGATGATGTCTTCAAGGCTTTGGGACACTCCTTTGCCTGGGCCACCTTTGGACTTACCTTTCAGTTTTCCAAACCAATAAATTTCCATTTTCATAGGCCAGTTAACAGCTGAAGGAATTCTAATTGATCCAGGCCAGAGTCCAACCTTACAGATGGGAGTGAGGGCCTCGGCTGAGATAAAGCAGGACTGGGAGAAGACAGCACAGAATTCCTGCAGCGCTGGCCCTCTCCCATACAGCAGAAGCAAAGGCATGCTCAGGTGCACATGGTCCAGCAGGTAAATAAAGGGACTTAGTTCAAACAAGCTTCGCAGGCTTAAATGGCTAATCTTGACTGGTGAGACGTAGAATCAGGGTGGAAATAAATTTCTGGGTGTGCCTGTCAGTGATTATCTAGATTGGGTTAACTGAAGTGGGAAGGCCCACCCTGAACGTTGACATCGTTCCATGGGCATGGTTTCTGGACTGACTGAAATAACAGAGAACAAGCTGAACACAGAATTCATCTCTCCCTGCTCCCTGATGGCAGGTACAGTGTGAGCAGCTGCCTCGGGGCCCCCACCATGATGGACTGTGCCCTCAAGCTGTGAGCTACAATAAACTCTTCTTTCCTTCCAAAGCTTGCAGAGTATGAAACTCAAGGTACTTTCACTGAATCATGCTAAGTTTACAGTCTCTACTGTGGGCAAGATTGCTGCCTCTTAAGAATCAATACAGGCCTGTAATTCAATACTAAGGGAGTTGAGGCAGGAGGATTGAGAATTTGAGGCCAAATTGGGCTGCCAAAGAGAAGCTTATTCTCAAAACAAACAAAACTAAATAAATAAAATAAGTAAATAAGTAAGTAAGGAGTCTGGGGTAGGCAAAAGCACTGCATGTGGGAGGGTGAGACGCCGCCGCCAGCATCATTGTAAGAAAAAACGTCCAGATGTGAGCCTGTGTCCATAAGACCAGCATCTACGAGGCCAGGGGCAGGAGCATCGCTGAAGCTGGCTGGCTGCCAGTCTAGCTACAGATGCAGAGAGAGACTCTGTCTCTAGAGACTAAGCAGAGCCAGGATGGTGGTGGCACATGCCTTTAATCCTAGCACTTGGGAGGCAGAGGCAGGCGGTTCTCTGTGAGTTCGAGGCCAACCTGATCTACAGAGTGAGTTCCAGGACAGCCAGGCCTACACAGAGAAACCCTGTCTTGAAAGAAACTAAGATAGATAGATGGATGGATGGATAGATGGATGGATGGATGGATGGATGGATGAATAGATAGGTAGATAGAATAAGCAGAAAGTTCTTATGGCCTATATTGTATAACTAACACATATACCAAATACATAAGAAAATGAAATGGAATTGAGGTATTTTATCAGTGTCCTTTAGGCTTAAGGGCCAGGCTGTGGCCTCTTAAGAATGAATGCAGGCTTTTGATCCAACACTAAGATAGTTGAGGCAGGGGGACTGAGGATCTCCTCTTCAGGATAAGGAGACAGGTTCTTCTAGATGATTCCAGAGCAGCCACAACTTCTCTTGCAGCCCCAGGGGAATACTGAGACAGTTCTAGAATCCTTCCACTTTTCTCTGGAAAACCCCCTCTCAACTGATACTGAGATTTTTTTTATTGTTTTGTTTTGTTTTGATTTTGATTTTATTTTTGTTTTTCACTTATAGGACAAAAAATTTCATTTAAAATTCAAATATATACATTTTAAGTGGCTTTGCCACAGAAAAGAATTTTAGAATGAGCCAGGATAAAACAGAATTAGAGTTTATTGGGAAGAGATTTTTTTAAAGGTGTATTTACTTTATCTGTATGTGTGGGTTCCTCCCTGTTTATATGCGCACTACATGCATGCTTTGTGCCTGTGGAGGCTGCCAGAGTGTGAGATCCTCTACAACTGGAGTTAAGGTTGTTGTGAGCCGCGATGTGCTTATTTAGAACTGAACTCAGATTCTCTGCAAGAGAAGCAAGTGCTCTTAACCACTGAGTGATTGTTCCAGCCCCTCTGGAAGACATTAAAAACAAAACAAAATAAGACATAGGTTTAAGCAGGAGGTGGGAGGGTGTATCAGAGTTCTGGAGAATTATTCAAGGTAAAGATAAGAAACTCCCAGATGTGGGTGTGCACGTCTCAAGAAAGTCATGAGTAAGTGTCTTGACACAGCCATTTTAGTGGCATGAAAGTTACATCTTAAAAGGTTTATAAAGCATTTAAATGAGGTCATAGGGTAGTTCCTGAAGAACACGGGCTAGGGTTGCGGCTGATCATGTAAGTCCCAGGCCTTATAGGAAGTTGACATGTCTTTACCATATGGCATGTAAAATCATAAGCAAAAGTTTACAGTCTCCCAGGGGAATCTGGGGAAGAGGAAACAATAATGAAAGGCCACACAGGCTCAAGCAGTGTCTTAGATTTCCATTGCTGTGAACAGACACCATGACCAAGGTAACTCTTGTGAGAGACATTTAATTGAGGCTGGCTTACAGGTTCAGAAATTCAGTTCATTCTCATCAAGGCGGGAGCATGGCAGCCACCAGGCAGGCATGGCGCAGGGGGAGCTGAGAGTTCTACATCTTGTTCCGAAGGCACACAGAAGACTGGTTCACATGTAGCCAGGATGAGGGTCTCAAAGTCCACCCTCACAGTGACACACTCCCTTTAACAAGGTCACACCCACTCCTACGAGGCCACACCTCCTAATAGCACCACACGCTGGGTCAAGCATATTCAAACCACCACAAACATATTTTGTTGCTATTTTAACTTTTTAAAAGTTTTTACTCATTTGTTTGTGACCACTTGTCTGTATTTATAACATACATGCAGTACCTGTGAAGGCCAGAAAAGGGCATCAGATTCCCCGAAACTTGAGTAACGAACTGTTTTGAGCCATCCAGTGTAGGTACTAGAAACTGACCCTGGGTGCTCTGAAAGAGCAGTGAGTGCTCTTAAAGGTTGATTCATCTCTCTAGTCCCCATTTTAACATTATTATTTGAAATATTTCTATAATAAAAGCAATAGTTGTTGAGTAGGAAAATTCCACAGCATGATATATATATATATATGTATATATATATATATATACATATATATATATATATACATATATATATATATATATATCAAGATCTCTATATCTTGTGTCTGTGTGTGTGCCTCTATTCTGCCTCAATGTGACTTTTGTACTCTTTTCTGCAGTCTGACAATGTTTGAACTTCTTGCCATGAACACAACAAATTATTCTACAAAGCTTGGAGTAATCATACACTCTAGGAAAGTAAGTATGGTTTATTACTGTACCCCATCCTCTCTCCAGCCACCAACCCCATCACATTATCTTTCACCCAGGGGATCGGAGAAAACCCATTCAAGAGGCCATATTTCGAGATTCCCTTAATTTGTTCAACCAAGTAATAAGGAGATGTATCATTCATGTTGCCTGAACAAAACCAACATAAACACACACACACTTTTCTGTTAACATTACTTCATTTTCCTTAAGGCAACCACCTCTCACTCTATGCTGTGTCTTCGGGCCTTATTTCAGGGTTTTGGAATTATTATATGATACAGGCATAGCCTATTTGAATGTTCCATTCCCCTGGAGATGAAGAAAAGACCCCAGCTGGGTCAATGATGCTGCTCAGTTGGCATTTCTGGAGTAAGACATCTCTTCCTCTGGGTTAGTGGGCTAAGAGGATGTCATCTGGATAGCTGTTGGCCCTTTGTACCTTAAGGAATGATCCCAGCACAAGAAGGCAGCCAGGCTGAGAGCCCCAGGTGACAAAACCCAATCCTGAAGACATCATGCTTGTCCTTAGATCTGGCCATGCCTAAAGACAACTACTTCCGTGCTGTCTAGTCACAGGCGCGTGTCACTCTTTTCACTTTTGTACTCAGGTCACTTTGGGTTGGCCTTTCAGCCACTTGCAACCAAATCACTGGGTGATTCACAAATCTGAGAGCAAATGAGATTGCAGCACAGTCCTCCAACTCCCTTTCCTAGCCCTAAACAAAGTTTTAAAGTAGAATACAGCATGTGGGATCCTGCCTCCAGGGGGCCTAAGGATAAATCCCAAGCCCATAGACACCTGTGTGAGCCAGAGACACAGGGTCACTTCAGGATCCGGATGCTCATTTTCTGTTCGATGTTCATCTTCTCTAAGGACTGGGGAGAGATGGGCGTGGTCAGGTCAAGAGGCTTGAATCTCAACCCTATGCCTCTCACCTCCTCCCCTGGAGTCCTAGCATCTCCCAGTATGCCCCAGGTCTCTCCCATCCTCCAGGGAATTGTATTTCCTGTGTCCTTCTGTCTTAGGGACTCCTGATCTCAACTCCTCCTAACCTTGGTGAACTCCAGGAAGGACACAGCCCCATCCCCATCTTCGTCAGCTTCCTGCACTGTGCGGTCTGTGATGCTCTCCAACTGCTCATCTGTCACCTGGACCCCAACCATGAGGCGGAGAACCTGGGAGATGAAAGAAGAGGCAGTCATAGAGAAGAGCCACAGAGGCTGCTCCTCCAGTCCCAGCCCTCCAACCTCACCCCCTAAGTTATAAACAATTTTTTCTCACTCACTTTTCATCATCAAACTCAAGTTCCCCTATAGACTGTAGCAAACGCCAGCCACTGTTTCACTGTCTAGTCTTATAACCCAATCAACATCTAACCTCCACTCCACAACACCTTACCTTCCACCCTAACTCTATCATCTATCCCAGAGTCTTGGCACTACTGATATTTGGACCTAGATAACTCCTTGATGTGGAAGGCTGTCCTAGGTGTTTGGGTGTGGATAGCAGTATTGCTGGCACATTCTGGTAAACATCAATTGTATGATCTTTTCCCGGTAATGACAACCAAGGATCTCAGATTCTGGCAAGAGGCCAAATTACACCCACGTGGAACCCAAGCTCTATTCCCAATAACCCAACCCCATCCCATCCTAGGTCTTCCCTAACACACAATCATCTGCAACCCTAGTCATCACACATGCACGCACGCACACATGCACATACGCACACACGCACACGCGCACACCGCCATTTAACCATCATGCCCGGTCCACATCCCATCTGATGCACCCATGGTCTTCTGACCTGTAGCATTTCATTCCTGGAGATCTTCCCATCCCGATCCAGATCATAAAGCTGAAATGCAACTGGGAAAGGAGAGGAGAGGAGGAAGTGAGGCTCCCTGAGCTGACATTAAGTCCACACCAGGCTCAGGGGGTGGGGGGTGGGGTGGGGAGCGAGAGGTTCCCGGGTCTCTCCTGGTCCCACTTGGGCAGGTCTCACACACTCACAGCGCAGTTTGTTCATTCTGCTGTTTAGGGGTTCAGGTTGCTTGGGGTCTCGGAGTGCGGCATCTTCTTCATCTATAGGTCGAAAATAAGCCAGGACCCTGGCAAAGCCTGCGAAATACAATCTCTGACTCCTATAGGGACAAGGATGGAGAAGGTCAGTGGTCACCCAGGCTGCTGCCATCTGTAGCCTCGCCTCCCACCTAAGTCCATCTCCCCTCCGGTCAGCCAGTGGAGGCATCACCCATTGGGGAAGAAGCTGTCTATAATGCGGTCACCCAGGGGGTTCACAGCCAGCGCTCCTATTTGCTGGAGGTCTTGGCGGCTGTGAAGACAAAGCAACGAAGGCAAAGAAGGCAGATGGAGGTGTCAGTGAGGGGGGTGGGGCCAGGAAAAAACAGAGGCAAAAGATCTTAGATCTGTTCTGCTCACCTCAGGAAGCCCTTTTCATCCCTGTCTAGGTTTTGGAACCGGTGGTAGAGACGGAGCAGGCTGGCTTGCGAGACTGCGGAGAGAAGGAGGTGGAGATGAGCCCACAGAGGACTCGCAGGTCCTTTTTGCCAGATCCCGTGTGCCTTGGGGTGCGCTGCAGAGACCCTGGCCCAGGGGACATGAGGAGGGAACGAGAGGGCTTATTTTCATCTGTAACCTCCCCTTCAATATAACAGGGTCATCTATCTCCCCATTCTCAGCGCGACTTCAACCATAAGGAAGAGGCTGACGGGTGGGAATACAGGGAGAAATGGGGATACAGGGGGAGAGAGAGAGTCGTTACCCTTGCATGACCAAGTGTGGAGTCGACTCAGTTGGAGGGAGCTTGACTCAAGGAAACACTAGGTTGGAGAACCCAGGAGGTTCCCAGAGCCCAGACATCAAAAGGAGCCCCCTGCATTCGTCCTCAGCTCAGCCTTCAGCTTCCATCGGAGGTCAAGGACACCTGAGTGAATCTGGTCCGTCAAACCAGATGCCTCAAACTTAGCTCTCAAGTACCTTGCGATCCCGGACACAGGGGTCTCGGTTTCCCATCTCCAGAGGCGCAAATTCCCAGAGTCAGACTCCACGCCCTCTAAGTTTTTGCGATCTGGAATACTCAAGCCACATTCTGGTGACCGCCCCACACTACACTAAACCTCCTGCCGACCACCACCACTTCCACCACCACCCACACACTCACAGCCCGTCTCTCTGCGAATGTCGTCCACATCTGGAATGAGCGCAATGTGGGAGCTCCGTGAGCCCATGGTAGAGCCACAGGAGGAGGCGAGCAGCCAGGGGAACCAGGCGTCCTCTCCTTCCTCTCCTCTCGTCCAAAAGGCGCGGCTGCCCAGTGGCCCCAGAGCCGAAGGTCACGGGCCTGGAGAGCAGCCAGAATTCAGGCGTTTTTCGCCTGCCACCTACAACCCTGGAGAACAGAAAACAATGCCCGGGGTAGCAGGTCAGAGGGGAAGGCTGAGAACAACTGCTTGTTTCAGCCCGGAGATTAAGGTCGCCAGAGGTTGGGTGCCGCCAGGGCCCCGCCTTCCTCACTCCTGTGCGAGCCAGTTTTCTCCCAACACTCCCTAGACACAAACCCACCTCCTCCACGGACCTCCCAGATCGGCTCAGCCAGTGCTGCTCACTCAGTTTAAGTTCTGCTGGTCGGAATGAAGATTTTCTTCTGGAGAGCGGAAGAGGGAGCAGGAAGGAGAGAGGGCTCCCTGGGCAGGAGGGATAGTGATGGGGAAGTCCTGGCTGCACTAAGTGGGACAGCATAGACAGGAATCCCAACTACTCTCTCCTTATTCTACACAAGGCCACGATGTTTTGTCTATGTAGGAGTATCGTGTGGCTGAACTAATTCTTAAGATCCACGAAGCCTTGTGACACCAGCACTGAGGAGACTGACGCAGGAAATTAGCTATGAGTAAGTGGCTACTCTGAGCTACATGAGTCCTAAGCCAACCTGGGCTTCCTTGTTTGACCTTGTCTCAAAACAAACAACTGTGTAAAATTTATCCAAAATCCAGACTCCTGGATTCTCTCAGAAATCAGAAGTTCTGGGGCTAATTTTGCGGCTGCTGAATGGAACGGCATCGCCTGCCATACAAGTCCAAGGCCCTGGGTTTGACCCATCGCAGTGAGCTGGGGAAATTCCTAGATGTTTTGATATCTCAAACGAGAGGCTGTTTGCCCGGTACCCATACAACCCATATTCACTCTCCCACTGTGTCCTATGGGCCCGATAGAACAACAGGTGTGTAACCTCTTAGGCTTCTGACCAGTGCCCAGCACCGACAAGCTGAAGTCTGTGACCTGGCTTAAAATACTAGGCAGTCAACTCCCAGGTGGCAAATCCACACAGCATTCTATCAGAGAAAGTAAGCATCTGAAGAGGATCCGCTGAGACAGAAATAAAGAAGCACAGGCAGGCCATGAAGAACCTGTGTCTAGATCACGTAGTCAGTGTAACACCTCAGAACCAATATGCTAGAACTCAACATGGAGAATTTGCAAATTTAGGGGTCCTCTAAGAACAAACTTAACACAACCTGAACTGTGGACAGGAACTTAGTGACATTCAATAAAGTATTTTGAAAAGAATCGAGGCCAAATTCCAGATTGATTCTCCTCTAGGTTTGTTTTGAACAACATATGTGGTAGGGTACCCACAGGCATGGGATGGGGCACTGTGCTGATACTTAGCCCCCTGGCAACGTTGTGATACCCCACGTGAACACAAGCAGGGGTGCTCTTTAACGTTTCTACCTTGGATATGTTTATTATCTATTAAGATGGTATTAATAATAAAGCCCCCTCCTCCATTTCTGTGATTAGTGAAAGAGGGGTGCATGGCGAGCTCCATGCAGGATGTTGTACATGGTAAGAGGCAAACAACTGCAGAAGGCAGTGGCTCGTGAAGTAGTAGCAACAGAGCAACTGAGTCGGTTTTTACTTCTTTGTCTACTTACCAGGCTTCAAGGCGCAAACGGTAACAGTATTTCATACATTGAATTAAAAAATGTTTCAAAGCATTTTACTTATGTTATTACTTGATCTCTAGTGTGGAAAACATAGATAATGATTAACTGGATCCTTATTGTATCTAAAATACTGCCGAGTACAAACAAATAATTTTACAATGTTTCTTTATTCCAAATGATTGTCCCAGCACTTCTTTCTTCCACTTCCTTTTTTGTCTTCCTAAATTTTCTAAAATAACAACTTGTTAGTCATCATATATTACAATGTTCAAAAGTACAAGTTTCAAAGGACATAAATTCTAATTAAAACAGTAACAGGGCTTGTCCCTGTGCACCTGGGACTTTACTGTGCACTCTGTGAGTACTTGCTGGACTTTGCACTTTTGTGTGTTTTGTGACTGCTGAAAAGCATGCTACCCTATTTCCTATAGCTATATAAAAACACTAAACTCTTAATCATTAATAAAGGAAAAAAGTTTAGGGCTGAAGAGATGGCTCAGCAGTTTAGAGCACCATCAGAGGACCCATGTTCAGTTCCCAGCACCCACATGATAATTCACAACTGTTTGTAGCTTTAGGCATTAGAGACCCAAAGCATCCTTCTGGCCTTGGGGGACCCAGGCATGCTTGTGGTACACAGACATACATGCAGGCAAAAAAACAAAAAACAAACGAACAAAAACAACAATAGCAACAACAAAAAACAAAAACCCATACACATAAAAATAAACTTAAAAAGAATAAAGGACAAAAATATAGGTGGGGTATAGTATCCTGCACCTTTAATTCTAGCAGAGACAGAGACAGAGACAGGTAGATCACTGTAAGTCAAAGCCAGCCTGTTTTATACATCCAGCTCCAAGCTAGCCATATATACACAGTGAGAACCTGTTACAAAGATAAATCAATTAGTTAATGTGAAGTGGTACATACCTTTAGTCCTAGCACATGAAAAGCTAAGGCAAGAGAACGCTATCTAGTCAGGGCTATTCTAGGCTGCATAGTGAATTCTGGGCCAGCCTGGGCAAGAGTGAACTCCTAACTCACTCTCATAAAATATAAAAGGAAGAAAGCAAAAAAGAAAAAACAAGACAAAAAGGTCATTCAGCTCTGGAGTGGGAAGGAAAGGATCAGGTGGCTTTGTCTGAGGTGTCCCGGATGGTGAAGTCTCTGCAGAGTCCTACATAGCTTGGGGCATCACAAGACAAGTCCAACAGGGAATCTCAGCTCAGTGCTCCTGTGTTCTCAGAAAGTCACAGACCCAACCTAGATGGGTGTGGCAGGCATCTCATCCTAGCCACTCAGGAGGCTGAGGCAAGAGGATTACAAGTTCAAGGCCTTCCTGTGCTACAAATGGACTCAAGGCCAGACTGGGCAACTTAGACACTGCTCCAACATTTAAAAGTATGGGACTGACCCAGCTATACCTCTCCTGGGTATATACCCAGAAGATGCCCCAACATGTAACAAAGATACATGCTCCACTATGTTCATAGCAGCCATATTTATAATAGCCAGAAGCTGGAAACAACCCAGATGTCCCTCATCAAAGGAATG
>CM052703.1:74770905-74797365 GCA_028551405.1 Uromys caudimaculatus
AAAAAAAAAATAAAAATATGGGACTGAAGAGTTGGCTCAGTTGGTAAGAGTACTTTCTGTGTAAAAGTGAAGACCCTCTAACATTCTCCAAAATGCTGAGCATGACCACACTCATGCTCGTGCACACACACATACACACACACACACACACACACACACACACATGCATACATGTGCACACAGACTTTATTTAATTTTATTTTGTAAGGTAAAAGCTGTGTGGAGTCTGTAGCTTACCAGCAAGTCTGTCACCCTAGGTTCAATTCTCAATACTGCCACAAACAGGTACCTAGTTTTGAAACTACTCTAGCATCATCCTATTTACATGTATACACATATTTGTAGGGAGAGTGTGCAGGAGTTTGTTACAGGGGTTCAAGTTCATAACCATTTGGGAGAGAGAAACAATCTATTAGTCTCCAGCCTGAGACAGAGGCTTAACTCCAGAGAGACTTGAAAGTACTGATCTAAAAAGTGCTTGCCTCACTTTCAGATTAAATAACTGACAGAAAGGATGCCAGATTCCCTTTCAGATGTCCCCTAAGGACTAAAGAATGTGGGAAGCTACCCTCCTTCCCCACAAAGCCCAGCAACACTCCAGGCCGGAGCTGGGAGTTAGGCTGAGCCCAGAAAGGAATGAGTCCTTGATGCTTCGCAGTAGTAACCTCCAGCAGGGTAAGAAATGGGTTTCCAGCCTTGCTCTCAGAATCAGCGCTGTGTTCAAGTAAGTCATTCTAGTACTGTGATAAGCCCATGTGCACAACCATCCCCAAGCCTCAGGGGAAGCCTGTGCCAGGAGCCATTCCTGCTTCATGCATGCAAGTGGGGTTTACACCAACTCCACACTGTGCATGCCAACATCTGTCCAGTTGTTTAGGGAATATTTCTGAAGAGTCTATTAGATGTGCTTCAGTGTGTGAGTGTGTGTGTGTGTGTGTGTGTGTGTGTGTGTGTGTGTGTGTGTGTGTGTGCACGCCTTACTGGGGATAGAAACCAGAGCCTTGTGTGTGTGAAAATTGTCTACCACTGAGCTACATCCTCAGCTGAAGTTTTTTTTTTTTTTTTTTTTTTTTTTTTTACTTTGAAGTTTGCTAACTTTGGCAGGCAAGATGGCTTAATGGTTAAAGACACTGTCTGTCAAGCCTGAAGACTTGTGTTTGAACACCAGGAGGCACATGATAGAAGAAGAAAGCCAACTCCTGGGAGTATTTCTCTGAATTCTACATGTATACAGTGCCCTTACACACACATTCATACAATTTTAATTTTTTGTTTAAGATTTATTTATTTTATGCGCATTAGTGTTTTGCCTGTGTGGGGGGTGCCAGATCCCCTGGAACTGGACAGACAGCTGTGAGCTGCCATGTGGGTGCTGGGAATTGAACCCAGGTCCTCTGGAAGAGCGGCTAATGCTCTTAACCACTGCGCCATCTCTTCAGCCCTCAATTTTAATTTTGTTTTTAAGTTGCCAGCTGTCTAAGTTTCATTGCTGTGAAGAGATGCCATGAGCAAGGTAACTTTTATAAAGGACAATATCTAATTGAGGCTGGCTTAAAGTTTCAGAGGTTCAGTCCATATCATCACGGTAGGAAGCGTGGCAGCTCTAGAAGAAGCCGAGTGTTCTAAGTCTTGATCCAGAGGCAGCCAGGAGGAGACTGTCTTCTGCAGCCAGCCAGGAGGAATGTTTCATTCCACAGTGGGCTGAGCTTGAGCATAGGAGCCCTCAAAGCCAGGCTACACAGTGACACACTTCATCTAACAAGGCCACGCCTCCTAACAGTGCTCCTTCCCACAGGCCAAGCATATTCAAACCACCACACTAGCCATGCTTGATGAAGTTCCAGTTAGAAAAACAAATGCTCAAGAACATTCAGGAAAACAGAAAACTCTTACCACTTAATAAACAACCAAACTAAAAAATGGACAGAGAACTGGAATAGAAATTTCTTCAAAGAAGCTGTATGAGTGTCCAGATAAATGGAGAAAAAGATTCTCAACATCGCTGACCTTCAGAGGGTGAAGAATCCAGCCACAGTGAGATATCACTTCACACTCACTGGAATGACTAGAATTAAGATCAACAAAAACAAAAGAAAACCACAAGTCTCAGGAAGGAGATGAAGAAATCAGAGACCTCCTGCATTGCTTATAGAAGGCAAAATGGTGCAGACAACATGGACAACAGCTTTGAGATTTCCCAGGATGTAAAAACTATCACGTGATCTAACAATCCTCTCCTAAGTATATACACAAAAGAATTGAAAAATATAAATTCACTAGTCAGTGGGCAGATTCCTCAACAACAACAAGTAGACATACCATGTGATCCAACTCTATTGTCTCCTGGGTATTTTTGCCTGAAGGATTCTTGAATCAGCCCATCACAGAGACGCTGGCACATCTATATTGATTAGTACGCTGCTCACAAAGCCAATGTGGGAGTCAACTTGTGTGTCTATCCACACGTGAGGATGAACAAAATGTGGTGGGTCTATATACAAAAGAATTGCACTCAGCCATAAGAAAAATGGTAGCATTACATTTTCAGGAAAGCGGGTGAAACTGGAAATAATATGTTCAATAAGATAAACCAGGCTCAGACAGGCAAGCACGGCATGTGGCATGTTTCTTACATTTATTATTTGCTTGTTTATTGTGGGGCCATTGTATGTACATGATGATCAGATGGTGACTTGGATCAAGCCAGTCAGCAGCACTCCTCCATGGCCCCTTCTTCAGTTCCTGCCTTGAGTTCCTGCCCTAACTTCCTTCAGTGATGGACTGGAACCTGGAAGCATAAGATGAAATAATCCCTTTACCCCTTAAGTTGCTGCTGGCCATGGTCTTTATCACCACAATCAAAACCCTAAGATAATCATGGAGAGTTGTCTCGTCTCAGCCCTTTGGTCTTCAATGTTTTTCAAGAGTTTTATTTCCCAAATGATCTTTTAAAATTATTCTTTGATGATTTCATACACGAATACACTGAATTTTGGCCACCCCTATGCCACTCCATGCCTCTCACTCCCCTTCGTGTCTTGCTCAGCTTTCTTATAGCACCCAGGGTCACCTCTCACCCCTTCTCCGTCACACCGAACCTCTTCCTCCCAACTAATTCCCTCCTGCTTCAAGGTCTTTCCCTGTGTGTGTATGTGTGTGGCCAGGAAGTTTAGTTTGAGTTACTTACATGAGCATGAGAGTGGGGGCTAGTTGTAGGAACATGGGCAACTTAGCAGTGGCTACACCACTGAAAGAAATGGTGCCTCCTTTCTCAGCACTCCTTAACTTGTCCATGGTCCCTCAGTGAAGGGTGGGGCCTTGTGAGCCCAAGCATGGTGAAATGGGAGAGGGTCCAATTTTGTGAGGTAACAACAGTTGCAGTGGGGTCATGAGCAAATTGGCCATGACATGTCCAAAGACATGGATTCACAGTGCTCCCTCCCAGCCCTGCCTCTTACATTCCTCCCACCCATTTGTCACTATGTCTCTGGAACCTCAGAGGGACATTCCACGGTCCCTTATTCTTTGACCAGCTGTGAGTCAATGCTTTAACCACCATCCACTACAGAATAAAAGTGTCTCTGCTGGAAATATACTAACTGGGACGTGGTGGTGGTTGCACATCTGTGAACATCTGTTGAGTTAACACTTTAAGTGGGAGAATCATACAGTATGTAAATTATATTGTAATACAGTTGTTTTTGTAATAATAGCTTTTTTAAAAAGCTCTGAAAATAAAGGAACTAAAGATAAACTTGTTCATATATATTCTTTTTATTATTGTTATTATTTAGTTTTCAAGACAGGGTCTCACTATGTAGCCCTGGCTGTCCTGGAACTCATTCTATAAAACAGGCTGTCCTCAAACACTGAGATCTATCTACCTCTGCCTAAGGCATGTGCCACCACACGGCTTATATGGATTCTTAAACATGCTAGAAAAAAAGTTAGAGTCACCTATGTTGTAATGGTGTCGGGAGAGACAGGAAAAACAGACAAGAAAACCCAGAGGTGAAGATGGCCAACTGCTCCTCCAGAAGACCCAGGTTTGTTTCCCAGCATCCACATGGTGGCTCACAACTCTCTGCAATTCCAGTTCCAGGAGATGAGACGTCCTCTTCTGGCCTCCTCAGGCACCAGGCACACATGTGATGCACAGACATACAAGCTGTGCATGCACACATCCACACATCCACACACATAAAATAATAATAAATGTTTTTAAAAGAAATAGACAAAAAATCCAGATCCAAATATACATGAGAGTTTATCAAGTGACTTAAAGTAATACTTTAAAACAAGCAAGTGGCTGGAGAGTTGGCTCAGCAGTGAAGAGCACTAGCTGCTCTTCCAGAGCACTTGGATTTGATACCGAGCACTCATATGGTGGTTTACAACCATCTGTGACTCTAGTTCCAGGGCATCCAGTGGCGAGCACCAGGCACACATATGTATATGCAGGCTAAATACTCACACATATAAAATAAATAAATATTCTTAAAGCAGTAGAAAAAATGGGAGTTATTTTTAACTCCCATTTTAGGGCATCTGTCTTCATAGGGAAGAATAAAGCTGTGCCCTTAACGTCATAAACAAAATAAAGAGATTTAAATGCAAAATGAAACTATATAAAGACAGGAGAAATTGGCTCTAGTTAGCTAGCATCGAACAGGAAAGGGACTTACTAATGTGAAACAGAACAGAAATCAGAAAATATTATTAAATTTGACTATTGAAAATTTAAAACTCTGTTCTCGGACGTGAGGTGCGGGGGAGTCCTGGCTTTCATCTTGGGCAGAGCATGGCTTCCTAGTTCATGTTCAACTCCATTCTCTAAAACCTGTGTGGAGCCTTACACTGTGAGGGAAGCAAAAGCGTTCAGCTTATATGCAAAAAGGTACAAAAGGAACTAGAATATAAAAGTTTTGGGGATATAAGGTCATCTGTTCAAGCCCACCTTGGAAACCTGTAACAGATATTTAAATACTACATGAAAAGACATCTTTAACATACTTTTAAAAAACATTTGAAGTAATTAGCTAAGAGTAGTGTGTGTGTGTGTGTGTGTGTGTGTGTGTGTGTGTGTAAAAAAATTCATTTCCCTTTGAGGGCACTTTGTCCTTTGTAGGAGGCAGGGTGGCAGGGAGGCAGGAAGTTAGTGCTTCAGCAGAGGGTAGGCTTCGATGGAGGCCTTGCTTTGGTCACCACAGTCGTGAGCTCCTCCCAGCTGTGATATCGTGGGAGTTGATGAGGATGAGGTTAGGCACAGCCGTTCAAGGACAGGTCGGCGTGGGATGTCTCCAAGCTCGTGTTCTCCTCAGCATCTTGACAGGCGTACACATTGAGCTTGTCTTCCCCCCTGTTTTCTCCAAAGCGTACTAAGCCTGAGGCTCAGAGGCCCAGCCAGGAACAGACCTCTTCCACAGGCTTCCGGCTTTTCCAGGCACCTTGAAGCATCAGGGTGGGCAGTCAGACTAGAGGCAGGCGGGGAAAAGCACTGTCCTCCTGCCCGAAAAGGACAGGTCTCCTGAGACTGCATTAATTCTTTATAGAAATGTGAACCCTGAATTTATTTAAAAAATAAACATTTTTTAAAAATCAAAAAAAGAAAAAAATCCACAGAAATGAATGTGTTTTTCTTTTCTTCTGGGGTTTATTTTTCTTTTTGGCTTGGCTGGTTAGTTTGTGTAGAGAAGATTTGAGATAGTACTCTATTCTAATCAAAAGTGAGGTTTCGTAGTGGGACCAGAAATTACTAAGCCCACACCTCTCCTCAGCCCCATTCTGTTTTGTGGGAAGTTCTCTACTTGCTGTCAAGGCAGAACCCCTGGTATCCCATGAAGATGCTGTCAGACCAGGACCCCTGTGAGCATCAGGCACCAGATGTGCTTGGCACTAGGGTACCTGGCAGCAGGCAAAGCTTACCAGCTGGAGAACCAAGATGATGCTTCAGTTTTGACCTGTGAGAGCAAGAGTAGGTGGCTTTCCTCTTCCTCCCTGGGGAGGAATAACCATTCAGATCAGGAGCTGGGGTTCAGGAGCCAGGTATAAGAACTACCTTGTCCCCAGCACCCCCATCTCCCAGCCTCGTGATGGTGCTACCTAAGAAAGTCTTCCACACCCTTTACTAGCCCAGTCAGTGGTCAGACTTGGAGGAGGACCCGACAGGAAGGTATAACTGTGAGATAAAAATGTCCTGGTTGTACCTGTTTGTGGCTTATCTCTGTATTTAAATAGCAAACAAACAAACAAACAAACAAAAAGAAATAAACTTGAAACTTGTCATCTTAAAAATAAAGCAAAAAAATTAAAATATTTATTGCCAGGCAAGGCCAAAAAAAGAAAGAAAGAAAAAAAGAAAGAAAGAAACTGTAAAACTCTGTATACTGTATATGCATGCCACATATTGCTATATATATATATATATATATATATATACACTCAAAATACAATGCTGGTGTAAATATTCAGCTGCTATGCAAGGTAAAACACAGCCTAATGGAAAGATATTGATATAAGATGTAAACCTGGGTGAACTCAGTGAGGGGAGCTAGGAATCGAACCCATGTCTTCTGCAACAGCAGCAAGTATCCTTAGCCACTTAGCTATCCCTCCAGCCCCTGGAATGCCTTCTCTGATGCAGACTGAAAGCACCCATCTCCCCTTTGTGCATACGAACACCAGTCTTGGTGCTGCAGGCCATGCTGGAAGTGGGTTCCTACGAGAGTGGACTTTCTCTACAGATCTGTGCTTGGTAACTGACACAATGCCTTTTTTCTGACTTCAGCAGGAAAACTATTCTTGGTGAAAGCCAGAGCCCTGCCAAGCGTACTGGCTAGAGTGCCTTGGGGCCTTTCGGGTGGCAATGGAAATGACAGCTCCACCAGGAGCACTGAGCCATCTCTGCTGAAACTTAAGGAAGGATTCACTAAAGTAGAGTCTCTGAACTCACAGGCCGGCACAGGGTGTGGATGAGGACTAGAGCGGAGTCATCTCAGGACAGGGTAGGGATGCTGTGGGACTCAGGGAGTCCTCCCTGGGAGCACAGAAACAATGGAAACAATCACGTGGCAACTTGTGCAGCCATGCATACGCCTCAGTTTATGGCAGCTAGGGACAATGATGACTTCCCAGTACTTCTTCCCTTTTTTCAGACAGGGTCTCACTACATATGCCAGCCATCCTGGAACTTGCTCTGTAGACCAGACTGGCCTGGAACTCACAGAAATCCACCTGCCTCTGCCTCCCGAGGGCTATGATTGAAGATGTGAGCCACTGCACTGGGAGGAGGCCTTTTTACAAGGACCCTGAAGCTATGGTGGCCTCCAAATGTCATCTGATGGAGGCTTGGTGCTGCTGAGACAGCACAGACCCTTTGGGAGGTGGAGCCTAGAGACAGTGAGTTAGACCATGGAGGTGTACCCTTGGAGGGGTATTGAGACCCCAAGCCAGTCTGTCTTTCAGTTCCCCACCACAGCGAGGTGAACGGTTTTGATCTGCCACATGCTCCTAACCTTGAGCAAGCCTTGCCACAAGCCCATGGACTGAAACTTCAGAGACCATGGGCCAACATGACTTTCTACACGTTAACTCGATTCCTCTCGGTCACTTTGTCACACTGACAGAAGTGTAATACTAATCACAGACACAGATGGTTTGAACAGTTATTACCTCACCAAGACCCCACCTCCTACTAACATCCACACCAGGGGTTAGGCTTGAGAGCATGGGATATGCACCCCACACAGCAGACCTGTTAGCCATTCGCTTTTACACCCCTGTCTCCCTCTTGCCCCTTCTCCTCACAGGTGCGTCTCTATCTCACTGTGTAAGGGCTCCTGAGAGCCAGTGATCGATACCAATGGCTCCCAGTTAGGGAATGTCTGGCTTGCAGTGGCAGGAACCAACCTGAACCTATATTAAAAAGAAAAGAGTTGAGTCACTGAGGCCTTGGAAGCATCAGATACAGCTGGATCCAGGTGTTCCAGCCTTGTCAGTGGACACTGCCACTCTGTCCCCTGACGCCCCTCACTTTCAGGCAGGCTCCATGTAGCTACAGCTTCTTTGCCCAAAACTGCTCCTCGACGCATCAAGTAGGAATTTCCTGGAGTGTTCTAGTCCCCCTCTGTGTTGCTATAACAAGACAGCACAAGCAAGACAGTTTATAAACAATAGAAATGGATGCAACCCGCAGTTCTAGAGGCTGCGAGCGCCCTGGAGTGTGGCGCTGGCCTGTGGTAAGAGCCCTCTGCCTTCTGCCTAAAAGTGACAAGCTGGAGGGTAGGAGAAGAGGGAGAGGGAAGGGAGAAAGAAAGAAGGGGAGAGGGAGGGAGAGAGAGGGAAGAGAGAGAATGTTGTTTTTACAAAGAGCATACCTTCAAGCCAACTCCCAACAACAGCTAACCCATTCATGAGGACAGAACCCTCTTGAGGTAATCACCTCTCTTTAGGCCCCACCCCAATGCTGTTGCCCTGGAGAGATTAAACATACAGTCTCTGAGAGAACATTCAAACCACAATCCCTAACATCCAAACACACCCTGAAAAAGAACCCCCATCAACCTCTGCGTGAATCACTGAGGCAGAGCTGTGGCCTCGGCCACCTTGCAATGGAGGTGACATAGATCTTGTGACCCATAAGCCACATGGCAGGGAGAGGCAGTTCCTGAATGCAACCTTTTTTTTTAGCAGAAGAGGAAAGGATGCTGAGCAGACTAAACAGCAGATGTCAACAGAGCGACCCAGTTATAAAACAATGTTTACACTCACTGCTCCTTAGTTTTTAAGCAGGGGAGCACAAGACCAGGCAGGAACTGTGATTATGGTTACGCAAGAAATAAGAGAGGCAGTTTTGGAAGAGCCCAATTTGCCTCAAAGATGCCTCTTGCCGTGGCTTTAAAGTCCTCAGAGTTGCTCATGTTTAGAACTTCAGTAAGCTGCAGGGAGGGTTAGGGTGAGACTGGGGAGCTACAGAAGATTATTAAAGGAAGGTAATGGGGGCTGGGGAGATGGCTCAGTGAGGAAGAATTCTTGCTGAGCAACCGGAAGGAAGGACCTGTAGTTACATACCAGCACTCACATAACTAGTCAGGCAGGACCTCCTGTGCACCTGTAACCTTGCAGTGCTTTGGGGCCGAGGGGTGGGGTGAGACAGGAAAAGTGCTGATACCCTCCTCTGGGCTCTCCACACACATATGCACACACCACCACCCCATACACATACATAATAAAGAACATAATGCAGGCAGGCATGGAGACACACACATGCAATGCTAGCACTCAGAGAGACAGAAATACCGCCAAGTTCAAGGCCAGTTTGGGTTACAAAGCAAGATACTTTATAAAATGTGTGTGTGGTGGTGAACGGATGACCACAAATGTAGCTGAGATGAGTGCAAACAATAAAAGGTCTGTGGTAAAAAGCGCCCCTCAATCCTATTTTTAAATCTTCATTCCAAGAGCAGCTGCCTTTACCCTCCTCCTTGTGGCTCTTACAGAATTGTTCATGACAACAGAAGAAAATAATAGGGCCACCCTCGTAGCAAAATGGGTCTTTTCTAAAAGCTTCTCCCAACAGACCTTTGACAGCTCATTTGCCTAGACTGCCAATGCTTCTTGGCTTCTTAGCTAATATGAAGAAACTGCCTCATGCACTCCCCCCCCCCAAAAAAAATCAAGAGTAAGGACGTGCACAGCATTAGAGCCTCCTGGTACTTACAAACTACAAGGTGCTGGGGGAAGACTCGCCTGGTAAAGTACTTGCTAGACAAGCCCGAGGACCTGAGCTTGAATCCTGAGGACCTTTGTAAACTCACAAGAAGCAGCCCACATCTGCAGTCCCAGCACAAGGGAGGTAGACAGAGATAAGCAGAGCCCTAGAGCTAGTTGGTGGGCTGGCCTAGCTGAATTGGTAAGCTCCTGGTTCGGGGAGAAATCCTGCATCAAACAATAAGGAAAAGCAATTGAGCCTCTAAGCTCCCATAGGCACCGTCATGCCACATGCATATGAACACAACACACACATATACATACATGTAGCACCCCATGGGGGAAAATTTCAAAAAAATACTAGATGCTAGGGGCTCGATTAAAAAGGGTCCAGATATAGTGACAATTGACAGAAAATCTAAAATCCAACCTAGGGTCACCTTCTATAGTTAAAGAAGAAAAGACTGGGGAAGGAAGAGCTAAATGGGGAGACACGCACTCAATTACACAGGATGCTAGGCTGTGTAGCAGTATGAAGGAGGAGCAATAAAGCAAATAGAAAGGCTGGGGAAGATGTAGAGCTTCCACAGAGTCAGGCCAGGCTTCCGCCAGGGAACACAGGAGCAAAGACCTGGGCTGAGCGATCTAGACATGCAAGTATCCAAAACATTTCAGGCAGAAAACAGACACTCTGCGAGCAAAGACCTCCCCGGGCTGTCTATAAGGATATCAGAAATTCAGGAGACACTGAAAGGAAAGGACGAAGGCGGCTCTGGGATGAGATCAGACGAGAGAGCCCCCGAGAAGAAATGAGCTTGGAAGGAAACCCCTCTGAGGGCTTCCACTTTCAGTCAGAGTGAAACAGAAAGTCACAGATGGTTTGAGGAAAAGGAGAAATGAAATGCACAAGTAATCACTTTGCAGGGGCGCTCATCTCCATGTCCATCCCAGGCTAGGGATTGGAGAGTGGCTCAGAGATGAAAGGCACCTGCTGCTCTTGCAGAGGCCTGGAGCCTGGTTTTCAGAGTCCACATCAGGTGGCTCACATCCGCCTGTAATCCAGCTACAGGAGGTCAATGCCCTCATCTGACCTCCAGAAGTACCTGCACACATGAGGCGACCACTCACATAGGCATGCATGCACATAAATAAATAAAAATCCTTTATTAAAAAGACAATCACTACAGAATTAGTGGTTGTTCTTCTCAGTACAAATTCATCATCTTGTGTTGGGGCCAACAGGACTGGAGTCAGGAACTGGTAAGCCCAAGCTCCTTCTGGCTCTAGAGGAGAACCTGTTTCCACATTTCCTGTAGCTTCTAGAGGTTGCCCACATTTCTTAGCCCATTGCCCCTTCTTCTACCTTCAGAGCCAGCACCCACACTGTCCATTCCTCCATCCCATGCCCAGCTAGAATGGACCCACCTCTCTACACAAGGACCCACTAGTTCTGTTGGACTCACAAAGAGAATGCTAACCTCCAGGTCCTGTGAACCTTACCTCCTTGACATCTGCAGTATCCTTTTGGCCATGTGAGGTACCATATCTTCACATCCCAGGGACTAGAACCTGCCTATTACATAGTTACAACACAAATGAGAAGAGAATTCTGGAAGAGTGTGAATGTGGCAGATGTGGCCTGCCAGGGAATGAGAGAGTGTCTACGGAGGGGTATACATAGGGGAGGGACCAGAAACATGTGACACATACCTGATGATCCAACAATCACGAGTCAAGAGGCCAGCCTGAGCCACACAATGATATCCTGTCTCAAAAGCTTAAAAACTAGCCTGGCAGTGTTGGTGTATTTCTTTAAGTCCTGGCACTCAGGAGGCAGAGGTAGGCAGTGAGTTCAAGGTCAGCCTGATCTACAGAGTAAGTTCCAGGACAGCCAGGGATACACAGAGAAACCTTGTTCAAAGGAAGGATGGATAGCATTCTCTCTTAGGCATCTGAAAGCCAGAGGGGTTATTGAACACAGTTCTGCCTGAAAGATACAGAGGAGCACCAAGTGTGTCTTCTCTGTGCTCCAAGGAGGTTCCTGTGCAGCCTATGACACCAGTGAATAGGGTCTGGCCCCGCCTCCAGCAGGTGCCTGTCACCTTCTGTCCACCATCTTGGCCCCAAGGTTACAGATGTTCTTATCATGCCCTAGAAATGATCCCTGTAGGTGACCCACATACTCCAAGACTGATCCTAGCCACAGAGCCTCCAGAGAAGCCAGTCCCAAGTCACAGCCAAATAACTCAAGGGACATTTGGCCAAACATGGTACTCAGCCTAGAACGAAATTTTAAGAAGACCTTTCTCAGGTTCTCTCAGTGCTGATGAAAAGTACTAGTGTCCACTAGGAGACAAGGCAGCCTAGTCACATGCCTGGAGATTGGAGTGACAGCATAGTTTCATGCGTGGGCATTTCCTCTGTCTGCACGGGCAAGGGGCACATCCCAAAAATAGTGTCTCTGCCTCTAACACAAACTAATGTTGGATATTTCAAAATGTGTGTGTGTGTGTGTGTGTGTGTGTGTGTGTGTGTGTACAAATGAAACTTGATTTGTTTTCACAAGCCCACCTGAACTATATAACGAGAATCTGTCAAAAAGAAAGGAGAGAAGAGGAGAGGGAAAGGGAAGGGAGGGGAAAAGAGGGGAGGAGGGGAGGGGAGGAGGAGAGGGAAGAGGACAAGGAGAGAGGAAAGAAAGGGGAAGGAAACAGAAAAGAACGAAAGAAAGGGAGGGAGGGGGGAAGAAAGGGAAGTTGTTTTCAGCAGGGACCACTCTGAGTTTGTAAGTCAGGGTTGGCACACCTTCTCTGGAAACACCACAGCTTTACAATCCTAACAGTCTGTGTTTACCCAGCTCTGCCCTTGCAGCACAGAAGCCATAGACAATAGATAATAAAATGGGTATTCCAACAAATCTTAAATTTTTCAAGGGAAGTGGCCCTCTTTCCAGGACAATGGGCTGCACTCACATGGGAAATCCGGTTCCTAACTCACATTGTAATTAACACAGCTAAGTGTAATCAAAGCCACCCAGGGCCACACAACATACCTGAGCAGACTAGAGAGTCCTGTGTGCACACACTAATTTGGACCCATGATTGTGGGTGGTAGCCTGTATGTGTAACTCCAGGAGACAGAAATTAGACAGTGATGACTCCTCCATTCACAGCACACATCTGACATTTTGTGCCCCTGTATTCCACAAAAGTGAGACAGAGTCACCGACCCACCCACCCACAGTGGACAGACAAGACTACCTGTTTCCCCGGGGCCTCACCCACGATGTTTATCCAACACTTGGAGTCCTCCAGGTGGAAAGGTCTAGAAAACTCCATCTGCAGCTGGGCGATGGAAGCACAGGCCTTTAATCCCAGCACTCAGGAGGCAGAGACAAGTGGATCCCTAAGTTCGAGGCCAGCCTGGTCTACAGAGTGAGTTTCAGGATAGCCAGGTTACACGGAAGGAGGGAAGGGAAGGGAAGGGAAGGGAAAAAAGGTAAAAAGAAAATGTCATCTGTGACCCTTGGCAGGTTTCACACCTTGAGAATTTAGATAATTTATAAAGTTATCACTATTAGCGAGACTTTTTTTTTTTTTTCAAGACAAGTTTCTCCATTTTTGCCCTTGGCTGTCCTGGAACTGGCTCTGTGAACCAGGCTGGCCTCGAACTCATAGAGATCCACCTGCCTCTGCCTCCCAAGTGCTGGGATTAAGGTATGCACCATCACCACCTGGTTTAGCAAGACTTTTTTGGAATAATTTTTTTACAGTCATGTGTGCATGCACACGTGCTTGTGTGACACTGTATATGTGTTGGCTAGTTCAGGTTGGTTTTCTCCTTCCACCATGTGGAGCCCAGAGATGAAATTGGGTCATCAGCCCCCTTGGAAGCTCCTTTACTCCATAAGTCATCTATCTTACAAGCCCTAGGAAACATTTAAAAATAAAGCGCACCGTTCAACGTCCATCATATTAAGGGAAATGCAAATTAAAGCTACACCAAGATGATTTTTTCATTTTCAAAAATTGGATAAACACTGTTGGTGAGACCCTGGGGAAACAGGCAGTCTCTCAATCCAGTGTGAGTGGGTAACTCTGTCTCAGTTTTGCCGAGTCACGGGGGCATAAATGGTAGATGTCTGTGTGCTCTCCTGGATCCTGCATTGTGAATTCTAAGAATTTGCCCTAAGGAAACCCTTACCCACTTGTAAGACATCACTGTACAAGGTCATCTGATGTAGCATTGTCCTTTCCAGCAAAATCTTGGAAAACACCCAAATGTCCATTAGGCTAATGAAATATGATGAAGCTGGGGGGGGGGGGGAGCGCTTTCTACAGATTTTCATGGAAACACCTCTAAGATATACCAAGTGAGAAAAGCTACCTGTAGGCCAGTGTGTATTCTTGTGTTTTCCTTAAACACTGGGAGAGCACAATTATTTATACATGCTGGACTGAATATGAAAGAGACTTCTGATAAAGTGGGGACCTGGACAATGGGAAGGGACAGCACAACTTAGATGGTGGAGTAGCCTTTAGTGGGAGTCTTTCTGCTTCATACTCTTCCACATGGCTGAGTCTGAACACATTACAAACTCTCAGCTGGGCGTGGTGGTGTGCACCTAGAATTCCAGCACTCCGGAGGCAGAGGAAGAGAACATTGAGAATTCATGGCTGGCCTTCGGCACACCCAGGCCCCTGTCTTTAAAAAATGCAGCAGAGGAGATGGCTAAGTCAGCAAAGCAAGTGTGAGCACCTGAATCCACATCAAAACAAAACAAAACTGAGCCCAGCATATGTGTCTGTGTCTCAAAGTGACATGGAAGGCAGAAATAGGCAGGTCCCTGGGAGCTTACCTGCCAGCTAGTCTAGTCTAGTTAGCAAAGTCCTGGCTCTCCCTTTTCTCTGCCCCCCACCTTTTCTATTTTTTTTTTATTGATTGATTGGTTGGTTGAGACAGAGTCTCACTATATAGGCCTGTCTAACCTGGAATTGGCTGTACAGGCCAGACTAGCCTCAAATTCACAGAGAATTCACCTGCCACATAAAAACATGCACACATGTACCCACATATCAAAAAAAGAATAAATTATTTTTAATTTAAGTTCAATCAAAAACAAAGTTAAAAAAAATAGATAGTTCACACTATTATACACAAAATGTTATTTAAAAGTAATCTCACCAGTGTTTCACCCTCAATTTCAGCTGTAAATATATTGAAACTCAAGTCAGTTGTGCTGAGTAAAAAGAAGACAGATCAACAACAAAAAGAACCTGTTGTACATGTGCATGGTAGCACGCGAGCGCGCACACACACACACACACACACACACACTCACACACACCAAATAAATAAATTTTTTAAAAAACACACATACACAAAAATCAACCTCTAAGAAATGCAAATTAACCCACAGAGACAGGAAGCAGACTCTCTTACCACTGAATGACCGTTTAGGGGCATGTGAGCAGGCCGATTACAGGAGTCTGAAAAACCTTTGTGTCTGATGGAGGTTAATGGTATAGTGTGTTCATGATGCCAAAACATACCAGGCTTGCTCTCTGTCTCTGTCTCTCTGGCTCTGTGTCTCTCTGTGTGTCTCTGTGTGTGTTGTTGTTTTGGGGAGTTGTTTGTCTGTTTTAGATTTGATTTTAGGGAGCAGGAGACCTGACTCTGTGGTTAAGTGTGCCCTCTGCTCTAACAGAGAGCCTGGGTTCAGTTCCCAGCACCCACAACAGTCAGCTCACAACTGCCTGTCATCAGTTCTGGGGAATGTGATGCACTCTGGCCTCTGTGGGTACCAGCAAATGTAGGAAACTCATTTAGGCACACATACATAAATGGCATGGTTTGAATGAGAATGGCTCACCCATAGACTCCTGTGTTTGAATACTTGGTCCTCTTTGAGAAAAATTGGGAAGTGTGGCCTTGTTGGAGGACATGCCTCACTAGGGGGGGAAGCTTTGAGGCTTCAAAAAGACCCCAGTCATTCCCAGTGTGCTCTCTCTTCCCACTCACAGATTAAGATGAGACCGTTCACCTGTTCCTCCCACCATGCCCTTCCTCTGCCGTCATGGACTCGAACTCTCTGAAACCATACGCCCAGTCAAATGCTTCCCTTCATGAGCTGCCCTGGTCATGGAGTTTGGTCACAGCAATAGAAAAATAACGAAGGCAATAAATAAAATTAAAAGAAATAAGTCTTCTTTTAAGATTAAATTTTTAGTGTGTATCTGCGTGAGCCTACAATGAGTATATGTATATCACCTGTGTGCAGAAGCCCTTCTCAGAGACCAGAAAAGGATGCTGGATCCCCAGTCACTGGGGTTACAAGAGGTTATAAGTCACTGTACAGGGGCTAGTAACCAAACCTACGTACGTGCTCTTAACCACCGAGCCGTATCACCAGTCTAGGTTGTGTATTTATAACATGTGCAATTGATTGTCAATAAAATATGTTAAGATTTCATTTTTTTTTTTCACTTTAATTTCATTCCACTACATTCTATACTATATACATATATAATATTAGGACAGGAATCGTGTATAAATTTAAAATAGTTATATATGCATTGGAAGATACATAGTTTAAGATTTTCTCTCTGAAAAAGGCCTGTATCCACGTAAGCATCAAGGTCTGAAATCAAATTTCAAACCCAGTTACAGCCACAGTCAATTTATCTGCTATACTCTACTGCCCTCTGCTGTACATAAATGATGTTACACCCTTGACCTCCAGAGCTCACGCACATACACAGTTATAAAGGTCAGATAAGATGAATCCCCGGGAAAGGGTTCTTTTCCTAAGGAACTACTTAGCATCTCTCTGCAGAGGGGTTGGGGGTGAAAGAAAGAGGAGAGAGCACATGAGCCAAGGGTAGCTCTAGATCTTTCTAACACACCAGATTCAAGAGAGACAAAATAGGAACCATTTAGAACTGTAAAGTGGTGTGGTGGCAGACGATCAGCTTCAGGCATCGGAGTTGGAGGCCAGCCTGGGTTCCTTAACAAGACCTTGCCTCAGGAAAACAAACAAAACAAAACAAAACAAACAAACAAAAATAAAAAAATATTGATGACTAGCCGAATGTAGTGACACGTGCCTTTAATCCCAACACTCGGGAAGCAGAGGCAGGTGTATCTCTGTGAGTTGGAGGCCAGCCTGGTCTACAAAGCAAGCCCAGGACAGCCAGGGCTATTACACAAAGAAACCCTGCCTCGAAAAAGCAAAAACAAAAACAAACAAACAAAAAAGTGAGGGCCCAGCAAGACGGTTCAGCTGTTTAGGGCACTTGTTGGCTCACAACCATCTCTAACTTCTCCAGTGCCAAGGTATCTGATGCCCTCTAAACAGGCAAAATTTTCATACACATAAAAATAGTGAATCTGTAGACCAAACTGAGAACTTGAATCCTGGGCACGCCAAAGGTCTAGCCCAGGAGTGTGCTGATAGAAAGTGGTTTCCCAGAACATGACATGACGCCACCCTTCTTCCTAGTAACCCAGAACTTAAAGTGCAGCCTCTTGCCAGCTAGCTTAGCAAGGAAAGCTTGCTGTAAGAAATACTCTTGCTGAAGTCCAAAGAGTCCTGAATCACTGGGTCCACGATGCCACAGGCAGACTTTCAGACGCTGATTGTTGCTGCCGTGTGCACACACGGAGGAGTCAGCTCATTCGTTCTGTTTAGGATACGCCATGACTCATGGCTAAGAGTTCACCTGTGTCAAATACTGCTTTATGATGGTGCCTGTGAAAAACAGGAACTCAGCCTACAATAAGCCCAGGACAACCCCAGAGCCTAAATAAAAACAAGTCCATAATTACCACAAATAAGCCAACTCCTTATAAACACTACCCTACCATCATCTATTTCCTGTTTCTATATATAAACTCGTAGCAATACTATTTAGTCCTACAGAGAAACTAAAAACAGTTGGGGGTGGGGTTTATAAAACATGGCCATGGGTCTTCTCATTGAGAAGAACTTAAGAGTACGACAGCTCACAGTTAACCCAGCACTTAGGGGCCTGAGGCAGCCTGACCCACATAGTGAGACCTTGTTTCAAAGCAAAGATGGGAGAAGGGGTTCACTAAGTGTCCAGCCTTGGCTCTATAGCTTTCCTTCCAAATAACGTGTGGACTCTAACTATCTCTGGAACTCAGTTTTGGCACAAGTCAAGTACTGGGTATTATTATTTATTATTAATTATTATTATTGTCGCCAGCATTGTTATTGTTGTTGTTATTAGACAGGGTTTCTCTGTGTAGCCCTGGCTGTCCTGGAACTCATTCTGTAGACTTGGCTGGCCTCGAACTCAGAGACCTGCCTGCTTCTGCCTCCTGAGTGCTGGGATCAAAGGCACATGTCACTACATTCGGCTAGTAATCAATTTTTTTTTATTTTTGTTTATTTGTTTGTTTTGCTTTTTTTTTCCTGAGGCAAGGTCTTGTTAAGGAACCCAGGCTGGCCCCCAACTCCGATGCCTGAACCTGAGCCCGAAGGCTGGGGCTGTGGGCATGTGCCACCATGCCCTGATAGTCACAGCTACCAATCACTCATAAAATGTCTGAAAATGTGGCAGTTGGCTCTAGGCACAGCATCTACTGCACCACTGAAATATAAACAGAAAAAGCTCCTACGCATCCACATAAAAAAATACAACATGATCCCACAGCCGCCCTCGTGCCTCGGGGTCGCTACTTTCAAAAGGAATAATAAGCCTGCAGTTTGCCATGTTACCGCTAGAGGCCTCCCGTGGGGCAAGATCACTGAGCTAGGTTTGAATCACTAGTCACCCCACTAACGACTAGCTTTGATTAGGTGGGTAAATTACTTAATGTCTCTGAAGCATGGTTTGTTCGTCTGTAAATTGAGGACAATAAAACTTCCCCTGTAAGTTAGTTAACTTATTAAGTACATAGGTCTGTGAAGAGGAGGACCTAGGATATTTTTTCAACAATGACTGTTTTTATATGCAGAAGATAAAAAGGAAGACCAAAGGCGCTCCAGAGGGTGTTAGTGCAGAACTGGCCGGGTGTGGAAGCCTAAGAGAATGTGTTGGTTAGTTTTTATCAACGACACAAACTAGAACCTCCTGGGAAGCGGGAGCTTCAACTGAGGAATTGCCTCCCTCCAATTGGCCTGAGGGCAAGTCTGTGGGTGTTGGTTTTTCTTGATTAATGATTAATATGAGACGGCCCAGCACACTGTGGGCGGTTCCCCCTCTGGGTTGCTGGTTCTGGACTGTGTAAGAAAGCAAACCGGTGAGCAGCATTTCTCCATGGCTTCTGCTTCTGGTCCTGCCTCCAGCATCCTGCCCAAGCTTCCCTTGAAGAACTATAACCTGTAAGGCCAGTTGGCCCTTTCTTCCCCAAGCTGCTGTTGGCCGCGACTCTTACCACAGCAACAGAAACCAAACTAGGACAATGCATTTCTCTATTTTTGTTGCTGTTGTCACAGTCTAAAATACCTAAGGCTGGCTGTAACAAAAACAAACAAACAAAAAACCAACAACAGCAAAAAAAGAAAAAGAAAAACAGGCATAGGGCCAGCAACATGGCAGAAGACCCAATGATCTAAGTTCAATCCTCAGGACCTACATGGAGAAAGGAGAGAAGCCACTCCCACAAACTGTCCTCTGACCTCCACACATGTGCCATAGCACATAGGACCACACACACACAAGGAAACAAATAAATGTGATTATAATTTTTTTCCTTCTCACTCGACCCAGCTCACTCTGGCCCTGCCTGCACTGTCCCCCGCTCACTGGGCCCAAAAATTTTATTTATTTATTATATGTAACTACACTGTAGCTGTCTTCATACATATCAGAAAAGGGCATCAGATCTCATTACAGATGGTTATGAACCACCATGTGGTTACTGGGATTTGAACTTAGGACCTCCAGAAGAGCAGTCAGTTTTCTTAACCAACTGAGCCATCTCTCCAGCCCCTAATTATAAATGTTTTAAAGAAAGGGTATTTTTTTTTTTAACTCACAGTATAGGAGGCCACACAATATGAGGCTCTATCGGGAATCTACAAAAATGGTGGAGTGTAGCCAAGAGAAAAGATCACACTTCAAAACACAAAGCCAGATGCTGGGGTCCCACAATCCCTTCCTGGTCCACTCTCCCAAATGACCTAAAGACTTTCCACTTGGCCCCACCTCTGAAAGGCTCATCACTCCCAACATCATCATCCTGGACACTAAGTCTCCAAAACATGAACCTCTGAGTTGACAGACCTGCAACCCGTAATGCTGGACATTAACAGTGTCAGCTCCGTCATGGTCAGGGGCACATAAGTACACAATTTTATGTAGATTGGAAAAATGCATGAGGAAAGTATCTTCTGTTTGTTTACTTGATTGGTTGGGTTGGTTTTTTTGAGACAATGTTGCAGGATATTTGATCATACTGTAAACCCCAGGATTGTATTCTGGTGTGGCTCAGCCCTTAGAACACACCTTTAATCCCTCTGGCTAGAACACAGACATGCTTTTTTTTTTTTTTTAAAGATTTATTTATTCATTTATGTGAGTATATCGCTGTGTTTAGACACACCAGAAGAGGGCATCAGATCCCATTACAGATGGTTGTGAGCCACCATGTGGTTGCTGGGAATTGAACTCAGGACCTTGGGAAGAGCAGCCAGTGTTCTTAACCGCTGAGCCATCTCTCCAGCCCCCACAGACATGCTTTTAGTACACACTTTTAATCCCAAACAATTAAGGTAAAGTCAGTTTGTAGAAGGAAGCAGCCCACTGGGCAGTGGTGGCACACACCTTTAATCCCACTTGGGAGGCAGAGGCAGGTGGATTTCTGAGTTTGAGGCCAGCCTGGTCTACAGAGTGAGTTCCAGAGAAACCCTGTCTCGAAAAGCCAAAAAAAGAGAAAGCAGCCATGTTTGAAAGTGATGTCTAATTGAGAGGCAGACAAAGTGACAAATCAGAGAAAGATTTGACAAATAGGATACACCCAACTCTCCAAGAAGAGAGAGGAAAGGGAAGCTACTCAAGAGAGCAGTGCGGAGAGAGGGAGGAAGGAGAGAGGCAGTTTTTCTGGGAGAGTTTTACCAGAGATGGGTTGAAGAGAGAACAAACTAGACACAGGTAAGGACAGAATGAGCCAAAGAATGAGAAGGAGCCAGAAGATTAGAACAGATTGCCAGAGTTTGTCTGGGGCCAAGCTAGGCAATTCAGGGGAAGCCCAGAGAAGCCTGATTGAATCAATTAGCTTGGAGAGGAGTTTGAGCCAGGACAGCTGAGTTAAATCAGCCAGCCAGAGCTCAGAAATAACTAGAAAGGGTGAGCTTATTCAGAGGCAAGTCTCAGAGGCTGGAAACACTCTAGGCCTAGATTAGATTGTACAGAGGCTAGAAGCTTCCAGGACTAGGCCTAGGTTAGCAGACAGAGGCAGTAGGCTTCCAAGACAACAATTGCTTCAGGCAAATGAAAGTTACTTTTACAAGACAGGTCTCGATACATCTCCAGGAAGGGCTTTAACTTATACAATCCTCCTGCCTCAGCCTCTCAAGTGCTGTGATGACATGCATGTCCCACTACACCCAGTTTTATTTTCTATTTTTGTATCACTGTGACTTTCTTTTCTGTTGGTTTTGCACTTCATTCCTGTAGCAGACTCCCCATAGCCTGCCACAAGCACTCAATGGTGAGCCAACACATCCATTCCATATTGCTCTCTCCTTCCCTCATTCCCTTTCTTTCCTCCTCCTCCCTCTCCCTCTCTCTCCTCCCTCTCCACTCTCCTATGTGTTCTATTCGGTTTTTCTTTTTGATGCTAGCTCTCGTGTAGCCCAGCCAAGGGTAACTTTGAACTCCTGATCCTTTTGCTTATTCTTCCCTAGTACTGGGATCCACAAACACGCACTACCATGCCTCGTTTTATAAGGTTCTGGGGTCCGAACCCCAGGGCTTCATCATGCACACCACCACCCCCTGCCACCCCAACCCACCTCTTCACCTTTCTCTCTCTCTCTCCTCTCTCATTCAATTTCTAGGTGATAAACTGCTGTGGAAAGTGTTGGAGTCCAGGAGTCACCCCACAAACCACACAAACACTGATCCTAGCCAGACATGGATGGTTTATTGAATACATACCCTAAGACTGATCAAACAGGGTCGTCATGCAGAATTTGGGGACCCAGAACATTTCTCAGGGCCAACTTATAAAGGAAAAAAACACAATGAGCTCATGTGCAGGTACAGGAAGTGCTGCCCAGTAGTCAGCTCTGACTCAAGTTATTTTGGCTAGCTAGACAGAACAGTTCGAATTGACCTTTCTTCCGATTGGTCCTAAGTGGAGCTTATGGTTGTCAAATTTCTTAAGATTAACAAACTTCAACATACAGAACAAGTCGGGCAGTGGTGGCGCACGCCTTTAATCCCAGCACTTGGGAGGCAGAGGCAGGTAGATTTCTGAGTTCGAGGCCAGCCTGGTCTACAGAGTAAGTTCCAGGACAGCCAGGGCTACACAGAGAAACCCTGTCTCAAAAAAAAAAACAAAACATACAGAACATAACAGGGTATGTGGACAGCATAGCATGAACCTGCTCTGAGTCAAGTTATTTTTCTGTGTCAATGACTGGCAGGAATTTTACAGCAACAATAAGTAATTTCTGGCAGGCATGGAACAAAATGGCTATAGCTATGTGGCGGGGGTTGGGAGCTCAACAGAAAGTCCCACTGGCAAGGATC
The DNA here is from genome assembly GCA_028551405.1 of Uromys caudimaculatus. Lineage (NCBI taxonomy): Eukaryota > Metazoa > Chordata > Mammalia > Rodentia > Muridae > Uromys > Uromys caudimaculatus. The sequence goes on from CM052703.1 coordinate 74,793,339, forward strand.
AGAGGATGGACTTCAGTCAATGGCTCTTGCGGAACTTAGTCCAACAGTCCACAAGAAGTGGAATCTGCCCACAACCACAAGAGGGAGTGTGGAAGGGGCTCCTTCCCTACTCAGCCATTTCAAGAACTGCAGCCCTGGCATACACCATGGATCCTGCCTTGTAAAGCTCTTAAACAAGAACCCAACTGAGCCAAGCCCATACTCTTGATTCTAAAACAACTGTTGTTTGGTTCTGTCTCTGTTGCTTATTCTATAAGTAAGAAAGGTCTTGTCATGTAGCTCAAGCTGGCTTCAAACTGCCTATATATCCCAGGCTAGTCTCATACTCATACTCCTCCTGCCTCAGCTTCCCACAGGCACATACCTCGCTCAATCTCATGGTTCAGCCAGCAATTTGCTATGTAGCAATGAATAGCAAATATATGTGTCTATGGGGAATTGCCTTGATTGCATTAACTGAGGTTGAAGGGGTTGTCCACTGTGGGTGGCATCATCCACTGTGTAGGTGAATGAGTATGTACAAGTGGAGAAAGCAAACTGAGCACAAGTATGCATGCATTCCTTGTTTTCGGTTTTTTGACGGTAGGTGTCATGTGACCAACTGTCTGAAGCTTCTGTCACTATAATTTCCCCACAAGGGACTGTAACTTAGAACTGTGAGCCTGAGTAAATTCCTTCTCCCCTAAGTCCCTTTTGTCAGGGTGTTTTATCACAATGGTAGGTAAAGATACTAAGACAGGGAGGAAGGAAGTAGGCTCATTATCAGAAGCTTCCATTCACACTTAGCTGTCTCTACTGCTTTAGGCTTGTGACAGGGTAGAATGTCATGTCAGAAGGGCATGGTCAACAAGGGTTGCTCACCTCGTGGCAACCAGGAAGCAGAAAGAGATGAGGCGGGGCAAGGGCACACCTCCAGTGACCATTCCTCCCACTGCTTCCCCCTCCTGGTCTCCACTATTTCCAGTAACACCATACAGCACAAACATGTCAATGGGCTAACATCTTTGCTAGAGCAAAACCCTCAGAGCCCAGTCTCTGGAGATGGGAAACAATTCTTCAACACACGAGCTTCATTTTAAGACACTTCCTATGCAAGCATGTGTCTTTATCTAGTTGTCCTAGCACAGTTTGTATGCTAAAATTATATTAATATTCTGGCTTCACCCGATGCTGATACCTAATAAGACACGGCCCTCTGGTCTGGAACTCACTATGTAGACCGGTCTTGCCTGGAACTCACTTTGTTTCCCAAGTGCTGGGACTAAAGGCATAGACCACCACCCCCAGGAATTGTTTACTGTTTCTGGGGATCTTTAGCTTTAAAAAATAAAATTTCCTAAGAATTTCATTGCACTGCTATTCTAACGTGGTGAGAATTGAGGCTTTCGTTATGCTGCCTCACTACACTGGGAAGCTATCTTTCCACTTGTTCGTAGTTTAGGTCCTTCATAAATGTTTACAATCTTCTTCATGTAAATCCTGCACCTTTCTAAATAAATTGATTCCTAAGCACATTCTCTTTATTGCACTTATGATTCTAATATTATTTCCATTTTAAAAGCCACTGATGTATGCACTGTCACCCCTCAGTGTCCTTGACACTAACTCTAAGATGGACAGCGAGAATGACATCCACAGGAGCTCAAGTTAATAATAAAAATGGCTTAGTACTTGCATATAACCTATACATATACACCTTAAATCACCTCTTGTTTTTCTATAATACCAAATACAAAACACAATGTCAGTGATATGTGAACATATGTTTTACTGTGTTATTTAAAGAATGACAAGAAAAATGTGAGGAGGGGGGAATGGGATGGGGGTTTGTGGAGGGGAAACCGGGAGGGGCGATAACATTTGAAATGTAAATAAATAAAATAACCAATAAAACATTTTTATAAAAGAAGAAAAATGTCTGAGCATGCTCAGCAGAGATGTATTTTCAGGGATCTGGAGAGATGGCCAGTGGTTAAGGGCACTTGCTACTCTTTCAGAGGACTTGAGTTTGGTCCCATATCAGGCAGCTCACAACCTCCTGTATCTTCAGCTCCTAGGGACCTGACCACCCTCTTTTCCACAGCTGCTTGAATCTATGGCTGCAGACTTTTGGCCTGGTGTATATTAGGAACACTTTAGGACACATACTCTGGTGCAGAGAGGGGCATGACATTTGTTATGGTTTGTTTGTTTGTTGCAGTGCTGGGATGGTGCCCGGGCCAGCACCTCATACATGTTCTACAGGTACCACCAAGAGCCACGCCCGCCCTTAAACTCATGTCTTTATCACTTCATACAAGTGTATACACTGGATACAAGGCTTAACTTTTATTTTAAGCTCCCTTTGTGTTAAGTGGAAGGAATTCAGTCCCATCTGGCTTGCCCCAGGCTTTCTGTGGGTTCACATAGTGCAAAGAGATGGCTCAGTGAGTAACAGCGATTGCCGTGTAAGCATGAGGATCTGGGTTCAAATCCCCAGATTTAAAAGCCAGTGTAAAGCATAAAGCACCAGTAATCCCAGTGCTAGTGTAGGGAGATGAGTGACAGAGATAGAGATTACAGAGACTATCATTTCAAGTTGTCTTATATAATTCTCCGAACCTCTGAATAGAGTTACCCTTTTTTAACCAGGAAGGAAACTGAGGCTCAGAAAGGTTAAACAGTCTACCCTAAGGTGACAAATGGATGATAGAAATAAGATTCGAACTCACCAGGATCATAAACAAGTGCCCTGCTGCTTAGCACTACAGCCTAGCCCAGTTCTCAACGAGGGGCTCCTTATGATGGGGTGAGGCAGCCATGGAAGCTCAGATGCCTCAGGGGCCTGACAGGCCACAGAACCAGAGCCGGTTCACCCCGAAAGGGGCAGTGTTCTTCTGATAAATTATCCAGCAAAATAGCCGGGCAGTGGTGGTGCACGCCTTTAATCCCAGCACTTGGGAGGCAGAGGCAGGCGGATTTCTGAGTTTGAGGCCAGCCTGGTCTACAGAGTGAGTTCCAGGACAGCCAGGGCTACACAGAGAAACCCTGTCTCGAAAGAACCAAAAAACAAACAAACAAAAAACAACAACAACAACAAATTATCCAGCAAAACTCTGGTGACTATTCCTGATGGCCTGGGTACGGTAATGGGTTACTTACTCTCTCTGAACCAATCACTGAGCTCAATGAGCAAGAGTATTCTATTGGTCGCCCGGGTCACGTGTCCAGCTCGGGTGGGTGGATGGATGGGGTCAGTGTCACTCAAATTACCGTGGATGGTGTTAAAGGGGGATGAAACCATGTATTTCTTCGAATGTAGCTACTTTTAGTTCTTTGTGGCTAATGTAGGCGTATCCTTTGTTCCGTGTGAGAAAACAGCACTGCTTGTGAGAATTACCTAAGCGTCAGAGGTAATTTTTCTCCTGAGGTGGAGAAAAGAAGGCACCAAGGTCAAACGGATGTCAGATCACCTGTGACTCCGCCGTTCTTCGTTCGATCGGCTTTAACCCTCAAGTTCACCTTTATCCTGCTCTTGCATGCCACTCATTTTAGAATTTCTATTGCTGTGATCAAATACCATGACCAGAAGCAACTTGGGGAGGAAAGGACTTATTCCACTTACCTTTCTAGGAAACAGTCCATCACTGAAGGAAGTCAGGGTAGGAACTCAAGCAGGGCAAGAACCTAGAGGCGGGAACTGATTCGGAGGCCATGGAGGGGTGCTGCTCACTGGCTTGCTCATTATGGCTTGCCCTCCCCCCATCAATCACAATTAAGAAAATGCCTTACAGCCGGATCTTATGGAGGCATTTTCTCAACTGAGGTTCCTTCCTCTCAGATGACTCTAGCCGTGTCAAGGTGCTATAAAACAACCAGCACATCACTTCATTGGCATCTGCTTGGCCGGAATCAGTTTACATTGCCCAGGCTTATCACAGCCCTGAACGACTCTTGCTGGCTGGTATCCAGCCCCAGCTTCTCCTAGGTGGGCGAAGGGCTCGTGGGAGTCCACTTCTTCAGAGAATTAGTTGCCTCGGGTCAGTCG
>CM052703.1:74797865-74840221 GCA_028551405.1 Uromys caudimaculatus
CAACCTTACCCATCTTAACACCAAGACTGTGCTGTGCAGTAGGCATGGGCTGAAAAGGCCAGCATTGCCCTTGCTATTCCTGTGCTCACTGTCATCACGCTCCTATCTACCTGAATTCATCTTTATATTTGAAACAATTCAATGTCAATGGAAAGAAGTGTTACAAGTGTTAGAGGAGACTGCAGACTGCAGAGAGAAGGAGAAGCATCAGAGGACAAGGTGCTCAAAGCAGAGTCACATAGCCGATATCACCACTCCCTCCTCCATTCATCTACTTGGCCCTCACACTGGTACAGGGGCCATCGCTGTCAGCCCTGAGTTGCTTGCCTAGCCACACCAATGGCAGCACTAGCCACTGCAGCCATGTGTCTGGCATGTGGGTCCTCGCTCTCAGCTACTGTAGCACACCCAGCACAGAAAGGTGGAAGTCTCAAGAGTGGTCAAGTTGGCAGGTGGGTCTGGACTACAGCTGGCAGAGGCAGGCAGGGAGGATGACTGGGCAGAGATCACTAAGAGGACAATATCTTCCTTCCCTGTAGCAGAACAGCCCACCGTGGTGGGGAAGATTTCCTTCAACCCCAAGGATGTGCTGGGCCGTGGGGCAGGAGGAACTTTTGTTTTCCGGTGAGTGGCAGGTGGAGCCCAGGCAGGAGCTCTATCACTTGCAACCCTTTTGACAACAAGCAAAGGACAGACATCCTCCCAGACTCCCAGATGTGGGGATAGGTCCCGATGCTTTTCCTTCTCTGCTCTCTCTGAACCCCCACCCCCACCCCTGGACCACCTCTCAGAGGACAGTTTGAGGGACGGGCAGTGGCTGTGAAGAGGCTCCTCCGAGAGTGCTACAGCTTGGTTCGGCGAGAGGTGCAGCTGCTGCAAGAGTCTGACAGACACCCCAATGTGCTCCGCTACTTCTGCACTGAGCGTGGTCCCCAGTTCCACTACATTGCCTTGGAGCTCTGCCAAGCCTCCTTGCAAGAGGTGAGCCCAGGGAGGTAGGGAGGGAGGCCTTGGGCTGGAGAGTGACATTTTGCCCCTCCCTCATCTTAGTATGTGGAGAGCCCAGACCTAGACCGCTGGGGCCTGGAGCCCACCACAGTGCTGCAGCAAATGATGTCCGGCCTGGCCCATCTACATTCCTTACACATAGGTACCATCTTGCTTCCAGTCCTTGGCCCCCTGCTCCTCCCCACTGGCCATCACTCACTCGCTCCACTCCCTTTCTGTACGTAGTACACCGTGACCTCAAGCCGGGCAACATTCTCATGGCTGGGCCTGACAGCCAGGGCCAAGGCAGAGTGGTCATCTCTGACTTCGGCCTCTGCAAGAAGATACCTGCAGGGCGTTGTAGCTTCAGTCTCCATTCTGGTATTCCTGGCACAGAAGGCTGGATGGCACCAGAGCTCCTGCAGCTGCCCCCAGACAGTCCGGTAAGTCTGCCCGATAGTCACAGGGCTTCCCCTGTTCCCTACCTCATCTCTGAAAGAGACCCCAGGGGATAATCTGCCCCCTCTTCCCCAAGGCAGTCTCCATCAGGGTCTGTTCTGTAGCTAAGGAGATATTAGGTAATGTCTGGAGACATTTTGGCTGGCTTGCCTTGGGAAGAAAGCACCTCTGACATCCTGTGAGGCCAGGGATACTATCAAACATGCCACAGTACACAGGGGACCATCCGTTCCTGACAGTGACATGTCAGTCCCACTGTCTTTGTTAGGGTTTCCATTACTGTGAAGAGTACCATGACCAAGGTACCTCTCATAAACATTTAACTGGGACTGGTTTACAGTTTCAGAATACAGGTACACACGGTGTTGGAGGAGCTGAGAGTGCTACACCTTGATGCACAGGCAGCCAAGAGGAGGGTCTGGTTCCACACTGGGGGAAGGCTTGAGCCTTAAGAGACCTCAAAGCCAACCCCCTCAGTGACACACCTACTTCACTAAGACCACACTTCTGAACAGTGCCACTCCCCATGGGCTAAGCATTCCAACACATGAGTCTTAAGGGGCCAAACCTATTCAAACCACCACAACCACCCAAGTTGAAAAGCCATGACCAAAAAATAACCTTGGTGACACAGAGTTTTACTACCTAGCCTAGACCAGCCTTGAACTCTCAACTTTCCCACTCTAGCCTTCTGAGTGCCAGGATTATAAACACCATGCCTGGCTTAGAAAATGTTTAACCTTCACTATGCTGCACAAGCACCGAGGGACTCAAATGCGTAATGGCTGGGCGCAGTGGCCTGTAATTGCAGCACTCAGGAAGCTGAGGCACAATGACCCTGAGTTCAAGCTACGTAGAAAAAAGAAGATGCTGGCTCTTACCTGTCCTGACCTAATCAGCTACATCGGACCCAATACAGTGTAGACTACGTATTTTAACATTGGGGAAATCTCCATACACATCTCACGCCCATCTCTCTGGCCCCCAGACCAGCGCCGTGGATATCTTCTCTGCAGGCTGCGTGTTTTATTATGTGCTTTCTGGTGGCAGCCACCCCTTTGGAGAGAGTCTCTACCGCCAGGCCAACATCCTCTCAGGGGATCCCTGTCTGTCTCGGCTGCAGGAGGAGACCCATGGTGAGTGATAGCCAGGCAGGACCAGCAAAGATGGGAGGAAGGAGGCAGAGACTGAGGACATATAACCCATCCTCTCTTCTGCCCGTCAGACAAGGTTGTGGCATTGGACTTAGTGAGAGCCATGCTGAGCCTGCTGCCCCAGGACCGCCCCTCGGCAGGATGGGTACTGGCTCACCCCCTCTTTTGGAGCAGAGCTAAGGAGCTCCAGTTCTTCCAGGTCAGATAATCTTGGGAAGGGGCCCCCCAAAGCTTTAAGTTTGGGTCCTGTCTTAGTTGCTGTTCTGTTGCTGTGAGGAGACACCATGACCAAGGCGACTTATAAAGGAAGCATTTAACTGGGGACTTGCTTACAGTTTTCAGAGGTTTAGTCCATTATCTTGGTGTTGTGGTGGAAGGCAGGCATGGTGCTGCAGAAGTAGCTGAGAGCTCACACCTGATCCAAAGAGGCAGGCCAAGAAAGGAACACTGAGCCTTGTGTGGGCTTTTGAAACCTCTAAGCCCACACCTAGTGACACATATATTCCAATTAACACCGTACCTAATTCTTCCCAAACATTTCCACTAACTGGGGACCAGACATTCAAACATATGAGTCCGTGGAGGCCACTCTCATTCAAACCACCGCAAGTCCTGAACAAGAAAAGGGAAATCAGAGTGGCTAAGGGAAAACAGGGCCTTGTCACCTCTGACCCTGGGATCTGTGCATTTGCTCTGACTGTCCCTGTATGGAAATGCAGTCCACTCTCACCTGCAGTCATTCATGCTGTGACATTAATATAGATAATCCTTCCTTGTGTGACCTTGGGCAAGGGACCACACCTGAGCTACAGGCTACCTTCAAGGTATATGCTGGCATTGAGGTAGGGCATAGGGAAGCCATACTTTCCAGGAGGCACTAGCCCTTGTCATCCCAAGACATTTAGCTACTCCAACATTAGCCACACAACACAATCCTGGCCCTGAGGTCTCTGAAAAAAGGCTCAGGTGCTCTGTGGGGTCCTAGGATGTCAGCGACTGGTTGGAGAAGGAACCAGAGCAGGGACCTCTCGTGATGGCGCTGGAGGCAGGAAGCTACAAGGTGGTCCGGGAAAACTGGTACAAGCACGTCTCAGCACCTCTGCAGGCAGGTAGAGGCCTCATTTGGGTGGGTCTGAGGGGCAGAGACCCAGTGGGAACACCTCTGCAGCTCATTTCTCTGCCTGCAGATCTGAAAAGGTTCCGGTCTTACAAAGGGACATCAGTTCGAGACCTGCTCCGTGCCATGAGGAACAAGGTATGTTCTAGACCTGGGTGGGACATATCAAGGATGGTCTGCCATAGCTGAGCCAGGATCCCTGTCCTGCCTATCCACAGAAGCACCACTACAGGGAGCTCCCAACTGAGGTGCGCCAGACGCTAGGCCAACTTCCTGCTGGCTTCATCCAATACTTCACACACCGCTTCCCGAGGCTGCTGCTCCACACTCACCGCGCCATGAGTTCCTGTGCCTCTGAGAGCCTCTTCCTGCCCTACTATCCACCAGCTTTGGAAGCCAGGAGGTCCAGCCAGATGCCACAAAGAGCTGAGACATCCAGAGGCTCCAAAGGCAGACCAAGGAGTTGAACTTATGGCTCAATTGGGCCTCAGGAGTGTCAGAAAAGATGGGTAGCAGTTTAAAGGACTGAGACTATTAATGCAGAAAAACTCTGGAGGCAGGGGACCCTTAAGAAATACAGGACCTAGATGGGCAGTGGTGGCGCATGCCTTTAATCCCAGCACTTGGGAGGCAGAGGCAGGCGGATTTCGGAGTTCGAGGCCAGCCTGGTCTACAGAGTGAATTCCAGGACAGCCAGGGCTACACAGAGAAACCCTGTCTCAAAAAACCATGCACAAAAAAAGAAATACAGGATCAAAGAGAGAGATGTACATATATTTAATATATATAAAACTAAGGAAAGAGGAGTCCAAATTCAATAGAAATATTTATACAATTCATACAGTGGGCAGAGAATGTAAACCCACACCCAAACATGTACAAAATAACTTACACACAGCAACCCCTTCAAAGGGGGCACTGCTCCCTGCCCAGCCCCCAGGGCCAGGGGCACTGAATAGCAGCCCCAGGAGCCCAGCAGTGCAGGCCCCGAGCTAGCAGAGTGAAGGGCACCAGTCCGAAGGACAGAGACCTAGGAGGCCTTGAGGCGGTTGCTGGCCGAGCGAGAGCTCAGCAACTTGTCTACCATGGTGCGGGCGTAGCGGAGGCGGCTAGCCAGCTCCTTGCAGCAGCCATACTCCTCCAGGAGGCTCAAGCGGTATGTTCGGAAATCCCTCTTCTCGTTGATGTAGGTCACCGCTGCCATCAGGGGGCACAGGATAAGTTTGGTGTGGTCCTAGGAGGGAAGGAGGGAGCAAGTGAAGAGCTCAACTGGGTGCCTCAGGTGAGGGCAAAGGGGAAAAAGGCGCCCCGCTGCTGAAAGAGACAGCACTCAGCACTGCCACCCCATGCACCCCTGCCTGCCCCTGCATACCTGGAAGAAATTAATCTGTACAGTGCCATTGCTAAGGTGCAGGATGATGGCGCTGCGCGTGCGGAACCATGTTCGTAGGTAGGGCAGCCGGGCCAGCTCGTCACCTTCCCGGGGTGTGATATTGGCCCCTGCCTTCAGCAGGTGTTCACTCATGTAATTGCGGAAATAGTTGAGGAGAGTGATCTAGTGTGAAAAGTTGGGGGAGGGATTCCAGAATGAGGGCCTGACCCCTCGGCAGTCCCATACCCTACCATGCTCCCCCTCGGCAGCTGGGACTCACCTTCTTCATCAAGGAGTTGGGGTGGGAGCTCACGGTGAGGTAGGACTCTGTGCCATCACGCTCTATGTACTGCAGGCTGTCCCCGTCATTGTAGAGGATGAGGCGAGTTGAGTCATTAAAGAGCACCCCCACACTGTTGTCACACAGCTGATATCCTGGGGGCAAGTGGAGGGCTATCTCAGAAAAGCAGGAGGCGGCAGGGAAAGGCCTTGGAATAACTCAGTAGTACAATGCTTGCCTACCATGCAGAAGGCCCAAAATTCAATTCTTGGTTATCCACCCCCCCCCCCCCCCTTCTCAAAGGCTACCACAGCCACACCATTCCCTGCCCATTCCACATTCTGGGATACCTACCAAGGCCATACTTGTCGGAATAGTCCACCCACTTGCTGACCCAGAAGATAGGGATGCAAGCAGGATCCTCAGCCTCCTCTGGGATAGAAACAGAACACTGGTTAGGTCAGCCTCTTCCCCTTTCCTCTCATGCAGCCCTCCCACCAGGGGAGTACACTAGGCACCCCATGAAGCCTGAGGAGGAGCCTCACACCCAAATGGAAAATTACAGCCCAGGATGCCAAGGCCCACTTCATTAAGTGAGTGAGCCCCTTTACTCTAGGCCTGCTGTGTCCCATGAGCTGTGGTAGGTGGGGACAGGAAAAGAAAGCTGCAGGCTACTGGAAGAGCCCTCCCTCCATTTCAACCACAGGGATAAAGAATGATCAAAGATTTCGGGCTGCTCCATCATCTGCCCTGGGGATGGTAGAAGGCCTAGTGCCCAGATTAAAGTGAGGAGAGACAGCTGACCAACAACCCCTGCCTGCAATGCTAAACAGCTCACTATACACAAGTCCCTGCTGCAAAGACACCAATGTGCTGGGAAGAAATGCTATAGAGAATTAAGTCAGGTTTGGAAGGAATGGTGGTGGGTGTCAGGACAGTGGCATTGGGTACAAAAGCCCTAAGGCTGGAGCCGATCTGAGTCTCTGGAGGGATTAATTCCCTGAGCAGTATGTACAGCTATGCAGAGATGGCCTACCAGCCACCTACAGGACGAGATGGTGCATAAGTAGGCAGGAACACTAAGGGGGGCCGGGGTGTCAGGCTAACTCACCTGGATTTTGATCTATAAGAAATGGGCAAAGCAAAGGTCATGTGGGCTGGGCCCTCACTAATGCTCTGCTGGCTGAGATGCCCTGCCTTCCCCAGATGTGCAGATCCCTGTAGCACTCACCTTGCCGTACCAGGCCTCGCTCTGAGGGCTTGGAGGCGTTGACACTGGTCAGCTGCTGTAGCAAGTCACTAAGGTGGCACTCGATGGCCTCATTTGTCTCCCGGACCACCGGTTCCTCTTTCTCCCGGGGACGGTCAGGCAGGGGGTTCTCCACGCCTGAGAAGATAACTCGGTCACTGGGCAAACACAAAACTAGGGGAAGGAGCACAGGACTGCGGCCACAGCTAGCACTCTATCACCACTCATCTATGTGGGAACACAGTACCAGTTTGAGTGACAGGTGTGCGGTGCATACTGAGAGGATGACAAGCTTCTGGTCTCTGACCCAACAGCCTGGCTTTCCGGGACAACAGCTGCTGCTGTCACTCAGGGAGGCAACCTGAAGGCACCAGTGACTCAAAGCTGCACCAATTCAAACAGAGTGAGGGGCACTGTGAGCACCCAGGAAGGTGGAAGGACGGGGCAAACAGTGTTGCAGGACGGATTCCTTTATATAAAGCCTCAGCAGCCTTTCACTGTAAGCCTTTGCTCTGTGTGCTTATAAATGGCCCGAGTCTAATGAAATGCACACTGAAGCATTAAGCTGGGCTACTGTGGCCAGGGACGAGCTTTACACTTGACTGGTTTGTTTCCCCAAACCAGCATGTGCTAGTTCTCCTACTGTGATGGTTCATACATGCTTAGCCCAGGGAGTGACACTATTTGGAGGTGTGGCCTTGTTGGAGTAGGTGTGTCACTGTAGGTGTGGGCTTAAGACTGTCATCGTAGCTGCCTGGATGTCGTGGCAGCACACTTTTTTCTTAAATTTTGATTAAAAAATAAACCACCATGCTACATTAAGAACTTGAGTGTGAAATAAAATATTCAGGATCTGATTTTAAAACTAGTCAGAAAGGGCTGGAGAGATGGCTCAGCAGTTAGGAGCACTTGCTACTCCTTGCCAAAGACCTGGGTTTGGTTCCCAGAACCCACATGGTGGCTCACAATCATGTGTAACTCGTTCCAGGGGATTCAATACCATCTTCTGGCCTCTCTGGTCACCAAACACGCATGTGGTGCACAGACATACATACATGCAAAACACCCATACACAGTGAAAAAACAAAACCTAGCAAAAATGAGTGTTTATAGAATAGAATATATAAAATCAAGTCTGTCCAAATTTAACTACTGGAAATGAAGGAGGAATAAATACACCAGGGACAGATAACACAATTCTCTACCTTTGGATGAGCTTGAAAAATATCTATAGACCAGTTTCTTTTAATCCTACTTTACTTATAAAAGAGCAGTGTTCTAACCACCACCACGAGCGAAGATAGGAATCCACAGGCCCAGCACTACAGGAAATGAAAGGAGGCTGGTCTCAGAACAAACTTGATTAATAGAGGGTTTGTCTAGCATGAATTAGATTCTCAACTGCTCATAAACTAGGCATGGGGGCCCATCCTTGACTGTAATCCTAGCACTTAGTATATAGAGACAGAAGGAGCAGAAGTTCAAAGTTGTCCTTGCCGGGCAGTGGTGGCTCACGTCTTTAATCCCAACACTTGGAAGGCAGATGCAGGTGGATTTCTGAGTTCAAGGCCAGCCTGGTCTACAGAGTGAGTTCCAGGACAGCCAGGGCTACACAGAGAAACCCTGCCTCGAAAAACCAAAAAAAAAAAAAAAAAAAAATCAAAATCAAAGTTGTCCTTGGCTACTGTGAGATCCAAGCAGCCTGGGCCACATGATACACTGTCACAAAAAGGGAAAAAATAAAAATCACAGCAATAATTGCTACCATTAAAACTGGTAGTCCCTACAGTTTCAAACTTCCTGTAAGATACTTATTAATTACCAAGGGAACAATGTCTGCAGCAGAGACAGCCTTATCTGACACACTGAGCAAACTCCTCCAATGCAGAGCATTCTTCGAAATCCTGAGGAAGCATCAAATCCAACAGGAAATCAACTCATCAGTACCCTCTAAAAGGGTCAAGGTCACAAGAGACTGTCACAGGCTGGAGGAAACTAGGGAGCCAAGGTCACTAACTGCCACTGACTTGCATGCTAGGGGTGTAATGGGGAATCTGGTTAACCGATGTGGGGGCTGGGGTTTGTTGACAAGATTACCTTGTAGCTAACACTTCAGTTTTGGTAATTATGCTATGCTTAAGAGAGATGCTGACTGTGGAAGAAGCTGGGTGAAGGGTACACAGGAATTCAGCTTTATTCTGCTTTTAAAACTTGTATAACTCTAAAGTTATTCCAAAATAAACCAAGTCATTGAGTCAGGTGTGAAGCACTTGGGAAGAGTTCAAGGCTAATCTGAACAACACAAGACCCCGCCTCAAAGCACCAACAAGGAAACTAAGTCATCCCAAGCCATTTGCCTAAAAATGGAAATCTAACTGAAACAGATGAACTGAGAATTTTATACTAAACAGTAGCTTTGTACTAAATCCACACAGAGAACAAAGCCATACAAGCTACCTCCCGAAGACTACAGATCTTAGTGAACTATATTAAGGACAGATAAGACTACATGGTGATGATTATAATGACGATGATAAACGCAGTGGCACAGCCCTGTAAGCCCAGCACTGTGGACGGAGAGGCGGGGGAATTTTAAACCTGAGTCGGCTTGGTGATAAGTCTGTCTCAAAAAAGGAGAAGGATGGAGGGAGGGGCGGTAAAGACAGGAAGGCGAGTACTGCTGCCAGGCAACATGGGGCAAACCTTTTTTTTTTTTTTTTTTCGAAACAGGGTTTCTCTGTATAGCCCTGGCTGTCCTGGACCTCACTCTGTAGACCAGGCTGGCCTCGAACTCAGAAATCCGCCTGTCTCTGCCTCCTGAGTGCTGGGATTAAAGGCGTGTGCCACCACTGCCCGGCTATGGTGCAAACCTTTGCTCTTAGCATTTGGAAGGCAGAGGCAGGTGGATCTCTTGAGTTGGTGGCCAGCCTGGGCTATATAGTGAAATCTTGCCTCAAAAAACAAACAAATGAACAAAAAACAAAAAAACAAAAAGAAAGAAGGACCCATTATGACAGTATGAGATTAGTGCTCAGTCCTGAAGTTGATGCTGGGGAATGACACAGCGCACAGACGCATTACCAGCGAGGAAAGATAGCTCTCAAGCGGTTAAGAAAGAGAAACACATAGGGTTGATGATGCATCAACAGAATGTGAGCAGACTGGGAGAGCATTCATTCCTCTACCTTTTTATTAGTGTGGACAATGATAATGAAATATTAAAACATGAATCAGAAAACTCTGATCTCTAAAGAGCTAAGCAGGGGCAAGGGAGGCCAAAGTTTTGAAAAAAGACGAGTGTGTGCTTTAGTGCAAGAGTAAATCGGCAGAGTCCTGGAGTTGGCTGTCTCGACTTTTCCAAAGCAAGATGTGCTGATGCAAACTCGTAATCCTGTACTCAGCAGGGCCCTGGGCAGGAGGGCCTAGATTCAAGAGCAGCCTGGGTGACAGAAAGACTTCTCTTGAAAAACAAAACACAAAGAACAATGGGTGCAAGGGGTGACCTGCGTTGGGTGTGCTGAGGTGAGGACCGAGGATGGTACCACAGCTTGCTCCACGTATGCACCAGGAAACTTCCAGCTTTCTCCACAAACCGAGCAAGAGAGATCTTTACTCTTTACACAGAATTTCCTAGGCTTGGTGTTCAGTTAATTTCTTCCTTCTTGGGCCCAATGGGCTGATTCAGTCCATTCTTCCTGCCAAGGCCACAGGGCAAAGGGCCTGGGGACCAGACTTGAAGCTAGGACATAACTATGGAGGTTGTGGCAGCAAGGCACATACACCCTGAAAACCTGGGCTCTCTTCCACTCAGACCCATCTTTACCTTTATTGAGGACCGTGAGAGGCTTCCTGCTGCTAGGGTCCAGGCTGCTGGGAGCTATTGAAAACCTTGGTGGGATGGTGAGGCAGGTAATAGGGAGACGGGCGGGGATATAGCCGGAAGTGAAGAACTCGTCATTGAGCAACTCGTGAATGGTGGGGCGGGCAGTGGGGTCTGTCTGAAGCATCTTCTGGATGAGGGAGGCGGACACTGGGTTGATGTGCTGGAATGGAGAGGCAGAGCCCAGGTGAGGTGAGGCAGGGACCCCAGGCAGCATGCAGCTGCTCCTGTCTGTAACATAGCATAGCTCAGTGGCCCTGAGTTCCACCAAGTCCTCCAGCCAGCTTAGCAATACTGATGAGAAGAGTCATTTCTTGCTGGCACTCAAGATTAAGCTGGGATAATTCCCCACCTTTGCCCCTTCAGAGGACATTTAGTTTTCTACAAGAGGAGCACCCACGTCCCAAGACCTGCCTAGTTCTACCCCCTTGATCCCAGCTATAACAAATAACCTGGGCTTTCTGGGGCCTACCAAGGCAGACCTATAAAATGGGGAAGAGGTATACTATATAGCTAAGGCTATTCTGGAACTTGCAATCCTCCTGCCTCAGCCTTCCAAGTGCTAGGACTACAGGTATGTGCATCTTCACTATTAGGCCTCACTTATAGATGAGGAAACAGGAGTGTCCTGTCTGAGAATACACATGGCCTCAGTAATAAAGGCAGGACCTACACCACAGCAGTCCATGTTGTCTGCAGTAAGCTGACCTTCTGTGACATATCTACTCTATGTACAAGTCAAGGACACTGACTTGAAAGTGGCCATGTGACCCCATGTGAACCTAGTCCCCAGAAATGAGCTATCCCTTCAAATAGGTTTACGCCATTGGACGTGACAAGGGATGTTATTTAGTCATTGGGAAGCCCTCAGGGAAACTCCCACTTTGCAGATGGGAGGCCTGGTTCATGACTGTAAGGCCACCTCCTTCCTTAGGCACAGCATAGTCGGATGGAGATACTCCATGTTCCAGGTGTAAGTGTGTCTGCCCCTGCTCCCTCCTTTTCTCCCTGTGCTTTACATCCCCTTCAGGAAGAGTCTAAAGACATGGGCTGGGCACGGGGCTCTGGTAGAGTGCTTGCCAGTACATCGTAAAGCCAGGATAGGGGCACATGCCTATAATCTCAGCTATTGGGAGGCAGAGAAGGAGAATCTGGTGTACAAACTCAGCCTGCAGTGTAGGGCAGCATCAGACATACACCCATTCTCTGTGGCTATACTAGAGGTAGGACTGACTTGTCTCTGTCCCCAGGATGTAGCTGGGCTCAGTGAATAGCTTTTGGCTAGAACATAAATGAAAACATTAGGGCTGGAGATGGCTCAGCGGGTAAGAGCACTGACTGCTCTTCCGAAGGTCCTGAGTTCAAATCCTAGCAACCACATGGTGGCTCACAACCATCCATAATGAGATCTGATGCCCTCTGCTGGGGTGTCTGAAGACAGTTACAGTGTACTTACATATAATAAATAAGTAAATCTTAAAAATAAATAAATAAATAAATAAATAAATAAAAACATTAAGTGTAGTCATCACCTTGGGAATACTGTATTCATTTTTCTTGATCCGGAGGTAGGTCTCTTTTAGGCATGAGGTCTCAAAGGGTGGCTTGCCCACTAGCAAGGTATACCTGGGGGTACAAGGGGGGATTTTGTTCAAACTCCAAGGAAAATCCAAATGCAGAAGTCATTGTCTCCAGACCAGAGGAGGGGAGCTGTGCTGGAGTGGATGGGACTGCTCTCCAAGTCTATCCAGCAACACAGCAAACAAAGGCTGGGACAAGCCCTCAGAAGAATGCGAGCAACAACACCTGGATACCAAGGGGCCAGAGATTGCCCGGCTCTGGCCTGCAGTGACAGAGGACTCTCTGAGGGCCCCAGAGGCCACTGCTGTCCACCACAGGCCACCAAAGTAGGGGTTCTGCCTACCTCCAGCCTCTCTGCTGGCCTAATTCTCCCTTGAGCAGGACTTCATGGAAAGTCAGGCAGGGATTGTGTTAAACCCAGGTTCAGATCTGAGATTCTGAATTCCTAACAAGCCCTCAGGTGTTGATGGTTTGGGTCTGTGCATGCTTTTAGTAAGCACCAAGGGGCAGGAGGAAAAGTGCAGGGACCTTTTTCCACATTACAGGAATCCCACAGCCTATACCAGACTGATAGGAAATCAGGGTGTCATATGAGGCAACCTGCCCCCCGAAACAGCCTTTCCATAAGGTAGAAAGATCCGCACGGTAAGGTCAGTAAACCAAGTCCATTGCCAACTTACATGATGCACCCGATGGACCACACATCCACCTCAAAACTGTGTCCCTTCTTGCTCAGCACCTCAGGAGCTATGTAGTTAGGAGTGCCACACAAGGTCTTCTTTCGTTCCCCTTCATATTCCACCTTGGTTGCAAGGCCAAAATCCCCTGGGACAGAGGGAAGAAGAGAGGGTGCTCAGCTGCTAAACCACAGACAGCTGTTGCAAGCCTGCGCACTGACTAGTGGCTTGAGACCCCACAGTCCCCAAGCCCCCCCCCCCCCCGTACTGGCCCTAGCTGGCCTCCCACTGCCCCTTATACCCCTCTTTAGATAGCAGGGTTATGGTGGTAAGATGGCTCAGGAGGTAAAGGGGCTTGCCGCCAAGACTGCTGATGACCTGTGTAGATCCTGGGATGCAGTGGAAAGAGAGAACTGACTTCTTTAAGTTACCCTGTCTCCATCCCTCACATAAATAAATGAAATTTAAAACACACAGGATAGCAGAATCAGGTGCACTGAGGAATCAAGTGACTGCTGCTGGGCAAGTGTGTGAAGAAGTGACAGGGATATAGGGACTGGCAAATCAGACTCAAGGGGACAGGTTTTTCAGCTTAGTAAAGAGACAGCTGAGGAGATGCTGCCTGCCATGCTCCATAGCATATGTCCTGACCTCCTACTTAAAAAGGAAATTGGCCAAGGGCCTGGCTCAGTGCTAGGGGATAGAGAAGCATTTGGGGGAGGGACCCCAAGTTCAAAACTACTGAGTTGAGGCACAAAAACCAATGACTCTAAAAAAAGGCAAGGAAGGTGCGCCCCACACATACACACTCCATTTCTATAGGGTAGCACCTCTATTTCCCAGCCTTCCCTTCCTGCCACCTCTTGTACTGACACCAGGCACCCGTAGGCCCAGCACCTCACCTATTTTCACCTCCAGATCCTCGTTTAGGAAGAGGTTACCCAGCTTGAGGTCCCTGTGAATGACTTGATTGCGGTGCAGGTACTGGCAGCCCAGGACTATCTGCCGCAGGTAGTAGCGGGCCTCAGGCTCGGTCAGTGCCTTCCTCCTCTTGTGCAGCTCCAGGAGGGACTGAGGAGGGAGGAAGAGGTCACGAAAGTCCAAGAAGGGTGGCCAGCTGGATATGGCTAGGACTAGGCGCAGGGAGTGGAGAGTCTTAGCAGGTTTCTGATAGTTCTACTCATACACTGGTCACCATCATTCACCGGACCCTCTCCAAAGTCTTCTCTCAATCCCACTCTCGATTCCCCATCCCAGGACTTCCTCCTGGCAGGAGATCCCCTCCCTTTCCTGAAAGCTCTAAAATCTGACTCCAAACAGCCGCCCCCTCCCCCGACCTTGCCCCACTCCGGAAGTTAGAGGTCTGTCGCACCCCAAGTCTGGGACCCTTCCTTAGCCACTTTACGCATCTATTTCCTGTACCCACTCGCAGCCTTGCGTTTAGGAGCTCCTTCCCTAATAGCAACAGGGCCGGGTCTCGGTTTCCCGAGAACTCCGGCCTCAGTAGTACAAAGTGCCAAGTACCCTCGCTAGAAGCCTTTCTATAAAAGCTTGAAACCCAAACACTCCTCTAGGCCACTCCAAAACCTCGGTGCCCCTTTGCCAGCAAGTTCCAGGTGTGGGAGTCCCAACACTAGGACTGAAACACTCACCCTCCTGCGACAGAGCTCCAAAACCACAAACACAAAGTCGCTGTCCTCGAAAAAGCCATGGAAGCCTACGACATGTTGGTGTGAGAGGCTGCGGTGAATTGAGATCTCCATAGACATCTTCTCCTTCTGGTGGGGCTTGAGCAGCAAAGACTTAGGTACGATCTTGCCTGCGAATACCTCTTTTGTGTCTGAGTCTGAGATCTCGAAACATTTGGCGAAGCCTCCTTTACCCAGAAAGCGTCCCCGTACATACTGCCGCCGGCTGCGTGGATCCACTAGGACCTCCGGAATCTCTTTCGCTAGCGGAGCGGCCACTGGGGCACCGGGAGCTGCATCTCCCTGTACCCCACCTTTCCCGAGGTCGGCTGGTGCTCGAGCCAGCTTTCCAGCTTTGGCTGCTGCATTCATGATGCCGAAGTTGCTCCACGGTCCTGGCTGAGTCGGTGCAGAGAGTCCTGCTCTGCTCCACTCCTCCCCGAATTCAAACGCAGCGCTGGGAACGTTACAGAGGCCTGCGCGTTGCTGATTGGCCGCGGGGATTTAAAATACAAACCCGCCCAGCGCGCGGCACCATGGGAGTGCTCTACGGCGCAGCCGCCTTTAAACTCCGATCTTGGGGGCGAAAAATTTAATGGGCAGGGACTAGAGGACTGCGTGCACTCGGGATTGCCTGGGAAACCAGGAACGAATGAACTACGTGGCGATCCCAAGGAAAACAGGATTCGGTCCTGCTTTCTGCTCCTCCGCTGGGGCGTGCTCCATGTGGTTCACCTGCGCCTTCTCCAAGGGCTCCTCCTAACTGTTAAGATCTAACACCTTCCTCCACCCGACCCGGCCTTCTAGAACTGAAACTCAAGACCAAGGGGTAGCTTGAGAGTGCACCGCCTCCGCGGTCGACCGTCCTCTCCCTGGCTAGCCTAAATAAACCCAAAACTGAGCAAGCTCAGCAGGCAGATGCACCTTCACAGCGCAACGGACCGGACCTCCTCTGTGGTACTAGCTGCTCCCAGCCCGAGATGTAGCTCAATCCGTCGCCTAAACAACCCAGGGGAGCCAGCAGCATCTGCAGCACCTGGGAATTCCTTAGGAAGGCAAAGGAGGGGCGTGGGTTCAAGATTACAAGTTAGCCTAGATCAGCCTCGGTTAACACTCCACTAACCCCAAAGGAAAGAAACTTCCCAGGCATGACCTGCCGGTCAAACAAGACCTTCAAATGATTCCTATGCACTGTAAAACACCACACGTCTGCCCCTGGATGCAAGGTTGCCCTGCAAAAGTGTCTGTTCAGCCTTCATTTAGGGGAAAAAAAAAATGGATTTACAACAAGTAAAAAGAGTGGCCACACAGTGCAGGTGTGTGGATTTTTCCGGAGGGGGGGGGGGAAGCAACTCTGGCTACTGTTCCCAGACACCCTCTTTGCCCACTTGCCTATCTGGCTTCTGTGGGCACTTAAGTGATACCTTCCATTAGAAGCTGTTGTTGCTCTAGTTCCCCCAGGAAGGTCTTAGCGAGATCTTATTGCTGGATTGAGAAAAAAAAAGGCAGTGCTGTTGTCTTCCCCAGTGCCTAGGAAATGATTGTACTAAATACTTTCTGAATAAGGCCAAGCTTTGACTCCAAAAACTTAAGCTTGCCAGGAGTGGGCACACACCTTTAATCCCAGTGCTGAGGAAAACAGGCAGGCAGGCAGACCTCTGAATTCTAGGCTAGAAGCGTTATTACCATGAACAGGCAGCCAGTAGCAACAGCTTGGGGTGGGGATGGGGCAGGATGTGGCACCCCTGTCAGGTAGATTTACTTCCCGTGTGAAAGGCTAGGGCACCACCAGGTCTGCCACCGTGGCACTCACAATGTCCCAGTATGATACCTGTCAAAGGCTGGATTCTAACCTAACATTTTTACAGAACCTAAGATCTCCTGCATGCTAGCTGATTGCTCTACAACTGAACAGTATCATCTTTTAAGTTGTGTGTGTGTGTGTGTGTGTGTGTGTGTGTGTGTGTGTGTGTTTATGTTTGTGCCTGTGAGCACAAGCAATCACCTGGAGATCAGAGGACCACCTTAGAGACAGGCCCTCTCATTCCACCTTGTTTGACTCAGGGTCTATCAGTTGGATAATATGAGCTATCAGCAAAAATGTGAGACCAGAAGCTGCAATAGCACAGAGCATAAGGTGGTTGCCACACGGATGACTTGAGTGTAGTCCCTGAGACCCATAGACCTGCATGGTAGGAGGAGAAAACTGACTCTCCCACATGTTGTTCTCTGACTTCTGCGTGTACGTGTACGTGTACGTGTACGTGTGTGTGTGTGTGTGTGTGTGTGTGTGTGTGTGTGTGTGTGTGTGTGTCTAGCCTAGAATTCAGAGGCCTGCATGCCTGCCTGTTTTCCTCAGCACTGGGATTAAAGGTGTGTGCCCACTCCTGGCAAGCTTAAGTTTTTGGAGACAAAGCTTGGCCTTATTCAGAAAGCATTTAGTGCCAGACAGTGGTAGCACACGCCTTTAATCCCAGCACTTGGGAGGCAGAGGCAGGCGGATTTCTGAGTTCGAGGCCAGCCTGGTCTACAGAGTGAATTCCAGGACAGCCATGGTTACACAGAGAAACCCTGTCTCGAAAAAAAAAAAAAAGAAAGAAAGAAAGAAAGCATTTAGTACAATTGTTTCCCAGGCACTGGGGAAGACAGCAGCCCACAGGTTGTCCTCTGCTCCCACACTTGTGTTCATACACACACACTCAAACACACACACATAATTAAAAAACCACTAAGGTGTCCGTGTTAGAGTAATTCCTAACCCAATTAAACGGATATCCTTATAAAAGAAATTAGGTCACAGACACGAAGAGGGAAAGTGAGGACCCAGCAAGGAGACAGCTGTCTGCCCGGCCGCAATTTGCTCCTGGACACCTAGCCTCTGGAGTCAGAGGAATGCTAATTCCATTGTTTAAGCCCAGCTTCTGGTGTTTTGTCATAAGCCAAGCAAACTCATGAAGGATGAAATCCTGAATTACTCAAAAATTTTAAGATGGCTTCCCTTACCTTCTACCTCCTTTGTCCTGATCATCTGCTCATTGAGAAGCCTAGAAAAGATCAGTCCTGGGGACAGCTCTACTTGAATCAATGCCCTATCTTACCAAGATTTATGTACTGGGAGAAAAGTAGGAAAGGAGGACATCAGTCTATTGAGAAAAGCTGCAGAAAAATGAGTCCAGTGCAGGAAGACAATCTCTTAAGAAGGGGCAGGGTCTGCTGTGTCCCAAGCAGTTGGAGGGGGCCACAGTCTCTGGGGTGGGTCCTCTATAAACGTGCAGCTTTCTACAGGGATAACTAGTGAGAGGTGCATTAGAGACAGCCGACTGGCAGCCTAGTTCTAGAGGGTCCCTTCAAAGATCAAGTCCTTTCGTGGAGGCGTCTATCCAAGTCAGATGGCTAAGAGCAAGCACCTTGGATGCATTTAGGGTTGTGAGCTCTACAGGGGGGTCCTGACCTTCCAAGGTCCAGGGTCAAGGGCTTGCTCATCAATTTATCTCCTTTCAGTTCAGCTAGGCTTGGGTTGAATGAATTCAGGATTCCAGGCATGCATTTTTGCTGCAGCACTATAGTCCACTCCAAATGACAGGTAAGGCTTTCTTTGTGCCTGACTGTCTTAAGAGTCCAGATGGATCCACTCCAAAGTATGCACCTTCGGACTAGAAAATGACCAGCTTTCAGGGTTCAGATGTGTGAATTCCACAAGGGCTCATTAGTGATTTAACCTCATTATCCAAATGTGCACTTCAAGCCAGAGATAGCTTATCACCTTTCTTAACTGCAGTTTCTCTTTCCAGAGGTTCCAGTCGTAGTAAAAGATACAGAGACCTGCCCTTGCCCCAAGAACTTAAATTCCAATCAGCTGGACAGGGGCAAAAAACAAAAAAATTATATCTACCAGTATGTATGTATGTATGTATGTATGTATGTATGTATGTATGTATGTATGTACGTATGTACTTACGTACACATGCACGTGCGGATGTATAGCTAGAGATCAAACCCAGGACCTTGGACGTGCTAGCAAAGCACCGCGCCATCACCCTTATAATTTTTGTAGCCTTTTTTTCTGACTGGGATGATCATTTAGCCCTGATGAAATTGTAAACATTAATCTGGGCATAGTGGCACAAGTTCAAAATCCTATCTAGGAAGTTGAGGCAGGAGGATTATGAGTTCCAGACCAGCATGAGCAGCATAGCAAGCTCCATCAGTTTAGCTGGAGAAGACCTTATCCAAAAAGGGTGGGGGGTGGGGAGGGCTGGGGAGGGGACAACCTAAGTTCCATTTCAGTCCTTGAACGCAGTTAAAACAGCTACATAGGCCGGGCAGTGGTGGCGCACGCCTTTAATCTCAGTGCTTGGGAGGCAGAGGCAAGCGGATTTCTGAGTTCGAGGCCAGCCTGGTCTACAGAGTGAGTTCCAGGACAGCCAGGGCTACATAGAGGAACCCTGTCTCAAAAAAAAAAAAAAAAAAAAAAGAGAGAGAGAGAGAGAGAGAGAGAGAGAAAGGAAGAAAGAAAGAAAGAAAGAAAGAAAGGAAGAAAGAAAGAAAGAAAGTAAGTCAGCCAGCCAGCCTGGGGCAGAAGACTGGGACCTGGATCAGTGATAGTGTGCCTAGGTTTGTGCAGGCCATGGCTGCCATCTCTAGCACTGAAGTAGGAAGTGACAACTGAAGTTCTTGTGAAGAGGTGCTATGAGGCCAGTTTGAGGCATAAGGCACACAGTCATAAAGGTTGTTATTCAAATAAAAAACACACATGTGCCGATTCCAGAGAGCTCATTCGTCCCCAATAGGCCTTTTCCACTCCTGGGTTTCTCATATATTTTGTTTTATTATTTTTGAAACAGGATATCTTGTTGTCTAGTCTGGCCCTGAACTTACTCTGTCACCAAAGGTGACCTTCAATTCCTGATCCTCCTGCCTCCACTCCCAAGCTCTGGGATCCTAGGCATGTGCCGGCACACCTGGCTCCATCTTGATTCTTCTCATTCCTCTGGCTCTCTGTTTCTCCATGGAGAACCAGGAAGTATACCCCAGACACCCAGAGCTGAGATTGATACAGCTGAAAAGAGACATAGTAGGCCAGGAAGAGCCAACAGCTACTGCTCAGACCGAAGGGTGGAAAACAAGGGGCTTGGATTTCACCTCTGTCTCTTCTTGGACGGCTCATATGCATGATGGTAATCAGGAAAAGTCTACAAACTGACTTCAGGGGGAAAGCTGTCCTATGCCAGTTCTTCTCGCTTTGGGGCTGGAGTCACCATGAAAGTGGGAGGACACATCAGAAGCAAGGATTCCAGGACAGTCAATAATCAGGCAGCAGAGAGTGCTCCAAGCCAAGTGCTTATGGTTTCTTCTTCCCTTGCAGTACTGGGTTCTGCACTCAGAGCTTTGAACACACCTGGCAGATGCCTGGCACTGAGCCAACTGCTTTTCCCAGGACATGGGAATGGCTACATCAAGACGGACTTTGCGCCCAGATAACATCTAGCTTTGATTCTGCTCAGCCAATTGTCTGGAGTGTAGCACTGGGCAAATTTACTCAACTTCCCTGATAATTAGCTTCCTCTTCTGTAAAATGGGTTGTGAAAACCCCTACTTTATTGACAATCGAGAGGATTAAATAGTTTCTGGTGCGTGGCCTATGCTCCATAAATAAAACATAACAAGGATTTTTTTCTTCATCTCTTTTTTGTGGTAGTCTGAGTAGAAAGGTGGGATGTGCTTAATCTTATTTTACATCTAAACCACATGCCTTTAACGACGGGTTTTGCTTGAGGTCTTTCCCTTTCTGAAGAGAGTTCTAGCTGCTGTTTATGCAGTGCTCACTGAGAACCAGTGCTTTCCATGTGTGAAGGAACTAAAATCCTCAAGCCACCCTGCCTACCTTCTTGCTTTATAGATGAGAGATCTGAGGTGCCATGGGATGACATAACGAAGCTAGTATGTGGCAGACTAGGAGCCGACATGCCTACCTCCAGCACCCTCCCTTCATCATGACTACTGTCAAACTAAGACCTCCACCAGAGAACTCTTGTTTCATGGCTTTCTTCCCTGACTAAACTGTAAGGTCCCCAGGAGCAGGGACTGAATGTTACTCTCCAGTGCAGGCCTGGTTCTCTGTGTAGGCTCAGTCAAGTATTTAAGTGAATATAAGTTGTGCTGTCTTATGCTTCACAGCATGTGGTCAGGGTCCCACCTCCCTATGCTAATGGGCAACAAGAACACAAGCTAGGAGAAGCACAATGCTGTTGCCAGGCTTTTGTGTTTCAGTGTATGGACTTACGGCAACTTGTCCAAGCTGATGGGGCCCTTTGCTGAGACCAGATCTAAACAACCAGGCTATTAGACACATTTATCCCCTCTGTAGTAGCTTCACTCACTTCCCACAACCACTGGCCATTAACTCTAAATCTACTTGTGTGCCTGTGTTTCAGCTTCCTAGCTGCAAATGACCCCAGGTACCTCTTTGGTCTGGACCAATGAGAACCAAAGCCAGGGAGTTTTCAGCAAGGGGGAGTTCTTTCTACTAATGACAAAAGCTGTGGGTGGTTACACTAGAGTATCTGAAAATAAGTCAGGCCTAGTGGCACACGCCTTTAATCCCAGCACTCATAGGAGACAGAGGCAGAGGCAGAGGCAGGTGGATTTCTAGGATCAGCCTGGCCTATATAGGAAGTCCCATGACAGCCTGGACTATAGAGATTGTCTCAAAAGAACAAAGAAGAGCCATCTCAAAGTAAGACAGAGGAGGGAGCTGGAGAGAGGCAAGCCCTTGATGACACTTTTTGGTCTTAGAATCCAGCCTGAAGCCCAACTGAGGTCTGGCTTTCTCAGCAGCATAAACCAAACTCCTTCCTCTCGTCTATGCAGTCAGAAAGGTCTTTCCCATCTACCTTCTCTTCTAGTAGTCTAAGAACAAGGTTTTTCTTCTTTGGAAGTATAATTGCCTGGTAACAGATTATCCACAGGGTGAGAGCCACCATGGAGACAGAGTCCAGCTGGCCCTTCCTAGGATACAGGCTCATGACAGCACATTCTCAAATACTACCAGCACATAATTACAAACTTGCTACTGTTTGTAACAAGGGAGGAATGGAGGAAAGGTCATGACCCTGATTGGGTTAATCACAGGGCCAAACACCATTGGCCACCGTCATTGATCCAAAAGGTCACAAGCATTGCAGTATAAGCCACAGACAGCACTTTCTTTGGGATCTGCCAGGCCAAAACTGGAGTGCCATTGGGATGCAGTGGTAGAAGTCTGGAGCTTTAATGTCTCAAAAAGTAGAGGGGAAAAAACAATAAATCCAGAGGTCTGCTCAAGGCTGCTTATTGCCTACTGATGTCCATTCTCCTTAATATCAGAAACTCCTTCCTAGTCTAGATCACAGTGAGACCCCATCTAAACACACACACACACACACACACACACACACACACACACACACACACACACACACACACACACACGTCCTAAGACACTTACTTATGTATCTGCACTGCAAGGGGAGTATAATGGCTAGTCTTAGTTGTCAACTTGGCTACCTCAGGAATTAACTAAAACCCAAATGTCTGGGCACACCTGTGAGGGAATTTTTTCTTAGTTAAACCATTTGAAGTGATAAGACCCATTTCTAATATGGCTCATTGAGGTGAGGTCTACCTTTAATCCAAGCCACACTTTCTGCTGGCGGCCTTTATAAAGGACACGGAAGAAGGAGACTTGCTCTCTCTTTGCCTGCTTACTCTCACTCTCACTGGCAAGTACATTCCTTCACTGACATTAGAGCCAACTTCTTCAGGATTCCAGCATATACTGAAGACCAGCTGAGACAACCAGCCTCACAGACTGGACAACTGCTGAATTCTTGAACCTTCTGTTGGTAGACAGCCATTTTTTAACTACCTGGACCATAGCCTGTAAACCAATATAATAAGCTCCTCATATATCTATATCTATATATTTCCCCAGTCCTAGAATATAACTGGGATAGATATACCTAGAGGTTGGCAGAATTCTTACATTGGTTCCCTGACCTGTGGAGTGAGGGCTATTATGGTTGCAAAGGCTAAATGGAAGCTTTTAGAGTTACCTCTGCCAGGGAAAACAGTGATTCAGAAACAGTATTGTATCCCTGAAGGAATTGCAGAAACTAATGCCACTATCAAGGACCTGAAAGATGCAAGAGTGGTGGTTTCCACCACATCTCCCTTTTACTCTTCTATCTGGCCAGAGCAGAAGACAGATGGATTGTGGAGAATGGTAGTTGACTTTCAAAAACTCAATCAAGTGCAGCTGTTGTACCAGATGTGGTGTCCTTACTTGAGAAGATTAATACATTTCCTGGTACATGGTATGCAGGTATTAATCTAGTGTACACTGGTTTTGTGTCAAGAGAGGAAGGAGCTTCAGTTGAGCAAATGCCTCCATGAGATCCAGCTGTATGGTATTTTCTCATTTAGTGATCAAGGGGAAGGGTGGAGCCCATTGTGGGTGGGGTCACCCCTGGGCTGGTGGTCTTGGGTTCTATAAGAAAGCAGGCTGTGCAAGTCATGGAGAGCAAGCCAATAAGCAGCACCCCTCCATGGCCTCTGCATCAGCTCCTGACTTCAGGTTCCTGCCCTGATTGAGTTCCTGTCCTGATTTCCTTTGGTGATAAACAGCAATGTGGAAGAGTAAAATGAATAAACCCTTTCCTCCCCAACTTGCTTTTTGGTGTTTTCCAGCAGCAGCAGAAACGCTAAAACATCTAGCAAATGCCTGTCAGTAAAGACCACCAGAAGCAATTTGCTTTCAATTGCCAAAGTCTGCAGTATATCTTCACAGTTTTACCTCAAGGAAATAGTAACTCTCCAGCCCTGTGTCATAAGATGGCTTGAATGGATCTTGATCATCTGTCTCTTCCACAGAATAATCACATTGGTTCATTATATTGACAACATCATGCTGACTTGACCAATTGACAGGAAGAAGCAACCACTTTGGACTTGTTGGTAACACATGAAAAAATGACAAATACAAATAGAAAGCATTTTGAATTGGATTAGAGCTGAGTCCACTCAGGTTTTTCTGCCAACCCCACCAACCTGGAATTCAAGAAGGCCCCTGCGCTGGGCAGTGGTGGCACACGCCTTTAATCCCAGCACTTGGGAGGCAGAGGCAGGTGGATTTCTGAGTTCAAGGCCAGCCTGGTCCACAGAGTGAGTTCCAGGAAAGCCAGGGCTTCACAGAGAAACCCTGTCTCAAAAAACCAAAAACAAAACAAAAAAAAAAAAAAAGAAAGCCCCTGCAGGTCCTACCCTTCAGTGCTGAACTGTTTGGCCATTGTCTCTGAGAGCACTCAAGTGACCAAACCCTTCACCTCTAAGCCAAGGACTCAGAGCAGAGCCAGGAGGGGTATGCTATCAGTTAGGGGAACTGGCAATGCCCCTTCCTCAGGCTCTGTGTCCACAGGATGACTTAAAAGCCTCTCATGCACATGTGAGGCTGACCTCAAGTACAAATATTTTAGTCTGAAGCATGGGTATTAACAAATACCAGACAGGACAAATGTGCCTAGGCTAGAGAGCAAGGCTCACAGACACTCATTTTTGGTGAAGTAACCCTTGAGTCAAGGAATGAGGACCTGACTAAGCCATCGGCACTGAAGATTTTGGGATTTTGCAGAAGCACAAACTGTAGTGTAGGTTCCCCTCTTTAAATGAATGAGCCTAAACCAGGATGTTTTAAGTCTTTTATTAACTACTTTAGGACAACTAAGGCCACCTTGAAACAACAATAGATACCACCTGCTCCCCATTTTTTTCTCTTACTGACTTTATTTTTGTTGTTTTGAAGCAGGGTATCAAGTAGCACACCAGGCAAGTGTGAGCTCACTATGTAGCTCTTATTCCTCCCGCCTCTACCTCCTAGGTACTAGGATGGGTACAAGTCACCACAGCCTGTCTCTTTTCCTCATGTCCTAACCACCAATAGGAACCTGGGCTCTGAAATCACACTTTCCCCGGGGATACAAGAAATTGCAGCTATTGGTCCCATATTAGCAGCAGGAAAGCGGAGTGTCATCTGTGTGGACAGTGTGGCCTGAGGATGGGACAGGGTTGTAAGCAGTACTTGGGCCATATGACCCCATGCGGGAAGGATGCCATTGCTCTGCTGGCCCACACCAGGTTCCAGCCATCTGCAGGATCACAGGGCTGGAGTGTCAGGAACAGACCTTTCTGTCCTCCTCAGACGATGGTATGGTGACTGTTGACAGATTAGGTGTAAGCACAGTGTGCAAAGAAAACTCTTCCAGATCTTCTTATTAAAATTGTTTTTCAAAAGTTCATTATTTTATGTGAAGGGATATTTTGGCTGCATATATGTCTTTACCATGTGTATGTCTGGTGATCATGGAAGCCAGAAACCCATCAGATCCTCTGGAATCGGAGTTATAGACAGTTGTAGGGTCATTTGAGTGCTGGGAACTGAACCTGGGTCCTCTGGAAGAGCAATCAGCATGCTTAACCACTGAGCCATCTCTCCAGCCTTCTTATTAAATTCTTAAATGCTCAGAGCCATGGAAGATTGAAAAATCCTAAATTAAAAAACAACAACAACGAGGAGAGTAGAAGTTGTCAAAAACAGGACAGCTCCTGTCACTGACTGATCTCTTTATCTCCAGGTTCATCTTAGAGTTCAAAAGAATTAAAGATATGAAGCAGAGACATTAGACTTGTGTTAGGGGTAGAAACTTCTGGTAGTAGCTTTTGGTGACATCAATCATCAGCTCCTGTGTGCACTCTGGGAGCTCCCCTGAGAAGAGTCCTGAGGAAAGAGAGACCCAGTCAAGCAAGGGAGCCAGGGAGGCCAGTAAACCTACCATTTGTGCAAGGTCTAAAGACTTTAGCATTCTATTTAGAGGATCTAACTTTGAGGTCCTTCATCTTCAGACTGACAAGACTGTTGACTACATACATCTTCTGAAAGGTCTGAGTTTGTTTGGGAACCAAACACTACAGCTCTCAAATGAAGAAACAAAGTCCAGCTGGAGGAGGTCAGAACATGCTTACAAGCTCCAAAGAGAGAAGGCATCTCTGACTGCTGTGGGTTGTTCCACACAAGGGCTTCTCACCCCCAGGACTCACTTTCCAGTGCGCCCCACTGAGCCTTATCCTAATCCTCGAGGGAAGAACTGTTCTGCCATTCCTACAGTGAAACTCAATCCACCAAAGCGGTGATACTGGGTACAGATGAATCAAAAGAGGACAACAGAACAGTCCATGATGGAACAAATATGGTTAAGAATTCCAAGGTGCGCCAGGCAGTGGTGGTGCACGCCTTTAATCCCAGCACTTGGGAGGCAGAGGCAGGTGGATTTCTGAGTTCAAGGCCAGCCTGGTCTACAGAGTGAGTTACAGGACAGCCAGGGCTATACAGAGAAACCCTGTCTCGAAAAACCAAAAAAAAAAAAAAAAAAAAAAAAAAGAATTCCAAGGTGTGGGGCTGCACACCTTTAATCCCAGCACTTGGAAGGCAGAGGCAGGCAGATCTCAGAGTTCCAGGCCAGCCAGGGATATACAGGAAACCTGTCCCAAAACAATAACAACAACAACAACAACAACAAACTTTCTGAAACAGGTACTGTAAGCTGGTGTCTCCATTCATGCACTTTAAAAATAGGTAGCAGTTGGGCAGTGGTGGCACACGCCTTTAATCCCAGCACTTGGGAGGCAGAGACAGGTGGATTTCTGAGTTCGAGGCCGGCCTGGTCTACAGAGTGAGTTCCAGGACAGCCAGGGCTATACAGAGAAACCCTGTCTCAAAAAAACAAAACAAACAAACAAAAAAAAATAGGTAGCAGAGGACTGGAGAAATGCCTTGGCAGTTAAGAGCAGCACTAACTGTTCTTACAGAGGTCCTAGGTTCAGTACCAGCATCCACATGGCAACTAACAACCATGTGTATCTCTAGGTCTGGGCGCTTCATGCATGTAGTGCAGAGATATATGCAGGCAAGGACACATTCACATAAAATAAAAAGTTAGGTGGCTGGAGAGATGGCTCAGTGGTTAAGAGCACCGACTGCTCTTCCAGAGGTCCTGAGTTCAATTCCCAGCAGCCACATGGTGGCTCACAGCCATCTGTAATGGGATCTGGCGCCCCTCTTGTGGCCTGCAAGTGTACAAGCAGGCAGAACACTGTGACCATAATAAATAAATAAATCTTTAAAAAAAAAAAAGTTAGCAAAGTTTTCAACATTTATTCCCTGTGACTCATAAGTGAACTTCTAAGAATGTACGTCAGAGATAACTCTGTCCAATTGTACAATACATGTAAAAGTATGTCAGGACAGCAGTCTCTAATAGTGCCCAGGTTCAACTTCTAATGATCCATTATATTATGGGACTGATTCAATGCTTTGTGTTAAATTCACCTATGCAGTATGTGAAGTCTGTAACCCTGGAGAGGAGTGATGTGGTTCTCTAGATATCACAATACTATGGTATATTGCTAAATAAAGGGTAATTTCCAAGCCGTACAGAGAAATAGTTTGATTTCACTTACATAGGTACAGTTCCAAATACCTATATTATCCATTCAAACATATAAGCACACCTACATATTTTATATATTTACAAAATGTACTTAGTATATCTAAAAATAAAAACAAAAACCTCACAGAATTCTCATAGGCATTCTACAAATAAAAAGTGCACGTAAGGCCTGCATACATGTTCAAACTTCACAGTATTTTTGCTTTGTTTTGTTTGAGACAAGCACTCTATGTAGTCCTGGCTGTCCTGGAGCTCATAATGTAAACCCAAGCTAGCCTGAGCTCACAGAGATCCACCTGTCTGCTTCCCAAGTGCTAGGATTAAAGGTGTGTACCTTTAATACCTGGCTCAAAAACAGGTTTTTTTTTTTAATGTGTATGAATATTTTGCCTGCATGTATGTTTGTGCACCACATGCATGGCTGGTGCCCAGGGAAGTCGGAAGAAGAGAGCTTTGGATCCTCTGAAACTGGATTTATAGATAGCTGTGAATTATCATGTGGGTGCTTGGAATTGAACCCACGTCCTCTGCAAGAGAAACAAGTGCTCTTAACTGCTGAGTCATCTCTCCAGCCCCTAAACTACACAGTATTTAATCTTTATGTAATAATTAGACTACTTTAAAAATGTAGATATATCACATAAAACTCCCATTTTTAGCTGTTCCTTAAACATCAGCTTTCATGTTCTCAGGTGCATGTCAAGCAACCATGATGGGCTATGGCTTCAATCATTGCACTATCTGCCTAGCTGCTTGTGGCTTCTGATCAAGATCCATCCTGGTTTCCAGTTCTTTTTGCTTCATGGTTTAATTTTATCTCACGTAACTCTCCATTAATGTGCCAGATTTCCTGCAAGCCCACATGTCTGAATTCAAAGATGGAAGTGCCAATAAAGTATTCTAATGTCTAGTATTTATCTATGAAACTACGCAAAAGAAAAATCAAAAGAATCTTGTCACAATGCAAGAAGCTTAGGCTCTAAATGAGGGGTCTTTGGTGCTGGACAAGGCTTTGATACTGGGGACAGCACACCTTTCCATCTCAGTTTGCTCATGTACGGAGACCTGGATGGTCACATGTAGCTGAGTTTTTTCAAAAAGTCTTCATGACTTCCATCTGAAATATCAGGATGGCTTCCTCGTCTTCTGTCCTTAGTGTTCAGTGATCATAAGAAGTTGGTACTAAAGACTGTGAATACATTAAGAAGATGAAGCACATATACCTCTAAGGAGATTTTCCTTTCTCCCTTGTCCACTCAGAGCCCGGGCAAGACGAAATGCTCTTTGTCCTTCCCATGTGCTGGTGGCAAATTTGTTCCATAGTAACCTTTTCTTCTTAATGCTATTATTTACTTTTATGTATACAGGTGTTTTGTCTGCATGTATGTCTGTATACCGTGTACAGCTGGCTATTCCACAACCCAGAAGAGGGAGTTGAATCTTCTGGAACTGGAATTACAAAAAGTTGAGCTGCCATATGGGTACCAAGAATGAAAACCAGGTCCTGTGGAAGAGCATCAGTGCCCTCAACTCCTGAGCCATTACTCCAGCCCCTATAGCAACCTCTGTGAGGAGAGACCCTTCAAAGGTGTTTGGGAAATCTCTCTACCATATGTGGATCTAAGGCTTTCTCGTCTATCCCCACAAATATCACATTTTAAATCACTCTACTGTGATAGCAACATTCAACACTGCAATCTTCCAGTCTGGGTCTCCATTCTTCTTTGTTTCTGATAATTTCCTGTTTTAAAAAATTGTGAATCCGCCAGGCAGTGGTGCCGCACACCTTTAATCCCAGCACTTGGGAGGCAGAGGCAGGTGGATTTCTGAGTTTGAGGCCAGCCTGGTCTACAGATTGAGTTCCAGGACAGCCAGGACTATACAAGAAACCCTGTCTCGAAAAAACCAAAAAAAAAAAAAAAAAAAAAAAAAATTGTGAATCCAGGGGCTGGAGAGATGGCTCAGTGGTTAAGAGCACTGACTGCTCTTCCAGAGGTCTGGAGTTCAATTCCCAGCAACCACATGGTGGCTCACAACCATCTGTAATGGGATCTGATGTCCTCTTCTGGTGTGTCTGAAGACAGTGACAGTGTATTCATATACATTAAATAAATAATAAATTATATAAAAAAATTGTGAATCCAGTTATTGATTCCAAGTGCAGCTTGTTCACTGGGTGTGGTGGTACATGCTTTTAATCTCAGCACTAGGGAGGCACATACAGCCAGATCTCTTTGAGTTCAAGGACAGCCTAGTCTACATATTGAGTTCCAGGCCAGTCAAAGCTACACAGTGAGACCTATGTCTCAAAAAAACAAATACCACCCCCACCAAAAGCTACTTAGTCATATGTCTTTTGTAGTATTTTGTTGCTAAATCACATATCAGAGACAGAAATCTTACGTATTACTTTAGTGATGAAAAACTGTTTTAAGGCAGGTGAAATAGACATATTAACATCAACATTACCTGGGCAGCCAGAGAAGACAGTGAATGGGGGGACCACAGTTTCTGGAGGTAATACTGTATTGTCAAGAATTTTGCAGCAGTCTTTCAAGACACAACGGCGCCCCTGAAATTATAATCTCATTAACAGGTATTGATCAAGACAAGGAGTAAAGCTTGATTGGTGTGCTATGTGGAGGCTGTTCTATATTATCTCTATTCATGGTATTTTTATGACAGTGTCTCATTATTGTAGCCCTACTTGGCCTGGAATTTGCTATGTCGACCAGGCTAGCCTCAAACTCAGAGAACCAACTGCTTCTACCTCTGGGTACTAGGATAACAAGCATGCATCTCCATACCTGGGCACTCACGGTTTCTTATAATAGCCAGGGTATCAGAGATAATGACAGGTGTCTTAGTCAGGGTTTCTATTCCTGCACAAACATCATGACCAAGATGCAAGGGGAGGAAAGGGTTTATTTGGCTTACACTTCCACACTGCTGTTCATCATGAAAGGAAGTCAGGACTGGAACTCAAGCAGGTCAAGGAGCAGGAGCTGATGCAGAGGCCATGGGGGGATGTTCCTTACTGGCTTGCTTCTCCTGGCTTGCTCAGCCTGCTTTCTTATAGAACCCAAGACAGCCGGGCAGTGGTGGTGCATGCCTTTAATCCCAGCACTTGGGAGGCAGAGGCAGGCGGATTTCTTAGTTCGAGGCCAGCCTGGTCTACAGAGTGAGTTCCAGGACAGCCAGGGCTACACAGAGAAACCCTGTCTCAAAAAACCAAAAAAAAAGAGGAGACAGAAAATTAGAACAAATTGCCAGTGTTAGTTTGAGGCCAAGCAGAACAATTCACTAAGAAGCTGAGAGAAGCCAGTTTGAATCAGTCAACTTGGAGAGGAATTTTGAGCCAGAACAGCTGAGTTGAACCAGCCAGCTAGAGTTCAGAAAGAACTAGAAAGGGTGAGCTTATTCACCAGTAAGCCTCCAAGACAATTACATTTGGCAAATAAAAGTTACTTTAACAGGTAGAAGCTGCTTTAATCCCAGCATGCAGGAAGCACAGGCAAGCAGATCTCTTGGCAAGCACAGATCAGCTATTAGTGAGACAGACACCAATCTCAAAACAAATACAAAACTCAGGGGGTCACAGAGAGGGCTCAGCAGTTAAAAGCACTCAATTCTCTTCCAAAGGACCAGGTTCAATACCTAGGACAGCTGTAGCTCACAACTGTCTCCAGTTCCAGTGAATCTTATATCCTCTTTGACCGCTGCAGTCTCCTAGGAGACATGCAATGCACAGATATGCAGGCAAACATCCATACACATAAAATAAAATAATTTTGTTTTTGTTTAAGGAGACAAGGTTTCTCTGTGTAACAGCCCTGGTTATCCTAGAACTTGCTTTGTAGACCAGGCTAGCCTAACAGAGATCCACTTGTCTCTATCCCCATTCAGTGTTGGGATTAAAGGTGTGCACCGCCACACTTGGCTTTAAAAAACAGCGCCTATCTTCAAATGCCTGAATTTCATGAATGCTTAAGCTGTCTCCAGCTGGATGGACAAAAGGACTGCAACAGTTGGTGTGTCTGGTTCAGAAGCAGGCTGTAAGTGCAGATGTTGATTCTCCCCTGGAAGTTCTCACTCATTAATTAGCTTTGGTATTTTCGAAGATATCAACTATCTCCCCTGGTGAACAACAAGGTGATATTATCTAAGGCTGCGGTCATGCCTACACTCCTAATTCCCACGACGAAGCACATGGATATAGAATGTGCTAAGTAAAGCATGACACATCCCCATGTTGGGATCCATAGACAAAGGGCCTTAGAAAAATACAGTGGGAAGGAATCTTCTCACTACTTACTGATAGCCACCACACAGCCTGCAGCCTGCTTTTTGTCCACTAGTTAACCATCTCACACACTTAGATCCTGTCTACTTAGAGAAATAGAGTTTAACTGAATTTCAGGAACATTATGAGAACAGGGATTAATTCACAACAGTATGAAGAATACAGATGGCTTTAAGACATGAGTGGATTTGTAAGAGCTGAGGAGGTAAAAGGCTTCTTCATTCTTCCTCAAGGAGGAATCAGGAGCTATGCTGCTCATTTTACTCTGACCTGGCTAGCTTTAGGTAAGCCAAGTTAACATAACTGCTCAGTATTTCCCTCATCCTGGAAGCAGGACATAAAGCCAAACCAACAGCAAAGCTGCCAGGACTGGATGTAACAAGCACAAAGCTGATGCACCAGAACACCTGAGATACTGCTTGCAATTCCAAATTTCACCTTCCACAGCAAGCCATTATTGGACCGTCACATGGAAGTCTATGTGCCACAGAGACAGTTAGGCTTTAGCTCTGGGAGTCTACAGTTCTAAAGACTCTAAAGTTTAAAAGGCTTTAAAAATTGCCAAGGTTTAACAAGTATTGCTCACACTGAACAAAATGATCGGGGCTATTCTGAAAAGAGGTACAAAAAGCAGAGTATCTCTCCAGGAATGGTGAGACAGACCTATAACCCAGCTAACTGGAAGGCTGGGACAGCCGTGGCACACATTCAAGGCCAGTCTAGTCCTTGCCTAGTCCCAGCAAGTTCCTGATTAGTCCAAGCAACTTAGCCAGGCCCTGTCTTAGGCCGTGCACTAGAACATCCCCCGTGCTGTGGAGGGTGGCCCTCTGCTGCGCCGGGCACTAGAACACCCTCCTTGCTACGCTGTATGTTAGTGCTCTTATTCCATCTCCTTCTAGCTTCTCCCTTAATCATTATTCTCCTTTCTTCTATTTGACATCAACTTTTTGTTTGTTTTTGTTGTGTTTTTTTGTCAAGACAGGGTTTTTCTACATAGCCCTGGCTGTCCTGAAACTGACTCTGTAGACTGGACTGGCTTCGAACTCAAAGATCCATCTATACCTGCCTTCGAAGTGCTGGGATTAAAGGCATGCACCACGACTGTTTGATTGAGATCAATTTTTTTCATTCCTCTTTCTTTAACATAGAGCTGAACGATAACTTTTGCTCTACACATAGTGAGGAATGCCTTTGCAACAAGAATATGTGGCAGAATTATCGTTCCCCCATCTCTAAGTCTGATTAGAACTGTGTTCACATCAACATGAGCTCCTGTGCACTGACCACTTATGCTGAGTCTTTGTGGCTTCTAGAACAAGAACTGTGAACTGCATGGGTTTTGATACTTTAACATCTGACACTTAGCTAGGACAGAGAGTTAGTTCTATATTTTGGGGTGGAAGAACCTGGCTTTTACTATAATACAGTCTGTGGTACACATCTGAAATATACAAAACATCTTCTCTAGACTTTATGCAGACAACCTTTGGTTATTAACATTCTCAACTAAAATATGATTCTCAGAAACCCCAACAGCTGTTTATCTACAAAACAGCAAGAAACCCGTATCTTGCCTGTGACACCTCTGCTTCTATGGATGAGGGTCTTTCAGGTACTGCTGAGCTGGAGGCCTATCTGCTCCCTGCACTACCTGCAGTCCCCTAACAATATGCCCTTTGGTGACACTGACCCTCACGCATAACAATCCCTCGCCTGAACTGCCCAAGCTACCACTGTCTTCTGCACTAGTTTCAATTTGCCCATCATATCTGTGGTGGTTTGGATATGTTTGACCTAGGGAGTGGCACTATTGGGAAGTGTGGCCTTGTTGGAGGAGGTATGAAACTGTGGGGGTAAGCCACTGCCTGGAGATAGCAGTATTCTGTTTGCCTTAAGAACAAGATATAGAACTCTCAGTTCCTTCTCCAGCACCATACCTACCTGGATGCTGCCATGCTTCCTGTTATGATGATAATGGACTGAACCCCTGAACCTGTAAGCCAATCCCAATTAAATGTTGTCCTTGTAAGAGTTGCCTTGGGCCAGGCAGTGGTGGTGCACGCCTTTAATCCCAGCACTCGGGAGGCAGAGGCAGGTGGATTTCTGAGTTCGAGGCCAGCCTGGTCTACAGAGTGAGTTCCAGGACAGCTAGGGCTACACAGAGAAACTGTCTCGAAAAACCCAAAAAAAAAGAGTTGCCTTGGTCATGGTGTCTGTTCACAGAAATAGAAACCTAAGACAATATCCTTCATCCATAGCACACTGTAAGTTTTATGAGACAAGGTAACAAAGAGCCCAATTGGCAGCACAGCTATTCAAATGGTATGTGTATTTAATCGTAGCTCTACCGCTGCCTTTGTCAAATCCCTTAGTGTTAGCATCAGACACTTGTCTTTGCAGCCAGCTCTTGGACCCAGCAACCAGACATGTCATCTCTAGGTGACAGTGCTGCTCCTGTGTCCATCATCATGGCACCTGCTGAGTCTCTTTGTGCATGAGTCATAGCCAGGATAAAAGACCCATTGACCCCACACCAGCCCCTTCTTTCCTTCTACCTTCTCCCAGAGGCTGCCTCTGCCAATAAACCTCCCACATGAGACCTGCTGCAAGGTGTGATCTGTCTGGGACTGCCCCGCCTATTCTAACACTTAGTATCTATAGCTCTCAACACTCTCAGCAGTAAACAGGAATAACAGCCATGCCAACACCCTTGTGTGGTTACAAATATTAAATGAAACAACTGATGGAAAAGAAGTTTTGTGTGTGCATACACTTATGTGTGAGTACATGTATGTGTTCATATCAAAACACATGTGTATGCACATTCATAGAGGCCAGCTGTTAACCTCCAGTGCTGGTCCTTAGGCACCATCCACCTTGTTTTTCACGACGCAGGGTCTCTCCTTGCTCTGGTGCTTAGCAAGTAGGCTGGTTGGTCAGTCTGCCTGTTTCTGTCTCTACAGTGCTTACAAGTGTGTGATACCATACCTGGCTCTTTATGTGGGTTCTAGGATCAAACTTAGGTCCTCATTCCTTCCATAACACCATATGGAAGAGTG
The DNA here is from genome assembly GCA_028551405.1 of Uromys caudimaculatus. Classification (NCBI taxonomy): domain Eukaryota; kingdom Metazoa; phylum Chordata; class Mammalia; order Rodentia; family Muridae; genus Uromys; species Uromys caudimaculatus. Next base: position 74,832,211 of record CM052703.1, read on the forward strand.
TCAATAGAGGCTAGCCATTATTACTTGGTTTTATTTTGGGTGTGTGTTTGTGTCTTTGCGGTGCTGAAGAATCAAATCCAGAGCCTCATACAAGCTACATACATACTCTACATCTGAGCTAGTTCCCCAGCCCACTAGCCATCATTATTAATGCTTGGAAAAAAGTCCAAATCCCATAAGAAAATCTTAACCCAGGAAACTGGAAATGGCTCATCCCCCATTACAGGGACAAAGTTCTACCAGTGGGGTGGGAGGGGAAGACAGAGGAAATGAAGCTGCTTAGTTGAGTGAATCCTATACTCACAATCACACAGTTCTTCCCAACGTGAACGTAAGAACCAATCTGGGCAGCGTTGACCACACAGTCTTCCTCAATAAAGACATGATCCCCAATATGCAGAGGAAAGAATGCAACACTAAAAAGGAAAAGAAGATGAATCAGGAAAGGGCAAAGTGATGGCGCTTGGGTAAGGTTAGACCATAACCTCCACATTCATTCATTCATTCATTCATTCATTCATTCATTCATTTATAGATTCATTTGTGTTTTTTGGTTTTTTTTTTAATTTTTGAGACAGGGTCTATCTTTGTAGTCCGACCATCCTGGAGCTTGCTATGTAGAGTGGCCTCGAACTCACTAAGATCCTCTTGCCTCTGCCTCACAAGCTCTGGGATTATAGACATTCGTTACCAGGCCCAGCCTTTACAGATACTCTTTCTATGTTGCCCAGGCTAACCTAGAATTTGTGACATAACCCTTGATCCTCCTGCCTCAGCTTCTTGAGCAGTGGGTATAGGCAGGTACCATACCCTCAGTTTTGTCATGTCTTAACAAGACTATTCCTTGCAAGAAAACAATCCTCAGGTCACAGATATGCCAAATGTTAAAACCAAAGAATCAGGCTAATAACTCAAAATCAGGATTGCTGGGCTGTGCAAGGAAACAATAAAGCAGGAGGGGTAGGATCTTCAAAGCAGATTAAAGTGGGTGGTACTGACCCATTCCTGCTTTCTTTGACAAAGCTCACATATCATGCTTAGTAATCTATTTCTAAGGACTGACAAGTTTATAGGCTATCAATTTGGATGACCAACAGACAGCAAAAACAAAGAACTAACTAACTAGCTAACTAACTGGGGGTCTAGGGGAGAAAAGAGGGTTTCATGTAGCCCAAGCTGTCTTCAATTTGTTATGTAGCAGAAGATAACCTTGAATATCTGATCCTCTTGCCTCTGAAGCAGAGCTGTGTGCCACCATACTCCATTCATGTGATGCTGAGACTGACCCCGGGCCCTTCTGCATGCTAAATAAGTACTTTATATTCCCAGACCTTAAAAAACTGTTTTAGTTCCCAACATTCTTAGACGTTAATCATCTACCATATTTACTAAGTTCCTACTGTGTCCCAGACTCTTTGCTAGGAACTGGGGGTGCAACGTAAGCCCCACAGACCTGTTGTATGAGGAATGTGGAATCAAGAAGGCACCAGAAGGAGTAAGGGACTGCATGCATAACTAGTCACACCTATGACCTGAAGTGACAGCACACAACTAGGACACTTTATCTAGACGGGGGCTCTGGGGAAAGCCTAATACAGAGTGGAATATAAGCCAGATGTGGTGGCTCACAACTTTAATCCTGGCACTTGTGTGCCACAGGAAGGCAGATCTCTGTGAGTTCAAGGCCAGTCTGGTCTCATACATCTCTGTGAGTTCCAGGACAGCCAGAGCTGCACAGTGAGAGCCTATTTCCAAAACAAAACAGATTATATTTCAGTCAAGACTTGAAGGACGGATAGAAGCTGCCCAGGCTTCTTCCAGACGTCTAACCTCGTTCCCATTCTCTATCATTCCTCAAATATCACTGACAATGTTTTATAACAGCATTTATCAGACCATGGTTTGCTTGTGTGTGTGTGTGTGTGTGTGTGTGTGTGTGTGTGTGTGTGTGTGTGTGTGTTTCTGGGTATCTACAGAGGTCAGAAAGGAGTGGTAGATCTCTTGGAGCTCTAGTGTTATAGGCTACCTAACGTGGATGCTGAGATCTGAACCTGGTCCTCTGACAGAGCAGTAAGCACTCTGAACCACTGAGCAAAGCCCCTAGGTCATATTTTAAATCTGTGGACTAGATGAGATATAAAGTAGTTGTTTGCTCACTAACTCCTCCAGCCCTGTTCTACAAGGGGTATTTTGTAAGTCATAGTATCCATCAGCCAAGACTCAAGATTTACTTAAACTTTGTTAATTTTTAGTATTTTAAGTCTCTTCCTAGCCAGGCAGTGGTGGCACATGCCTTTAATCCCAGCACTTGGGAGGCAGAGGAGGTGGATTTCTGAGTTCGAGGCCAGCCTGGTCTACAGAGTGAGTTCCAGGACAGCCATGGCTACACAGAGAAACCCTGTCTCAAAAAACAAACAAAAAACAAAACAAAGAAAAAACCCAAGAAACAAAAAAGTCTCTTTCTCTTGTGCAACAAAGTTTCTTGATCACTTAGCAGTCTACAGCAAACCCTCTTAAACTTTTTCTGTTCCTGATATCTTTTTACCCAAGAAATTGTTTTTTATGTGAACCCAGGTATACGATTATATAGAATAGGTTTCCTAGTGAAACTTGTAAGCTGAGTGTGTGGCACACACCTATAATCACAGTACTTAGGAGGTTGAGTGAAGAAAATTAGGGGGTTCAAGGCCAGACTGAGCTACACTAGACCTATCTCAAACACACACACACACACACACACACACACACACACACACACACACACACACATTTACTGGTAATAGATCATAAGGAGTCTATGGCCATAGTGATCTGAATGTGTCTAATCTCATTGTAAATCATAGAAAAATTTATTTTAAAACAAAACTTTGATACACATACAAGTTTACCATTAAAGACAAAAGCAAGTGTACATGCTGTGGCGTGTTCATTTATTTTTACATAATTAGTTCTTACCTGGGTATTTGATAACACAAAACAGAGCATCTTCGCTGTTCCTCAGAGTTGACTGATACTCTAGTTTTATAATTAGCAATGCTCAGAAAGCCACTGTGCATAAATACTTAGTACAAAATGGCAGGTATGTTTAAAGCCATTTCAGAAACTACTGGAAAAATATGTCCTAATCTCAAGACAAAATATATTGACTAGCTTTTCCTTTTAACAACTCAAAGAGCAACTGTCATAAAACAGTTATGGGGGGGGGATTTATTTTATATGTATGTGTGTAAAACTATCTTTTATTATTTTCCTGATCTAATTGTTGTCTCAGAGGCTTACTGCCTCTGTCTGCTAACCTAGGCCTAGTCCTGGAAGCTTCTAGCCTCCGTACAATCTAATCTAGGCCTAGAATGTTTTCAGTCCCCGAGATTTGCTACTGAATAAGCTCAGCTTTCTAGTTCTTTCAGAGCTCTGGCTGGCTGGTTCAGTTCAGCTGTTCTGGCTTAAACACCTCTCCAAGCTGACTGACTCAGTCTGGCTTCTGACTGAATTGCTCTGCTTAGCCTCATACTAAATCTAGCATCTGTTCTAACTTCTGGCTCCTTTTCATTCTCTAGCTTGTTCTCTCTCCGACCTGTCTCTGTAACACTCTCCGGTGAACTGACTCCTCTCCTCTCTTTCCTCTCTGTTCTCCTGAGAGTTAGGCATATCCTAGTGTCAAATCTTCCTCTGGTTTGTTACTTTGTCTGCCTCTCAATTAGACATCACTTTCAAGCACAGGCCTTTCCTTCTACTAACTTTACCTTCATTGTTTGGGATTACAGGTGCGTCCTAAGGGTGTGTCTGTATTCCAGCCAGAGGAATAAAGGTGTGTCCTAAGGTGTGTCTGCATTCCAGTTAGGGTAGCCCTTTGCTGGATTAAAATTCCTCTACATATGTGTATTTGCTTGTATGAGTTTATGTACACCTCATGCATGTAAGAGTCCAAGGAGGCCAGAAGAAGGAATTAGTCCTTAACTGGAACAATAGGCAGCTGTAAACCAGCCAGTTCCTTTGTAAAGACAGTGGTGCTCTTAACCACTGAATCATCTCTCCAGCCTCAAATCCCACCATTCTAATATGATGAAATCCAAGGATATACTAATTTTATACTTACATGTTAAGGAATGATTGTAGGAAAATATTAAAAGTTTATTTTCTTTTATTTTTTTTTTTTTGTTTTTTGGTTGTTTTGTTTTTGTTTTTGTTTTTTCGAGACAGGGTTTCTCTGTGTAGCCCTGGCTGTCCTGGAACTCACTCTGGAACTCACTCAGGCTGGCCTCAAACTCAGAAATCCACCTGCCTCTGCCTCCCAAGTGCTGGGATTAAAGGCGTGCGCCACCACTGCCCGGCCTAAAAGTTTATTTTCAATAATTAAACCATTGTTTCTCTAATAGCAGTAGAATATACAGTAAAGACATTAGCATTTTTACTGTAGTTCAAACCTGAGTGGAACGCTTCAGGAAGCACTCACTGGTATGGCTTGTATGGTGTCTTGCACAGCACAGTGTGCATGCGTGTGTGCAGAGCTGAGGCTGCAGTGGTGTCAGATGATGTAGCATGAGCAGGTATTGCTAGAAACTTTGGATTCATTCTGTATTTCGTTTTGAATTAATTTTTGGTTTTACAAACTCAGAAACCTTTCATTTGTTGCCAAATTTTCACAGCTCTCCACATTCAGTTATGCAATGATTACACGGGGTCATGACTTGCAGTTTAAGAAACTATAGGCTACATCAGTCCTGAGCGTTCTTTAATTTTAAATTAAAAATCCAAGTTTCTCAGCGCTATCTGATTCTGGCATCCAATCCACTCGAGAGGAAACTCCAGCTTCACCCTTACCCAGGCTTTACTATCTATGCTTCAGTTGTTTGTTCCTTTCTTATTTTGCTTGTTTTTGTTTTTTTCTATTTATTTATTTTTAAGACTTATTTCATTTATACGAGTACACCAGAAGAGGGCATCAGACCCCATTACAAATGGTTGTGAGCCACCATGTGGTTGCTGGGAATTGAACTCAGGACCTCTGGAAGAGCAGTCAGTACTCTTAATCACTGAGCCACCTCTCCAGCCCCAGTTGTCTGTTTCTTGTAGGGGCTTTCTACTCCTGATGTTCATTACTATGAGCTCTTATGTAGCCCCCTAAATAGCCAGACCTTCTCATTACCCATCTAAACACATGGTCCTGGGCAGCATCACCAGAAACAGGATAGAGGCTAGGACTGCAAACAGGTAATTAAGTCACATACCCTTTGCTGAATTTTTTGAACGGTGGCCTTATGACACTACGGCTTTTCACAACACAGTGACGTCCAACTCTTACATTTGCCAGGTCTCCTCGGATGATACAGTCATTCATTATAATGGTCTATAAAGCAAAATACGTTTAAAAATTACCAGTGGAGTCCATGTCCCTAAATCCTGTTTTAAAATACTTTAGATATTGCCTCTTTATGATTTTTGTGTCTAGTAGTCCTGGGCACAATACAGCATAGCAGAACAATCTGCCACTGTATTTTGTTCAGACATAAAAGATTTCTGGTCCTTCCCTCCACCACCACCACCTTATTCATAATATTTAATGCAATGTAAATCCTATTTAAATACAATACTGAAGAAAATGACAAGTGTTCACATTCTGTAAAGAAGAAATTCATCCCCTTACTGTCCCCCCCCATGTCTAGCCGCCCGTGTCTCGTGTGTCCTCTCCTGTTTTAGTTCATGTGTTACTGCCCTCCCCAACCCTCTTCCTTAAAGCTTTAGTCCCCATCTAATGGGCCACTCTCTAATTTCCTGGCTTCTCCTCATTGATCATCTTTGTGCATTCAATAAATCTAATTTGGAGGAAAAAAACAAAACAAAGAAAGAGAGCTGGAAATGACAAATTGGAGACACAGCTCTATTTCATATACCCTGCTGATAAGGTGACTAGCCCAAGCTATACCTCCTGGAGCCGCCTGTGCCCTTTACCTTGCCATTGAGAACGATGTTCTGGCTTCCACACAAAACAGACTGGCGACTAACTTTGTTCCCAGATGCCTAAAAGCAAACAGAAATCTGGGGTGAAAAAGAGAGGATTTCTGGACTACAGTTTCCATCAAGAAAGCTCACATTGAAGAGAAAATTACTTCAAATGAAGGGCAGTCTAAATGAGACCTGAATGTATACTACACCCCTACTGTCCCAGTTCTGGGCAGGATGACTGTGAATTTGGGGTTAGACTAAACTATGAACTGAGACTCCATCACAAAACAAACAAAAACAAACTAGAGAAGGAAGGCATGTAGAGAGGAAAGAAGGCTGAAGGGCATAGATCAGTGATAAGAGTGCTTACGGACCGAATCCAGTATATCAAAAGAGCAAGGGTGGATTAGGAACTGAAAGCTTAAGAAATGAATTCAGGACTGGTATCTAACGACAGTTCTGATGATAGATGCGTATTCAAACCCCAGTTCCATATTATGGTTACATAGCCCTAAATGAGGAAAATTACTTTCCTATGATCACAGACATACAGAAAAAATAATGATAGTAACCCTAATAGGGCCAGTTTACACATGTTATTATGAATTGACGATTAGAAACAATAACTTCTTAGCACATAAGCAGACTGTGAAATATTATTTTCCCGGAGCCTGAAAATGTAATTAATATCAGAATGAATAGGTTGTATTGTGTATTCTTCTGGAAGACATTATTTAACAGGAAATGCAGGCGTGTGTATATGCACACACATACATATATATGTATACACACCCACCCACACTTCCCTCCACCACACACACACACACACACACACACACACACACACACACACACACACACACACACACACACACACACACGGGATGGAGGAGAGAGCCTAATTCATGCATGCACCGACTAAATAACAATCAGATGAAACACGAAGCGTCTCTACGTCATTCAAGGAAGGGACTGAGGGAGCGGAGAGCGAGTGTAGCAGGGACAGGAGGGGCGACCGTCCAGTCCTCGAGGGGCCCACGACTGCCAGCGGGGACAGGGTCGCCACACGCGCACCGTCTCGATGTACTCGGACTTGTTGTACAGCAGTTCGCCCAACTCCATGGCTGCCTCCTCTCTGAACCTCAGGATACTGTCAGTCACTCAGGCTGACGGTGATTCCAGCTACTTCCGGTTGCCTGTCCACTTCCGATATCCGCGCCCTCGACTCCCATCGACTAACTACTCGACTTTCCTCTAGTCAGACCTGCTTGATCGCTCGGCGGTCTCCAGCTGCGCGTGCGCAGAGCGAACAGCGGTTTTAATTGGCCAGAGCGGGTATCGCGCGGGACCTGCGTGGCTCGCCAGTCACATAGTGCGGGTGAACTAGGTCCCGGTTCTTCCCCGGGGTTCCTTCTAGCCCCAGGAAGCCCTGGTTGGGTCCCCGTGACCACAGGTCCGAGGCTGGCGACGGCTGTTCCTTGCATTCGGCTTCCATCCCGATGGAAGAGCTTTCTGGGAAGCCCCTCAGCTGTGCGGAGAAGGAAAAGGTGCCCGGGTTGCGGGAAGGGTGACCCAGGGCTTTACCCTGGGTTTTCAAACCTAGTTCCTGCATCCGAGGCAGTGCCCTCGGACCTACTCTCCTCGAGAAGTCATTGAGACAAGCGCGCTGTTCTCGTGGTGAAACTTAAAATGCAAATTAGCCAAACCCAACTTCTAGTGGCACTGCATAAATATCAGGTGTAAAACTTTACATATAAGCCGGGCAGTGGTGGCGCACGCCTTTAATCCCAGCACTTGGGAGGCAGAGACAGGCGGATTTCTGAGTTCGAGGCCAGCCTGGTCTACAGAGTGAGTTCCAGGACAGCTAGGGCTATCCAGAGAAACCCTGTCTCGAAAAAACAAAAAAACAAACAGAAACAACTTTACATATAGGTAAACCTAGAGCCCCCCTTCTCTCCCACTCCACCCCTTCACGTAAATCTTTTTTTTGTTTTTTGTTTTTTGTTTTTGGTTTTTCGAGACAGGGTTTCTCTGTGTAGCCCTGGCTGTCCTGGAACTCACTCTGTAG
>CM052703.1:74840321-74995472 GCA_028551405.1 Uromys caudimaculatus
GAGAACATTTCAACCATAGAAGCTAAGGAGACAACGAGAACCTAAACTTTCAGGAACTAGTAATTTGGTACAGCCTAAATGAACTTATTTGCAAAAGCTTTGTGAGATGCCTGCTGTGTGCCTGGCTGGGAACTCAGTGGCAACAGTCTCTGCCTCTCACTGGCTCTCTTCTATGTTTTCTTCAGATGTATGAACCGGGTCCACCATGGAGCTTTCCTACTTGTGGTGCCTAGAATAATTACACATACGCTATTTTCACAAGACTAGTTCCTTCCTTTAGATCTTGGTACAAGTGATAACCCTCAGAAATGCCTCTACACTCCCTGAAGTTGTACCTATAGGAAGCTAGCAACTTATATCACCCAGATTAATCTAGGTACTTATTACTATGTCAGATCTTATCTGTGCTCTTGAATGTTATCTGCATTCCTCACTGCAAGTAAATTGCCTTAACACCTTACTGTGTGTCACTGGGAGGTGTTGGTTACTGCTGCAAGTTCCTGGGCCATTAATAGATAAAGAGCTTTTATTGGTTGATTGACTATAGTAACAGCCCTTCCCTGCTTCTCAAAGTGCTGGGAAGATACAGGAGAAAATGGCCAGCATAGTGTGTGGTGTAGAAAATTTTGAGAAGAGCACAGAGGAAGGGAAGAGTGTCTAAACTGGGTTTGAGCAAGAACCTAGAAGTCTATCCTAGGGAAGTAATCCTGTAAAATGAGGCTTGAGGAATCCATAGGAATTGCTCCATGTGACAGAAAACCATCATGGAAAGGTCCTGGGAGAGCTTGATACTTTGTAGGAACTAAGAAAAGGTTTGGGAAAACTGCCCTTCCCTGTACTGATCTTGCTGAGGGATGCTACTGAACTCTGCACACTGAGCACCATATGCAATCTTGGGCCTGCTGGGCACTATATCTATTCCCTCTGATCTCGCCTTTCCATTGCTCAGAATGTTAATGTTTTCTTCCAGTTGAAGGAAAAGCTAGCATTTTTGAAAAAGGAGTACAGCAAGACACTTGCTCGTCTGCAGGTGAGTGAATCAAATTGGTCAAATTAAGGTGTTGCACAAACCATGTAAAAGGTTTTGTTGGCCTGGTTTTGGTTTTGAAACAGAGCCTCACTATGTAGTCCATTTTGACTTAAACTCATAAACCTAAGGCCAACAAGATGGCTCAGAGGGTAAAGTCACCTGCAGTCAAGCTTGACAAAATGACCTCTATGCCCAAGAGTAACATGGTGTAAGGAAAGTTGTCTTCTAATTTCTACTAAGAAGTGCTAAGGCATGGGGGTATTCATGTGTGTGCCACACACATACACAGTAAATAAAACATAATAAAAATCATTAAACCCACAATCCTGCCTCTTCAGCCTTCTGGGTGCCAGGATTACAGGTGTGCACCACCACAATTAATGTTCTTGATGGTAATAAAGCTTTAAGGAAAATTGATTTCTTGGGCTGCTTTTGTTTTCTCTAGCGTGCCAAAAGAGCTGAGAAGGTTAAGAACTCTAAGAAAGCAATAGAAGATTGTGTGTCCCAGCAGGAAATCTCCCCACAGCTAAGCCACTCTGGTAAATTAGCCGTTCACTTACACTTGCTTTGTATTCACTCCCCAACTGACTGATGTTGTTTTTTTCACAGTCCATGGAAAAGAAGCAGTAGACTTCTTAAATAACATAAAATTCATGTTATACAATTCAAGCAATGCCCAGTGCCTTCAGTTGGATTGCCAATTTAATTGCTTTTTTTCTCTTCAAATTTTCAGATTTATATTTAGTGTTATAATTGGGAAAATGAGTTTTTAATTTGTAGTTATTTTTAAATTTGTTTTTAGTTATGATTTGTTTTTGAATGTGATGTTTTGCCACTGAGCTATAAGTAGCCTGGTTCTTACAGTGTTTCCCAGGCTAGCCTCATACTCATGGCAGGCCTTCTACCTCAGCCTCAGGGCCACTCTTTGACTGTAAAAATGCTGCATGAATGGCTATGTATATGCTTTTTGTGTGGGTCTGGTTTTTATTCTCTTGTGACTACCTGGGAATGGATTTAACTGAGTCTCATATATACATACTTTCTCCCTCAGAACTTGTAAATAAAGGCTTTCTTTGTGACACGTTACAAAGCAACCATCTTGATGAGGAGACTGGAGAAAACATCTCTCAGATACTTGATGTTGAACCTCAGTCCTTTAACTGTAGAAGTGGCCAAGAAGTATTACATACACCAAGAGCAGGTGACAACATCCAAGGACAATTTTTGCATAGCACCAGCAGCCCTGATGGTAAGAGAGGGCGGAATACACTTCCAGGGACAACAAAGAAGCTGCAGAAGAAATCATCTGTTTTACAGGAGAAGGAAGATTTCTTTGACACTAATTCTCTTGTGCTCCCTGGCAAGCACCGAAAAAGACAGGAAACAGTCAGCAGCAAGAATCCTAAGGCCCCAGTAACTGAAAAGACTCATGTTTTAAGTCTGAAGTCTCAAACTCCTCACCCTTCATCCCTTGTTACAGGAATTGATGGAGAAGGTATATTAATTCCACCATCTGGCAAATCAGAAAGGGGTATTGATACACCTGTGAGGGGAAATACTGTCTCTATAGAGACTACAGTTCCTTCATGTCCTGTGTCAGACAGCAGTCAGAGTCAGCACCTTGAACATGCACCTCCTAACAGTGGCTGCAAAATTACTACTCAGGGTCTAGCTTCATCCATAAACCTGGTGGCACAAGACAAAAAAATGACTCTATTTACAGATAACTCAGTAGTATATAAAGCTGTGAGTGCCGACGGTCAGCTGCCAGGAAGTCCTAATTCCTGTTCTGTAAATGATCTCACTCATAGTAACTTGCCAGCAAATACTACCCAAAGCAAGTCTCCTGGTAACATTGTTGATGGGAGAAATGAGAATCTTCAGGAGGATGAAATTCTTGATCCATCCAAGAACCACAGCCCAGCAGCAGTCTCTCTTTCCACAGAAAGTCAAATACATTCTTGTACGATGCTTGAAGGCCTTCTGTTTCCTGCAGAATACTATGTTAGAACAACCCGTCGTATGTCAGATTGTCAAAGGAAAATAGCTCTGGAAGCTGTAATTCAAAGTCATTTGGGTGTCAAGAAGAAAGAGCTTAAAAAGAAAACCAAAGCAACTGAGGACATGGTCCTCTCCAGTGAAGAACCTGACCAAGGTGAAAGCGGCGTGTTGGACACCAGCACAGGATGGTCGAGTTCAGGAAGCCTCTCTCAGGAATTTCTCTCACCAGCTGAGGTCACCTCTCCTCCAGGACCTGCTGACACCCGATCTAGGAAGGCCACCACACGGCCACCTGGTAGAGGAAACAGAGGGAAACGAAAATCAGTCCGCGCCTCTGATCACTGTCAGCTGCTTTTCCCTCCTTGCACCTCACTGGCTGTTAACAGGTCCAAGGGCAAATTCACCAAGCATAAGTGTCAGAACGGAGAATTGATTATTCATGGTAAGAGACAAAGGCAAGTCAGATTGCGTTTGTGATCCGTAATACGGCAGCTAATCATCGCTGTGTACCTGGTGCTTGAAAACGCTGTACAGTATTAACTTACCGAATCATCACTGCTCTATTCAAGGCAGTGATGATCTTCCTCTTCAGTTGAGGAAAGTAAGGCAGGCGGAGGGGAGTCTCATGGGTAGAATCTAAAGTAAGTGGTACTTTCTCCATAGTACCTCATATGTTCCACAGTAAAGTGGAATATGCATTAGGTAAAACTACAGAAAAAAACTGTCACATAGTAGAAAGTCTGAGAACTTTTATGATAACATAACTGTTGTCTGTGGAATATAAGATTTTGGAACAGCAGGCAAGAATATAACAAGCTTTTTACTCATTTTCTCAGAAGTTAATCATAAACAGAAAAAGTGGATTACTTGGGCTTTAAGTAGAGAATGAGCAAATGCCTGCAAATATAGGTAGTGAATATTTTGCTTGTCATTTTTCACCTATTCAGTTGTGGTGCAGCAGGAGCCACAAACAATATGTAACTTACTGTGCTCTCATAAAACTTTGCGCACAAATAGGCAACAAACTGTTATACACCATTAGGCATAGATGTTCTTTACAAGCTATGATTCATTCATTTAAGAATAGGAAGCGAGCTGGGCAGTGGTGGCGCACGCCTTTAATCCCAGCACTCGGGAGGCAGAGGCAGGCGGATTTCTGAGTTCGAGGCCAGCCTGGTCTACAGGGTGAGTTCCAGGACAGCCAGGGCTACACAGAGAAACCCTGTCTCGAAAAAAACCAAAAAAAAAAAAAAAAAGAATAGGAAACATGGGGGCTGGAGAGATGGCTCAGTGGTTAAGAGCACTGACTGCTCTTCTGGAGGTCCTAAGTTCAAATCCCAGCAACCACATGGTGGCTCATAACCATCTGTAATGAGATCTGATGCCCTCTTCTGGTGTGCCTGAAGACAGCTACAGTGTACTTACATATAATAAATAAATAAATCTTTGGGCCAAGCAAGAAGGGAAAAAAAAAGAATAGGAAGCATGGGCTAGAGAGATGGCTAAGCCATTAAAGGCTGGGCTCAACCCAACCAAAAATATAAGGATAGGAAGCATGGCTCTTCCTTATCTTAACCAACAATACAAAAACTTAAGAAGGCAAGGTATAGTATTGCATACCATTAATCACAGCTGAGGTAGAGGCAGGCAGGTTTCTGGGTTCTAGATCATCCAGGGTTACATAGTGAGACCTGTCTCAGAAAGAAAGAAAGAAGGAAAAAGGAAGGAAGAAAAAATATGCACACCAATAATAACCTAGAAACTTTTTGTTTGGAGACGGTGTCTTATTATCTAGTCCAAACTGGTTTTGAACTCAAGATCCTTCTGGCTTAGCCTCCTGAGTACTGGGCTACCTTGCCTGATTAGACATTTTGTTTTATTCTTTGAAATGGTCTGTTGTGATTTATTTTCTTTATGTTTATAAGTGTTTTTGCCTGCCTGTGTGACTGTGCACCACATGGATGCAATGCTAGCGGTGGCCAGAAGAGGCATCAGATTCCAGAGACTGGAGTGCAAAAGGCTGTGAGTCTCCAAGTCTCCGCGTGGACACTTCAGTGCCCTTAACTGTTATGCCATCTCTCCAGTCCCCTGCCATGGAAAACCCTTTCTGTTTCCATTATCAAGTTTATTATTCATATGTAAACTTGGTATTAATACAATAGATGTTTTTAAAGCATCATTTATAACAAAGTTAAAACAAAAACAAACCTGCAATAAAACCTATTTTAATAACAAAAATGGGCCAAAGATTTTGGTGCTGGTTTCTGGTTTTCGTTCATTTAAGGTTTCTCCTCCTCCTCTTCCTTCCCCTCCTCCTCCTCCTCCTCCTCCTCCTCCTCCTCCTCCTCCTCCTCCTCCTCCTTTTTCTTTTGCGTGTGTGTTTGTTTTTTAATTTGAGACAGGGTATTTTTATGTAGCTCTTGACCATCCTGCTATGTGGACCAAGCTGCCCTGGAACTCATAAAAATCCCCTAGCTTGCCGTCAGTGGTGGTGCATGCCTTTAATCCCAGCACTCGGGAGGCAGAGGCAGGTGGATTTCTGAGTTCGAGGCCAGCCTGGTCTACAGAGTGAGTTCCAGGACAGCCAGGGCTATACAGAGAAACCCTGTCTTGAAAAACAAACAAACAAAATCCCCTAGCTCTTCCTCCTGACTGCAGATACTAAAGGGTGTGCATGTCTCTGTCTCTTTAATCTCAAATTCAAGGCTTGGGTCACCACACCCAGCCTAGTGCTTAAGGGGTCAGAAGAGGGATACAGTGCTTGTTTTAAGTTGTTTATATGCATGTGTGTGTGGATTTGTTCATATGACTGTGCCTGAAGGGGCCAGGAGAGGATGGCAAATCCACTGGAGCTAGAGTTACAGGCAGTTGTGAGCTGCTTCCTCCATGTGCATTCTGGGAACCAAAATGTGGCCTTCTGTAAGAGCAGTACATGTTCTTTTCTTTATTGTGCTCCTTAGATTTATTTCATTTTCAACTGTGTGCATGTATATGTCTAGTGCATGTGGATGCAGGTGCCTGCAGATGCCAGAGATGTTGAAGCTGGAGTTACAGGTGGTTGTGAGCCAGTTGATGTGAGGACTGGGAACCAGAATCAGGCCCATTAGAAGAGCAGTAAACACTCTCAATCTCTAAGATACTGCTCCAGCCCCAAAGTACATGTTGTTAAGCACTCTCTACATCCCAGTGATATGGTTAAATAAATATAGTAGGATAATAAATAATATCAGTCTCGAGAATTAGAAACTTTTTCTAGAGTTGACATTCACATAACATAAAATTAATTGTTTTTGTTAAGTGAGCAATCCAGTGTGTCATTTACTGATTTACTGAGTTACTCAGTGGCATGCAACGGGGAAGCCCACACCCGTTAAGCTCCTGTTTCCTATTTACTCTTCAGTCCTAGTCTGGATACAGCTACTAGTCTACTGCATGGTATCTGGGGGAGAGGTAGCGTTCCGGTCACTTCAGATAAGTGCAATTATGTCATGTGGGACCTTTGCATTTCCCATCTCTTTGCTTTCACCTGGCATTGTGTCCATGTTGTAGAACATGTCGGTGATTCATTCCTTTCTGTGGCTGAACAGATTGCTAACCAACCAGTCTCGCTGAATCAGTGGGCTCTAGCCTCAGTGAGAGACCCTGTCCTAAAAAAGTAAGGTAGAGGGCATGTGAGCATACACGAGAGAATATACATTACACCAAAAGGATAACATTTTATTATTTCAGAGTAATGATAATACTTTCATTGCACTGTGAAAATGAAATCCTAACTTTAAGGCAACTTGTCTTTTCTCACGTCACAGACTTTGAATTACCCGATGAAGACTTTGGGCTTCTTAAACTTGAAAAATTGAAGTCCTACTCAGAAAAATTGATTGAGTATCCTGACTCAAAAAACTGTGGTGAGAGACTTCCTAGAGAAGGAAACCATGCTGCTGTGGAGGAACTGCAAATAGATTCAGAAGCAGAGGGCTTGGAAGAGGAGCTCACTGGTCCACCAGGAGAAGCATGTCATCCGGGGCCAACCCTGAGAAGGCAGCCGGGGAGCAAGGGCCTTTCTTCATCCATAGTGCTCTTCACTCCTACAGACACTGCTGCTCCTGATGACAGTGGCAGGCCTGCTCCCTCCCTGTGTTCACCTGCTTTCCCCATCTTAGGCATGACTCCAGCTTTTGGCTCCCAAGCAGCCGGTGAGAATCTATCTACTGAAGCTGGACAGCCTTGCTCTACATCCCGGCCTTCTCTCTTGAGAGACACAAACAGTCTTGTTAATAACAATAAACAGTGCAACAGTTCAGCCTGCTCACCAAAACTGGATACCAACCTGCAAGAGTCAGGTAGGCAAGGACAACCTGGCTGTGACAGTGACTCTAGCCCCCAAGCAACACCTCTACCTATTGAGTCATTCACTTTCAGAGAAAACCAGCTTTGTGGGAATGCATGCCTCGAGCTACATGAACATTGCACTGGACAGGTACAGTCGTTTCCTTTGTGAAATGTTCTCTGGAAGGATGAAATGTCTTAGTGAATATGGACAGCATGATGCCCTCCTCATTGGCCTCCCTGTATTTAAAGATTTTTGCTACATTTGGCTGAAATGTCTTCATTGTAAATGTTAAGCTCATTCTAGGAAAATTAAGGCTAATTAAATTATGTATTTTTAATAATTTTTCTTGTTTTTATTTTATATGCATTGGTGTTTTGCCTACATGAATGTCTGTGTGAGATGTCAGAGCCCCTGGACTGGACTTACAGACAGTTATGAGCTGACATGCAGATGCTGGAAATAAACCTGGGTCCTCTAGAAGAGTAGCCAGTGCTTCTAACTGCTGAGCCATCTCTCCAGCACCCTAAATTATGTATTTTAAAAATACAAGGAGGGTCCTACTCTTTGCTCACAGTGAAATGGTTGCATTTGCCTTTGTGCTGTTAGAGGTGGCGGAAGTAGCTTTGCTGATGAGTGAGTGAGAAAGGCAAGCATCACATAACGTAAGCTCACAGTGTGACTTCTGTTTCCACAGACTGAAATTGCAGATCTCCCTGCTTGTGACAGTTTAAACCCAGGCAACCTACAGTTGGTTTCAGAGTTAAAGGTCAGCAAAATGTCCTGTTACCGTGTGCCTTGTACATTACATGAAACTTTGAATGAGTTGGCGAGAACAGAGCTGTTTCATTTGTTTGTTTAATTTTACTAAATATATTGAGAAACAAGTGCAGAAAAGCAGATTTTAATTCTTTTCACAGTAATTAGTTACAGTTATGCTTTGAATTATCTATCTGAAATTTATATGCCAACTTATTGCCAAGAACACCTTTTTTTTTTTTTTTTTTTTTTTTTTTGGTTTTTTGAGACAGGGTTTCTCTGTGTAGCCCTGGCTGTCCTGGAACTCACTCTGTAGACCAGGCTGGCCCCGAACTCAGAAATCCACCTGCTTCTGCCTCCCAAGTGCTGGGATTAAAGGCGTGCGCCACCACTGCCCGGCCTTGTTCATACTTTCAAGTTTGTATGTTAATGGTTCAGTGTTTTGTCTGTCAGTATATATGCAGTTAAGTCTTTCCATTTTCATATGTTTTTTAACTTAATTTATTTGAGGCAAGGTCTCATGTATACCAAACTGACCTTGTTCTCCTGTTTTAACTGACTGTGGCCTTCCAGATGGTGGGTGTGCTGGGGTTACAGTGTGTTCCACCATGACTAGATTACTGGGTGCAGGGAATTAAACCCAGGGCTCGTCTGTGATAAGCTAGTACTCTACCAAATGAGCCACATCCCCGGTACTCTTGCCTTTGTCATGATTGTTCATGTTTGTTTTAAAGCAATTAGCTCTTGATTATACTGAGTTTATTTTGTGTTTGAGCTCAGTCTCAGAGGGTATCTCAGGCTGCCCTTAAACTCAGAATCCTCTTGCCTCTTTTTTCTGGGACAGGCATGCACTGCCACACCTGGTTCATTCATTGTTTTTATTTTGTTCTCATTGTTTGTTTGTGTTTTTATTAACTCCTTGGGCTGTATGCTCTCTTTTATTTTTTTCTGATAAATGCTGCTTCGGCCATGCTTTGTGGGTTTTGACCCACAGTACTCTCCTTGTTCTAATAAAAACAGCATATTTGCCGGGGTGGAGGGGTGTACTTCTTTAATCTCAAAACTTGGGAGGCAGAGGTGGGCAGATCTCTGTGACTTCGAGGCTAGCCTGGTCTACAGAGTGAGTTCCAGGATAGCCAGGGCTACAAAGAGAAAACCTGACTCGAAAAACAAAAAAAAAAATCAGAGAGAGACACACACACACACACAGAGAGACAGAGACAGAGAGAGACAGAGACAGACAGACAGGGAGAAAGGCATATTGAAGTGGGGTTGTGGGGGTGCACACCTGTAATCCCAGCACTTGGGAGGCCAGCCTGATCTACCTTTCAAGTTCTAGACCAGCCAAGGCTACACAGTGAGACCCTGTCTTTTTTCTTTTTTTACAACTTCATTCTTTAACTGATGAGTTGTTCACCAAGATCTTTAATTTCCAAACAGGTCAGTTCTTGTGGGATAACTTTGAGTGTATGTGTGTATAATTCAGAATGTATTCCATTCTAGAATTACAGAGTCTAAAACCCTATATTTAGTTCTGGAGTTAAGACATTTTTATATCAAATCTGAGATGGTTTGGGGGGTTGGTTTTTCTGTGTGTGACATAAAATATATACAGCTCTTTCTTGTGACCTGCATAGAACTTTCATTTTATCTAGCTGGTATTTCTTCTCATCTTTATAACTCATTACCTTTGGTACTTACTCTTTTCATTAAGCAGAAACTTTAACATAATCTCTCCTTTTGGGTCAGAATCCTTCCAGTTCCTGCTCTGTGGATGTGAGCGCCATGTGGTGGGAAAGAGCTGGTACTAAGGAGCCATGTATCATAACTGCTTGTGAAGATGTAGTTTCTCTTTGGAAACCCTTGGATTCTTTGCAGTGGGAGAAAGTTCATACCTGGCACTTCACAGAGGTATGTCCAAGCCTCGGGGCTGAAAGGTGGCTCTGTGTCATTTGTGATGTGAATGAACAGCTTAACCGAGATCTGTGACTGCTCACTGCAAACTCACGTTCCGGCAGTTCTTATGAATGAAATATCTCAGACTTAAAGTTTTCATGAGCACCACATGCTCACCATCTAGACTCCAGTGTTGCCATAACGCTTTGTGTGCTTCACCATGCTTGCATGCAGGTGGGGTTCTACAGCCAGTCTATTGGGAAGCTTGCATTACTTGTCTATTCTGATGTCTGAACTGCTGATAGTCATATTTCTTCTTCACCAAAACACTATTCTATTTTCCATATATTACCTTTATTCATCTTCATACGCCTCTAATGTGGTTACAGTACTACTGTGTTTAAATTATTATCTTACTAGTATGTGTTTGTGTATGATATCTGAGTGTGGGTGTGTGCATGAGTGTGGGCGTCTGAGGACAGCTTTCAGGAATCATTCTCTCCTTCCATTGTGGGTGCCAGGGATTAAACTCAGGTCTCCAGACTTGTATGACCTGCTGAAGCATCTTCCAGCCTGGTTAAGATTTTTGAGTCCACGAAAACATCATGTGTATATATTCCTTTCTTTGGTGAGAGGAGAGTGTTGAGAAAGGTCTCGTGTAGCGCGGGTGGCCTCGAACTCCCCATGTACTGAAGCTTACCCTGAACTCCTGACCTGCCTGCCTTTCCCTGTCAAGTGCTGAGAGTGTAGGCACACACCACATGCCTGGGTTTTCTGTATACTCTTCATATGTATTCTTTTCCCCCTGAACTCACAGCTTTGAGCACTGGGCTTTGCACACAGCTGACAGTGAACATCTCTCTGCTTGGTGACTAATGAAATGTCCTTCCTTTTTTTTCCTGAGGGCCTTATTCATGCTAAGCTCATGATCTGCCATTGAGCTTCACCTCTAGCCTCTAAACATGAATGAGTTTTTCTTTCTTCTTCTCTCCTTCCCTCTTTCCTTTCTCTATGTATATGTGTATATGTATGTGTGCAGGTGGTGAATATATATGTATTCAGGTTCGAGTACGTGTGTTTGTGGGGACCAGACGACAGCACATGTGTACATCACATGTCAATCCTCAGGAGTTGTCTGTCTTGATTTTTGAGATAGGGTCTCTCATTAGCTTAGAACTCACTAAGTAGTCTAAGCTGAATGGCTATTGAGCTTTAGAGGACCTGTCTCTGCCTCCCCCAGGCTAGGATTACAAGTACCTGCTATTTCACCTGGCTTTTTTACATTGCATTCTGGGGGTCAGATTCTAATCTCACACTTACAAGGCAAGCACTTTGCTTATTGGCAAACTTCCCAGATTTTTGACACATTTTTTATAAAGATTTATCCTTCAGTATGCATATGTATGTTGGGGAGAGTATATGCCTATGAGTGCAGGTGCCCGCAGAGGCCAGAAGAGCATTTTGGATCCCCTGGAGCTGGAATTGCAAGCACTTGTAGGCTGCCTCAGATGCTGAGAACCAAATCCGGGTCCTCTGTAAGAACAGTAGTGGTTCTTACGTGCTGAGTAATCTCTCCAGTTCACCCCAACTGCCCTTTTGAGGCAGTCTCACTGTGTTGCCTACGCTGGCCACAGACTCAGGAACTCAGGTGATTCTTCTACTTGAGCGACTCACTCCCCTAGAGTAATTTTTAAATGGCACCTTAATGTTCATCTGTTTGTTAGAATTTACTAGTTCTTGGTTGTTAGAGGCATAAATTGCATTAAACAAGCATTTATTTCCTTGATGTGATATTATTCTTGGCTTAAGTGTATAGTCCTAGCTACAGGAGGCTGAGGCAGGAATGCTTGTGGCCAGTACTTTGAGACCAGCCTTGCCAACACAGGGAGACCCTACCTGAAAAAAATTAAAATAAATACTAACCTAACCCCTTTTTTTTTTTTTTTAAGATTTATTTATTTCATGTATGTGAGTACACTGTTGCTGTCTTCAGACACACCAGAAGAGGGCATCTGATCCCCATTACAGATGGTTCTGAGCCACCCTGTGGTTGCTGGGAATTGAACTCAGACCTCTGGAAGAGCAGTCAGTGCTCTTAACCGCTAAGCCATCTCTCTAGCTCCCTAACCTAACTCTTAACACAGATTGCTATTTAATTTTTACTTGGGGAGGGGGTTTGATAGTGGTCTTATAGTGTAGCCCAGGCTGTCCTTCATTTTGCGACCTCCCGGCCCTGCTACCTTAGCTTCCATAGTCCTGGATTTAATAGGTCCACACTGCCACACCCAGCTCATACAGTTAGATTAGAGCTTGTAAGGTTTATCTGAGAGCCCAGGTGGAGTGTCCATGCCTTTAATCCCTGCACTTGGGAAGCAGAGGGAGATAGTGAGGTACATATTGAGTTCAGGTCAGTCAGCAATACGTAGTGAGACACTCTCTCAAAAAAGAAAAACCAGAAACCAAAACAAAACACCAAAAGGTTGTATGAGGGGCCGAAGAAGATTTTTCTGAATCTTCACATTTCACACATAGTCCTGATACCATAAGAATTCAAGAGAATGTGATTAACAGGCTCAGACCTGTAATCCCAGCTACTCAGAAGGCTGAGGCAGGAAGCTCACAGGTTCAGGGCCAACCTACACAACTTAATATGACCCTATCACAAAATAAAAAAGTAAAAAGAAGGCTAGGAGTAACATAAAAGCGTGATACTTTTTTTTCTGAAGTATTCATGAAACTATAAGTGACTAAATATAATTTTCTTTTATGTAGGTTCCAGTATTACAAATAGTTCCAGTGCCTGATGTTTACAATCTTATATGTGTAGCTTTGGGAAGTTTGGAAATCAGAGAAATCAGGTATGTAGTTTCTGAGGACTCCACATAGGATATCTCTCTTGCTCTGGCACTCCACCATCTTTGTTCTTTGCAGATATTTTGAGTACACATGACTCACGCTTCAGTATTAAAAGCAGGGCATCTTAAAAGAATCTGGGGTTCTGGTCTGGAAAGACTGTTCAGTGTTTAAGGCTACTTGCTGCTCTTAAAGAGGATCTGGGTTGGGTTCCCAGCACCCTCGTTAGGTGGCACACAATTACTTTCAACTCCAGCTCTAGGGAATCTCACATCCTGTCTTAGTTAGGGCTTTACTGCTATGAACAGACACCATGACCAAGGCAAGTCTTAGAAAGGACAACATTTAATTGGGGCCGGCTTACAGGTTCAGAGGTTCAGTCCGTTATCATCAAGGTGGGAGCATGGCAGCATCCAGGCAGGCATGGTGCAGGAGGAGCTGAGAGTTCTACATCTTCATCTGAAGGCTGCTAGCAGAATACTGCTTCCAGGCAGCTAGGATGAGGGTCTTAAAGCCCACATCCACAGTGACACATGTACTCCAACATGGCCACACCTACTCCAGCAGGGCCACACCTTCTATTGCCTAATATTGCCACTCCCCAGGCCAAGCATATACAAACCATCACACACCCTCTTCTGGCCTCTCCAGGCACCTACACATACATATTGTACACATATACACTCAAGGCACAACCACGAAATAAAATAAGTCAGTCTTTTCCGGAAAGCATTAATTTAGGACCAATCATGGTGACATACTGTAATCCTAGAACTTGGGAGGCTGAAGTGGGAGGATTAAGAGTCCAAGGTTGGTTTTCTTATGGTGGCAACTTCTGTGGACGCGCCTGCCAAAGAAGCTCGAAAAAGTGACGCAGCAACAGAAACGGAAGTGTGAGAACCAAGATAAGGCAGAGCTCCCCACTGTTCCTGATGGTTGGAAGGAACCAGCTTTTTCCAAAGAGGACAACCCCAGAGGGCTCTTGGAGGAAAGCAGCTTTGCAACCTTGTTCCCAAAATACAGAGAGGCTTGCTTGAAAGCGTGCTGGCCATTGGTCCAGAAAGCCTGAATGAACATCATGTTAAAGCAACGCTGGACCTGATTGAGGGTAGCACGACTGTTTGTACAACAAAGAAGACTTTTGACGCTTACGTCATCATTAGGACCCGAGACCTAATAAAGCTCTTGGTGAGGAGCATTTCATTTGAACAGGCAGTACGAATACTTCAGGATGATGTTGCGAGTGACATCATTATAATTGGCTCTCTAGTGAGAAATAAAGAGAGATTTGTGAAAAGAAGACAGCAGCTTATTGGTCCCAAAGGATCAACATTGAAGGCATTGGAACTCCCGACAAACTCTTACGTTATGGTTCAGGGGAATACTGTCTCAGCCATCGGACCTTTCAGTGGCCTGCAAGAGGTTCAAAAAGTAGTCCTTGATATCATGAAGAATAGTCATCCAATTTATAATATTAAAACCTTAATGATTAAACAGGAGTTAGCAAAAGATTCTGAGTTACAATCACAAAGTTGGGAAAGATTTTTGCCACAATTCAAGCACAAAAATGTGAATAAACGCAAGGAACCAAAGAAGAGTGTCAAGAAGGAAGGAACACACGCCCTTCCCTCCCCCACAGTCAGAAAGTCAGATTGATAAAGAATTGGCTAGTGGTGAATACTTTTTGAAGGCGAATCAGAAGCGGCAGAAAATGGAAGCAATAAAGGCTAAGCAAGCAGAAGTTCTTACGAGAGGCAGGGAGAATGAAACAGAGCATTTATTCCACCTAAGGAAAAGCCAGCTGTGAAGCCAAAGGAAGCTTCTACGGAAACTAAGATTGATGTGGCTGCTATCAAGAAAAAGGTTAAGAAAGCAAAGGCCAAGAAACTGGGCACTTTTAAGTGGAAGAAGTTAAGCTCAAGATGGAGGCTAACGAAGAGAAAAAAGTAACATTGGAAGAAAATCCCGAACTTTCTAAAGTGTTTCCTTTTGTAATGGATTTTGAGATTTGAAGGCTTTACCTGAGTCAAACTCAGAAAATCACAACTAATTTTCTTCTGTTCATGGACGTACACTTTGCTTTGTAAATACGTAGGTGGTAGATACCTGTGTACATTGTGCCCAACCAGTCCCAGGCAGGTTTTGCCTAGATGTTTTAGGAATACCTGTTATTTTAAATTATATAGATTTTTGGAATGAGACTATTATACATCAAATCCAATGTTTGTTGCCATTGGCTAGTCTTTATAAGCATACCCAAAACTGGTTTTGAGGCGAATTTTTACTCGATTTCTTTTGTTATTTTACACCAGTATTTAAAAAACAAAACAACAACAAAAAACCCACCAAAAAAGCCCCGGCAGTAGTGGTGCACGCCTTTAATCCCAGCACTTGGGAGGCAGAGGCAGGTAGATTTCTGAGTTTAAGGCCAGCCTGGTCTACAGAGTGAGTTCCAGGACAGCCAGGGCTACACAGAGAAACCCTGTCTCGAAAAAAAAAAAAAAAAAAAAAGAGAGAGAGAGAGAGAGGTCGGTCAAGGTCAGCATTGCCCTTAGCTGTATAAGGCCCTCAAGTCCTGCATAAGAACCTCACTCAAAAAAAACCCATCGAGAGGGGTTAACAGTGCTTACTACCCTCAGGGAAGATCCACATGAAGCTCACAGACATGACCATCTTCTGTCCTCTCTGGGCTCCTGTATGTGTGTTGAATACACACATACTCATGCAGACATGTACACATACACATAAAAAAAATTTGAAAATCTCAGGGGACTGGAAAGATAGCTTAGCAGTTAAGAGTGCACGCTGCTCTTACAGGAGGACCCAAGTTCAGTTTTCAGTACCCTTGTAGGGTAGCTCAACAGCCACTTGTAACTCTAGCTTGAGGGGATCTGACTACATCATCTGGCTTCTAATGGACACTACACTCGGGTGCACATACCACACACAGGCACACAAATAAAAGTAATTTATTTTAATCATAAAAGAATTTGAATTTTGATACAGGCATGGTGGCACACTGAAGAGAATTGTTAAGCCAGCCTGGGTTATATGAATCTCTGTTTCAAAATTTTAATCTAGCTGAGCATGATAGCACAAGCTTTTAATTCCAGTGCTTAGGAGACAGAGACAAGCAAATCTCTGAGTTTGAGGCCAGATAGCAACTTAAAGCCTGCTGAGCTACATAGTGAGACCTTGTCTCAAAAAAATCTAGTGGCTGAAGAGATGGGGTAGCAGTTGAGAACACAATACCCATAGAACAATCCAGCCGCCCTTCAGACACCTGCAGTTCCAAGCTCCAAGAGATTCTAAGCCTTTTATGCTTCAGGTACCAGAACCCACATCCACATGTATTCCTACACTTACACAAAATAAAATCCTTAAAAAATGAAACCATGCGTAGACTGACATCTATGACTGAGGTTGCTATTTAAAATTTATACTTAGTCCCTTACTGCCCACTGCTTACTCCTGGCTTCTTGAATTTGTGTTTGGTGTAGGGCGTTGCTGTGTTCCTCTGGTGATGAAAGTGAAAAGCAAGTCCTCCTGAAATCTGGAGATATAAAAGCTATGCTTGGCCTGACAAAGAGGAGACTAGTTAGTAGCACGGGGACCTTTTGTAATCAACAAATACAAATGGTGACATTTGCTGAAGACGGAAGGTAATAAAAGCATTGATTGGTCTTCTCTGTTCTGTAAGAGGTGTTTTATCTCAGGCTTCAGGGAAAGTAGATGCTGAGGAACCTGATTTTCCCTGCTGTGGGTGTGGTAGCAAGCATGGCCTTAATGCCACATTGCAAAATTAAAGAGGTGGAAGCCAGGGAAGCCAATGGAGAGGAGAGGCTCAGTAGATGCAGTTGGTTCTCTCTCTGGCTTTGTTTAGAATTGCTGTGTGTCTCTTGAATATTAGAAGTACCTTGTTGTCTGTCGTCCATTGCTTCCTTGCCCATCTAGATGCTAGCAACCTGCAAACATGCGTTTCCAGCTCTAAGCTGTTTCTCATGCTCTAGACCTGCAGGACTGTTTAATAGTCACCTCTTAGGTCCTTCAGGGGCAGCTCGTGACAACCTGAACTGAAACGTTTTCTCCTTTTGTCATGTCCTATACTCTCCCAGTTTGTTTCGTTTTGGTCCCAGGGATTAGACCATTAGTCTGTTTTCTTTACTGTTTTTTGTCCTTCCTCATAACAGGGGAGAATCTTATTTGTCATAATTAGCCCTGAACCAACATGGCAATGTGGGCAAGAGTCCAGTGATTCCTTAAGGAAATGAACTGCATGTGGTGGTGCATGCCTGCAGAAGCTGGGAGGATTGTTGTGAGGGAGTCAGCCTGGGCTATACAATGAGTATTGGGCCAGCCTGGACAACAAGATAACCCTGGCTCTAATCAAACAATTGCCAGAGAAGTGTTGGTGGAGAAGGAAGGAAGACAGATTTGTGAGAAATGAGTCTATAGCATCAATAAACCTGACTGAGTGGCTGAAGAGGAGGCGGACAATGATGTCAGTGCTCAGGGTTGGTCACCTGCATCGACTGGTAGTTCAGACATTGAGGGAGGAATGGGAAAAATAGATTTAAACAGAATGTTTGTGAGTTTAACATTGGCTAGAGTGAATTTGAGGTGATTGTAACATGTTCAAGAAGATGAGGTTAAAAAGATGTAGTTATTGTAGAAAATTTAGAAGATAAGTCTTCTAGTTAAAACTTTTTTCTGGTATTCATTGTTGGTTTTTTAAAATTTATTTATAGTAAATAAAATAATAAAATTAAAAGGATTTTATTTATTTTATGTATATGAGTGTTCCATCTGCATGTACACCTGCATGCCAGAAGAGGGCCTCAGATGACATTGTAGATGGTTGCTGGAAATTGAACTCAGGACCTCTGGAAGAGCAGCTCTCATTTAGTCTTGTTTTGTATATAGTCTAGGAATGTATAGAAGGACTACTTAGAAACTGTTTTGCTTCAATAGTGATCTTTAGTACTGTTTTAAATACAGCAGCAAAGATAAACAGCTTTTGAGGCCTCCTGATGAGACTATACTGACTTTTGCTGAAGTCCAAGGGACGCAGGAAGCTCTACTTGGTACTACCACTGTGAACAGCATTGTGATCTGGTAAGCTTTCGCTTTATATGTGAATGCACTTCTGATCTTTATATGTGAATGCACTTCTGTTTCATAGTTGTGAAGGTTAGGTATGCTGGGCATGGGAAGGGTATGGTGGTGTATACCTGTAATCCCATAACACAGGAAGCTGAGGGGAGGAGGCTGATGGATCCAGCTGGATATGTGGAAAGACGCTGCCTCAGAGAAAGAGAGACTGCAGACATGACTATGGTTTTCTCTTTTCCACTGTTAGAAGCTTTGTCCTTGTCTTGCCAAGAAAGTGAACCTAGATAAGTGAAAAAGAACGTCTTAGAACTGTTTCTAAGATGCAGAGTCAGAGGCTAGCTCAGCGGTTAAGAGCACTGACCTCTCTTTGTGAGGTCCTGAGTTCAATTCCCAGCAACCACACGGTGGCTTACAACCATCTGTAACTCTAATTCCAAGGGATCTAATGTCTTCTGCCCTCCATGGGCACCAGCCACATACATGGTGTACAGATATACATGCAGGTAAAACATCCATACTGCTACAAAATAAATATTCAGTAAGTCTTACAAACAGACAAGCAGGCAAGCATATGTGACTGTGTAAGTTTAAGAGATTTAGCTGGCGGTTGGGGAGACAAATCATAATAATGAGTGGTATAACTTGTGGCTGGCTTCATTCCCAGCACAGGGAGAGGGTAGAAAAGATTGAGTAGAATGTGAAGAGGTTGTCCACAGTGGTAGAGCAGAGTCCACCCAAGGCTAAACTAACAAGTTCAATTTTTAACAAAATTAAACTGCCATTGCACTTTTAATAAGAGTGTATAAGGTACTAGGCATGGTGGTGCATGTCCTTTATCTTAGCACTCAGGAGGCAGAGGCAGGTTGATCTCTGTGAGTATGAGGCCAGCTTGGTCTACATAAGGAGTTCTAGACTAGCTGGGGCCTCCTAGTAAGACCTTATCTCAAACAAGAAGTAGTGTATGAAGCGTGGCTAAACAAAAGTACAGTACTCTGTCCCTTAGTGATTTCCTGTTGTTACCTCCCAAAATAGTTGGTAACAAATTAAGAGCATTATATGTGAAGTGGGCATGGTACAGGCCTGCCACACCAGCACTGAGGCTGTGGCTGGAGGAGCACAAGTTCGAGGCCAGCTTAGGCAACATAGTGACACCCTATCTTTAAAAGGAAAAGATGTGTACTACGTGAATATTATTTTACTGCAAGAATGTAATTTTCTCACCTATTTTGATGTCTAAGGAATTTAAAAACTGGCCAACTCCTGAAAAAGATGCACATTGATGACTCTTACCAAGCTTCTGTCTGTCACAGAGCCTATTCTGAGATGGTGAGTAGCGACCCAGGGCTATGTGGTGTTTGTGTTATCTGTTGGTCTCACCAGTAGGAGAGTAACAGTGGCAGTCATGCCCTCCTGTTGTCTTTTCTTTCAACACTGGATGACAGTGTGCTTTGACTTAGTTTTGCTTTGCTTCCTTTCGTTTTGAGACAGGTTCCTCTGTAGCCTAGGCTAGCCTGAAACTGTCTGTGTACTGAGTAAGATGACCTTGAATTTACGCTCCCCCTGCTTCTACCTCTCCAGTGCTGGGATTTCTGGCACAAGTCAGGCACTCTATTGACTGAGCTACATTCCTAGCCTGTTTGTTCTTTTTTGAGATTTATAAATAAAATTAAGTGTTAGTGCAGAGTGATTGCTTGTTGCATTTTATGCCTGTATGATTTAAAGAGCTACTTCCAAACTATGAATTTTGTCCTAAAAAATATTATCCCTGTTATCAAACTTGATGCCTAACTATTTAACAAAGAAAAAAGGAAAAAAATCACGATATAGCTCTGATTGGTCTAGAACTCAGTATGTAGCTCAGGCTATCATAAAATCTTGAGCCTACCTTTTATAATATGTTACAAAGGTTGAATGTGTTTCTAGAATGTACCTGTTTGTTTGTTTCCATTTAAGTAATTAGCATATTTGGTATATACTAATTATTCCTACTCCCTGACCTTCAAAGCAGAGAGGGGTCTCACGTGGGTCTTTCTGTACAGACCCCAGGTGATGCTCCTTTTTGTCACTTTATGGGAATTCTGAGATTTAGTTTGTAAATGAGTACTTCCAATTTGAGGGTTCCTTATACGCATCTCTATGACGTCCGTTGATTGTTCCTTCTGCGTTGGTTTTGTCACCACTGCCAACATACTCTTGGTGGTCAGGTGGTTATTTCTCTCCTGCAACAGGGGCTCTTGTTTGTTGTTTTGAGTCATCCTTGTGCCAAAGAGAGCCAGGCCTTTGGAAGCCCCGTGTTTCAGCTGCTGGCGATTAACCCTAAGACAGCTCAGAATGTGGGTGTTCTGCTGTGCTCCCTTCCTCAGGGGCAGGCTGGGAGGTAAGTGTGTGACGCTCTTCAAGGGTGGGGTAGTTTTGAAGGCACTGTTCTGGGTACTTTAGTGTCACTAGAATCTATAGAAAACATGAGATGCAAAAGGCTATGGTGCTACAGAGGTTGCTCACTGGTCAAGGTTTTTATAGAAAACATTCTTTTTCTGTTGTTGTTTTATTTGTTTGTTTGTTTTTCAACAGGATTTCTCTGTGTAGTCTTGGGTTTCCTGGAACTCAGAGATTCCTGCCTCTGCCTCGCAGTGCTCGGATTAAAGCCACCACCATCTGGCTTAAAATATTTTCTTAAAACTCTTTTATTGTTTTTAATTACTTGTGTATGTAAGGTATATGTGTGGAGTGCAGGTAACTGGGAAGGCCAAAGGTGTTGGATCCCTAGAGCTGGAGTTACAGGCAGTCGTGGACCACCTGATACGGGGGCTGGAGACTGAACTCAGGCCCTCTGCAAGAACAATTACTGAACCATCTCTTCAGCACCCGAAAAAACATTTTCTTCAAGGAAAAAACAGGATCTGAATATAGAGAGATGGATCACTAGTAATCAGTGCATGGCTACTACTACAGAGGACCATGTCAGACAACTCATAACTGCATGACAGCTCCAAAGGATGTTTCTGGCCTCTGTGGACACCAGTGGTCACATGCACATACTTACACACAGACACATACACATAATTAAAAATATATTTTTTTAAAAAGACTAAAGACCGCCAGGCAGTGGTGGTGCACGCCTTTAATCCCAGCACTTGGGAGGCAGAGGCAGGTGAATTTCTGAGTTCGAGACCAGCCTGGTCTACAGAGTGAGTTCCAGGGCTACGCAGAGAAACCCTGTCTTGAAAAAACCAAAAAAAAAAGAAAAAAAAAAAAGACTAAAGACCTTTTAAATGAAGTTTAGGAAAGTCTTTTCAATATAAAGTGTAGTGAGAATTCTGGAATTTTGGTTCCTTTTAAAAAGACACAGGAATATTATAAGAATATGTTTTCATTTTAATCCCAGGTGTGGTGCTATGGGGCTGCTTTGTTGCAGCTGACTATGATTTGCTTCCTGCTCTAGCAGATGCGTGGTTTTGCCAGCTGCAGATAGTTTCAGCAAGTGTGTGACGTTTGGAGCTCTGGGGACTTGTCAGAGGATGTAGAAATGCTAGAGCCCCGAAAGAAGGGGCTGGATGGCCAGTTGGTGGTTGGATGCTGTTGGTTGTGGTTTGTCAAGTAGTCAGGGGTGAAGAGACGAAAAGAAGAAATTAGACATCCTAACTGTGAAGATCAAACTCGCCCCAAGGTACTCGCTGCCCCTAGTCCGCAGGGAGTAGCCTAACGATAGCATCGCCCCTTTCCTTTCTTTCCCCTCCATCTCCTACCTAGTGTTAAGCGGTTGAAAGGGAAGAAGAGGATTGGTGAAGGGTGGAAGGAGAGACCCCACCAAGTAGCCCATGGTCTAGTTAGAGGCTCAAAGATGTCAAGATTCCCTGGAACTGGAGTTGGGATGATTGTGAGCTGCCATGTGGGTGCTGGGAATCAAACCATATTCCTCTGGAATGCAGCCCAAGCAATGCTCTTAGCTGCTGACCACCTCTTAACCCCCACACCTCCAGGCTTTTCAATTTACCTCTCGCTCATCCTCACAGTAGCGCCAGGAAGTAATGTCTTAGCACTCATCTGTTGATAAGGTTAATTTGCTCAGGGACACACAACACTTAGTTGTCTTTAGAATTTAAGCCCAGGCGCACACTACAGAGCCTTTGTTTTTTGGTTTGGCTTTTTATATTTTACATTTTTTTTTAAGTGAGTGTGGAGGTCTGAGGACAACTTGTGGGAACCAGTTCTCTCCTTTCACCATGCGGGTTCCATAGGTCAAATATATAAATAAACACATAGACAATAAATAAGTCAATGTCTTTTCTTTCTTTCTTTCTTTCTTTCTTTCTTTCTTTCTTTCTTTCTTTCTTTCTTTCTTTCTTTCTTTCTTTCTTTCAGAAAAAAAAGTAAGAAAAGACTGGGAATATAGTTCAGTGGTAGAACGTGGCTTGTGGATTCTAGGTATTCCTAAAACTGCCAAAAAATGAGGCAGCCTCAGGAATTTGGGGGAGAGTGTGTTTACTGTGCTTCAGGTGAACTTTGGATGGTCGTGACAGGCCTGGGTGATAAGTTTCCAGGCACGGTATGATTCAGGGCTAGAATCTTACAGAGAGATAAAAGAGAGAGGGTGAGGGGAGGAAAGGAGGGAGGAGGGGCAGACAGACAGACAGGGAAAGAGAGACAGAAACACTAGCAGAGCAAGGTCACTCAGGTGAGGCTGAGTGTGGCTTGCAGGGAGAGGGAGGGAGCATCTGTGAGCTAGTTCTAGGCAGTATAAGATGTAGCCACTGAATCTCATGCTGTCCAGGCCAGCAGTCCTCTTGTACAGGCATTCACAGTGGCTGGAGGTTTGGTTTTGGCTGATTCTTGGAAGCATTTTTTTTTTTCCTTTAAATTTAGTGTTTTACATTTAATTAATATATTTTGTGGTAGCCAGAAATCAACTTTCAATAGTCACTTTTTTCCCCATCCTGTGGGTCCTGGGGATTAAACAAAGGTGTTTAGTGAAGTGCCTTTCCCGCAGAGCCATTTCTGAGTCCTTCTTGAAGCTTTTTTCCTTTTTTTTTTTCTTCCGAGACAGGGTTTCTCTGTATAGCCCTGGCTGTCCTGTCCTGGATCTCACTCTGTAGACCAGGCTGGCCTCGAACTCAGAAATCCACCTGCCTCCCAAGTGCTGGGATTAAAGGCCACCACTGCCTGGCTTTTCTTGAAGCTTTTGATGTGAGATTTTGAATTGTCTCCTCTTTGTCTCAGGTTCCTGGAAGGGGATGTGAAAGATCATGTCGCAGCAGCAGTCCTGACTTCTGGGACAATTGCCATTTGGGATTTGCCTCTGGGTCACTGCACGGCTCTCCTCCCACCTGTCTCTGACCAGAGTTGGTCTATGGTTAAATGGTCGGGTACAGATTCTCACTTGCTAGCTGGACAAAAGGATGGCAATATATTCATATACCGCTACTTTTAAGAGGCAAATAGTTTGATTTTGGTTTTGTTTTTTTGGTTTTTTGGTTTGTTTGTTTGGTTGGTTTTTTTTTTTAAAGAATACAATATCTGAATGACATATAACGTGATTACTTGAATGTATTTCCCACAAACTTAATTTTATTCTGATGGTGATACTACTGACTGAACATTTGTTTATACTTACTTTCAGGTTAATGGTTTTAAGTCATTCTTTGCACATTTGCTATTACAGCTGTACATAAGCAGTAAATGTTAATAAATATTTATTTTGATACATTCTGCTTGGCTTGTTCTATTTATTTCCAGTCTGTTCATATCAATTCAAAAATAAGAAATACTGGGGCTGGAGAGATAGCTCAGCGGTTAAGAGCACTGACTGTTCTTCCAGAGGTCCTGAGTTCAACTCCCAGCAACCACATGTTGGCTCACAACCATCTGTAATGGGATCCAATGCTCTCTTCTGGTGTGTCTGAAGACAGCTACAATGTACTCACATACATAAAATAAATCTTTTAAAAAATAATAATAAGGGGGCTGGAGAGATGGCTCAGTGGTTAAGAGCACTGACTGCTCTTCCAGAGGTCCTGAGTTCAGTTCCCAGCAACCACATGGTGTCTCACAACCATCTGTAATGGGATCTGATGCCCTCTTCTGGTGTGTCTGAAGACAGCAACAGTGTACTCACATACATGAAATAAATTAATTAATTAAAAAAAAAAAAAGCCGGGCAGTGGTGGCGCACGCCTTTAATCCCAGCACTTGGGAGGCAGAGGCAGGTGGATTTCTGAGTTCGAGGCCAGCCTGGACTACAGAGTGAGTTCCAGGACAGCCAAGGCTACACAGAGAAACCCTGTCTGGGGAAAAAAAAAAAGAAAAGAATATTTCAGTTAGCTTACAATGCTATGTACTTTTTGTTTAAGTATTTTTATGTACACAATGCATTTTGATTATATTGAATCTCTTGTTATTTACTCATTTTGTTTTTACATTGTGTGTGTGTGTGTGTGTGTGTGTGTGTGTGTGTGTGTGTGTGTGCCCTTACTGCACATACATGCCACAGTGTACTTGTGGAAGTCAGGGGACAGCTTACAGTGGTTCTTTTCTTTCACCATGTGGGATGTAGAGGCCTTTTTTGTGCTGAGCTATTTCCCTGGCCCTGTTTGTTTAAGAGAAGCTTACTACATAATGCAGGCTGCCTTCAGATTTAGAATCCTCTTGCCTCAGTGTCTGCAAGTGCTGGGATTATAAGTGTGCACCACCATGCCTAGAATATATCTTTTTTTCATTTTCTTTTTAAAAGTAGGACCTCACTATGAGTACTATGTAGCCTGGAACACTGTAGGCGGACCTGGAATTCACTGTGTAGATGAGGCAGGCCTCAGACTCAGAGTTCTGCATGCATCTACCTCCTAAATGATGAATTAAAGGTGTGCAGCAGCATGCCAAGCCGGACAATATCCTTCCAATGCTATTTATACCATCTGACTTTCATATAGTTCATAATTCAAAACAAAATTTTTTAAGTCCTAGTTTAGGGGCTGGAGAGATGGCTCAGCAGTTAGGATACTTGCTCCTCTTCCAGAGGACCCCAGTTTGATTCCCAGCACCTATGTCAGGCAGCTCACAACTACCTGTAACTGCAGCTCCAAGAAATTCTCATACCCTCCTCTGACCCTGGCATGCACACAAACACACACAGCAAATACTCAGAAATAGACACACAAGTAAAAATAAAAATCTTAAAGAAAAAAATCATAGATTAGAAATAGCCTTCCTCTTTCCCATTCTCATGTGCATCCTTAAATATGAATCAGCACCCTAGCAGTAGCAGCCTGCTCCCCACCCCCTTTTGTGATTGGTCTCTTGTAAGCTAGGATCCTAGGCTGACCTTGAACTCTGTGTGGCAGAGGAAGGCCTTGAACCTCTGATCTTCCTGTCTTCACCTCCTGAGTGTATAGTAATACAAATCCATGATTCCATCACTTTGGAAGTGGAAGCAAGATCAGAAGTTCAGAGTCATTCTCAGCTACATAACACGTTTGAAGCTGGTCTGGGATACATAAGATCCAATCCAAAAGAAGACAGGGAGAAAACTGAAAAACTTGAGTAGGGTGAAGTCCTAGTTCAGTGCAATGATGACTCAGTGGACTGATGAGATTAGTGTCAGGATAGAAGCATTGCTGCTGGGCTTCTGTCCTGGGAGACAGAAAGCTGAAGGGCCACATAGGACCTTTAAGGCTTAGTTCCACTGCTGCTGTGGAAATGCAGAGGCTGGGCAGTTAGTACAAGCAGAAGAGCTATGAAGGATGATAGCTGATTCTTGCAGGATAAACAGGTGAAGTAGAAGTGAGGGACAGACAACTCAATTACAAAACAATGAAAGCATGCCATAGGGAATGAGGTCCAGGATCAGTCCAGGTAGCCAGGGGTGTTGTGTAAACTTCATTGTGCAAGTAAAGAAGAGAGACTGAGCAGTAAGCAGGTCAGGCTGAACTCTGGCTCTAGAGTGAGCAAAGGCACTTCGAAGGTCAAGAATAGAGGCAGGTAGATGGGCTTGATAAATGATGGTACCAGTAATTGTAAGAAGATTCATTTGAGTACTTAGAAATCACCCAAAAAGAATGCTTACTAGGTAACTCGATATAGAACTGTGAAGGTCAGAGTCAGATTCGAGTGGGAGTTAACCTCTGGAACATACTGGTTCTGAAAACTTGAAAGTTTAAAGTCAGGGGTGAGCCGGTCAGTAGTGGCGTACACCTTTAATCCCAGCACTTGGGAGACACAGGCAGGTGGATTTCTGAGTTCGAGGCCAGCCTGGTCTACAGAGTGAGTTCCAGGACAACCAGGACTACGCAGAGAAACCCTGTCTCAAAAAACAAAAAACAAACAAAACAAAACAAAAACAAAGTCAGGGGTGGATTAAAGGTACCACTCTAGGACTGATGTTTAAATGGTGAAGGAGTCTCGAAAAACCAAAATAAATAAATAAATAAATAAATAAATAAATAAATAAATAAATAAATGGTAAAGGAGATTGAATATATTTATTTATGATGGTTTGTATATGCTCAGCCTAGGGAGTGGCACTATTAGAAGGTGTGGCCCTGTTGGAGTAGGTGTGTCACTGTGGGTGGGGCTTTAAGACCCTCATCCTAGCTGCCTGGAAGTGAGTATTCTGCTAGCAGCCTTCAGATGAAGATGTAGAACTCTCAGCTCCTCCTGCACCATATGCCAGCTCCTGGATGCTGCCATATTCCCACTTTGATGATGGACTGAACCTCTGAACCTGTAAGCCAGTCCCAATTAAATGTTGTCTTTTATAAGCCTTGTCTTGGTCACGGTTTCTGTTTACAACAGTAAAACCCTAAGATATTACTTATATATTTATTTCAGATATAGTGCATGCTGCCTGGGACTCCCTATGTTAGCCGTTGGTCTCAAACTTACAGTCATTCCTCGTCTTTATCTTCTCAGGTGCCAGCCTGAGCTACCAGTTCTTAAAGAAAGAAAGGGGATGCGCAGGGGATAGAATCTAGATGAGTAGGTCAAGAGTAAGTAGAAAGTGAATTAAATGTAGGTTATTTCAGGTTGGAGACATGGCTCAGTGGGTAAGAGCACTGAGGACCTCAGTTCAATTCCCAGCAACCACATGGTGGAATTTGATGCCCTCTTCTGGTGTGTTTGAAGACAGCTACAGTGTACTCATATACATAAAATTTTTAAAAAAGATCTTTTTTAAAATGTAGGTTATTTCTTAAATAAATGAATCTTAAAAAGGAGAATGTAGCTTCAAGAAGCTTGACCACGATGAGGCGGAATGGTTGCACCAGAAATATATAAAGCTGAGTGGAAGGAGACTCTGGCTCTGATTTTAGATTAGGAGAAACAAGCATGTGTATGGGCTCCTGGGAAAGAAGCAGACAGACTATTAAAGGTAGGGAAAAGGACAAGGACATCACAGTGCTTGCTTAGCATGCACAGAGAGTGAGTTGAAAACAATGATAGGGAAGGCGATGACAACAGAGCTGACACATTGGAGGGAAGGAGGGTACCTGGTGTGCTGCTGGCTGTGTACAAGGGTGGGCATTGGAGGTGCTACTCACTCGGACAGGAGTGCTACTCAAAAGGCCCTGCCCTCATCTGTCATTTTGAGAGATTTTGCTATGTGGCCAAGCTTGACCTTGAACTCCAGGTCCTCCTATTTCGTCCTTCCAGGTGCTGGGATGACGGGCGTGCATGAGTGTGTCTGGCTTGTCTCGGACTCCTCTTACTTACTCATCTTCCCTACTTGCAGATCCTCCGAGGGAAATACAGGAGATGGTGCTACAGAAGTTAGCCCCATTAGGAGAGCTTATTTTTTTGAAGGTGAATCGTACTTAACACACAGGAAGCAGTTCTAAAGAATTGGTTCTGACACTGTAGTCAGGAGAGTGTCTTCTGGGGGTTGGGCCTATGGTTTTAAGTGATTTGGAGAGGTTCTCCCACATTTTTAAATGTATACGAATATCTGCACTACTTATATTCCTGGTGCCCTCAGAGGCCAGAGAGGGCATCAGATCACCTAGACCTGGAGCTATGAATGGTTGCGAGCTGCCAGTGTGAATGCTGGGGACTGGAACCTGGATCAACTGATCTAGTGGCCAGTGCTCTTGATGTTGAGCCATCTCTGCAGCCTCATGTTAAACCATCTCTGCAGCCTCCTTTTTTGCTGTTTGTTTTGTTTTGTTTTTGAGATCAGTGGTTTTGCGATCTAGATTCACCATCTTCCTGCCTCAGTTTCCCAGGTCCTGGATAGCAAGAGTCACCACAACTTGCCTTTTCCTCTTCTCTTTTTGAGACAGTGTCTCGTGTATCACAGTCTGGCTTCAAACTAAGCTGTATTGCCACGAATGACTTCAGACTCCCAGGTTCCTGCCTCTACCTCCAGAATGCTAGGATTATAGGTGTCTTAGTTAGGTTTTCTATTGCTGTCACAAAACACCATGACCAAAAAGCAAGTTGGGGTGGAAAAAGTTTATTCAACTTACACTTCCACATTGCTGTTCACTATAGAAGGAAGTCAGGACAGGAACTCAGACAGGGCAGGAACCTGGCGGTAGGACCTGATGTAGAAGCCATGGAGGAGTACTGCTTACTGGCTTGCTTCCCATGGCTTGCTCAGTCTCCTCTCTTATAGAACCCAGGAGTGGCAGCCCAGAGTTGGAACCACCGAAAATGGGCTGGGCCCTTCTCCATCAATAACTAATTAAGAAAATGCCCTACAGGCTTGTCTACAGCCTGATCTCATGGAGGCATTTTCTCAATCAAGGTTCCTTCCTTTCAAATACCTCTAGTGTGTGTGTCACACTGACATAAGACCAGTCAGCACAATAGGTGTGTTCCAACCGTGCCTTGTTTATACAATGCTAGGGATTGAACCCAGTACACTATGCATTCTAGGCAAACGTTACTAACTTAATTATAGCATCTTCTTAAGTCGTAATACAAGTGCTGAGGATATAGTCGGAATCCTAATCGTGGACCTTTTATTTTACAGATCGTGATTTGTGTTTGCTGTAAGGAAAAGGTCTCCAAGATTCCATCGTTTATATAAGATGAGGTTTATTATGTTTAACTTAAAAGATTGAGTATAAACACATGTAGAGAGCAAAAGAGGCCTTGTGCACACAGATATGCACTGGAGAAGCCGGGAAAATTAAACACACAGCTTACCTTCTCAATAGAATGAGGTGTGTAGCTGGTTCTTACTAGAAGGCCAGGAATGATGTAGTTTTACAACCTGGTAATCCTTTGCCACCTGATGAGACAGACTTTGCCTGCATCTCTCAGAATTCACGGTATTACTTATCCCAGACCCTTTCCTCCTTGTTCTTGAGTATTACTTTTAGATCATAAAACATCCTTACAAGTGATGTCACTTGTGCTTTACAACAGCCTAAGTGGCTTCTATGTTATCTTAGGGCCAGGCCAATCCTGACTCCCACAGACCTCAGTCAAGGTCCCTAGAGCCTAAAGCTTGAGCACTGTCTCTGAGTCAATGTTCCCATTCTTGTGAAAGAAGCCAGATGTACTTTGTAAAGAGTTTCAGTGTATATATGTCTTAAATTGTTGTGCACTTGGGACTGAGTTCATTCTTATCTGAATACTTTTTTCCCCAAAATTGTGCTGTGCTTAAATATGGCTAAAATAAAATGATCTGGATCAGACTCTAGAAGTCTTGGTCCAGCACCGGTTACAATAAAATCAGGTTGGGGGGCTGGAGAGCTGGCTCAGTAGTTAAGAGCACTCACTGCTCTTCCAGAGGTTTTGAGTTCAATTCCCAGCAGCCACATGGTGGCTCATAATCATCTATAATGGGATCAGATGCCCTCTTCTGGTGTCTAAAGATAACTACAGTGTACTCATATATACATAAAATAAATAAATCTAAAAAAAAAAAAAAAAAATCAGGCAGAGCCGAGTTTCATTCTTCACTCTGATTGGTTTTTCCCTTTCTGCTGTGAAGGCTGCAGGGGATCACCACAGCGTGTCCTATAAGGAGATGATCAGAATACAGTCTCACAAGTCTGACTGTTAAGCCTGCCACTTTTCCAAGCGTTAACTCAAAACTAACCTTCCCTTTTCCTTCTGTCTTTTTCAGGCACTGACCAAAAGCCAGTGATTTCCTTGACACTCTGGATCTTCTCACTGTTTCTCTGAAGACCCGCCCTTTTTTCTACAGTTTCCGGTTGACTTCCCCGCCTGACTCAGAAGTCATGATTTTCTCCCTCCCTGCCATCACCCTCCTCCTAGCAGCTGTCTGGATTTACAACTCCCCTGCCTGCCTTGTTTCTCTCGAAAAACTAGTAAATTGGTCCTTGGCCTTAACAAACAAAACAACAGTAAAAAAAAACCCAACCAACCAAGCAAGCAAAAATCCCTACATGTCCGTTGCTGTGCAAAGAGAAATTTTAAGTTGGAAGTGGTTATTAAATCATCTGGATTTCAAATACTAGATAACTTTAACAAAATCTAGGAGTTGGGTGGAAGGAAAACACACAGGCCATGAAGTGGTCCATGCCTTAGCTAAGGTTCCTGGCCTTAGCATCACATGGCTGATAAACCATTCCCACTTATCTTAGTTAGGGTTTTGTTGCTGTGAACAGACACCACGACCAAGGCAACTCTTATAAAGAACAACATTTAATTGGGGCTGGCTTACAGGTTCAGAGGTTCAATCCATTATCATCAAGGCAGGAACATGGCAGTGCCTAGGCAGGCATAGTGCAGGCAGAGCTGAGAGTTCTACATCTCCATCTGGAGGCTACTAGCAGAATACTGGCTTCCAGGCAACTAGGGTGAGGGTCTTAAGCCCACACCCACAGTGGCACACCTACTCCAACAAGGTCACACTTCTAATAATGCCACTCCCTGGGCCAAGCATATACAAACCATCATAGGTGCTCCTTACAGTTAAGATCAGGATCTTTGGTTGATGGCAGTTATTGTGGGCTCAAGTCTCCCCAATAGTCTAATCCCTCCTCCCAATTGGTTTTCCTTGATTACAGAATTTTTTTAATGCTCATAATCTTTAAACAAGAAACTAATAACCGATCTCACAGATACCCAGTAGTCAGGCTACATTAACCGTGTGCTGAGTGAATTCCAAAAACTATCACACTATTTGCTAAATTAGAGAGAAGAAGGCCTCTTTGGAAAGTAGTCAAGTAAAGTCTGAGGCGGATGTTTATCCAAGTGACTGGTCCTCAGGAAACACTGCTTTACCCAATAGCACAGACTAAAGAGGGCTCCTTGAACCCAGGGGCAGGTATTGGCTTCAGGACAACCTCAGCTTTCAAAGTGTCAAAATGAATTTTTATCTGCAAAGCTAAAATAAGTACAGCTGAGACATAGAAAAATGTAGTGCCTGAATCAGCCAGGAAAGCAAAGGCGTTCTCTGCAAAGGAAGATCTCACTGAACAAAGACGCTGAGGGATTTTAGTCGGTGAGCTCCTCCACATAAATTCACATTCTTAATCATACTTTTGTCCCTAAACGACTTCTGAGCATGCTCAGTTTAATTCATTTAAGAAGATACTAGGCACGTTTTTAGGTTGTGGGGTACGTGTTTATGAGATTGAGGGGGATGAACAGGCCCCGCCACTAGGCATGCTCAACTTACACCAGAAGGCCTTAGCTGAGAACAAAGGAAAGGGCCCTTTGAAAGTGTGTTAGTGAAGGAGCTTGTCCCTCAGGTGTCTGCCTTGCTTAGTGATGACACGGTGTGGGCTTCACCAGAGTCGCCACTTGTGCATTTTTGTTCATAGTCTCAGCTTTCAAAGTGTCAACATGAATTCTTACCTGCAAAGCTATAAGTAACCTACCTACTCTGTAATATACAAACATTGTTCAGTCTTACTTTTTGCTGTCCTACAGATTGAACCTAGAACTTGGGTCATACTAGGCAAATTCCCTACATCCACACATCATCACAATTTAAAATATGTACTGTTACACTTCAACATTTCTTAGTCTTCAGTTTACTCATGTAAGCACATGGAGTTTTGGGAGGTTTGTGGGGGGTGGTTGGCTATTTATTTGTTTGTTTATCTATTTTGATACAGGACCTTGCTATGTAGTCTAGGCTACCACCATCAGATGATCCTCCTGCCTCAGCCTCTCGAGCTGGGAATATGGACGTGGCAGTCACACCTACCTGGGCTACTAGTCGTAAATCTTACATTCATAATTTGCACTGAGTTTTCACTGAAACAACAAAAAATCTTAGTGCTATGGGAGAATCGTGGCATATTTTATTTTTTGAGATAGGGTTTCACTATGTAGCCCTGGCTGGCTTGGAACTTACAGTGTAGACCAGGATGTCCTTGAACCCTCAGAGAGCCTCCTGTCTGCAGAGTGATGGTATTAAAGATGTTTGCCACCACGCCATGATCACCAGACAACACTTTTTTTTTTTTTTACTGAAAAGTTGTAGTTTTAATATACCATTCTGCAGAAAGGGACACTGGCACAGAGAAAAGGCAAAAATTACTGTTGGGTTGATTTTGCCCAAGACAGTGGTTTTTGAACCCCTGAAATTCCTGCCTCTTTCTCACACAGGCTAGACATTATATAAAATTCACAATTTAGCATAGTCCCCTTCTCAAATTCCCTATCCTTTTTTTTTTCTTTTTAAGATTTATTTATTTACTATATGTAAGTACACTGTAGCTGTCTTCAGACATTTTTTCTTCTCTCTCCGGTCCCATTCACTGTAACTGTCATAAGACATCCCAGTAGATGGCATCAGATCTCATTACGGATGGTTGTGAGCCACCATGTGGTGGCTGGGATTTGAACTCAGGACCTCTGGAAGAGCAGTCAGTGCTTTTAACCGCTGAGCCATCTCTCCAGCTCCCTTCCCTACCCTTTTCATTTAGGAGGAAAAGCCTTATTTAATGAGTTATTTGAGGCTTGAGACTGCCCTCTTTGCTGATTGTGGGCTCACCCACATAGCTGATTGCCTATAACTTCTTTCTTTTTATTTATTTTTTACTTATTCACTTTACATCCTGCTCACTGCCCCCCTCCCGGTCAGCCCCCTCACAATCCTTCCCCATCCCCTTCTCCTTCTCCTCTGAGCGGGTGGGGAGCCCCTGGAGTAGCCCCCTTCCCTTGCACTTCCAGGCTCTGCGAGGCTAGGCGCTTCCTCTCCCACTGACAGCCAACAACATATTTCAGAACTTTGGGAGAAGAAACAAGTCAGTTTCTTTTTACAGTGTTTAGGGTTATATGCATTTGTGCAGTTGCACCACAGTAGCCCTTGCCCTTCAAACGGAGGTAGGTGCAGCGCGCCTGGGAGCCTCCAGGGTCCGCCAGCGCCCGTGAAGCCCTCAAGCGCCGCTCCGTACGTCGCAGGCGTACGTCGCGAGCAGCGGCTTCGGCGGGAGGTCGCGGCGCAGTGCATCCTGGGTTGGCGTAGCCATGGCGTCTCGTGTCCTTTGCGCCTGTGTCCGCCGCCTGCCCGCGGCCTTCGCGCCGCTGCCCCGGCTTCCCACGTTGGCCTTGGCCCGGCCGCTCAGCACCACTTTCTGCCCTGAGGGAATCCGGAGAAGACCCGGGACTCTGCAACCAGCCTTGGCGCTCGCGCAGGTGACTCGCGATGACTTTGCCGTGGCTAGTCAGGGGTCAGGGCCCTGGGCCGTCCGGGTTGGGGGAGGGGCTCCAGCCAGCTGCACAGAACCTGCAGGGGTGATGGGGTACACGACTAGCCCCTTTGCCTGACGGGTTTTGGCTGACCCCTGTCGCGAAGCTGAGTGTCTTATGATTAGAGCACAGGAATTTGACCAAGTCTTGGCTGAACAACAAAATTGGACACCAGCTCTCATCCTTGAGGAATGGCAATGAGGTTTAGTTGAGAGATTGAGTAGAGCACCTATTGCAGTTTTGATGATGGCAGCTACTGTGGTCGCCTCCTAGGGAAGTGCACGAGAGGAAAGCCACTTGCCTACAGTAGCCCTCTCCAGAGTATTCTCTAGGTTCCTAGAGTTCTATCGTAATGTTTCCCTTGTGGCACCTTTTGTCTGTGAGCCTTCTGAAAGTAAGGATAGGAAACAAGTCCTGTGTAGTGTGCATATTTGACGAAACCAGTGTGAGGCTTAAACTCTGTGAGGACGTCACTTTCAACCCTAGATGCCCAACAGAAGACCCTAGCTAGTCCTCTTCCGGCTCCCATTCTAACTTATTCCGCTTGGATCAAGCCCTGGCATGGCGTTTTAAATTCCCAATGTGCATGCAAGATTAGGAACTACTGTAGTAGTTGGGCCAAGTTGAAGAACACTTTTTCATACTCAATGAGCTTCCTGCAGTAATGGTTTCAATCACACCTGCATGCCGTATGCAACCCAGAGTTTTGACCTCTGGGAAGGTGCTTTTGTAACAGACAGCTGCCCGGAGGAGGCGGTTTAGCTCCTCCAAGAGGCAAGAAGAAATAAGGATCTACATCCAGTATTGAGATTCACTGACAGTGTGATAGACAGGCCATTGCTCCATTGGCTTTATCAAAAGGTTGTCATTATAAAAGTGGTGTAAGGGTGGTAAAGTTGTTGTGCCTTGGATCTAGAGGACTAATTTCAGATTAAGCTAAAATATGATCTTCTGTTCTTACAACATTGCTGCTCAAACTTAAGATGTGTACACAGATCATTCAGTAGGCCTGTAAGGTATTTTTTGTGGGCTTTCTAGATGGGATCCTGAGACCATGCTTTGAACAGGTGGTGCTCTCTCTGTCTGCTTTATACAGATAGCAGAGTAACTGCTTTATGCTTACAGAATGGTTTTAAGTTCATTCATAGATGTGGAGATGCAGTTGTTTGCAAAATCTTTTAGGTTTGTTATTGGACCATGGATGCTCTCTGCACAATCAGAAAGCAAACAGTAAGCGAGGTTTGTTAAAGGAACAAGAAACCTTTTCACTGAATCACCCAGCTTAGATGAGTGAAATAAGATGGCTTGGAAGTTTCCAGAAAACGGAGAGGGAGTAGAATAAGGAAGTTTTGAAGAGGCGAGGGTTTATTTCAAACAGCTGAGTTTGCGGTGCCTCATTTCCCGAGGTTTGCAGTGGGTAAGTGACAGAGATGGTCTTTAAAGCTTTTTCAATAAACAGAGGACAAAGGGGAACAACATGGACTCTAATGGAAACTCAGTGTCAGGCCAGCTTAGAGTCACTGCACATAATGCCATTTTGGTGCTTAGATATGGTTTATGTCACATGTGAGTCTGGGGAAGAACTCTATTCAGACAACCTGTTTTGACCACAGGGAAGGTACTTTTGTAACAGACATCTGGCAGGAGGAGGTGGTTTAGCTCTTCCAAGAGGTAATGCAGGGGAGCTTGGGGCAGGATGCCTAACCATCCTGTGTCAGTTTCTTTGTAAAAGGTGTATAAAGTGCTTATACTACTATAGTCAATCTTTGGGCATACACCTGGCCCTGTAGGAACTTACCAATGATGCCTGGTGAGCTACTGACACCTTGTTGGCCTACATGAGTAACTGCATACCAATAGACACTCTCAGCCACTTTCTTTTCTCATGGCCTGTTGTCAGCACTATTTCTCCTTCTCTTCCATGTTAATTCTACTTCATACCAGCCCTGTGTTTTCTGTCTTTGAGACCGTCTCACTTGATCTTGGGCTGGCCTTGGAACTCAGGTTGGTGAGAATATGTTACTCTGCCTCACCCTCCCAAGTACTAAGGTTGCAGCCCTGAACCACTGTGTCTTACTAAATCTGCTTGGATCTTCTTTTCCTTACAGTCTGGAAATTGAACCTGGGTCCTCACTCATGCTAGACAAGCCCTCAACTTCAGTCCTTTAATAGTTTATAATCTCCTTTCAACTCCTTCTTGAGATGCACATAGGATGTGTTAGATCCTCCTACCTCAGACTTTTCTGTCATTCTCACCATTAAGATAATCTCTCCCTTTCTCTTATTCCCGTCTGCTTCATCTTATCTGTGACCTCTTTAGGTCATTGTAGTGAGTAGGACTAGTGGTTTGTCCCTATCAAAGGCCTTTGATACACAGTATAAAGAGAACAATGGATTCAGACACAAAAAAGGGCCCTACCATTTTTATTCAGAAATCATCTAAAATATCTCTTCAGCTAATCTCTCTAGTTTGCTGATTAAATAAGTTTGCTGCAAAGTAAGTATATCTTGATAAAGACTAGTACATTGGTTCAGATTTATGTATGTCCTTGCTATATATACATAG
Organism: Uromys caudimaculatus; assembly: GCA_028551405.1. Lineage (NCBI taxonomy): Eukaryota > Metazoa > Chordata > Mammalia > Rodentia > Muridae > Uromys > Uromys caudimaculatus. Next base: position 74,876,478 of record CM052703.1, read on the forward strand.
TCAGGCTTGTCTGGACTCTGGATGTTTCTACCTCAGCCTCACAAGTGTTAGGGTTACATCATTTGACACCACAGCAGCTCTTAGGTCATTTTTCATAGACACACTCAGGGGCATGAGTGCCAACAAGCAAACCCAGCTCTTTCTCTCTCACACATTTGTTTGTTTGTTTAGTGTGAGCATGTGTGTGAAGGTCAGAGGATGACTTGAGGGAACCTGTTTTTGGCAAGCACCTTTACCCTCTGATCCATATTGCTGTCCTTCTCCCCCTTCTTCAGTGTTGAGCCCAGGGTTTCATACATGCTAAGCAAATTGTTCTACAGCTCTATCCCTGCTCCTCTTTACTTTGAGACAGGTTATCATTAAATTGTTCAGCTTGGCTTTCATCTTGTTTCTTCTGCCTCCCCTCCCAAGTATCTGGAATTAAAAGCCCAGCAGTAGACTCATTTTCTATGGAACAGGCTTAGCTGCAAACTAAGAACTAACCGCCCCCCACACCACCACCACCAGACAGACAGTGTTCCTCCATACTTGGTAGTTGAACTCAAGTCAAGGCTGCAGTACCCAACTGAGTATAAAGCAGACTAACAGCAGAAACAGTTGTATCTTACCATAAGAGCACTCAGAAAGGCTCGTATGTCTGGGCTATAAGGCAGTCCCACCTGCCAGAGAAATAGATGGGGCTGTGAGGCTTAGGGGTGGTGGCTGGTTTCATTCGTTCTAGCCAGAGTCTAGTTATCATCAAAGCCAAATTAGATCTTCTGTGTATCATCACAGTTGTTAGGGTGGGTTCTTTTGTCTCATATCTATGGTGGCAGTGCATTGAAGAGGCTGTGGCATGCTAAATTTGCCATGAGAGACCTTAAGCATTTCTGTGATGCTTTTATGTTAGTGACAGTCTGACTGAACAAGATATGTCCAAAGCTAGAGGGACCAGTCCTGATTTTGAGGACAAACAACCACCACTTTGAAGCTAGAGCTTTTCAGTTGACCCAGCCCCATGATCCAGTATTCAGTAATGACCGCATTGGAGAATGAGATGGTGTGGGTTCTGTAGAGCTCAGGAAGCTTTGTGAGAGATTCCTGTAAGTAGGCAGTGAGGTGGCTTACCAGGTAAAGGCTCCTGCCACCAAACCTGATGACCGTCAGTTCAATGCCCAGGACTCACATAGGGAAGGGAGGACTGACCCCCACAGCGTCTCTTCTGACCTCAGTCATGTGCTGTGCTACATGTGGATCCCACTCCCAAATAAAAACTGTTTTGTAATTTTTTTAAAAGATACCAGTAGTTATGTGCATTTATTTGTTTGTTTGGTTTTGTTTTTCAAGACAAGGTTTCTCTGTGTAGTCCTGGCTGTCCTGGAACTCACTCTGTAGACCAGGCTGGCCTCGAACTCAGAAATCCACCTGCCTCTGCCTCCCAAGTGCTGGGATTAAAGGCGTGCGCCACCACTGCCCGGCAGTTGTGTGCATTTATGTATAGACATTTGGGATGGAGTGACAGTCTCTCTTTCCTGCCTTTGTTCTAGGTGCCTGGAACCGTCCCACATTTGTGCCGCCAGTACAGTGATGCACCCCCACTGACGATAGAGGGAATCAAGGACCGAGTTCTGTATGTCTTGAAACTCTATGATAAGATTGACCCAGAAAAGGTAACTGGTTTTGTTTTTTATCTTTTCCTTTACTCCTTTGTGTGTGTGTGTACTTATGCAATTTGTATACGCATGTCATGGCTCCTTGAGGAAGTCACAGGACAATTTGAAGCAGTTAGTTCTCTCCTTTCACCATGTCTGTCCCAGGAATCGAATTCAGGGGGGGTCACTAGGATTGGTGGCAAGCCCTTTTACCTGCTGAATCATCTCACCAGTCCATTTTTTTTCTTTTAGCCTATTTAATCACACAGTGTAAAATTCAAAGGGTCCAAACAAATAATTCAATTTAAAAGTCTCCCCAGCTTTCAGCCAACTAGTTCCCCTACTAGTAGATTGACACAGTCCTTGTAGAAGCACAGCTTCTTGTGTAGCTTCCCAGAGTGATACATGGATATGTCAGGCAGTACACACACATGTATATATGTATTTGTCTCATTTACTTTTCTATTGCTATGATTAAACACCAAGACCAAGGCACCTTCAGAAGGAAAAGTTTATTTAGGGCTTACAATTCCACCATGGCAGGGAGAATGGCAGTAGGCAGGCAGGCATGGCACTGGAGAAGTAGCTGGAAGCTTACATCTTGAAGCACAAACAGGAAGCAAAGAGTTTGTTGGGAATGGAGGCGGCTTTTGAAGCCTGCCCCCTCCCTCTGTGACACACCTCCTCCAAGGCTACCCCTCCTAATTCTTCCCAAATAGACTCCAACTGGGAACCAAATATTCAAATGTCTAAAACTTATGGGGGTCTTCTCATTCAAACCACCACAGTATTTATGTTTATCTCCCACTCTCTTCCAAAAACAAGTGTTCCGGAGTGTAGTTCAGGGGAAACCACATACTTACCCTATGGCAGGGCCTAATTACAATCCAGAAAAGCCTGAGAAAAACTATAGGTGGTACATATACCAGAACTGTTTTTGTTTCTTGTTTTGGTTTTGAAAAGGTCTCACTATGTAGCCCATGCTGGCCCCAAAACTCACACTCTTAGCCTCATCCTCCTAAGTGATGGGATTATAGAAGTACACTACCATATGAGGTTTGTTTCCTTCCTTCCTTCTTTCTATCTGTCTTTCACTTTAGTTTTTTTGGAGACAAGGTTGCTCTGTAACAGCCCTGGCTGTTCTGGAACTCTCTAGACCAGGCTAGCCTCGAACTCAAAGAGATCTGCTTGCCTCTGCCTCTTGAGTGCTGGGATTAAAGGTGTGTGTCACTATAGCTCTGTTCTTTAACTTACCCCTTAGAATTTATTTCATGTGGTTTGTAAACAAATTTTTTTCTTTAGTAACGCAAATTTGTAATGCATAGTTTGTTTTTAGTGTAGTTTTTAAAATGATTGTGTGTTTGTGTGTGTGTGTGTGTGTGTGTGCGCGCGCACCTGCCCAATGTGTGCTGAGGACAGAAGAGGTCATCAGATGTCCTCAATCATTCATCCATCTATTCTGACACAAGGTATCTCTGAACCTGGGACTCCTCCTTTCTATGCTAGGCTGGAAGCCAGCAAGTACAATGATGTTCCTGTTTCTGCCCACCACAGAGCTGAGAGTAAAGGTCTATGTCAGACAGACAGCTTGTTACGTGGGTGCTGGAATCTCAACTCTGGTCATCAGGATTGTATAGAGACTGCTTTTAACTCCTGGGCCAGGCCCTTAATGGATTTTTAAGAATATTTCCTGGTGATCTTGAGGTATACATTATAAGCAAAGGAAATACTGTATTTTCTCATCTGATGGTGTCATTCCTGTGAAGAGACACCATGACCAAAAGTAAAAGTAACTCTTATAAAAGTAAACATTTAATTGGGGCTGGCTTACAGTTTCAGAGGTTCAGTCCATTATCATGGTGGGAAGCATTGCCACATGCAAGCAGACATGGTGCTAAAAGAGCCAAGAGTTCTGCATCTTGAAGCAGCAGGAGACTTGTTTCTACAGGCAGCTAGTAGAAGGGTCTCTTCCCCACTGGGGGGAACTTGAGCATAAGGCCTTAAAGCCCACCCTCACAGTGACACACTTCCTCCAAGAGGACACACCTCCTAACAGTGTCACTCTCTGGGCCAACCATTCAAACACTAGAGTCTGTAGGGGCCAAACCTATTCAAACCACTACAGAAGATACCTGCTTATAATAATGTTGGGATTTTTAGTTGTTGAGTTTATGTTGCTGGGAATGGAACCCCAGGCCTCATGTATATTAGGCAAATGCTCTACACTGAGCTATATAAAAAGGTAGGATCTCATTGTGTGGCGCTGGCTGGCCTCAAACTCAAATCTGTGTCTGTGCCTACCTTCAGAGTGCTTGGGTAATAGCTTGTAATCTTGAGGACAAGTGGTTTTATTTGTTAGTAAAGTAGCAAGGAAACAAATTCTCTCTGATGTCCTTTAGAATAGTGATCAAAGATCCAAGTAAAATATGTAGCATGGAATCCTTCACTTAATTTTGTTTGTTGGGCTGGAGAGATGGCTCAGTGGTTAAGAGCACCAACTGTTCTTCCAGAGGTCCTGAGTTCAAATCCCAGCAACAACATGGTGGCTCACAACCATCTTTGATGGGATCCGATGCCCTCTTCTGGTGTGTCTGAAGAGAGCAACAGTGTACTCACGTAATTTTGTTTGTTAACTACCTCAAAATGAAGTTGAACAAGGTAACAAATTATACAGTATCCATGCCAGCATATGTTAAACACACCGTGTTATTTAAAGTTCTGATGGGTTAAATTTTGTTTGGTATTTCTTTCTTGCAGCTCTCAGTAAATTCTCATTTTATGAAGGACCTGGGCTTAGACAGTTTGGACCAAGTGGAAATTATTATGGCCATGGAAGACGAATTTGGTAACATATACCTTAGCTTTGGGTCTGCATGTTATGAGTCTGTGTTTTGTTATTTTTAAGAAAAGATCTCTCTGCAGTCCAGGTCAGATGACCTTAGAAGGTTAAACTGAAGGAAGTGCTGGAATCTGGATTGGACTCAGCTTTACTAGAAACAATAACAGCCAATACTTCCCAGTCTTCTTACTGTCAGGTGACGTTAACTATTAGGGACAGCCCGGGCTAGGCAGAATATATAATAGAATTAAAGGCCCAGGAACATAGGATTAAGAGCAAAAGTCTTACTTGTAGAGATGCTGATGACATTTGGGGCCTCTCATGATCTATGATGACTTTAGCTGGACAGCAGTAATAAGCTGTGCTGAGGACATACAGCAGAGGTCTGAGTTTGCTGCGATGTTTCCCTTGCCTGCTCCAAGTTGTATTAAGGTCTGTTTGCTGTGCAAATGAGGCTTTATAAAATTCCCCAAATACCTTTGTGCGTAGCTGTTCAACTAGGAAGCAAAAGACTTGTGTGCCAACCAACAGAGTAGGCCCTAGTTAAAGCTCTTATAGATGATGCTAGCAGGAGCAGTGCTGTTGCTGCCAAGGGCTCACAAGAACCAGACCTGGACTGAGCCCAGACATGTGTGAGCCTGACATGCAATAGCACCTGTCACAGTGTTTTCCTACACTGTACAATGAGTGTGTCAGTAGTAGAAGCCTCAAGAATGGGACTGCTGAGAGATCACATAGAAGGTACTCACTACAGTGTCTGAGCCCAATTAAACCATATGGAAACCATCAAAACCTAACTGCATAAAAGGAACAAAGGAACACACTACGGCATGGATGACCCTTGAGAACAGAAGTCAGATAAACACGTTATCACATGCTGTACACATGCTCCACTGGCAATGAGTATCAAGAGGAAGACAGATGGGGACAGAGTAGATCCAAGGCTGCCAAGGGTTGGGATTCGAGGAGTACCCTCCAAATGACACGCTTGGTTGCCTTTTAGGAGTGATGAAAATGTTCAGTGACAGTGGCTCTCAACCTTCCTGACGCTTCCACCTTTAATGCAGTTCCTTACTTTGTGACCCCCAACCTTAAAATTATGTTGTTACTTTATTAACTATAATTTTGCTACTGTTATGAATCATAATGTAAATTACCTGATATATGTGACTCCCAAAGGTTGAGAACCATGGTTCCAGGGGAACTGGATTAATTCTTACGGAATCAGATAATAGCAATGGTTGTCCAACCTGTGAGCATACTACAAACTACTGAGTTGTACACTTGAAAAAGGAGTTTTCACATAGGCAGTGGTGACCACACCTTTAATCCCAGCACTCAGGAGGCAGAGACAGGTGGATCTCTCTGAGTTTGAGACCAGCCTGGTCTACAGAGCAAGTTTCAGGACAGCCAGGGTGGATACACAACCCACCCGAGGGGGGTGGCGGGGTGGGTTATTATACTAATTATTTCTAAAAAAACTTAAGATCAACTTGATATATTTATTTTCTAAAACCTTCCCAGTTCAAAACAAAGTGGGATTCAAGATTGTTGGAGATGTTTAACACAGTTGTATGTATTATGAGAGGATCATATGCAAGCCAAACCTAGTGGCACAGACTTAATAATTTCAAGGTCAGTCTGAGTAACTTAGTGAGGCTCTGACCTAAATTAAAAGTAGTAGGGGGAAGGGTAATCGTATGCTTTTCAGTTCTAAAGGATTTGCTTTTTCTGTACTTAAACATTGTTACCAACTTTTTGTTTTAGGGTTTGAAATTCCTGATATAGATGCAGAGAAGTTAATGTGTCCACAAGAAATTGTAGATTACATTGCAGATAAGAAGGATGTATATGAATAAAGTATCAGGTAAATAATCTGACATAAAACCATCTCCTATAGGATCAGTCTGTCTGTAGTTCTTCAGTAAAGCAAGACTCATAAAACAAAAGTTGGCAGTGCTTGACTGTCGTTAGTTCTGTTATTAGTTTCTGGTTATCTGCCATCCAGAGCCCTAAGCCTTGCAGTAGTCTTTATTTTCAAGAGAGGCTTGAAAGCATCATTCCTAGACAGGACTCAGCCCTCTTCTTAAAAGTAGTCTTACACAAATATTGCATGTCATAACCCCAAAAGAAACCTCATTCTCTCAGGCACCCACTAGCCTAAGCTTCACCTGCTCAGGTGGCCCAGGATTGCTCACAACTAAGAGGATGGGCTGGGCTTTAGAGACAGGCCCAAGTTGGCTGTATTGTCAGGCATGCTGTGAGTCTGGTTATATTGGATAAGCTGTTGAGCTTTGAATCTGAGCTCATGTAAAGTGGGAATGATGTTACCCTAATCACGTCTTTGTGAAAGTCAAATTGGGTCATAGACTGCCAGCACAGCTGGCTGTTAAGTCTTAGCTGGCAATCATTGTTGGTTCAGCTCTGGTGTTTTAGTGCTTGGGATACTTAGTTTCAATGCACTGGGCACTTAGAATCAGTGGCTGCACACCAAGAAGAAACCCACTTCTCTTGTCATTGCCAGAGCCTTCTTCCTCTCTGTGAGGACTCCAGGACACATGATGGCATCGTGGCCGACTGACGGCGGTTCTGTTCGACTTGTATTTAAATTGTCTGAGTGTTTTACCCTTTAAAAATAAATCTATTACAAAACTAACATTTTTCTCAATCTTTAGTTTTTCTTTCTTTTTTTGAGACAGTCTCATTCTGACCCAAACTCATTTAACTTGAGCCTTAAATTCAGTGATCTTCCTGCTTCAGTCTCTCAAGACCTTCAGATTATAGGTTTGAACTACCCTGCTTGACCTAAAATTTTTAGTTTTTATTGATGTTGCTTATAATTTTAAAGATGTTATTGATAACCATGTATATTAGAAATACCCCCCAGGGCACTGTGATGGGCAGCTGGGGAGAATCATAAAGGGCAGTGATACATTTTGTTTGAGAGCATCTCCGTGAAACTGAGCTAGGCATGTAAGAGTTAAAGCCAGCCTGGGTGACAGGAAGACCGTTTCAAAAAAAATTTTTTTCCCGGCAGTGTACCTGAAGTAGGCTTCCCTCTGCCACCCACCTCAGTCCATAGATACACGCTGAAAAACATCTGCTTCACTTGTTTCTCCTTCGCTGGCTGATGAATCAGATACTACAGGACTAGTTCCTCCCTAAAGACCCCTTTGCAATACCAGGATTGAAGTTTGGGGGAAGGCAGCTCTCCTGCGGGTCAGCTTGGCTTTAAGCACTGCTACTCAGTCACATATCCAGTGTCAGTTCTGGTTCATCTCCTATTTGAGATATGCTCTCTATGTAGCCAAGGCTAAGCCTCAAGCCATAATCCTACCTCAGTCCTCTGAGTGCTGGGACAATGGGTAGATGCCACCACACCGCTACCCTTTTATTCTCAGCATTGTTTGCCTCTTGGGGTTGATGTAATGTACACATAGCTCACATCTTGAGATTCAATTTGAGAGTCATGCCATAATTGCTCTTTTTTACTGTAGTTTGGAGAAGGGAAAGGAAGCAAGAGCTTATAGAAGGTGGTATCATCAAGGTAAGGGACTGAGGTGGGTGGTCCTCAGCCAGCAGAGAAGCTTCTGGTGGAATGAGGTGGGACAAAACCAACTCTGCATTTGGGCCTACCCTTAAGGCCCATTTCTTCTGAAGTGCCCGGTCTCTTTGTCTCCCAGGAGTTTAGATATATTGGCCATATATACTCCTTTCTTTTTAGGAATAGAAACCATTTATTGTTAGTTTGGGGGTTTTCCCTTGTGCTGGGGATGGGTTCCAGGGTTTTGTACACGTTAGACAACTACTGTAGTACTGTGCTACACCCTCAGCTATGGTCCTCTTTATTTTTTGAGATTACAACATAATTACAGCCTTTTCCCTCCTTTCAAACCTTCCCATATACCCCTCTCTACTCTCCTTCAGATTCATGGCCTCTTCTTGGTTATTGTATGTGTATCTCTATATACACACATATTCCTAAGTATAACCTGCTCAGTCCATATAATATTACTTGTATATATGCGTTTAGGGCTGACAGTCTGGCACTGAACAACCAATTGGAATGCTCTTTTCTGGAGAAGACACCTCTCCTGCTCCTAGCTTTCCTCAAGTGCCTATAGTTCTGCATGTAGGGTTAAGGCCTCATGGGTTTTTTTCTGTCCTTTGGTGTCATCTTTGTGAGACTATGGGTAAACATTTAAGAAAATACCATGTAAAACTGCCATCGTGGAGCATTATGGAGCCTGGTTTTTTACAGATGCCTGTATTCCATGAAGAGCTTGAGTGTTTATTATCCACTGACAACCAAGAGTGAACCACATAGGATGCATATGGCTGCTGACTGGACTCACTCCAGGTTATTTTGGTAATGTTCCCCCAAGTCGTAAATGGCTACTTTAAATCCCAGCGTAGCTCAAGATTTGGCCTCCAAATGCTTGTGGGTTGTTTCTGCAGAAGCTCACTAAGTACTGCCTACCCTCAGGGCAACTTGTCACTCACCCCCAACCCCTACATCGGGCCTATTCATATCACTCTGGATGTGTCTACTGTTCACAGGCTCACACATTGACAGCTTTTTGCTGAAATACCAAACACCTCTCTGCTCTAAGAATTTACCGGGATGTTTTCAGTAAGGATTCTTTCTGCTCTGATAGGTAGACAGCAAACTGACCATATACAGCATTCCAGACTGCAAATCAGAATGGAATACATACAGTAAGTTCTGCGTGTTCACATGTGTCAAAGACGGAGGTTGATGCTAAGTGTCTGCCTATATTGTCTCCACTTTACATACTGAGGCAGGGTCCATTGCTTGCTGTTTCAGCTAATCAAGCTGACCAGCTTGTTTGGGTAATTTCCTATCTTTTGTGGCTAGGGATGGAGCTCTGTGATTGAACACTTGCTCAGAATGCATAAGGTCCTAAGTTTTATGCCCAGCACTGAAAAAGTAAGACCTGGAAACAGCCCTTATCTCCCAGTCCCTCTAGTTAAGCCTCTTCACACTTTCCTCACTATATCCCTCAGACAGCCCTAACAGCGAGTCCCACAGGAGGTCCAGGGAGACCTTTAAAGTTTCTGTGACAGTACCTACAGTAATGCAAGCTAACCTGTGCTGATGTGCCACCAGCTGTACTTGCTACAGTCCTGTAAGCAGGATGCTGATGAAAGAGTACAGAAGCTGCATAGACTGTAAAACCTGCGCTTCTGCCACGGGAAAAGGCAGTAAGACTGCTCTAAAGACCAGAGAGATGGTAACTTTGGGAAACATGGAGCTGGACAGCACCAGGAAGAAGACAGTTGGGGTAACTAAGCTGTATGTATGTGATAAGACAAAGTTAAATTTCTTAGGTATAGCAGTTAGAATAACTATATACTGCCTGGAAATATTTAGGAGTGAAGCACGTCAGCAGCTGACTTTGAAATGATTCTGGAAAAAAAAAAATTAAAACGCTAACTGCTGACTAGTGAGGGTGAGCCTTGGAGTTCACAGTACCATTCTTTCAACTGTCAAATTTGTCAAAAGATGGGAGAAAGCTTAAATATACATTTGAAAAGGAATATACTAAGTACTTGTAATTGGATGTCTGCCAAAGTGTGTATCACACCTATAATCTCAAGCACCGTGAGTGCTAGGCTAGTCTAAAACATTAGGTGGGGTTGGTCAAACAGAAACAAATCTGTAGAATAAAAAAGTTGCTATTTTAAGCAAAAATAAAATGCATGCCTATAATCCCAGTGTTTGGGAGACTGAGGCGAGAGGATTGGGAATTCAAGATTACCCTTGGCTACTCGCTGAGTTCAAGGCCAGCCTGGAGGCTACAGTGCAGCTTGTCTCAAAACAATGAAGTAAAGATAAGCAGCATAATCCTACTTCTATAAAACATGACCAAAAAAAAAAAAAAAAAAAATGTACCAAAGTATGAGTAATGGTCACTACCAAGATACATCAGAGAGATATATGGTTAACAAGTACATTTTCAAATATGTTAATAATTCAGGAATGAAAGCAGTATTGTAAAGGGTGTGAAAACTGACATACTCCAGCCAAGGCTGAGGAGCAGGTGCCTGGGAAAGACTTTTATAAGCTCTATAGCAGTCACATGGGAAAGGCAGGACACAGAACATAGCAAGAGCAGGAGTGACTGCAAGTGTCTGCCCTATGTAGCACACATCTCAGTTCCCTAAGAAGTTCAAAGTCAACTAGGGCCATGAGACTCTGCTTCAAAAATAAAATAAGTGGGAAATCAGCCTCTGGTTCAGGAAATCTAGTGCACAGCCTAGATGGTCACCTGCAGTTAAAGAGGTGTCAGCAGGCAGTTAAGAGGTGGCTATGGTCAGTCCACCAAAGGACTTAACAGTCTGATTAAGCAGCTTGTTGGCTACTCTGGGATATTCTACCGAACAGAGCCATGTAGACACCCAGGGTGGACTAAAGAGGATGAACCTGAACGATGGTTACAAAACAAAGGAAAAAAGGTTTGGAGGTTGGGATAAAGCAATGGATGGAGAAGCTTCTCTGAGTAACTTGATCTCAGCTATTCACACAGCTGTGCTGCTACTGAAGCCAGGAATAAAATGCGGGTCAGATTTTAAGGGGTGTCATAATTAGCATCTGAGACATCATGATTTGAGGGGTTTGTGAGATACCCAAGGAGGCAACACATAAAGAAAATGATCAAATGCATAACAGTAATGCCATGCTGAAGCCAGGGTTCATAATCAAGGGTCTGTGTGGTGCCTCCTCACTTTACCAAGTGAGTTAAGGCTGACCCTGTGTTCCTGGGATGGGCTTTATGTGCCGAAGACGAACATGAATTCTGTTCCTTCAGAATAGGGTTGATCAGACCAGAGACACACACCTATCACTTGAGATTTCTATATCAGGTATAGCATTTATGACTTTTGAATTTTTAAATTGATGATAAAGCCAAATGAGCAAATTTCAGACTTTTATTAACAAGTCCAATGAATAAATGCCAAGGTCAGAGTTTATGCAAGCAATTCCTAACATGCATCAATGAAATCAGGAGGAGGACAAGCAAAAATCAAGAACCACTTTCCTTAAATCTCAACAGTCAGGTAAATGGGTGCAGATTTCAGCATCAGGCAATCGGGGTGCTTAGTAGTCAGTTATTGACAGGCATGTGATTGTTCTCTGGGCCTGAGTCCTTTGGGCTGAAATGAGGGTACCAGGAAGATGTGACAGATCAATGGAGTGCTGACATGACAGAACCTGAATACAGTGTTTAGAGTAAATCCTACAGACAGCCCTAGAGGGGCCCATGCTTCCTTTAAAGGCCAGAGTCCTAGAAAAGCTGTATCCAAGCAGCCATTTATCCATCACATAGCCAGAGGTCAAAACCCTGCGAAATTACCTATCAAAGTGCGGTTATATTTATATAGAGTAATGTTCAACAGTCCCAGGCTCACAATGGATGAGTGACACTCATTCTTAGTGACAATGTGTCTATGTGTATGAAAAACATAGAATAGTGCATCAACTGGTGCTTTTGACAGAACTCCGGGAACAAAAACACCCTCCTGTGGGGTTGCTAGACGACAGGTTCAACTTCAGAGAACACAGCAGAATTAGGCATTACATGGTCAGTCACCTGACAACCTGAGTGGGGTATTTGCATTGAGATGGGTCTGCCACTCGGGTTTCTGTTATTAATCAAAGAGCGCAAATCCATCAAGAGCTCTAATAGTCCTCAGTAATGGGCCAGTGGAATCTACGTCTTAGGCTTGAATGTGAGCATGTAGCCATAATGATCTCTAGGAGAACCTAGCCCTGAGCACCCCGGGTAGGAGGGGAGTCCTCTGCTAACCTACACAGGATCAGAGAGCATCCCTAGCCATAGAAACCCATGACATGAAATAGAATAAGACTCAGAACCAAGCAGGACAGGGCATGGTGGCACATCTACAATCTTTGCACTCTGAAGATAGAGGTAAAAGTAGAATTAAGGGACAAGGCTACCCTCAGCTTCATAGTGAGTTCAAGGCTAGCCTGGTCCACGTAAGTTCTAGGTCACCCAGAGCTTAACAGTGAGACCCTGTATTATAAAGAAGTAGGACAAGAATATTAATAGGAAAAATTCTACAAATTAAGTATTACTGATATGCAGGTAAAGCATCTTCCCCCATACACCTGAGTTGGATTACTAGAATCTGGGTCAATCAATGTGGAAAAAGAAGGCCAAGTCCACAAACTTGTCCTCTGATCTCAAATTGGCGCCTTGGCAAAAGTGATCCATATACACACAACAATGGGTTTAGGTAGGGTAGAAGGCATAAAAAGTGGGAAGTTTAAAAGTTTTGTAGAAAAATGAGGTGAACAAGGAAAAGTTGGAGAAAAAGCAAACTAACGAGGTCTGAAAATAAAAAATGGCCCTGGTCAACCACATCAAGGCAACACGGCTAGAGTAGTAAGAGGGGTGGAAAAGCAGCCTTGGCAGTTGTGTGTGGCAGAGGTCTCATGGCAGGAAGCATCTCACTCCTACTTCTCAGCTGGCTGTGTGGCTCAAGAGTACAGAGAAGCCCTTGTCTCTAGCTCTTCGGACTGTCTCCTTGTCGTGTCTCTATTGTGGAAATGGTTTTTACCAGATCTTTTAAGAATATATTGGTGGTCGGACAGTGGTGGCGCACACCTTTAATCCCAGCACTTGGGAGGCAGAGGCAGGTGGATCTCTGAGTTCGAGGCAGGCCTGGTCTACAGAGTGAGTTCCAGGACAGCCAGAGCTACACAGAGAAACCCTGTCTTGAAAAACCGAAAAAAAAAAAAAAAAAGAATATATTGGTGTGCCAGGCGGTGGTGGTGGTGGTGGCAGTGGCATACACCTTTAATCCCAGCATTCAGGAGGCAAAGGCAGGTGTGGATCTCTTGAGTTCAGGGCCAGCCTGATCTACGTGAGTTTCAGGATAACCAGAACTGCACATAGAAACCCTATCTTGAAAAAAATATATCCATAGGCTGGCAGGATGGCTTTATGGCTTACCCTGTTGCCAAACCTTTCCATCTGGAACCCATGTGGTAGAAGAGAACCAACTTCCAAAAGCAGTCCTCTGATTTCCACACATCATGGCATGAGTGTGCACACGTGTGGTATGTGTACAAACACAAACATGTAATAAGAATTTTAATAAAAATCCAATACATGATGCTGGACATCACACCACATGCCTGTAGTCCCTGAGGAGGAATAGGAAGATCTGAGTTTCAGGTAGGCTTACACTACCTAGCTAGACCCTATCTGAAAAAGAAAAATGCTTTTCAGTGTTGCTTCAGAAGTATGAGGTATTAGCAAGATAGAAAAATGGGAGCCCAGACCCTTCAGGAATACTTGCACAAAGGAGGGAAGGGAAAGTGTCTAACATGTGAGTGGCTGAATGTACAATGCTATATCCTGACAAATTATCACCATTTATGCCAAGGATTCTGGTCTTGTCCAATTTCTGATCTTTACTTTCTGGGTCTTTACAGCATGTGGCTCCAGCTGTGCTGTTTCCACTGTTTTTTAAAACATATCTTCAAAGGTTAGATAGCTGACAAGGGTAGAGGATTCCCAGTTAGGACAGAGAGGGAGGGGAGGTAGCTTCCCCTAACTAGAGGCATGCATGGCAGAGGGCTGCTCAAGCAAAAGGGTGGCTGATTGGCAAGCTCATTACTCTGCTACTTCAGGGTCAATCAAATCTGTCAGCTGTTCCAGAGAATAAACTTGTGTATATTACTCAGTGCCATACAAGTCAGACAACAACTGACAAAAGATGGCAAGGGACCCAGTTCTAAATGTTGTTAAGTCCCCAGGATAGATTAGGCCCCAGAATAGATTAGGCGCATGAAGAATTGGAAGGAAAGAGAGACGCAATTAATTATCAAACTTTAATTGATAGACTAATCTTACAGGATAAACAATACGACAGCTAGTCAAGATTACATATTTAAAAAAAAAATCCAGCAGCGCAAATCTAATAGACTACGTTCATCTCCTCCCAAACAGGCGTTTTGATTTAAAAACAAACAAGAACAGAGGGTACACCACAAGGAAACATAGTACTTACATATTGTCAGATACCTCTGCAGAAGTCTGTAGGAAAGGTAAAGAAGGTTCTCAGACACCAAGAAAGCAGAACCACCCACCCTGGCAGGTAAATTTGCACACTAGAGGGCTCCTGTCCACTTCTAGGCCTATGAAGAAGGAAATGGGCCTGCTTCCTGGCTGGAAGTAACTTTATTACAAAGTCTAAAGACAGAGGGACCATCCTTTTCCAAGGGAATAGGGCTGAACAGTAGCAAGAGAGCAAGAAGCAAGAGAGAGGTGGCAGATGGGTGAAAAGAAAGCCTGACCTTAGCATCCATCTATCTATCCCCTCCCTTCTTGGCTCCTGGCAAAGAAAAGGGCAGACCAACTGCAATAGCTCACATTGCTCCTCCAGGCACATTAAAGAGGAAAAACTCCCTTCTGTATGAGATATGGCAACTTTTCTGAGACATGGCAATGTAGCAAAGTTCATCTCTTTGGCCCTCATAAGGGAAAGCAGCAATTAAGGAGCTACTTAGGACCTTACCAGGCAGGCTCCTACTATGTCCACAAGATACAAAGAGGTACATCCTTAGCCCAGTTAAACTTCATTTAAGAGCCAAAGCTACCCGCAAAGGCCCACCATGGATTAAAACACTTCTCACTAACAGTCCTGCAACTCAAGAGTCTTAAGTGCTCTGAGCTGAGGGACCCAGGCTCAGCAGCAATTATGTGATCACATTTTTCTGCCAAGTCACCTCAGGAAGGAAAGGGAAGGCATGATGTCTGCGATGGCAGCCCTACAGAAGGGCCACCAGTACAACTTGTAGATGGGAGAACAGCCCTTTGAGTGGCTACATGATGACAAGCCGAGAAGGAGCCTTGTGAGTAGGACTCTTCGACGTAGCCTCATGTAATTCCACCAGAAGCCATCTCCTGAATGCCCTCTCATCTGACTGAAAGAATTTTACAGAAATAATCCTGAGGAAAAAACATACTGTGATGCTACCTAAAGGGAAGAGTATTCCAATTTGCTCACACAGATTTAGTCAGTATATCCCACATGTTAAGAAATATATAAAGACTGTTCACGGGACTGAGTTTGACAAAAGAGCAAATACTGCTGTGACCCAGACAGATCTATAAACACTTATTCCCAGGGCTTCTGGCGCTGCCTGTCCCGGTCCTTCTGAGAGCTTCTGGCAAGGCCTTCCATGCTGACAGGGTCAGGAGCCAGAGCTCAAGCAGATTCAGCAAGCTCTGGAAAGCAATACTCAAAACAGCTCCATATGAAAAGGTGTCATTTACATTATTTATAGAGAATATCTCCAAGTAAGGAAAAAGCACCATTGTACTGAAAAGAAAAAGGCTCACAGAGGCTTTGGTCCTCTTGAAATGACACCAGCCTGCGTGAGAAGCAGTTTGGCCCTTGGGCAGCAGGGGGATAATGGCAGGGCATGTGTGTACTGGTAGGAGGTGGCAAAGAGCACTGGGACCCACACAGAAAACAGGGAGCTGGCAGGATGGGCCTCAGAGCCAAGGTGGGAACACAAGAGGCCCACTCAGAGAGACCAAAACTAGGTATGTGGCACTGTCAACACAAGTCTCAAGGACAGGGACATTGGCAAACATGACAGTATTCAAGCCAAGAAGATGCTCTACCTGCCACTTGGTTACTTCTTTGACAGGCCTGCCAAGTACAGGAGGGTGGGACAAGGAGCAAAATGCACTGCAGGCCAATAAGAACAGGAAATCCACAATCACCACTGAGGTACTGAAACAGGCAGTTTCTTGGACACCGCACTTCACATGTTACTTATGTGCCCAAAAAGCAGAGTAGGTTTTCCTGTCCAGATGCATAACTTGGCACTGAATACACCACAAAAAGCAAGAGGCTGTCTATGTGGGCTGGATTCCCAAACTACAGCTTAGAAGGGAAGGGCATAAATATTGTCATTAATTGGCTCACAAGGAATAGTCATCTTAAGCAATACATGCGAATACATTTCACAGGATGAGGGCGGGTAACAGCTTAGAGTCCAAAGTGTGATGCTGGGAAGGTTTCTCACCAAACCTTACTATGAGAGCCTGCAACCAATGAGAGGAGAATTGCAAAGACAGCAGCAGAGAAACAGCAAACAGCACAAAGGGAATCATCCACCAAGAGACTGTCCCTCATTTCAGAGTCAATCAAGGCTTACGGAAAAGACAGCAGTTCACGTGTACAAAGAACGTCAGGGCTAAAACCAGGAGAGCAAGCTGGTCCTGAAAGCAACTTATCCCATCTCTGTTGTTGGAATACCACTTGCTGACCCACTGGGTCAAAGGTCTTCCATGAGAAAGGCAGCATCTCTGAACCTGGGATAAAGGACACTTGAACTGAACGAATGAGCAGAAGGACCGAATGGAGAAGCATAATTCAAACAACCATTGGACTGCTTAAGGAGTTCTGGGAAGCTTCCCAAAAAAGAAAGTGTATGATCTGTGGTAATATGGCAAGCCGGCTCTGTGGTAATATGGCAAGCCGGCTCCTCAGAGCAGCAAGTCCTTGGCTGTGGTGACAGGCAGGGCTTTAAAGTCAAGCTAAAGGAAGGCTGTCAACAAGCAAACCAGCAGTGGAATGCCTCAGAACAGGGATCCAAAGGGTACAACAGGAGTCAAGTGAGAGAGACTCTACTGTCCAACGAACACCACAGCGAGGTGGGAACCCCTATACCAAGGCCACAGCTGTCCTTTCCCATGTGCGTTCCCAAGCAGCAGCACATGGAAGAGAGCCTGGCAAAGAGGTGAAAATGAGGTACCAAAAGAGAAACTGGCATCTTTGGGTTTAAAACAAAATCATAGGGAAATAATAAAACAAACGAACAAAAATATATCTGAATCAATGAACACACACACAAAAATATATGGCTTACTCACCACCCCCATTTTGCATACAATTTTAATACCAAGGAAAAAAAGAAAAAAACAAGCAGACTCATCACAGCGCAGTCCAAATGTTTGCAACCAAAGACATCTGAAGATTTCAGTTGAAATCACTTCTAGAAAAAAAAAAAGAAAGAAAAAGAAAGAAAAAAAGGAAGAAACTAAGCAAAGAAAAAAAGAAAACAACCAGAAAGCTTTTGACTCTTCTCTCTCAGCATTACTGGTAGGTCTACTCTCAAACAGACTTAAGAGTATAAGAGTATTCCACACATGTTCGAAACTTGGATTTATTAATTTCCACCATACTGACTTTAAAAATGGTATGAAGCTGACTGCAAGAAAGGGAACTGGTGATTTTAAGTTCAAATTAAGCTAATGGTGAAAGTACATCACCTCTGGCTTCAGTCACCACATCACCTCAGATTGAATAGAGATTTTTTTGTGTGTGTGAACAAAGTCCCAGAACTCTGCAATCCAGGGATGCTGCGGACCTCTCCCGGCAATGTCCTTCACTTTGGGTCAGTCTCCTGGGCCAGAGGTGAAAGTGCTTTCAAAAATACTGCCACTTGCCCAGCACAGTGTCTTTGATTGCATCCACATATTGAGTTGGAACCCAGTACACCCAGTAGTAAGAGGCTTCCGTGGGGCCCAACTGAAACGCCTGCAAGGGAAAAGGAAAAACCAAGCGATGCTTCAGAGGAGAGTGACCAAGCAGGCAGAACAACAGACGCAGGAGGAGGGGAGCAAACTGACTAAAAGGGGGGGGGGGGGGGGGAGGAAAACCCAAAAACAAACTGTGTACATGGGGAGGAGTCTCCTATGCTTAAAGAGGAGATGGGGAATGTGAAAGGGCAGGTGGGGAGGGGAAGTTCAGTTCAGCAGAGCTGACTCTAAGGCAGTGGTGTTTGCATGCTTCAGTGTACATCAAAACCATCTGGAAGACTTGTGAAAACAGACTGCAGGCTCCAGCCCCTGGACTTTAGTTTGGGAGGCCTGAGGCAAAGCCCAAGAAACTTCTACCAAGCTCCCAGGTAATTCAATATTACTGGTCCAGAGGCTACAGTTTGAGAACAGCTGCCCTGCAAAATGTCATTCACACACAGGAAGCAGGTATGAATGTCCAAAGAACACTGTGTGAAATGTTAAAATCCTAACAATAACCTACATATCCATCAGTAAGGAAGGGTACCCATAATTCACAGTAGTGTGGCCTACTCATACAAACACTGGAGTCTTTTGTTAAGATATACACAAAGCCTTTGGATCTTGAGTTATGACAGATCACAATGTCAAACCCAAGCCATCAAGTTGCAGAAGGGTACCATGATGCTATTTATGAAAACTGAGAAAAACACAACACAGTATACCATCTTTCTTTCTTTTTTTTTTTTTTTTCCCCGGTTTTTCGAGACAGGGTTTCTCTGTGTAGCCCTGGCTGTCCTGGAACTCACTCTGTAGAGCAGGCTGGCCTCGAACTCAGAAATCCACCTGCCTCTGCCTCCCAAGTGCTGGGATTAAAGGCGTGGGCCACCACTGCCTGGCTACAGTATACCATCTTGTTCATGGACATATGTATAACAAAAGCACTGACAGATGAAGAACATACATGATAGATTACGATAATGGGGATGGAGAAGGGGAAGACAATGGGGACAACATCACTGTTGGTAAAAAAAAAAAATTTTATTTAAAAGATTTGAAACATGATACAAAATATTTACAACTATCATTTTGGTGATGGATATATGGGTAGTGGCATAAAATGTAAGATGTGTCCTTTTCTGTATCTTTGAAACATAACTATAAAAATTAAAGAGCACTGTGAACTATGACACACTACTCTAGCTAGACAAATGGCATCTGCAAGAAGAGGAAGTAAACCTTTCATTAGGACAAGGGTAAAGAGCTATTTAATGGCATTCAAAAAAGACATCAGAACATTTTAACTAAAATTATTTTGAACTAAATTCTAAACCAATATTCATGAACACAAATGTTTAAAGAAATACCTATTGTGGTCCATTCATCCTACCTGCCTCCCCATCACCAGGCTGCATGAAAAACAAGATTTGCAAGCCTTACAGGGTCAAACTGTTCAAACAAATGTTTCAAAAAAGAGTGAAAGGGCCAGGCCAAAAATATCAATACCAACTGTTAAAACAGAAAAATAACTGAACAGGTGAAACAAATCTATTTGCTATCTTGTTTTAGAGATTACAAAGAGGTGAGGGTGTAGAGACTAATGGTCCCAAACCCCAGTATGTTCTCATCACTGCCAGGAAGAAGTCCCAAGAGCCTGTGTCCATCGACTGCAGTCCCGTGGCCTTACTTTGGTACCACCCAGCTGACCCTGAGCAGGCAGGAAAGGCCACACCAACTCTCCTGACCATTGTACCCTAAATCCCTTTCACTGATTGCCCTAGAGCAAAGAGATTGTCCAACATATCTCTGTGCCATAGACTTGGTAATCCCACCTGCAATTTGAACTAGCTGTTCCTCACAGAGGTTTAGGGTGGGGGAAGGATACAGCAGCATCACTATAAGCTACTGAAAAAAACTGTCTCTGAAAGACAACAGCAGGAAACCCAACCCTGAACTTTGTAGTCTAGGCAGGTAAACTTTATTTTTGTAAAGTGCTCGTTCTGCACAAACTAATGAGCTCCATGAAGAACAAGCACACCCTCAGCCTCACCCTCCCAAAGGGACCCTGGCTACATGGGCACATGTTGGACATGGCAGACCACTACAGAGGGAGACTTCTTGGTGTCTTCACAGCCCCCATAACTAAGGGGATGTTCTCTTTTATAAGAAACAACAAAACTTAACATGGAAGTCTACAAGCCGTTCCAACTCATTTTCCTGGCCTAAAACAAATTAATCTAAGTAAGAGGGGACAGAAGAAATTTCTAAAAAGAACAGGAAAAAACATACCCTCCTTTGGACAGCTGGGAGTCTGCAAATAAACACAACTGGGAACATGGTCATGGATACAACTCTTAAGTAGCCAAGAAAATGTAAAGGTCTTTTCAGTCTTCTGAAGACTGCTTTCTTTTCAGATAGAAATGCCCCGTGAAAAATCCACTCCCTGCCAGATGAAGCAGAAGCAGGTGGCCAGGCAGGCTGAGGCTACTCACCATCATGTGGTAGTCTTCATGTCCTTCAATAGGTTCACTAACCACGTTTTTAATGGAGCCCATGGGCAATTTCTCAGTCCGCTCTAGGTTGAAAGAATAACAGCAGTTACTCAAGGGTCTACTTGTCCCAACTCCTACTCTGCCTCAACAATTCCTCCCCTACCACAGCTGGTCGGACGTATAGTAACTCAGGTAGCAGGCAACACTCCCTCTGGGGATGAGGAATACGGTCTTCTGACCAATACACCTAAAGTCTGGTAGGGAGCTGGGAAATATGGAGCGTCAAATGAAGAACAGGGTTTGGTGATGGTAGGGTAAAAGTCTGAGGGCACATTTACCTGTCTTGTTATGATAAATGACCATTAATAACACCTCAAAACTCCTCTGTTTTCATAACCCAAACCCAGTATTGGCTAAGGTTTTGAACACCTAAAAAAGGCAAAGTCACGAAGCACACAAGAAAGCAGCAACAGGAGTATGCCAAGCTTACGAGGCTAATGCCTTTGCCAACTCACCCAAACCTCTACAAACATCAGTTTGTGGTGGTCTCTCAAAACATTTATACTCTCACCTGATTAACACCAGAGACACCAATGATCACATGGGCAGAGAACATTTTACAACAAGTTAAGGATGGCAGGAAAGAGAAGGCAATAATGAGGCTGGCCTTTAGGGAGATGAGGCAACTGCAGCAGACAAATTAATGGTGGAGAGGCATAAAGATCTGTGCCAAAGTAACCTAGGAAGCACCAGATACCTGAGGTACAGGAGATTATTGTCAGAAAACTGGTAAATAAGGTGGTAAAGACTCCTTATGGCCTCGGCAGACAAAAAAAAGACAAAAAAAAAAAAAATCTAGAAAGGCAGACAAGTAAACAAGTAAGTTATCAAACTAGGAATTTAATAAGAGTCCTGGGCTCTGGTCTTACCAGTGACATAAAGTATTTCACTTTCCTAGGCCTTGACTTCAGAAAACTGGGAACAGGGAGAGTCTACTTTGTGGCTCTAAAACAACAATCATATACAGACAAGACCAACGGCATCCTTAAGATTGAAACTTTAAAAATACTTGCACTTTGAAATGCCTGGAGATTTCATGCCATCATAGATTTCTGACCTTTCCTCAAATTCCAAAGATTAGACAATCCAAATTCCACAGGCAGATAATAGCAATCAGCTAAGCTCTGACTGCACTACAAGCAGGATGGGACAGCTGACTACAAGCTGGAAATGCTCTCTTGGACATCTCCATGGTCTCACCCCGCTTCTTCCTACCCAGACAGCAAGATGTTGTATGTGGCAGCCTTGAAGGTCCCTTATGCAGCAAAAAAAGCCATGGAGAGGCCAATTAGCTGCTGAGATAGTCACTTCACAGGCGCTTCTTGCAGAAGACAAGCTAGTGGCTTTTAGCCAATTCCCAGAACAAGTTGTACTTCTGCAAGTCCTTTTGATGCTAGGTGACAGTCCTCCTGGGCACACAAGAACAGTTACCCACCCCCTGGGCCGCTAGGTTGATAAGGAAAGGCCTGGCTCAGAATGAAGAGTTCAGCCTCATCGACCATGAAAGGCACAAGGCGTTCATGTTCATGGCCATGCTCTTTCAGCACAGCTCAAATCTCACTGCATCAGGACTCTTCTAGAGCTCTGCCCTCACACTAAAGCAGGAAGTAGCTGCTTTTAGAAGCTTAAATAAAATCTCTAAGCCAGGCATGATATAGTTCATGCCTATAAACCCAGTACTCAGGAGCCTGGGACAAGAGAAACACCAAAAGTCTAAAGCCAGGTTACCCTACAGCTTCCTCAAAAAATAACAAACAACATATACAATTTCATGGGGAAAAAATTATTCCAAGGACCCATAAAGCACAAGACTTGAACCCTAACTAGACCCCTTTCCCACACCTACCCTCCTGGACATGAAGGCTTTACTAGACCAGACTGGTTAACTGCTCTGAATCTGGGCTGCCGGCAAGCAGAGAAGCCCAGCTACAGAGGAGAACCATGTGCATCAGCAAGCAAATAACGTAACAGAAGATGAAAACAAGATCACCAGGAAATCCCACAGGCAGGGCAGCTAATCACTAGCCAAGGAGATGATATGACAGGCTCTCCAGAACAAAGTGTTCAAGCAAAGCCAACATAAGTCACTGGAACGCTGGAAAAACCTTTAAAAACTTAGAAAAACTGTGTGACCATGCAGCTAAGAGTTGACTGAATGAACAACATAGCCAGTTATCACAAAATGAGAAAACTCAAGCATTTTCAGCATCTCAGTCAGTTCATTTTAAGTATCCGTAGGCTGGGCAGTGGTGGCGCACGCCTTTAATCCCAGCACTTGGGAGGCAGAGGCAGGTGGATTTCTGAGTTCGAGGCCAGCCTGGTCTACAGAGTGAGTTCCAGGACAGCCAAGGCTACACAGAGAAATCCTGGCTCGAAAAATCGAAAAAAAAAAAAAAGAAAAAAGAAAAGAAAAAAAAGAATCCATAGGGCTGGAAAGATGACTTAGACATTAAGAGCACTGACTGCTCTTCCTGAGTTCCATTCCCATCAACCACATGGTGGCTCATAACCATCTGTAATGGGATCTGATGCCCTCTTCTGGTATGTCTGAAGACAGCTACAGTGTACTCCTATATATAAAATAAATAAATCTCTTAAAAAACAAACAAACAAACAAAAAACAAAACAAACAAACCAAAAAAAAAAACCAAAAAAAAAAATCTAGGCATAGATAAGATTGTAAGGAGGCTAGAAGCTTCCAGGACTAGGCCTAGGTTAGCAGACGGAGCCAGTAATTACAATTAGATCAGGAGAAGAAAAAATAATTAAAAAAAAAAAAAAAAAAAGAATCCCTAGGGTTGAAACAGTAATGTGTTCTAGATTCATGTTTTAGACAATAAAACCCACACTTCCCACCACCCTGCCCAAGTTTTATTTTTGCGAAACTTGGTTCCATTTTCTGCAACCTGCCCTTGGATGGGACCTCTATTCTCTTCTTTAGCATTTACCTCGAACACTGAATACCTACAGTGCTGGCCAGAAACAGGTGAATTAGGCATGTTCGGGTCCCTCCAGGAATCTAACGGGGACAGACAAGTCAGAGAGTAATGAGTGCTCTGGGGACGCAGTGTGCTGGAGCAGCAGTAGCAGCAGCAGCAGCAGCAGCAGTTCAAGTGGAGAGTTAGGAAGATGTGAGGAAGGCTTCTTTAGAAAAGGGCATCTTGGGGGTAGGGAGGCTTTAGAAGACTATTAATCCTAAGGGCTGAGGAGAAGACATTCTAGGGTAGGCCCCAGAAAGACAAGAGCTGTGCAAAACATGAGCTGGGAAATGAAGAATGTGGCTCAAGTACATAGGGGACATGAGGGCAGACACAGAAGGCCAAGGATTTGGAGTAGTCGGGTATGTTTAAATATCCGAACCTAGCCTTGAAGTGCTGTAAGTGTTTAAAGGCACAAGAACCAGACGAAAAAGCAGTACAACAATGAGGATGATCAAAGATGATAGGTGGGGACAGGGAAACAGAAACTTGGTTCTAATGCAACTTTAAGAAGATGCAAATAGCCTTTACCAGTATTAGGGAAAGGTAGAGAAAGTGACACAACAGACAATTCTGGAGTGTTACTAACAAGATTTGGTAACTAGCCAGGACTGATGGTGCACACCTTTAATGCCAGCATTCAGGAGGCAGAGGCAAGTGGATCTCAGAATTTAAAGCTAACCTGGTCTACAGAGCAAGTTCTAGGTTGGCCAGGGTTACAGAGAGAAGCCCTGTCAAAAACAAACAAGCCCAAAAACAAACAAGCCGGGCAGTGGTGGCGCACGCCTTTAATCCCAGCACTTGGGAGGCAGAGACGGGCAGATTTCTGAGTTCGAGGCCAGCCTGGTCTACATAGTGAGTTCCAGGACAGCCAGGGCTACACAGAGAAACCCTGTCTCGAAAAACCAAAAACCAACCAACCAACCAAACAAACAAACTGGTAACCATCAGGGGTAGGTTGAGTGGGAATGGTCAGAGATACTTCCTAGAAATACCAAGGTTGAACCAGATACTGCACACATGTGGGGAACTGGTTGACAAGGAATGAGAGAGAGAGAGAGAGAGAGAGAGAGAGAGAGAGAGAGAGAGTGTGTGTGTGTGTGTGTGTGTGTGTATATGAAGGGCAATCAGTAGGCAAAGGAGAAATTCTAGGCAACAATTAGGAAAATCTCACTTCTATAGTCAAACTGACCTATAGAGGTCAGGCAGACACCATAAGCAAAGCTAGCTAAACATTAGATGGGGCCACAAGGACCACGGTGAATACCACTGCTCAGTTACAGTTCTCAATGCCATGGAAAGGTGCAGGTCCCAATGGCCAGATCTTTTGATAGTTTCCAAGACAAGCTCCCCCTTTAGTTTCAAAGAAACTATGTAATTTGTACAACTATGTGATATAACCATAAAACCTTTGCCTAAGGACCAGACTTGGGTCACATGCTTGGGACCTCTTGGTTTCCATGTAATTTAAGGGCCAAATTTTGAAGGATGGTCTGAGATCAGACTGAAAAGAATGAGGGACATGGGGCCAACCAAGAGGCAAGCATGTGAAGACACAGTCAAAAGCCAGGAACACAAAAAGCACAGTGAGGAGAGGGGCTCCAAATGAAAGGCAGAATTGCAGTCAGGAGCCAGTGCTGTTGGGCACTAGAGGCAGGCAGGGTGCTGGGATGCCAAGGAGGCTGACAGAACTAGAGTACCTTTAGTGCCGATCCACAGCTGGTCTTGCTCTAGCTTAAAGGTGAGTCTCACTTTCCCTCCAGACTTATTGTACATGCCAGACAAGGGTACCGTTGGCAGGCGCTCCTGGAGACATAAGAGCACAGTGAAAAAGAGAGAGACAGTAGGATAGAGGGAGATGAGACAGAACTAACTTCAGGCCATGATTACAGCAATCTTAGACTGTGAACTGGCTCCTTTTTAGGGACTCAAAAAGTAGGCCAGCTTACCTGGGCACCCTTAACAGATGGCATCACATCTTCAGGTTTTCCTTTGTCCAACACTTTCCTGTGTTGCTACAATATAAGCCAGAACAGAGAGAAAATAAGACAGCTGACTATATTTGAGCCAGGCTTCTAGCTCTTGGATAGACAGGATGAAGCAGTCTTAAAGTCTGTTTGAAAGTATTTAGTACCAACAGACTATGGATCCTTTCACACTGTAGAGCAACTGTGTTCAAGGAAGTTTGTGTTGATAATGACATGTTCCATACCTGTGCTAGCCACTGGCCTGACTACTAAGCACTTTATATGTGGTTAGCAACACAAAGAAGTGACTTCTCAGCTGGGCAGTGGTGACACTCGCCTTTAATCCCAGCACTCGGGAGGCAGAGGCAGGCGGATTTCTGAGTTCGAGGCCAGCCTGGTCTACAGAGTGAGTTCCAGGACAGCCAGGGCTACACAGAGAAACCCTGTCTCGAAAAACAAAAAAACAAAAAACAAAAAAGAAGTGACTTCTCAATTTTATTTAAGCTTAACTATCCATATCATCCATAGCCACCATATTAAATATGTTCCACAGACTAAGTAGGATTTAAAGGCTTCTAATTTAAATGTTTTACTCTCAGGCTGGAGAGATGGCTCAGCCTTTAAAGGCTAGGCTCACAACCAAAAATATAAATGTTTTACTTCCATCTCTCCAGGTAAAACTAACCATTAAGTCAACAGGTAGGAAAGTAGAGCAACATCTGTATTCTTCAACTTCAAAGAAACTATAAGCTGCCTGTATAGGTATAAATGCCAGGCAGGGTCATTTTTGCATTACTATGGAGAGCCAGACTATGACAAAAGTCTTCTCTGCTCCACCCTCAACCCAGCCACAAAGAAAACCCAAGGAACCACATTTTGAAAACAGAAAAATGCTGACTCCCCTATACCCTACCATTAAGAAGCCACCAAGCCCCACTCCTGCCCTCTACCCCAGGACTCCAAAGTTCAGGCTCATAGCCCTCAAATGCTTTCCTGTAGCTTTACAGGTATAGTAGCTGGTTGGTAAAGCTGGAACTATAGACCAGTAAATGAACCAGAGGTAAAACTAAGCCAAATGTAAGCATTAACAGGCAATAGGCCAACAGAAACCTTCACTGGCAAAGCAAAACACTGTGGTAGGGATTGCTAGTGAAGGGTTGTTGTTGACACCAGCCTCAGATTCTAGAACACACTGATCAAAAGCCTAATGAGGGAGTAGAGTCTCATTAGGTTGTGCTATGCCTCGTAACCAGTGGCATCACCAAAGCAAAGCAGCATAAAATGGAAGTATAGTTTGAGTCATAACCTTGTAGTACCTTTTGGAGCAATGTCCCTGCACAGTGGTGAACAGCTCTAAGCCTGCTGACCTACCATTAGTAACCTAAAACCTGTATTTACAAGGCAGGTTATACACTAAGGATTAGACAGAAGAAAATTCTCACATTTCCTTCACAGATGTGTCAGGGGAAGACAGAAAATATCAATGACCTCAACAAACTACAGGGAATTAGGATCCCATACTTAGGGATGAAAATGACTCACACAAATATTTCTTTTGCAGCAAAGCACGTGCTATGTATTGACAAGGTTCCAGGTTCGATCCCCAGCACCAAGTACAACACAAAACAAATACCCTATGGAAAGCTGTTTTGAAAATCAGAGTTTCGCCGGGCAGTGGTGGCGCACGCCTTTAATCCCAGCACTCGGGAGGCAGAGGCAGGCGGATTTCTGAGTCCGAGGCCAGCCTGGTCTACAGAGTGAGTTCCAGGACAGCCAGGGCTACACAGAGAAACCCTGTCTCGAAAAACAAGAAAAAAAAAAAAAATCAGAGTTTCAGAGATTTTGTAAAGATAACACAATATTAAAATGTTACACAATATTCTCTATGGTATCTAGGGTAGCCACTTGTTACAAACAATATTTCTTTCAAACACATTCGTATTTCCATCAAAAAACATTAAGAAAATAGTATAACTGTTCCCACAATTCTGTTCAATTTTACTGCCAACTTTGTTAAAAATACTTCTTTTTGGTTACAAAGTAAATACAGGTTACAGATGTGCCTTTAGTGTCTACTGCCCCTCAAACCTTTGGTTCAAGTCAGATCTACTCCGTTGAGGATACAGAGTAAATAAAATGTATGTAATACTGGAGTAGCTCAGTGTAGAGTTCTTGCCTACTACCATGAGCAAGACTCTAGGTTCAGTCCTCTATATTGTACACACACAAACACAAACCTATAAACAGGAATGATGGCACATGCCCATAAACTCAGACTTAGGGAGATAGAGACAAGTGGATTGTTAAAAATTCCAGGCCAGCCTAGTCTCCAGATCAAGCTTCATGCCAACCAAGAATAAAGAGTAAAACCCTGCCTCAAAAAACAAGCACACAAATATGAGCAAGAGAGATGACACAAGAACTTACTCTCCTTCATGGAGAAGGACCATTATAAATACAAAACAGAAAATATCAGTATCTTTTTATTCAGTTTGGTTTGACTTCCTGAAATGGTCAGTTTTAGGGGAACCTCTGAAATCTGTTGACTTCCATACCTTTCCAGAATTGGACTTTCTGAACTTGAGAAGACACACACATGAAAACACACACACACACACACCCCAAAGCAGTTGTAAGGAACAAGGGCTTAATTCCAACAGTAGTCATATTCTCTGGCACTACTAAGAGAAACCCACATGTGACTTCCTTTGCTAATTAGCTAGAGTCTCCCTTTACAAAGGCCTTATCCTAAAGCAGGAAGACTGAGGCACACTGACCCGCCAGATGACAAAGATGCATATTTCAGGTAGCTGTCAACTCCACTCTGCTGCACCCAACTGCTCCATAAATTTCCATCATGGGCCCTGTCCAAAAAGGAGCTTATTCTAGGGAGAATGTTACCAGCCTCCAAATTCCCAGGACCAACAAGCATGTACATGATGGACTTACCTTCTGCCTGCAGAGGGGCTCCTTCTTGTTTTCTTCAGCCTTTGCATCCTGCTGGGCAGCATCTTTCGGGGTGTTTACTGCTAACACATCATTTATAGTAGAGCCAACCACCATGATCTTGGCCCCACTGGTCACTTTTATTTCTCTCAATGTCTTGTCTTCAGGAACAAGTCCCTTATACATGACCTTCTGCATGGCAGGTGGGAGACCTTGACAGAAGGTGGAAGGCAGTAAAAGAAATAAGCAGGAAATGTGAGGACCATCTCCTTCTATAACAAAACAGGAAGTGAATACTGGCCCATCAACTATCAACTTTGTGAACTTGGAAGAATTCAGAATACCAGGACTATTTGATTGGTAAAACTTGGTCCTTCTACATAAATTTAAGGTATTTAGAATCGTTTGATATGTCTTAGCATATCTAAGTTGTAATTCAATCTTCTATCCACTTAAATACTGAGAATTCCCAAGTATCAGGGTATCAGGGATACAGAAAGCCAATAAGTTACTTGTCTATGGTATTTTACAGGAGACATGGAGAAAGCTTTAAAAAGAAAGTATTTCAAGTAGCAAACCAATACAAATAAAATGACCAAATATGAATATTTGTAAAGGGCCACCAGGCCAGTTGATAGCACTATTTCATGAACTTCCCTTATGAAACTTATCTGCTAAAAATAAATCCGTGGCTAACTCCTAG
Source organism: Uromys caudimaculatus (assembly GCA_028551405.1). Classification (NCBI taxonomy): domain Eukaryota; kingdom Metazoa; phylum Chordata; class Mammalia; order Rodentia; family Muridae; genus Uromys; species Uromys caudimaculatus. Next base: position 74,905,686 of record CM052703.1, read on the forward strand.
TCCCGTTAAGATTCTCCTATAAATTTAATAAATACCGCGGGAGATTTTCACTAGCAATGATAGTTCAACATTAGATAGAAGGGTGAGCCTAATACTCAAGATTCAGGCTTGCATCTCCACCACTTGGTGGTACCACTATTATCTGGGGCCTAATTTTCCCTCTCTGATTAACAATGGACATACAAGTACTGACTATGAAAACTGCAGTGAGGACAGCGGGAGTATAGGCAAGAAAATCACAGTCTAGCACGACATAATCACCAAGAACTAGAAGGTAGGTTGCGGGTAGAAGCAGTTGGTTGTCAGCTCCTAGAATACCTGTAATGGAGTGAATCTTCTGCTTTAGCTCGGAACCCGTGCTGTCCAGAGGGACCTTCACGTCGTGCTTGGTCTTGTTCCAGATTATCTTCAGATCCACCAGCTCCCTGCCCGCACTGCTGCCGGCGTCCTCGCCGTTGCTGACCGAGGCCTGGGCCGCAAGGTCCCCAGGGGGCTGGGCCGGGGCCGGCTGCAAGTTGCCTCGCGCGTCGCAGGAGTCCTCCACCGCTGCCCCTACGGCTGCTTCGGCCTCCATGCAGTTGAGGGGCCGTGCGGGCGCCTCGGTGGCCACAGCCTCGGCTTCCGTGTCCATGCCTGGCTCCTCCATGCCTGCAAAGGGGTTAGGGGGTGGGTGCTCGTCACGAGTTCGGCCTGCGACAAGAATGGGCCCAGGCACCGCCGCTGCTGCGCCACGCTACTCCCTCTGGGGCCAGGCCCAGTCCCCCGACCACGGCAGCGCCCGCAAGCTCTTCAGCCGCCGACAGCCCGCCTTCCCCTCCACACTCACCATCCGGGGCTCCGGCTGCCGCCATGATGATTGTGTACAACACCCACCGAGCCCGCAGGGGCCGCCGGGAAGAAGCGAGCTGGCTGAGATTGGCCCCCGCAACAGCCCCTAATTTCACACAGGCTGGCCGGAAACAGGTGGAGGTTTCTATGGAGACCCGCCTCCTCCGCTTCCCGGGCCGGCCCCTGCCACGCTTTAGCATTCCCGCAGCCGAAGGGGGCGGGTCTGGGAAATCGCTGGCTCGCGGTGCTCTGTCCCCGAGCAGCGGCACATCGCCGCCCTTGTCCAGAGGGGCGTGAGCAGCCCAGATAGGCGTCCTACGCCTTTAAGTGGCAGGGCCGCGTTCGCTGTGGCGAAAGTTGATTGGTTGGAATGAGTTTTCCCCGCCGCGCGGAAGTGACGCGCGAAGAAGCCCACGTGTGTGTTTCTATTCCACATGGCGGCGCTCCTTAGGAGGCTTAGGCTGGCAGGGCCACACGTGGTGGCCCTCGGGCACCGCGTGGGTCGGCGCGAGGCCAGTCTGGGACCAGATCCCGGGGCCACGGTGCGAGTGCGCTTCGCTCCCAGCCCCACAGGTAATCCTGACGGACGTGACGCCGAGCGCCGCAGCCCACCTTCCCGTCCCCTCCCCGAAAGTTCTAGAAACAGTCCCTTCCGGGGTTGTCTGCGCGACCCCATTTTACAGAGACGGAAATAGAGGACTAGGGTTTGAAGTGATTGAGGTTGCTAGATGTTTCTTTGTTGTATTGTCCTCGTCCTTAATGCACTCAATGTGCAGAGCGTATAGACTATATGCCAAGGCCTATTTGCTATAATGCAGTGGTCATTGAAAAGTTAGGGTTCCTGCTTTGAAGAAACCGACAAAGCCTAGTGATGTGTTTATAAAAAGATAAAGATATAGAGGATATGTTCTATGGGGGTGTAGTGAGGTATGGGGGAAGGGTGTGCCTCACCGGGTTCATGCTAAGGCATCTCTTCCCCCAGAGGGACCAGCCACACGACGATATAGTATAGAATAGAGTTTAATCAGGCGATGGGGAGAGAAGTTAAGAGGGTAGTAGAGGCAGAGAGAAGTAGAGGAGAAGAATAGAGGCCGGCCACGAGCACGCGGAGAGAGGGGAGAAGTGAAAGAGGGGAGAGGGAGCAAGAGAGCAATAGGCAAAGTAGTGGGTCAGGCCTATTTGGCTGTTGCCAGGTAACTGTTGGGAGGAGCATACCTGGCTGTTGCCAGGTAACTGTGAGGCGGAGTTTAGACAGAATGCTAACCCTTAGATTCATTTTGGAAATGAAGCGGGATAGGGCGCCCTAGAAGGTATTGCTGAAGAGGTAACATTTGAGTTGAGAACCAAATGTCAAAAAGATGCGCTTGAAGCCTAAGAGGAAATGGCACGCACAAAAGCCTGGGTTTGCTGGCAGTTTAGCGAGCCAAAACAAAAGAGAAGCCCACTATATATCTTGTTAGAAGTTCTGTTATCTCCTCCCCTCCTCCCCACAAGTTCCCAACTTTTAGCTCAAGCAACCTTCTGCCCCGTTCACACTAGGCCCAAGGTCAGCAGGAAAAGATATTTCTGACAGAGTCCCAGCTGCATAGGAAAAATGCATTACTTCTGGGCAGGCAATATAGATTGTGGAACTTCAATATGTGGTAGAAGCCCTGGTTCATAATTAACTGTTGTGATTCTGTATTTAAGACTAATATAAATGAAACTACTAGGGGAAAAATGAGTGTCTCAAAACCGTGAGAACAAAATTGTCTTTCTTTTTGTTAGTCTCAGTGACATAAAATAGCTTATCAAATGGCTGCAAATATCTAAACCTTGACTTGCAGTTTCTGTGTTTACCTATGGCAAATGTACACTGGGATGCTCACCCTGTTTGAAGAAGCATTTATGTAGGGATCCAAGGCTTGGCATTTTCTGCATCTATATTTTTGTCTCTACCAATCCCTAGATGTGTTGCTTTGGCAAAATTATTTGCTCTGTTTATGTCCCAATTTTGTGATTTGTCAAGTAGGGCTAATAATACCTTTCTGATGGTTTTGAGCCTGTGCAGCAGAGCCATTTATCGAGATCTGCTATGTGCAGTAGCCTTTACTACAATTACCATTTTCATTTCTTTGCTGACTGGCAGGAAAAGCCCAAATGGGAAAGAGTTGACAAGCAGTATAGATCACTGTGATAGCTAAAATTAATTGAAGGTTTGCACTTTGGGGTTTTTGTTTTGTTTTTAATTTGGAAAGAGTTTCCTGTATCACCCTGATTGGCCTGGAACTCACTATGAAGACCATGCTGGCGTTGAACATTCAGCAATCCTCCTGTCTCTGCCTCTCAGGTTTTTGCGTCACAAGTATGAGTCATCAGGCCTAGCTTGAAGTTCTACTTTGGTCAACATTTAAGTATCCCAACAATCTCATTATTAAGAAGGATCTAGGTGTTTTTGTTTTGTTGAAACAGGGCCTTACTGTATCCTGGCTGACCTGGAACTTGCTGTGTTGACCAAACTGTTGCCACAAACTCACATGCCTCTGTTTCTAGAGTGGTAAGGTTAAAGGTTCAGTCCACCAGGTCCAGCCTGATTTTTGTTTTTAAGCCACTAACAACAGATCAGTAAATTGAAACTTGTGAAAGCTAAATGAATTTCTAAAGGTGAGCAACTTCTTAATAATGGGCACAATTATTTTTTTTAATTTCATGTGTGGTGTATGTGTGTGTCTTGTGGTCAACTGATTTCCTGAAGCCAGTGAGCTACAGGAATTGTCTGTCAAGTCGTCATGCGTGTACAGCAGAGACTGGAGCCATTTACCCTGTCCCTGGATGTGGCATTTGAATCCAGCCGTGCATGATGTGGGGGCTGTTATTTTGATTTCTGGTGTCTTCTGTCTTGAAATTCCTAAGACTCAGTTCCACTGAGAACTACTCGTTTTGTGGGTTTGCAATAATTTGCGGAAGGTCTCATATAGAATTAGTGTTGAGCCAGGTCGGCTTGGTACCCAGAAAAACATTTCCTGTCCCATGCTGCCTTGGGTACCTGGAAATGCAGATTAAATGAGGTTATTATAAATGTAAATGGCCTGATTATGGAGATCCAGGGCCCTGGGCTGGACTAAAGAGAGTAGAGGAAAGGGGAAATGACAGACCTGGGAAGATCTGAAACTTTTAGTCAGTAGTACTACTTTTAAAACTTAAACTCCAGTGAAGGGAAAAACAATGAAATCAAACGCTGCTTTTAATTATGATTACTTATAACTAGCACTTAAGGTAAAAATCTCACATAAGAAAAATTTAAATTGCATGATGTAGCTAAGTATCATGTATATATGCAAAATGTGATTTTTACAGGATTTAATTGTGTTATTAACATGTGATTAGCCCTCCTACCCTCCTAGAATACATCATTAAATTTATGTAACTTAAATGCTTGTGTGATCTAGACTCTGAATAATTTTCAAACAGAAAATGCTGTTTCTCCTTCTGGTAAAAATTAGCCTTGAGCAAATGTCAAAATCAAGGGATTAAGGTACTCAGGAAGCATTGGGTCATTTTTTATGTGATGACAAGCTCCTAGACTTGACACCTGGGTGTTCTTTCATTCCTAAGGTGAAGGACTATGGAGTCAGCTAATCTGTCTTTTTCTTTTGTTGTTGTTAAGATTTATTTATTTTGCCAGGCCATGGTGTTCCACACCTTTAATCCCAGCACTCAGGAAGCAGAGAGGCAGGCAGTTCTGAGTTTGAGGCCAGCCTGGTCTACAGGGCAAGTCCAAGACAGGGCTACACAGAAAAACCCTGTCTCAAAAAAAAAAAAAAAAAAAAAGATTTATTTATTTGAGCCAGGTGATTTAATCCCAGCACTAGGGAGACAGAGGCTGGCAGATCTCTGTGAGTTTGAGGCCACCCTGGTCTATAGAGCACAGAGTGAGTTCTAGGACATGCCAAGGTTATACAGAGAAACCCTGTCTCAAAAAACAAAAACAGATTTTTACATTGTATTTTATATGTATGAGTAATTTATGTGTGCACCATATCTATGTGTGGTACTTGCTGAGGTCAAAAGATGGTGTTGGAGCCTCTAGAACTGGAGTTATAGATGGTTATAAGCCACCATATGGATGCTGGGTACTGATCCTGGTCTTCTGAAAGAGAGCCATGCTTGTAACCATTGGGCCATCTCTTCATAACCCTGTGTCCTTTTCAGTGACAGTCTGTCTGGTGTCAACCAGAGATATAGGACAATCACAGCCATTTCTTGGTCTTAAAACTTTGTTGGGACATTCTTATTTGTACTTTACCTGAGGCCTGTGATCTAGTCTTTCCTTGCCCTGTCTGACCTGTTCTCTTCTACCAGGCTTCCTGCACCTGGGTGGCCTCCGGACTGCCCTCTACAACTACATCTTTGCCAAGAAGCACCGAGGGAGCTTCATTCTCAGGCTGGAGGACACCGATCAGAGCCGCCTGGTACCAGGGGCAGCAGAAAACATTGAGGACATGCTGGAGTGGGCAGGTGAGGCTGGCAAGGAAAGAGTCTCTCGGGAGGAACAGGAAGCAGAAAAGGAGGCTGTGGATCTTCTCTGAGGGTTCAAGGTGGAGAATGATAACTCCTGGAAAAATAGATACTTTTACACAGTCTGGGGTGGCAGGTACTCCCTGTAAAAATGCCAAGGCTCAGCTGGGCAGTGGTGGCACATGACTTTAATCCCAGCACTTGGGAGGCAGAGGCAGGTGGATTTCTGAGTTCGAGGCCAGCCTGGTCTACAGAATGAGTTCCAGGACAGCAAGGGCTGCACAGAGAAACCCTGTCTTGAAAAAAAACCAAAAAAAAAAAAAAAAAAAAAAAAAAAAAAGGCCAAGGCTCCCTAAAGCTCTAAGGCTGTTGTGAGATTCCTATTCTTATCTTCCTTAAGTCCATTCCTTGCATAAGCTGAGTAGGAAACAGGTTCATTGGAAATGAGTGACTACGCCAGCTCCTGTTCCCATGAGAACGTGACCTCACATGGCCAGCTTTATAGTTCCAAAAGCTGAAGTGTTTGTTTGATTGTTTATTGAGATAGGGTCTATCTATGTAGCCCTGGCTGTCCTGGAACTCACTGTGTATACCAGGCTGGCCTCTAATTCACAGAGATTCATCTCTCTCTGCCTCCTGAGTGCTGAGATTAAAATTGACATGTAGTGAGCCAGCATACCCAGCTGAACTCTCTTTTTAACACATACATTCTTTGTCTTCTCCTTAACTCTTTTTACCTATTTTTTTGTTTACACTTATTTATTTGTATGTGTGTACATGTGTGGAGGTCAGAGGACCACTTTCAGGATCATTTATTTCTAGCTTTTATTAGAGAAATTTTAGTATATATGTATTTAGTTGAGGTTCATTAACTAAAGGAATTTATTTATTCAATAAGATCACTTTGATCTAGCTGCTTGCCTCAGCCTTGAAAATGCTAGGATTGCAAGTATTAGCACTACACATACCCAGAATAATTTTAAACAGTACTGGACTCCAACTCTGGGCCTGTGCATATTAAGCAAGTGCTCTACCACTGAGCTGTATCCCAGCCCTGTAATTCATTCTTAACCTGATAGTAAGTTGTGATAAGAATTATAGAGAAAGAGCTGGGGAGATGGTTTGTTGGGGAAAGTGCTTATTGTGCAGGTGTGAGGACTTGAGATCCGATCCCCTGGGGGTTCACTGATCTGGGGTTCTAGCTAGTAAGCCAAGGTTCCCCAGGTTCAGTGAGAAGATGGGCAGGAAGAGATGTCTGAGTGGTTAAGAGCAGTTATTATTCTGGGTTCCAACACCCTCTTCTAGCCTCTGTGGGTATTATATGAGCATGATGCACATACGTACATACAGGCAAAGCATTCATACACACAGGAATAGATTGTTTTAAATCTTTTTTTAAAAAATGAAAAAGAAAAGTGGGAAGCCCTTGAGGAAGACACCCAGTATCAACCTCTGGCTCTACATGTGCATGTGCACCTGCAAAGTTAGAGAGAAAGCTGAGAAAACGGTGCTCTTATTTTTGAGGTTGTTTTTCTGGGCACAGAGTCTTGAATGAAGTAAGCAGCTAACTCTGGCTCTGTAGATGAAATCAGGTGCAAAAGTTCTGTGGCAGAGTAGTGCTGGGTGAGAAAGGGCAAGTGCTATGGTCTAGGAGTCACTCTACAAACCACACGAACATCCATCCCAGTCAGACAGGGATGGCGTATTGAACACACACCCTAATACTGCTCAGACCAGGGACATAGTTCAGAATTATCTGAACTATGACAACAGACATCTTTCTGTCAGCTTATAAAGGAAAAATCAATTTTTAAAAATCACAATGAGTTCATATGCAGGTGCAGGAAATGCTGCCTGCTGTTTACTCAAACCATTTTAGACATAACAGTTCGTACTGACCTTTGATTTGATGGGTCCTACATAAAATAAAGCTTCGTGGAATTCCTTAAGATTAGCAAACCTTGGACTGGAGAGATGGCTCAGCCGTTAAAGGCTAGGCTCACAACCAAAAATATAAGAGTTCAGTTCCCAGCACCCACGGCTGTCTCTCCAGCCATAAAAAAAAAAAAAAAAAAAAGATTAGCAAACCTCTTATAGAACATAACAGGGTATGTGGTCAGCATGGCCTTCCTCTGAGTCAAGTCACTTCTCTGTGTTAATGACTGGCAGGCATATTACAGCAATGATATGAAACAGCTGGAAGGCATAGAACAAAATTGCTGTGGCTATGCCGGAGGGGGCAGACCACAGCAGCAAGGAGACTGGTTCAGTAAAATGAGGTCCAGCTGAGAACTTCAACCTGATGGGACCTTGTTTCACTAGGTGCTGTGCAAGGCGCACGCAGAGGTGAGCAGTGCTGCTGGTCCTGCCCTCCTCCAGCATCCACTGCAACACTGTTGCATAAGCAGGGCCTGCAGCACCTGGTCATGGTATAATAGCACAGCAATAGAAAAGTTACTAAGATGCTGCCTGTTGCTGACACAGATAGCCCTGATTAAGCTAAATGAGCCAAAAAATAAAACCAAGTCCTAAATCTGGAAAAGATACTAGTGGGGATAAGGACTTGTTTTTTGTGGGGTTTTTTTGTTTTGTTTTGTTTTTTTGGTTTTTGAGACAGGGTTTCTCTATGTAGACCTGGCTGTCCTGGAACTCACTCTGTAGGGCAGGCTGGCCTCGAACTCAGAAATCCACCTGCCTCTGCCTCCCGAGTGCTGGGATTAAAGGCGTGCGCCACCACTGCTCGACTGGATGAGGGCTTGTTAACAGGAATGGGAGGGAGATAAGAAAGAATGAAAGGGGGGGCTAGAGAGATGGCTCAGTGGCTAAGAGCACTGACTGCTCTTCCGAAGGTCATGAGTTCAAATCCCAGCAACCACATGGTGGCTCACAACCATCTGTAATGAGATCTGATGCCCTCTTCTGGGGTGTCTGAAGACAGCTACAGTGTACTTACATATAATAAATAAATGAATAAAAAAAAAAAAAAAGAATGCTGGAGCTATAGGCATACACACCATGCTTGTTTTTTTCTATGGGCATGCAAGGATTTTTGAGAAGTAGAGTAACAGCTGCCTGCAGCAGGAAGGGGTTTTGAAAATAGGTTGCCCTGTCTTTCTTTGAGAATAACCTAGTTAGTAGGGTTAATACTGTTGTGATGAAACACTGACCAAAAGCAACTTGGAGTGAAAGGGGCTTATTTGGCTTACACTTCTCCAGGGAAGTCAGGACAAGAACTCAAAGCAGGAGCTGATGCAGAGGGCATGGAGGGGTGTTGGTTACTTGCTTGCTCTTCATGACTTGCTCAGCCTGCTTTCTTCTAGAACTTAGGACTACTTGTTAGTGACTCCACTAACCTGGACTGGGGCGCTCCAACATCAATCACTAAGAAAATGCCCTATAGGCTTGCCTATAGCCTGATCCTATGGAGACATTTTCTCTATTGAGGCTCCTCTTTCTCTCTGATGTCTCTAGTTTGTATCAAGTTGGCATAAAACTAGCTAGTACAGACTATCTTTTATTCATTGAGAATTCCATACATGTAAACAATGAGTTTTGATCATAAGCAACCCAAATCCCCTTCTCACTCCCTTAGGAATCCCCAGTTCCTTCCTCCTCCACACACCCCCATGTACCCTCAACACATCCCACTCTCCCGTTTATAGCCTCTCCTTTAAGTCAATAAAGGACTCCACTGATCCCAAGTGGTACTATCTGTTGGAATGTTAACTTGATCTTCTGCAGGTAGTCATAACTGCATGAGTTTATGAGTGCAGTAGCCATATCATGTCCCAAAGATGCATTCATAGTACCCCCCTCATCTTCTGGTTCTTATATATTCTTTCTGCTCTTCTGAAATGTTCTCTGGTCCTTGAGGTGGATAAAGATGTTCCATTTAGAGCTGAGCACTCAGTAAACACTTATTCTCAGCACTCTGATAAGTTATGTGTTGATTATGTGCTGACCACTGCAAAGAGATGCCACTCTGACAAGGTTGAGGGGGTAAGCATAAATATTTAGAAGGCAGTTTGACAAGTTATCATTTAGCAAAACAATAGGAGGAGGTTCCTCTGGAGAGCCTACTGTGTACCAGGCCTGAATCCCTTCCTGCCGAGCATGCCTCAAACCTAAGCCAAAAGCAGCGGGTTACCTCTGTGACCTTCATGCTGTTCTTGCACCACTGGGGCACATCTTGCCTGTAGGCCAGTACTGTAGTATGCAGGCTTGGTGCAGGGGTGCCATTGGTGTGTTTGCTTCCCCAGGGGCCTGCTTTACACCTTCCTCACTAGCAAGGAAGACCATTTCAGGTTAGGTCCTGCTTGGTATCTGAATGTCCTGCAGCAAAAAAAAAAAAACATGTTATGTTTTCAGCAATAGGACTTTCTATCTAGTTCTGGTGAGGTTTTGATTGTGGGAGTATGAGTATATTTTAGGTTTGTTTGTTTGTTTAATGTGTATCTGACTTTATGTCTACCACATATGTGCAGGAGCCTGTGCAGGCAGAAGAGGGTATTGGATCCCCTGGAACTAGAGTTACAGGTGGTCATGAGCTTCTGAGTGGGAGCTGGAAACTAAACCCATGTTCTCTGCAAGAGCAGTAAATACTCCTAACTACCAAGCCATCTCTCTGAGCCCCATATGTACTTGTGGTTTCTGTTCTGCTCTTGTTTTGAGCACAGGATTTTGCTATGTAGCACAGACTAGTCTTGAACTAAGACAGTCTTCTTATTTCAGCCTCCCAAGTAATGCTATTACCAGTGTGAAATACCATGTCAGCTACCCCACCTTCCCTTTTTTATCAAATGAAGAAATGGAGGTACTGTGAGACAGATAGCTATGTCAGCAATAATTAAAGCCAGAATGTATTGTGCATATACTAAGTGCCAGGCAATATGCCCTTTTATGACACAGTTACTGTTTGCATCTTTATTTACAAATGAAAAGATGGGAGCACCCAAAGTGAATTTGCCCAAGATATCAGAGCTGGCCACTGTGTTTGAACCCATGTCCATCTGTCTGGAGTATGTGTGCTAGCATTAAATGTTAGTAGATATTCTGTGTTGTTATCCTACTTTACTGGAAGCTCCTTGCAGAGGCCCCCTTCTGCAGGCCTTGTGTCCCCCAAGCCCCACTCTCTACTGGAAGTGTTGATATTTTTCTCTCCCATGAGTCAGGAAGCTAGATATTAGGTAGGTATAACACTAGCCTGTAAGTGCTTGGGTGTAATATATAGCTTTATTGAGCCTGGCTTACAGGCTCAATACTCTGTAAGCATATAAACACCAATGCATATGTTTCCACAGTCATTCTGCACAAAAGGCTGTTAACTCCATTTCCAGAGGAGAAAACTAAGACTTAGAAAGGATAAGTTATGCAAAGACCTGGCCCTGCCCCAATGTGAAGTTTTGAAGTATGGGTAGGCTACAGGAGACCTGTGAGAGACAAGACCTATGTGTCCAAACCACTAATAAAATCTAAATTGTAGCCAGGCAGTGGTGGCCCACGCCTTTAATCCCAGCACTTGGGAGGCAGAGGCAGGTGGATTTCTGAGTTCGAGGCCAGCCTGGTCTACAGAGTAAGTTCCAGGACAGCCAGGTTTACACAGAGAAACCCTGTCTTGAAAAAAACAAAAAAAAAAAAACAAAAAAAACAACAAAAAAAAAAATCTAAATTGTATGTGAACAGATCTCTCAGGAGTCTCCCCAGTGGTTGGGCCAGTCCCTGCTCTCTTGCTGTTCCTGAGGCTGCGACACTAGCCACTAGCATCACCTCTGGCCATCCCTGTGTTTCTTGTTCCCTGGTCACCCTGCTGCCTGCTCTAGTCCAGCTCTAGCCCACTCATGCCCCTTCCTTGTGTACCTGCTTTCTCCACCTATCTACCCTTAACTATAGGCTGCCCTGGCCTGGCATAATGGCCCCTTCCTAGACAGAAACAGAGACACTGAGACCCCCCTCCCCAGGACTCTTCCTTTCAAGTTGGCCCCCCTCTCTACTGGAAGAGGAGAGACTCCTATATTGGTGAAGAGATTCAGGTCATGGCACTCTAAGTTAATATAAATGGGGCCCAGCTAGGCAGGGTGAAGGCTACTATGGGAATCTACATTATAGGTTATACTTTGCTAGGCATGCCATGGGGATGTGAGTGATTCTGATAGGGCAGAAATGTTACTCGGATATCCCCAGAGCAAGCTGAGGGTCCCAAGGGGCTATGGAGAGAGGGTTGAGGTTCCTAAGTAGGACCTCAGCACTCTGCCTGATTCCCCAGAAAGCATCTGATGTGTTGGTGTGTACTGGCAGTAGGACAAGGGGCCAGCACCCCTTCCACACTATCCTTCCCTGGCTTTGTCACCAGTGATATAGCACCTACCAGTCATGCCATCACCAGACATAGTAAAACCCGTGCCATTCCTCCATAGCTCCCATGTGCTTTCGTGTGCGTGTGTGTGTGTGTGTGTGCGCGCGTGTGTGCGCGCGCGCGCGCTCATATGATGCTGTGTTGTAAAACTGTGATATTACCCACTCTAAGTGGCATCGAGGCCACTCTTATGCAATGTTCAGTGTGTTACTGCTTTTGAAACTCAATAGCTCTATTTTACTAAAATACCTCATGAGTCCCTGGTACTACTATAGGACTTGCAAAAATTTTATTTGTTTGTTTGTTTTTGGTCCTTTGAGATTAGGACGGATATAGCTGAGCCCAGCTGCAATGGCCTTGGCTTGTGTTGTGTTTGCCTTAATAGATATCTTTATAGAAATATAAATTCCCTTTACTTTTGGCTTTGCTTTTTTTTTTTTTTTTTTGTCCTCCTGCTCACTACCCCCCAACCCCAATTTAAAAAGCTATTTCTTTAAAAAAAAAAAAAAGTTGAATGTATAGCTGGGGGTGGTGATGGTGTACAACTCTAATACCAGCATTCGTGAGGCAGAGGCAGGGTGGGTTCCAGGGCAGTCAGGAGCACAGAGAGTAAGTATCAGAAAAAAAATCAAAGAAAACAAAAGGCTCAGTGTGTATGTAAAGTACCTAGATGAACAGCTGAAGAAAAAAAGAGCATTGTGTGCATTTCTGGTGTTCCTCTGTGATGACAGTTTTCCACTGTGTTCCAGGTATCCCACCCGATGAAAGTCCCCGCAGGGGTGGTCCTTCAGGGCCCTACTATCAGTCACAGCGGCTGGCTCTATACACCCAGGCCACAGAAGCATTGCTGAAATCTGGAGCTGCCTATCCCTGTTTCTGTTCACCACAGCGGCTGGAGCTCCTGAAGAAGGAAGCACTGAGAAGCCATCAGACACCCCGGTGAGAACCCCAGCTCACTCTGGTTGCCTCCCCAAATTGGTGCTTGTTGCTTCTCTGTTTCTGCAGGTCAGGCATCTGTGCAGGACTTAGCAGGGTTCTTTGGTTGTATCTTTCTCTCTCTCTCTCTTTTTTTTTTTTTTTTTTTTTTCCTCGAGACAGGGTTTCTGTCTGTTACTCACTCTGTAGAGCAGGCTGGCCTCGAACTCAGAAATCCGCCTGCCTCTGCCTCCTGAGTGCTGGGATTAAAGGCTTGCGCCACCACTGCCCGGCTGCAGTTGGGCTGAAATCAAGCCTGCAGTTCTCTGGAGTTTTGCCTGAAGCAGATTCCTTTCTATCTTCTCCCTGGAGGCTGTGCGCAGGTCAGGGGTCTTACTGGTTTTCTGTTCCTTGTGACCTGGGTTTTCTTTAACCAGGTTAATTAAAGGTCAGAATGTCTGGTCTGGTCTGGTCTCCTCTCTTTTGTCTTCTCTTCTTTTCTTTCCTTTCTTTTCCCAGAGCTAAGGACTGAGCCCAGGGGCCTTGTGCTTGCTAGACAAGTGCTGTCTCTACAAGTAAGCTAAATCCCCAGCCTCTCTTGTTTTTCTTTTTGGTAGTGCTTGAGGTTGAACAAATAGCCTGGTGCATGCTAGGCAAACATTCTTCTAACTCTACTGTATCTCCAAACCACACAGGTCTCTGCATGGGACAGTCCACAACCTGGCCATTGAATACACCTAACTGTGGAGGTGACATCTTACCACTTGTGTTCTGTTCCCTAAAAAGAAGTCAGTGTGAGTTCAGTCCATACTTTGAGAATATTGTAGAGCATAACTGCCAAGAGGCAGGATCACAGTCACTGGGGCTGTAGGAGAAACTGCTGGCTAAACTGCACCTCAGGCAATATTATCTGTAATGTTAATAAATGTATAATGTATAAACATTTTTTGGGCTTGGAGAAAGTGCTCAGTAATTAAGAATACTTCCTGGGCTATGCATGGGGGTGCACACTGTTAATCCTGCTACTTAGAGGCAGAGGCAGAAAGATCTCTGAGTTTTAAGCTAGCCAGTTATACATAATGAGTTCCAGGACAGCCTGGGCTTTGTAAAGAGACCCTTTCTCAAAAAAAAAAAAAAAGGTTACTGACCTAGTAGAGGACCCCAGTTCAGTTCCTAGTATCCACATAGAACAGTTCATAACCACCTGTAACTGCAATTCCAGAGGAATCTCATTCTTCTGGCCTCTATAAGCATCTGTACTCACCCACACACATGTACTCAAAATTAAAAGAATTGCTGAGTGTAGTGGCAAATGCCTTTAGTCCCAGTACTCAGGAGGCAGAGGTCAGCAGGTATTTGTGAGTTCAAGGCTAGCCTGATCTACAAAGTAAGTTTCAGGCCAGTAATAGCTACATAGTGTGATCCTGTCTCAAAAAATAACAACAAAAACAAACAAACAAATTTATGTTTAATATTCACATTTCTTTTTACATTTTTAAACTTACTTTGTGAGGGGCAGCATATGCCCCAGCGAGTATGGGTCAAAGGACAGCTTTCATGAGTTGGTGTTCTCCCTCCACCATGTGGGGATTGAACTCAGATTATTAGTCTTGGCAGGAGACACCCTCACCTACTGAGCTAACTTACTAGCTTCATATTTAATACTTAAACCACCAAAAAATACAAAGAAACATGTCTCCTCACCCTCCCTTTGGCTACTCATTTCCTCTCTCAAGAGATAGTTGATAAGACAGCAGTGGTGGCGCACACCTTTAATCCCAGCGCTTGGGAGGCAGAGGCAGGTGGATTTCTGAGTTCGAGGCCAGCCTGCTCTACAGAGTGAGTTCCAGGACAGTCAGGGCTACACAGAGAAACCCTGTCTCGAAAAACCAAAAAAAAAAAAAAAAGAGTAGGGCTTGAAGCATCTGCTCACACTATGTTCACAGTCCGGATAAAGAAAACGATGACTGCTGATGTTCAGCTCCCTTTCCTCATTCCCTGCAGTCCAAGATCCCAGCCCAGGGAATGGTGTAGGTGTACATTTATGGGCTACTTTATTGGATTCTTATATCTACCAGTTTTCCAACCTTTATTCCATTCTATTCCTTCCAAGTCCCTACACTACGTAGAAGAGAATAGAGGTTAGAGAGGAAAAGGGTATAGACCTCTTTAGACTACTTCCTGCTGACTAGGTGTGTCAAGTTCCCTGGGGCAAGTCCAATCTTCATTGTCTGAATCTCTCCAACCAGTAACCCTGTAACAGCAAATGCAGCAGCCGCAGGCCCTCTCAGGACTCTTCCATACATACCCTCTCCAGAGTTCCAAACATAAACTAGCTGCAGCTGGCAAAAATCATGCCCTTTCTAGAATACAAGACAATCACAGTTAGCAGCTGTGGAATCTGAAGCAGCCCCTTATCCCACATCTGAGATTAAAACAAAAACATACTCAACATAACTAGGTTTTTAAGGAAACCGAATTCTCACTACAGAATGGTGCAGATGGGTTTTCCTGTATCAATTCATTTAATCAATATAGTCCCTCATACAGTCTTAGAGGCTAAACATTACCTAAATAATTCTTTATGGTGTGCCTAGAGACTTGCCTCTTAAGTGTTTTCAGATACTGTCAAATTGACATCAGTATTTCCCATCATAGATTTCTTCCAAAATGTAGACTTTTACAGGAACTGTATATAGCATTGAAGCTGGGTATGGTAATTGGGCACTGGAGAGATAGGGGCAGGGGAACAGGTGTTCAAGGACAGCCTCAATATGTAGTAAATGTGAGATCAGCCTGTACTGTGAACAGTCTCCCACGTACCTCTACACACACACACACACACACACACACACACACACACACACACACTCACTCACGCATGAGAAGCACAACATACTGCCTTGATATATCCCATCCAGTGGCTTTTTCTAGTTTACACAGTTATCAGTAATAGCATTGAAGCTCTACTTTCATTAACTGCTGGAATGTTTATAGACATTCACTGCTTTTTTTACCTTTAAGAAATCTCACTGTGTAGTTCAGCCTGGCCTCCAACTTGAAATCTTGTTTCAGTCTCCCAAATGTTAGGTTAATAGGTATCTACCATCAAACCTATGTTGTTTGTTTGTTTTTAATCATTAGCAGACTATACTCCATTAATACAAAGAATTGTTTTTAGTTATGATTACATGATATCATGGGATCTTTGAGACTGAAGAGTTAGGTGTATCAAAAACTGAGTTTACTGCCCAGCATGGTGGCACACGCCTTTAATCCCAGCACTTGGGAAGCACAGGCAATCAGATCTGAGTGTGAGGCCAGCCTGGTCTACAGAGCCAGTTCCAGGAAGGCTAGGGCTACATAGAGAAACCCTGTCAAAAAAAAAACAAAGAGAAACCCTGTCTCAGGAAAAAAAAAAAAGGACTGAGTTTGCAAGTTTCACATTTGTGTTTCTTAGGACACTTTTGGATATATATTTAAAAATTTAAAATTGACAGAGACCAGTAAATTGGCTCAGGAAGTGAAATTGCTTACTACGTAGGCCTGGAGACCTGAATTCCAGCTGCAGGACCCATGTGCAAGATGGAAGGAGAGAACTGACTCCATAATGCTGCCCTCTGACTTGCACACATGCACCATGGCATGTGCATACCATGCGCACACAACAGTAATACATTTTAAAAACCTTTTCTTACTGGTTTCTTTGCTTGTTTTTAAAGATATGGTTCCCCTATGTAGCTCTGACTATCATGGAACTAGTTCTGTAGACCAGGCTATCCTTGAATTCAGAGAGCCACCAGCCTCTGCCTCCTAAGTGCTGACATTAAAGGCATGTACCACCGCATTTGGCTAAAACTTTTTTTTTTTTTTAGGTGGCAAACTAGGGAACTGGAGGGTTAGTTGACTTAGGAGTTAGGAACTCACACTTCTCTTACACAGGACCAAAGTTTAGTTCTCAGTACCACATTAGGCAACTCACAGCTCCTATAACTCCAGCTCTAGGGGCATCCGTTGGCTCTGACCTCCCCAGGCACTGTGCGTATATACACATAAGCACAAAATTATATATACATATAATTTTTAACAACAACTTTTGAAGAAGTGATCAACCAAAGAAGGAAAAAAGTAAGAGATAAAATAAGTTAAAAAGTAAAAACAGGCCAGGCAGTGGTGGTGTACGCCTTTAATCCCAGCACTTGGGAGGCAGAGGCAGGCGGATTTCTGAGTTCGAGGCCAGCCTGGTCTACAGAGTGAGTTCCAGGACAGCCAGGGCTACACAGAGAAACCCTGTCTCGGAAAAAAAAAAGAAAGGAAAAAAAAAAAGAAAAAAAAAGTAAAAACAGGGCTGGAGAGATGGCTCAGAGGTTAAGAGCACTGACTGCTCTTCCAGAGGTCCTGAGTTCAATTCCCAGCAACCACATGGTGGCTCATAACCATTTATAATGAAATCTGGCTCTCTATTCTTGCTGTGCAGGCAGAACATTGTATACATAATAATAAATACATCTTTTTAAAATGTTGAAAACAAAGGCCTGGAGATCTAGCACAATGGTAGAGCATTTGCCAGGCATGGACAAATCCCTGGGTTCAATCCCCAGTATTCACAAATCAAACAAATATACCAACAGAAGGTAAAAATACAGCATTGTAGTAGTGAGGGCCTGGGGGTGGTATAAGGTGTCAGGAAAGGACTCTAAACTTATGGCTTCTGAACAAAACCAGAACACCATGAAGGAGCCAGCCATGCAGACAAGCTATTCAGTGCATCCATGCATTTATCAGAAAGAAGTATTTCAGCTGGGCGAGGGTGGGGCACACCTTTAATCCCAGCACTGGGGACCGAGACAAAGGCAGGTAGGTCTCTGTGAGTTCCAGGCCAACCTGGTCTACAGTCAGTTTCAGGGGATAGCCAAGACCACGCAAAGAAACCCTGCCTCAATAAATAAATAAATAAATAAATAAATAAATAAATAAATAAATAAATAAATAAATAAATAAATAAATAAATAAATAAATAAATTTGAAAACAACAACAGCTCTCAGTATTTTTTCTAGTGTACGAGTTATCTGGGCTTATGGTTACCCTATAGATTCTGGCTTGGCACATCTTAAGTTTCCGGTCTGAGTTTCTGAGTTCCCAAGTGAAGTTGGTCCTGGAGGGCCTACACACCCACTTTGAATAGGGAGGACAGGAGCCACACGCATTATCTTCTAATCTTATGGAAATCTGGAGGTGAATGACTCCAGGCTAAGAGAAGCAGGCTTGAGATGTCAGGGCTCTGTGGTAACCTCTCTGACTTCTTACCTTGCCTGCTGACAGCCTTGCCTTTTCTCCCTTAGTTGTATGTGGGGTTAACAGTTTCAATATGACTTCTCAGAGGGTAGCATCCAGAGTGCTCCCGGGAAGTATAAAAAGGAGGGTTTTTTCCCTTATAGGTATGTCTTAATCTCATTGGAGAGAAATATCTTTCCCAGAACCTTAGACTTTCCTTATCCACAAAGTGTCATTTACATTCTTACCTGGACTGATCACCAGAACCAGGTCACAAGATTGCAAGAGTGTCTATACTCATTGTCATTCTGCTCTTTTTTTTTTTTTTTTTTTTTTTTTTTGGTTTTTTGAGACAGGGTTTCTCTGTGTAGCCCTGGCTGTCCTGGAACTCACTCTGTAGACCAGGCTGGCCTCGAACTCAGAAATTCGCCTGCCTCTGCCTCCAAAGTCCGGCTGTCATTCTGCTTTTAGTCTAAGCATTTCCCAGGTCCTCCTTAGCAAGGGAAAAGGGACAATGATTAATAAGTCAACATACTGTGTTGTCCCATTCAACGTTTTTTAAACCTATTCCAGACAGAAGAAGCCCCTTCAAGAGGTTAATGAGTTGCCCCAGGGCATAAGCTATCAGAAACCGAAGATAAGGGTTGGGGTTCTAGTTCAGTTGGTAGAGTGATTACTAGCATGCCCAGGGCCTTGAGTAAAATCTCTAGCACTGCAAGTAAAAACCAGAACTTGAGGGACAAGTGAGATTCTGTCCTTTGATGGTTCTCTTAGCTACTCTGCTGTTCTATCTCCCAACAGGTATGACAATCGGTGCCGGAACCTGAGCCAGGCACAGGTGGCCCAGAAGCTGGCCACAGGCTCCAAGCCTGCTATCCGCTTCCGCCTAGAGGAAGCAGTACCAGCCTTCCAGGACCTGATATATGGCTGGACTCAGCATGAAGTGGCCAGTGTGGAGGGAGACCCAGTTATCCTGAAAAGTGATGGCTTTCCCACCTACCACCTAGCCTGTGTGGTAGATGACCACCACATGAGCATCAGCCATGTGCTGCGGGGCTCGGAGTGGCTGGTCTCCACCTCTAAGCACTTACTTCTTTACCAGGCCCTGGGCTGGCAGCCACCTCGATTTGCTCATCTGCCCCTGCTCCTCAACAGGGATGGTAGCAAGCTGTCTAAGAGGCAAGGGGACATCTTCCTGGAACATTTTGCTGCCACCGGTTTTCTGCCAGAAGCCTTGCTTGACATCATCACCAACTGTGGCTCGGGGTTTGCAGGTACATATGCAGCAGAGTGGTCATGGTGGCTAAGCTTGAGCTTTGGTACAAGCAGACCTACTTGTCGAAGCATTGCCACCTATCAGTCACATGATCTTGGACAAGTTCATTATTCTAGCCAGTAGTGTTTATTGAGCCAGACAACTGTGCCCCACACTTGGTTTTTCCCACACTGCTTTGTTGTTGGAGTGGGGCTCACAGTAGGCACTTTCCCCTGCCCTCAGAGACCAGAAGTCTCATTAGTCTCATCCATATGATAGGGCAAGAGTATGCCCTGTAGGCTTACTTAGGAGCCCATGAGCTTGTAAATATAAGGAACCAGCCCACTGTCTGGCCACATCATAGGCATAAAAGCCACAGACCTCATAATTACTGTAATTATACAAGTATGTGCTCTAACAGTATTACTGATGTTACTGTGAATCCAGCTTATTTCAGGCTTAGAAGACAAACTTTGAAGAACCAAGTATCAGATAGGATGACTTTCTGTGGCAAGGATTTCTGAAAGCCAGGCAGTAAGTTGATAATCCTAGTTGCTAAGGTGATCTGAAGCTCAGGGAGTTTGAGTAACTTGCTAGAGTCACATCCTTAGTAAAGGATGTAGTTCTTGAGGCCTGTGGCTGACCATGGTGCCTCCTGACTGCACCAAAGAGAACTGCTGCTCATAAAGAAGCTGCTGGAGAGATGGCCCAGCAGTTAAAAGCTCTTGCTAGTTTTTCTGAGTTCTGTTCCCAGCACCCACATCAGATGGCTCACAGCTGCCTGTAACTCCTGTGTGAAGCAAGATCCAACACCCTCTTCTGAACTCCATGCACTTGAACGAAGAGAGAGAGAGAGAGAGAGAGAGAGAGAGAGAGAGAGAGAGAGAGAGAGAGATTGAGATTAAAAATAAGGGGGGAAAAGTTAAAAAAGAAGCAGCTTTCAGTCTGAGTGTGATGTTACACACTTGGATTCCCAACACTAGAGAAGCTAAAGTAAGAGGATTGCTAGTTCGAGGTCAGTCTGGACTATGTAAATACCAAAGTCCTGTCTCAGATGAAACAGAAAAACATCATTGAGTTGCACTGTGGCATTAAGGAAGAATTTTGTAGGGTACACTGATGTCAGACCCTACTCAATAGCCAAGCAAATCAGAAGCTCTGAAGTAGCCAGAGGGCACACTGCTCTTGTGGCTTTGGTTCAAACATATTGGGGAGCCTACAGTTTATTCACTTGCTCTCCTTTGTGTGTGAAGGCAGGGAAATGTAGCCAATATTTATATCCCAGCAATTTGGGAAACAGGCAGGAGGATCAAAATCTGTAGCCCAACCTGGGCAATGCAGAAAGAAAGATAACAGGAAGAACAGAAATAAGTAGATGAGGGAGGGGCTGAGCAGCCAAGTGGGCCTGACTTGCAGAGAACCAAATGGGCAGGACCCTGCCGGAGCTGATCACACAGTTTGACCTGACTCGGATCACCTGCCACTCAGCCCTGCTGGACCTAGAGAAGCTCCCAGAATTCAACAGGTAAGTGAGAGAGCCAAGCACTATGGTGCATATCTGTAGTCCCAGCACTTGGAAAGTCGAGACAGCAGAATTGTAAACTCTAGGCCAGCTTGGGTTATATAGTGTCCTCAAACTCACTATGTAGCCAGTTGATGACCTTGAATTCTTGATCCTCCTGCCTCCACCTCTCAATTGCTCAAATTATAGGAGTGTGCCAACACACCGATTTAACTGCAGTTGTTTTAAGGATGTGACTTTATCATTTGTGTAACTTTGCTATATGTTACCTATATGGGTCCAAGGCAGAATTTAAATGACTAGCAGATTTACACAGTGAACAGTGAGGCATCCCTTGCATGGGGCCTGCAAGAGTGAATGCAATCTAGCATGTCATATACAATATAGCTACCTTTTTTATTCCATAGAAATACTATTTCAGGAGGAAATGGAGTCTTGGTCAGAGAGGTACTTTGTGATACCTCCCTTCAATCCAGGAGTCAGCAAAAAAGAAAGATTCTAGCCAAGCTGAATTATCCTCAGATGTTTCTGTCATCAAGCCACCTCCATGCTTACTTCAGAGATACAGTAAATATATTAGTAGGTATATTAGTGTCCCCACAGCAGCAGTAAGCAATACTGGTAGTGTGTGTGCATGGGATCAGTGCCATGATTCATTTAGCATGACTGTGTCCTGGGGTTGGACCTGTGGTGTATTAATTCAGCATGGCCAGGAGGGTCTCCTGGGTTGTTTTTTTCCTTCTTACTGCCTAGCCTTGCTGCTAAGGAGATTGCAAGGTTTCTGTACTGTATCCATGTTTTCATTAATACTCAACTTGCTGGGCAGTGGTGGTGCACGCCTTTAACCCTAGCACTTGGGAGGCAGAGGCAGGTGGATTTCTGAGTTCGAGGACAGCCTGGTCTACAGAGTGAGTTCTAGGACAGCCAGGTCTACACAGAGAAACTCTATCTCGAAAAACCAAAAAAAAAAAAAAAAACCTCAAATTATTTTTCCAACCAAATTACACATGCTTATAATTCCAGCACTCAAGGGGCCATGGAAAGATGGTGAGTCCTAGGCCAGCCTAACTACATAGAATCAGTCTCAAACACTAAAAACAAAGCAAAAATTGTTTTTTGCCAGTCTGCATTCCAGATAACTTCCCATAGTGTCTTATCTTCCATCCTGTGACATGCAAGGAGTCTCAGACTTCTGCAGACCTGCAGCCCTTGAATGGGTGGCTTCCAGGCTCTGGCAGTACTTCAAATATGTCCCATGATTAACCTTCACTACCACTCTGCCAGAAGCCTCTTACCCACTCTGTGCGTGAGGCTCCCTAGCTTTCCAGTGGTTGTGTGGGTTACTGCAAACACCTGGCAGGTGGGCTTTGGACTCAGGATTATCCAGTCCCAAGCCCATGAGATATTTACCACTTTATTACCTGGCTTTCCAAGGGGCCATAAGACGTAGAGTAGTCCCTGGATCTGCACTGCTATGTCTCTCTTTGTCCCTTCTAGTCCTGTCAGGAAGAGGCAAAGGACAGCCTGGGGATTGAAGATAACAAGGCTTGGTATGAGGTTGGACTTTTGGAGGCTTTACTGTTCAGAAGAAAGTCAGGGAGTTGGGATTCCAGAAAAGAGATAATTTTTTTTTCTTGGTTTTTTTTTTTTTTTTTTTTTTTTAAAGATTTATTTATTTATTATATGTAAGTACACTGTAGCTGTGTTCAGACACACCAGAAGAGGGCATCAGATCTCATTACGGATGGTTGTGAGCCACCATGTGGTTGCTGGGATTTGAACTCAGGACCTTTGGAAGAGCAGTCAGTGCTCTTAACCGCTGAGCCATCTCTCCAGCCCTTTCTTGGTTTTTTTGAGGCAGGGTTTCTCTGTGTAGCCCTGGCTGTCCTGGAACTCACTCTGTAGACCAGGCTGTCCTTAAACTCAGAAATCTGCCTGCCTCTGCCTCCCAAATGCTGGGATTAAAGGCATGCGCCACCACTGCCCGGCCAGAAAAGAGATAATTTGAATTGACAAGAAAGCCCCAGCTTTGAAACAGAGTGCTTCATTGAAACAGCTCCTGTTCCAAATTGTAGGAATACATTTTTTGACCTCTCCTTTTGTATCAGTGCTTCATAATCCAACTGAGGTCAGAAAGCACTGGATTCTTTGTGTAAACCCAGGTGCCTGTGGAGGTCAGGTGATAGTGTAGGAAGGGAGGGTCTGGCCAGGAGGGAGAGGGACAGGGCAGCTGGAGGACTGTGGAGTCTGAGCCACCAACATGGATCCAGCCTGCTGCAGCCAGTTAAAGCTGTGGTCAGGGTGCTGTGCACCCAGAGCTGCTCATTCCACAGGGAGAGCCAGAAATGTTCATTACTGTGCTCTTCTAGTTTAAAATAGCTTCTTGGCTGATTGTAGCTCAGTTCTAGAGTGCTTAGTTAGTATGCATGAGGCTTTCGGTTTTCTCTCTTAACACCTCAAAAGTAGCAGGGAAAAGTCAGCTCTTATTTTTAAAACAGTGAAAATATCTGGTATGGTATCATACACCTTTAATTCTAGCACGTGGAGTGCAGGGGCAAGTGGATCTCTGATTTTGAGGCCAGCTGGCTCTACATAGTGAGTTCTAGGCCAGCTAGGGATATATAGGGAGACCTTGTCTCAGAAAGATAAAAAATAAAACACTGAAAACAAACCATGTCTGCCTAGACTCATGCTGGCTGTGACTTCCATCAAGTCCTGTTCCTTTTATACATATAAAGAAAATTATGTTTTTATCTATGGGTTTTACAGATGTGACATTCTTCAAATCTCTACACTGCCTGTTGGCATAGTCCTTGGGTAGCAGTACCAGGGCATCCCCTTTCTTCACCCTTAGGCTGCACCTCCGCCGGCTGGTGAGCAGTGAGACCCTGAGGCCCCAGTTGGTGGAGAAGCTGCATAGCCTGGTAAAGGAGGCATTCGGGAGCCAACTGCAAGACAGGGATGTTCTGGACCCCGCCTATATGGAGAGGATCCTCCTGCTGAGACAGGTGTGGATTTAGGGCCTCCTTAACCCCTTCTAGGGGTTCCCAAGTTCCCAGGGTGCATATGGTGACTGCCTCTCTACCCAGGGTCACATCAGCCGTCTGCAGGATCTGGTCTCCCCAGTGTACTCCTACTTATGGACCCGCCCTGTTGTCCATCGAGCAGAGCTGGGCGCCAGCTCAGAAAAGGTGGATGTGATTGCCAAACGCTTGCTGGGGTAAGTGCTCACATACCTGGTTAAGGTTTTGGCACACCCTTCTCACTCTTTGCCCTGGCTTCTCTCCACCAGACATTGGCTTTTGGTCCCCATCACAAAACTATGACAAGCCAAAAAAAAAAAAAAAAAAAAAAAAATGGCTCTTTTAGTAGCTTCTCAGTTAAGGATAGCAACCCTTAAGACCCAGGTGGCTCTGCTCCCTGAGCTTCCTTTCCTCAGCTGTGTGTAAGGAAGAGCGGATCTGGCCTACTGTAACAGTAACAGAATTTTTGTTTAATTAATTTTTAAAATGTTTGTTTAGTTTTAATTTATGTGTATAAGTGTTTTGCCTGCATGTATGCCTGTGTACCATGTATATATGTCTATTATTAATATGCTGAAACTTTTTTTTTGTTTTTTGTTTTTGTTTTGTTTTTTGAGACAAGGTTTCTCTGTGCAGCCCTGATTGTCCTGGAACTCACTCTGTAGACCAGGCTGGCCTCGAACTCAGAAATCCACCTGTCTCTGCCTCCCAAGTGCTGGGATTAAAGGTGTACGCCACCGTTGCCCGGCTGTAATTGTAATTCTTATTTGCTACTTTTTGCTCAAATGATATATTACAGTGATAATGTCTGGGTGTTTTTAGATGAGTTTTCCACTTTTTGTCTTTTTCTTTTAAGAGATAATTTCTGAGCCAGGCAGTGGTGGTACACACATTTAATCCCAGCACTCAGGATACAGAGATCCTGAGTTCCAGGACAGTCAGGGCTACACAGACATCTCCTCCTCCTCCTCCCAAAAGGACATAGGTTCTGTATGCTGCTGAGGCTAGTCCCAAACTAAGCTCAAATGAGTTCCTTCTTTAATCTTTTCGAGAAGCTAACATGGTAAGCATGGACTACTCTACCCAACAGTATAACTAGAGCTGTCCAGTCCTTGAAAGTCTCCTTATTCCTTTTTATGGCTAACTTTACTGTAACACCACTTCAAACAGAATTTATCTACTTATGTACATTAGGGTTGCTACCATATTTTCATATTTTGCTTTTAGAAATAACTGCACTGAATAAACTTGCATGGATATATTACTAAACATGTTTGCAAGTCCATCCCTCAATCAGAACCCAAGAGCTAATAGTGTCAGTAATTTGGGACACTCCATAGTAGGGTCTTTAATTCTTTTTTGTTTGCTTGTTGTTTGAGGCATGGTCTCACTATGTAGCCTTGACTGGTCTAGAACTCACTGTATAGACCATGCTGCCCTCAAACTCATAGAGATCTGCCTGCTTCTGCCATCTAAGTGCTGGGATTAAAGGTGTGCTCCCAGCCGTGCAGTGGTGGCGCACGCCTTTAATCCCAGCACTTGGGAGGCAGAGGCAGGCAGATTTCTGAGTTAGAGGCCAGCCTGGTCTACAGAGTAAGTTCCAGGACAGCCAGGGCTATACAGAGAAACCCTGTCTCCAAAAACTAAAAAAAAAAAAAAGGAGTGCTCCCATATCCAGCTTTTTTAAAATGTATGTGAATATATGCATGTGAGTGCAGTACCCCTGGAGGCTAGAGACAAATTGAGCCATCCAGTGTCCTCTGAAAGAGCAATATATGCTCTTTACTGCTGAATCATCTCTTGAGCTATTAATTCCAATTCACCAAGACCAGGTCTTAACTTCTCATCTTTGTCTTGGGTTAGATTTCAGAGGCTGGGACTCCCACTCAAGTCAGGAAAGCTGACACCCAAATGCCTAGGAGCCACCAAACTACCAGAAATCCCTTTTGTCCCATAGCCAAGCTCTCAGCCAGCTCTGACATGTCCTGGGCTGCCATTAGCAGCTGCCTGAGGCCTGTTTTGTTCCTTGGCAGCCTCCTTCTCTGAATGCAGAGACATTGGAGAGTGTCTATATTCCTCCTATATTGCATTTTGTATTTTTAGTATTTTATCTCCTTGATTTTATAAATAGCAGTGGTCCTGTGCCCAGTTAATGATTGGCTTTGTCCAGGAGGGCTTCTATAATAAAAATACTGCACACTTCTGTAAACAACAGATTTGAAGCTGGGGGTCTACAGACAAGTGCCAGCTGAGTCCGTGGCGGGCAATGGCAGACTCCTGGTCTTTGTCCTCATGTGCTCAGCTGCTGAAGTCTGCCAGTTGTTAAGGAAAGCTGTGCACACTGAGAGGCTGTTTCTTATAAGACTTAAGTCTTATTTTTTTTTAAGACTTTCTTATAAGTCTTATAAGACTACTTCCTGAGCCACCACTGCCCCTCACTGAGCTGCCACTCAGCCCCTCAGGAGCAGGGGCTCTGCTTTTGAGGCACTGGTATAACACCTCTGTCCTGTTATTTTAAAAGTGATGGGATTTTTGGTTTGTTTTCTCTTCTCTTCTTTCTCTTCTCTTTCTCCTTCTCCTTCTCCTTCTCCTTCTCCTTCTCCTTCTCCTTCTCCTTCTCCTTCTCCTTCTCCTTCTCTTCTCCTTCTCCTTCTCCTTCTCCTCCTTCCTCCTTCTCCTTCTTCTTCTCCTTCTCCTTCTCCTCCTTCCCCTCCTTTTCCCTCTCTCTCTCTCTCTCTCTCTCTCTCTCTCTCTCTCTCTCTCTCTCTCTCTCTCTCTCTGTATGTGTGTGCGTGTGTTTATGTGCATGCATATAGAGGCCAGAAGAGGCTATTGATTCTTTGGAACTGAAGTTATAGGCAGTTATAAGCCACCTGACACAGGTGCTGAGAACTAAACTTGGGTACTCTAGAAGCCGTAAGTGATCATAACTGCTAAGCCATCTCTCCAGCCTCTAGGATACACTCTTAAGGGACCCAGGGTGGGGCAGTGGTGGCTCACACCTTTAATCCCAGCACTTGGGAGGCAGAGGCAGGTGAATTTCTGAGTTCAAGGCCAGCCTGTGGTCTACAGAGTGAGTTTCAGAGAAACCCTGTCTCGAAAAACCAAAAAAAAAAAAAAAGGGACCTGGGAAGCTGCAGTAGAATGTACCCACCCACCACTTTTGTCAGAGCTAGGGTGTATATCAGGACTTCCTAATACTCACAAGTAGTTAAATACTGACACAGAGATTTATTAATGTTTGTTAAAGCTTAGGCGTATAGCTGGGCAGATTCTTGGCCAGCTCATCTGAGTTATCCCAACTATTCTAGCCCATGTCCTGCCATGTGGCTAGTTCTTTACTTCCCTTTCATCCTGGGTATGTCTGTCCCTCTCCATGTCCCACTGGCAAATCTCCCAGTTTGCCCATTTCTCATTTCTTCTCCCAGAGACCCTCTCTCTGCCCGGAAGTTCTGCCTTTTACTTCCTGCCCACCTATTGGCCATCAGCTCTTTATTAAAGACAATAAGCAAGTAAGGAAGGTGAATGTTTATAAAATATGAGGCCTATGATGGACTATAGGATTAACAATACTAATATCTGCCAGGACTCAGCTTTCTGCAGGTTTGACAATCAACAATTGAATGTACAGACAACCTTTACACAATGTTCACAAGGTACCCCAATAGCAATGGGTTGTTTACAAGTCCAGCTCTCACTAGTTGGGGACAGCTTAAAACTCAAATGTGCTTTTGGGAACGGGTCTTAGCTTGACTTTTATGAATATGAGGGTGATTGCTGGCCTGTGGAGTTTAGATCCTTTGTTTGTTTGTTTGTTT
The DNA here is from genome assembly GCA_028551405.1 of Uromys caudimaculatus. Taxonomy (NCBI): domain Eukaryota; kingdom Metazoa; phylum Chordata; class Mammalia; order Rodentia; family Muridae; genus Uromys; species Uromys caudimaculatus. The sequence goes on from CM052703.1 coordinate 74,933,171, forward strand.
GGTTGGTTGGTTGGTTGGTTGGTTGGTTGGTTTTTGAGCCAGGATTTCTCTATGTAGCCCAGGCTGTCCTGGAACTCATTTTGTAAACCAGGCTGGCCTCAAACTCACATAATCCTCCAGCCTCTGCCTCCTGAGTGCTGGGACTAAAGGCATGTGCCATTATGCCTGGTGACCTTTCGTGTTTCTGTTTGTGGGAAAAGGGTCTCTGCCTAGCATGTTGATAGTGGAGCAGTTCCTGGAGCTGGTGTTTCTTGATGTTGTCGTATTTCTATTCCTCTGTGCTACCCTCTCCTTGACAAATCTTGAAGATGTTTCAAGGAATTCCTCAGGAATTCCTCATTCTTGCATCCTGTATTCTAAGTTTTCATTTTAGATTCTTCTGTGATGTCTGTGAGCCATTGTAGTAAATGCTAGCTAAGTTTAAGCTTTTATTGAAACATAGTATCCAATATTTTTGAGCATTTACTGTGAGTTTAGGGCTTTACTTAGTGCTGGTCGTATTTTAGCTCTCTGTCACCTCCCTATGCAGTACAGGTGCTATTATTGTCCCTATGTTATTGGTGAGGCAGTTAGTAAATTCTCTTATTATAGTTCTTATTTTTATTTTTGACATTTATTTACTTTGTGTGCAAGAGGAGGGTACATGCCATGGCACATGAGTGTAAAAGTCAGGGGACAACTTGGGAGGAGTTAGTTCTCCTTCCACAATGTGGGACCTGGGGATTGAGCTCAGTTCATCAGGCTTGGTGGCAAGCCTTCCTACCCACTGAGTCATCTTGCTGGCTTTTTGGTGTCCTTTGATCTGTATCTTACTGCTTGCCTGGGCCACCTATATATATGGTTCCGTCACTGTTTGCCTGTAATAGATTGATGTATTAAAGTTCCCTACTCTCAGTAAACTGTTAGTGCTGTAGGTGATTAACAATCTTCTGAAGCTTCCTCTCCCACCCTGGATCAATATTCCACCCACTCTCCACCCCCACCCCTGCCGAGTCAGGGTTTCTCTGTGCAGCCCTGGCACTCACTCTGTAGACCAAGCTAACCTTGACTCAGATTCTCCTGCCTCTGCCCCCTGAGTTCTGGGATTAAAGATGTGTACCTTCATGCCTGGCTCAGACTGGCTCTCTTTTAGGCTTTTAGAAAGACCTGGTTTAAGCTTAACTCAGGATGTGGTGAATAGAGAACTGAAGAAGCTGTCAGAAGGTCTGGAAGGCACCAAGCACAGCAGTGTGATGAAGCTCCTCCGGATGGCCCTCAGTGGACAGCTGGTGAGATGGGGCATGAGCTGAGCTGTTGCCTCCAGCTCCTCACTGACCCTTCCAGCTAATGCTCCATAGTCCGGCACTAAGGCCACTCCAGGGAATAATAAGCTGATGAAACACTATCATTCCCCTCATTCGCTCATTGAGCATCTTACATGCGTAGGCACTGAGATGGTTACAGTGGACATGGTGTGAACAAAACACATATGATCCCTGCCTCCATGGAGAAGAGTAAAGGCAAAAACCCAGGCCATGGGAACCAGCTGTGTGGAGGAAATGTAAGACCAGTAAGGGTGGGTTGTAGCTTATTGCCGAAGCATCTGCTCAGCATTCATGAGCTCTAGGGTTGATCCCAGCACTGTAAAAGTAAAACAAAAAAAACAAAAATGACCCTAGATAAAGAAAATACAATAAAGACAGGCTCTCTCTGCCCCTGGGTTTCAGGCTTTGGGTTGGGACTAGCCTGTGGTTGTCTTCTACAGATGGAGGGATGGAAACTAGACATGAATGCTTTTGAGGCAAAAAGACACTCTTTTTTTTTTTCTCTCTTCTTAGCAAGGACCCCCTGTGGCTGAGATGATGGTGTCCTTGGGCCCAAAGGAAGTACGGGAACGAATCCAGAAGGTGCTTTCTAGCTAGGGACAAGATGGATAGAACCATGGAGGTGACCCTGAGAGCCTCTATACATGGAAACTGAATTCTGAGGCGAGCAGGAGGTCCGGGGCCTATTAGGACCCTTTCAGGATGAACGGCAGTAGAAACAGCTCTCTGACTGTTCCCATTAGCTGGCCTTCGAGGAGCCCAGCCTGTTTTGCCTCATCGACTCTGGGAAGGATGAACTTGAACACATGTCTTGATTCTTTTCTGGGTTTTGTGTTTTGTTTTTTTTTTTTTTTTAAGATATATATATTTTTTAATGTGTATGGGTGCTTTGCCTCCATGTATGCCTGCAAAGACCAAAAGGGAGGATTGGATCCCCTGGAACTAGAGTTACAGATAGCTGTGAACTACCATTTGGATACTTAGAATTAAAGCCTGGTCTTCTAGAAGAGCAGCCAGTGCTTCATCACCAGGCCATCTTTCTAGCCCATTGTGTTGATTTTCATGCCACATTCTATAGCATGTGTTAGGAGCTGGTTTATAGAAAAGATCAACATTCCAAAATAATACAGAGGGCTGAGGTCTTGGTTCACTAGGCTGCATAACAATATACCACAGAATATGGTAGCTTAAACTAAAAAGATTGATTTGCTTAGTGTCCTAGAGACTGGAAGTCCAAGGTAAGTGTCATAGGGTCAGTTTCCTGTGGGAGCCTCTTCTAGCTTGCAGACAGCCACCTTCCACCTTCTTGCAGTGTCCTCCTCTGTGCACACTTGTCCCTGGTTCCTTTCAGAGTATCCTTGTCTTTTTCAAGGGCACCAGTCAGTGTAGATGCTTACCCACCCTAATAGCCTCTTAACATAAGTAACACCTCTTTAAAGGTCCAAATGCCCCCCACATTGTATGGTACTGGGGTTTAGGTTTCTATATTTGGAATAGTCTGTGGGACACAGCTTAGCCTAGAACAATTCAGTTCCAGCCTGGATTCATGGATCCTAATCTCAGGCCCCGTTTGGAGTTGGGACCATAATGGATTCAAGCAGGGCTGACTAGACAGCAGATTTTCCTTCTGGATTGTAAAGGGAGAAGTTACTCTTCTAGCAGGGTAAGCTCATGTGTTTGGGGATGCTCTTTGTCCTTGGGTTTTAGGTAGCCTCAGTCTCCTTTTGCTGAAGGTCATCTGTTCTCTTCCCATTTCCTGAGACCGAATGCTTTGAGTTATTATTGGTGTCTTTCATCATATCTGCCCTTATGTCCACCATTGCTTGTAAATCATTGTACTTGTATTCCTGAAATCAGGTTTCCTTTCTTGAAATCTTAATTAACTTGGAGTAGTGTAAGTAGGATGGTGACCAGGTACAAGACCGCAGCAGGGCTTGTAGCTTCCTCAGGGTAAGCAGTCTCTGCAGCTACGCTTACTCTCCTGAAGAGGGCAAGATGTGAGGGTGTGATAGAGACTTGATCCATAAAGGACCTTGCAGCTTCTTTCTGGTTCTTCTAAATCCTCACCTCTGGGAAAGCCAGCTTCCAGGTCATGAGAAAGCTCAATCCTTTGTGTCTTGAGGGATCCACATGACATCAGAGCCTCCTGCCATTGGCCATGTGAGTGAACCATACTGGAAGCTGGACTTTAAGCACCAGCCAACCACCTCCTGAGACACCCAGAGCCACAACACTCAGAACACTCTGAAACTTCAGACCCAGGATTGTGAGGCAGCAAATGTTTGTTTAAAGTCATTTGCTGGGGTTGGAGAGATGGCTCAGCGGTTAAGAGTGCTGGCTGCTCTTCCACAGGTCGTGAGTTCAAATCCCAGCAACCACATGATGGCTCACAACCATCTGTAATGAGATCAGATGCCTTCTTCTGGGGTGCCTGAAGACAGCTACAGTGTACTCACATATAATAAATAATTAAATCTTAAAAAAGAAAAAAATATTAAAGCCACTTACTTTGGGGATTATTTTTACCTAGAGGTAGATAACTGCTATTCTCTCCTTGCCCAGGTGAGTATGGGAAAGAATTAAAGAGCTTTTGAACCTTGCTTAGGGAGGAAAAAAAGTTCTTTATTTGCAAGATCAAGCCGAATATTTGAAATTTGGTAGAGACAGAACCAAAAAGGAAAAAGAAATCTCTAGAAAAATCATAGAACAAAGCCACGTCTTAGAGAAAATGGTTTGCTGGTTAGTTTTTGTTAACTTGACATGAACTTAGATGTATCTAAGAAACAGTAATCTTTTTTGAGACAAAAATCTGTGTAGTCCAGGCTGGTACTTGGTATGTATCCCAGGTTGGCCTCAAACTCCCAGAGGTCCACCCTCCTATTTTCTTGAGTAATGATTGATGTGGAAGGTCCCCACCCATTGTAGATGGTGCCACCTCTGGGCAGGTGGTCCTGGATAGAATTAAAAAGTGGCCTCCATCTCATTGAATCTTACCCCAGGAGATAGATGGTATTATTACTATTTTTTCTATGTTATAAATGGAAAAACTGAGGCTATAAAAGTTAAGTAACACTTTGGGGATATGATATGAGATAAAGTCATATTTAAACTCACGCCTATGACAATTGTAAGTGTCCCAAACCTAACTTTTTTGAGCCAGCTTCTCACTATGTAGTCCTGAAACTCAGAGAAATCCACCTGCCTTTTTATCCCAAGTATTGGAATTAAAGGCAGTGCCACCATGCCTAGACCAACTCCTTTTTTTTCTTTCTTTTTTTTTCTTTTCTTTTTTTTTTTTTTAGGTGTTATCTGTTTGCTATGTATGCTTGGTCCCCATAGAGGTCAGAAGAGGGCATCAGATCCCTTGGAACTGGGATTACAGGCAGCTATGAGCCGCCATGTGGTTGCTATGAATCGAAGCTGGGTCCTCTGTAAGAGCAGCCAGTGTACTGAACCATCTTTCCAGCTCCCCCCTCAACTCTTAATTAAGTATCATCAGAATTACTGCTCTTGAAACATGAAAAATGGTTATTTCTGGTGTGATAGCACATGCCAGTGATCCTAGCCTTCAGAAGGCTGAGACAAGCTGGGCATAGTGGCACATGCCTTTAATCCCAGAGCTCTAGGCACAGAGACAGGTAGATCTCCTGAGTTCAAGGACAGCGTCTTCAAGACATTGAGGCTACACAGAGAAACCATGTCTGGGGATTGGGGTGGAACTGAGATAGAAGGTGAACTCAATATCACCATGAGCTACAAAAGCCAAAAAGGAGGGATAGAGAATACAGAAACACAGGCTCGTGCTCCGGAAATATGAATGTTCCCGAAGTGACAGAAATGCCTGTAGACCTGGTATGGTGTCTTAGACCTGTAATGCCAGCAGAGGATTAGCAGTTCCAGGTCATCTTCCATCCTCAGCTCCATATAAAGTCATTTAATTTTTTAATTGTATGTGTGGTGTGCAGGTGTGCATGTGAGGTCAGGGGTCAACTTTTAGGAGTCAGTTCTAACCATCAGTGAAGGTTCCAGGCATTGAATTCAGGTTACCAGACCTTTAACAAAAGTACTTTTCCTCACTGAGGTTCCAGACCATGCATGGCAACATAGTGAGACCTTGTTTCCCTGCCCCAGAGGGAAAAACAAACAAACAAAAACCCCAAAAACAAAACACTCCCTCCATGAGCCATCTTGCCTCCATAATGAATTTGAGACCAGCGTGAGCTTTTTTGAGATCCAGTAGCAAAACAAACAAGGCTAAATTGATTCTTCCAAATGCTATAACACTGATAAACCTTGTGTTAAAGTCACAAAAGGATGAGGAGACAAAGCAGAACCGGCTCTCAGGTTGAGGTAGAGGAAGTGGGGAATTGGTGCCTGGTGACTATTGTTTCTGTTTTATTGTTAGCTGCAATCCTCAGTTACCCAGACCATCAGCATTGCTAGCTTTCTTAGAAGCCAACAATTTTGGTTGCAAGGAATAAAGCTGACTGAATAAAGATAACAGTCTACCAGGGAACGCCTTGGAAACTCCAGGACTCACAGACTCAAAGGTCAGGACTTCCAACCTCTAGAGTGATGGGACCTGAGGTTCTGTGTCCAGACTCTCAGGAGAATATCTTGTCAGCCTAGTCAGCTGTTTTATCTCTGGTCCTGTCAGTGGGACAATCAGGTAATGGCAACATCTGCAGGGCACCCACTGTAATGAGAGAACAACATTTCCTCTTTTAGGGACTCTCTGTTCCATGGATTTAGAGACTGCCTGTTTCAGTAGCTAAATTTGCAATCTCATTCATACTGCCTTTATCTAAGTTACCTTTTGTCTCAGAACTAGGGGTGTCTGGGTAGCAGACTGGCTGTTGGCTAGAATGCACAGTCCTGGGTTCAATCCCCAGCACCACAAAAACAAGATGTTTTCTTCATAGTACTTAACTCGTGTGTGAAATTTACATTTACTATTTTTAAATTGCAGCTGACAGGAAGTCTGTTAGTCTTTGTTATAAACACAGTACTTGGTACACTGCTTAATACACAATAGGAAATTAAGTTATAGCTCATGAATAAAGTGTTTGAAACCTTCATCTGTCAGACCAGTTCTTTCAAAAGAAACCATCAGCTGTCTTAACTGTCTTAGATCTGAACAGTCTCCCAACATCACTTCCTCCTATCCAGGAAAAGATTCTCCCTTGCAAGATCTGTTGTAGATAGCTGTCTGGCCCATGCTTTGTATTGAGTCCTGATATCTGGAAGGGAATGACTTTGTGAAAGACCAAAGTGAAGTATGGCTAGGAGGGATGGTTCAATCTGTAGGGAGAGCTGAGCTATACCTTCAAACTTTAGGGCTCATTATATCAAGGAAATTATATCTGGGTACTAGCTTTTAGATACACAAATCCAGGTTCTAACATGCTTAAACAAGATTTCTTTTTCCCACATAGCTAAAAGTTCAGTGATAAACTAGGCTGTGGGACTGTTCGCTTAGTGACATCAGCAAGGGCCCAGGGTCATTCCACTGCTGCTCTCCTAGCCGTAGATCTGCAGCAGTCTCTGTGCAGCCAGCTACCACTTCCTTCTCATCTGCTGGGGAGAGCGGTTTTCTGTGGCTCTGTCCTGAAAGCAAAGCTCTCCCCAAACTCAACTTCCTATTTTTGTGCCCATCACTGCTAGAGAAGAGAGCACTCTCATACATCAGTCAGACTCAGATGGAATAGGGTCTGCTTAGCTGGGTCTGCACCTGAACCAAGTCAAGGTTGGCTTAGTGAAGACAAAGACGTGGGCGTTCTAGGGTAGGTGAGGAGCCTTGAGATGTTTAAAGCAGAAAAATGACATCAGTTTTGTTTTGGGAAGGTTATCCTTGGCAGCATGCTGAAGAGAGATTAGAACACAGTTCCAGCTGGGCAGTGGTGGCTTATGCCTTTAATCGTAGCACTTGGGAGGCAGAGGCAGGCAGATTTCTGAGTTCGAGGCCAGCCTGGTCTATAGAGTGAGTTCCAGGACAGCCAGGGCTACACAGAGAAACACTGTCTCGAAAAAACAAAAACAAAAAGAACACAGCTCCAGAGTGCTAATTGGACGCGAATGAAGTGGGTTCTTGGTGAGACACAACTGAGTTTTCTCATCATGGCCTGAGTATTAGAGTTCTCAGTGAAACAGAATCAGGTGGGCATGTATCTAAAAAGAAACTAGGTATAAGGTAGTGTTGTGGCTGGTTTTTTTGAGTCAACTTGACAACAAGCTAGAGTCATCGCAGAGAAAGGAGTCTCAGTTGAGGAAATGCCTCCGTGAGACCCAGCTGTATGGCATTTTCTCAATTAGTGATCAGTGGGGTTAGGGGGCGGTCCCAGCCCATTGTGGGTGGTGCCATCTCTGGTCTGGTGGTCCTGGATTCTATAGAAAGCAGGCTGAGCAAACAAGTAAGCAGTGTCCCTCCGTGGTCTCTGCACCAGCTCCTCCCTCCAGATTCCACCCCTGCTTGAGTTTCTGTCCTGATTCCATTGGTGATGAACAGCAATATGGATGTATAAGCTAAATAAACCTTTCCTCCCTAACTTGGTGGTGGTGTTTTGTCACAGTAATGGAAACCCTAACTCATGTGATTATGTAGTAGTAACTCGTGATTACATAGGCTGAGATTGAACCGTCTCCCACCCACAAGCCCATGTTGTAGCTCACAAGACCTGAGAATAGGAAGCATTTTCTCTTAAGGTCCCTCAACAGATTAAATGAGCCCACCCACATAGGGAACAGCCATCTGACTTTCTTAGTCTCCCAATTCTTGTTCTAATCCCTTCAAGAAACACCCTCACAGACACACCCAGAAACTCTAGCTACAGTGGCCCTTAAGATTAACCATCGAGGGCTGGAGAGATGGCTCAGCAGTTAAGAGCGCCGACTGCTCTTCCGAAGGTCATGAGTTCAAATCCCAGCAACCACATGATGGCTCACAACCATCCGAAATGAGATCTGATGCCCTCTTCTGGGGTGTCTGAAGACAGCTACAGTGTACTTACATTAAATAAAAAAAAAAAAAAAAAAAGATTAACCATCGAAATATTTGGTTAATAGTTGTACAATATATAAATAAACTGTACACTGAAACTGAAAGCCATAACCCAGCCATGTAAGGGTCTGATAGATCTGCCTGTCTGCTTTCCTGACCTCCTCATTCCTGGTGTGCCCCAGCCTCTTTTTCTCTGGTTTTTGAACACATCAGCCTTCCTTACTTAGACTCTTGGGCATTCCTGCTTCCTTCCTGCCTTTGCTCATGCTGTTCACCCCCACCTTGACCTTCTGATCATAACTCCAATGTCAACAGGAAGCCACTGGCTTTGAGAGCCTCCTTGTAAATCTTCACCTGGTTCTCTGTAGTACATAATTGGAATTGATTATGGAAATGACTGTGAGTAATTAGGTCTGCAGCCACTTGTTAGAGTCAGATTGTGAGGTCCACAAGTGCAGGAGGTTCATCTGCCTTGTCCAACACTGTATACCCAGTGCTGAGAATGCAATTGTTTACCCAGTAGGTGGTCGGTAAGCACCCACTAGGAGCAGGTGATCAAAAGGTATGTGAGTGAAGGCCCTGACACAAAGGCTGGGGAAACTTGTTTAGCATGCAAGAAAGCATCTGTTGATCCCACTATGCCCAAACTTAGCAGTAATCAACCTTACTCACTAGGCCGTGGTGACACATGCCTGGGAGATGAAGAATTAAAAAAAAAAAAAAGCTGGAGAAAAAAAGAGAGGGACCGGAAAGATGGTGTAGTAGTTAGGAGCACTGGCTGCTCTTCCAGAGGACTCAGGTTCAATTCCCAGCACCCACATAGCAGCTCACAACTGTCTGTAACTCTAGTTCCAAAGGATCCAGTGCCCTCTTCTGGTCTCTGAACAGACACAGACATACATGCAGGCAAAAACACCCAAACATATAAAAATAAACAGAAAAGCCCTAGACACATCATCTAACTGGATCCGATGTCACGAGTGGCAATCAAGACTAGTCATTATGTTTAGAATATGGTTTGCGGTGCCTGGGAGCTTTGGATCATTTGTGCTTACTATTTTTGTTAATAGGTATGTGATACGAACATGACTGGTAGGTTTTTAAATTTAGACAGCAGAACAGATTAGGCATTTTATAATGACCTTGGGATTTCCAACTTTAGTTTCAGATCTGGGCAAATTGTTAGGGTGCCAGGTATTCATTCTAAACCTGGAAAGTCAGCTCCACCCCTACCTCTGTTCTCCCATACTGGCTGCTGTAGCAGAGCCCCAGCCCCGACAAAGGATCTTTTTTGTCTAGAGAACACCTCACCTCCTTTGGCTGGGTTGGTCTAATCTTGTCCTCACTCATTTATGGAACAAACATTGGGTGCCAGGTTCTGTTAAGCCTGAGGGTGTTGAGGGAAAATAAGACAGGACCTTAACTATGAGTGTGCCACCCACATAGGTTACCTTTATTATGCATATTTGAGACCAGGCTTCTATGTAGCCCAAGGGAGCCTTGAACTCTTCCTACTTCCTTGCAAATGTTGGAATTAATAGGCATGTGCTCACCACCACACCCACTGTTATCCTTAATGATTGAGAGTTGTTATCAATTGTTTTTTGTTTGTTTTGAGACAGGGTTCCTCTGTGTAGTCTGGTTTATCTTAGCTGGCTATGTAGACTGGGCTGGCCTCTAACTCACAGAGATCTCTGCTCCTGCTTCTGCCTCTGCCTCTGCCTCCTAAATGCTGGGATTAAAACTGTACACAACCACTCCCAGCTGTTAAGCTAAAATGAAAAGGCTAGCCGGGCAGTGGTGGCGCACGCCTTTAATCCCAGCACTTGGGAGGCAGAGGCAGGTGGATTTCTGAGTTTGAGGCCAGCCTGGTCTACAGAGTGAGTTCCAGGACAGCCAGGGCTACACAGAGAAACCCTGTCTCGAAAAAAAACAAAAACCAAAAAACACACCAAAAAAAAAAAAAAAAAAAAAAAGAAATGAAAAGGCTAGGGCTGGAGAGATAGTGTAACAGTTATGAATCTTGCTGCTCTCACAGGACAGGTTTGTTTCTCAGCACCCACACGGTGGCTCTCAACTATCTGTAACTCCAGTTCTAGAGGATCTGATGACTTCTGACCAACTTGGACAACAGGTGTTCATGCACACACATAGCAATAATAGTAAAGATTTAAAAGAAATATAGGCCTGAGCTGTATATAATGAGACAACCCTGTCACCCCAGCAGCTCAGAAGGGTCACAATGAAGTTGGAGCCAGCCTGGGCTACACTGTCTGCGGATTGGGTTGGGTTTTGGGGAGGGCTGTAATTCCAGGAAGCCAAGAGAAGAAAGAGGATTGCAAGTGTGAGGTCAGTCTAGCTACTTGGCAAGATCCTGCCTCACAAAACAAAACAGAAATGAAAAGACTTCAGAGCACCTATATTTCCATCATCAGTTTGTCCTGTGGTTATTTTGAGACAGGGTCTGTTTTTGCAGCCTAGGTTGCCCTTGAATGATTTTCCTACCTCAGCTTCCAGACTGCTGGAGTAACATGTGCCACATGCCGGGCTCCCTATCAGTCCCCCATTATTATCATTAGTATTTGTGTTGGAAAAAAAATGGAGGGTCTCACGCATGCCAGGCATTCACTTTACCATACTCAGCCCCGTTTCCCTGTTATTTACATCGTAGTGTGCTATATTTGTCACAAAGAATGAACCAGTACTGTACATTTAATTAGCCAAAGTCTATTTATTTAGATTCCCTTAGTTTTACCTTTTTGTTTGTTTTTGTAAGAGTAAGACCCTGGTGCCCAGGCTAGCCGGGAAGCCCCGATCCAGATGCCTTGATGCTGGGCTTGCAGGCATGTGCCACCACACCCAGCTCCCTGGTTTTTACTGAAAGTCTCCTCTTCCCATATCCTGCCCCATGACACCACATAACAGTGCCCCAGGCTTGTCTCCACTGGGCCAGGCTCTGAATGCTCTTGGGTTTTGGTTTTGTTTTTCTCAAACTAGACAGTTTGAGGGATACCAGGCAGGTGTTGTGTAGGAGGGCCTTCCACTGATACTTTTTATAAGTTTCTCTCATGATAACCGTGGGGCTATGGGTTATGGAAGAACAGAGGTAATATAAGGTTGAATGTGGGTGAGGGTGTGTCCATCAACAGGACAGGCCACTGTTGGGGCCTGATAGTTTCCTAAATCCTAGTTCAATTGCTCATGCTCTTTACCTGGCATTCAATTCTTCCTTTTATCAAAGCTAATATCAGGGTTTATAGTATAGACTCTATACCCTAACCATCATGTGCCCTCATTAAAGGAGGATGCCGGATATGCAGACATCCAACTCACAGCTTTGGAAAGTTATTCAGAATACCCAAGTGCTGTCTTTGACAGTTGTTAGTTTTTTGGTTTTTTGTTTTGTTTTGTTTTTGTTTTTACATCTATAGAGTTAAAAAATGCTTGTATTAAGTGATATTCCTTAACCCAAAATCCCTCAGAATTTTCAAGGACCAGATGACTTAGGTGGAGGAGATTCTCCGCAACCTGGGCTCACCTGTGGTGCTTTTCGAATATAATCCAATCTTCCTCAGATAGAGAGCTCCAGGGCACGATCTTACCTTGAAACCTACAGGGAGTATACAGGCGTGGGCAGTGATGCTTAGGTTTTTCTAAGAAGTTCCAAAAGCTGCTGTCCCAACTTTAGTCCCAGCACTCAGGCAGAGAAAGAGACAAGGGCAGAGGCAGAAGGTTCTCCAAGCTTGGGGCCAGCCTGGTCTACAGAGTGAGTCTCAGGACAAGCCAGGGCTACACAGAGAAACCCAGTCTAAAAAAAGAATCAAAAGCCCATTTAATGTGGTTATCTTGCTTTACAACCAGTCTATTTTTATTTTGTTTTATTTGGTTTTTTTTTTTTTTTTTTGAGACAGGGTTTCTCTGTATAGCCCTGGCTGTCCTGGAACTCACTCTGTAGACCAGGCTGGCCTCGAACTCAGAAATCCACCTGCCTCTGCCTCCCAAGTGCTGGGATTAAAGGCGTGTGCCACCACTGCCCAACACCAGTCTATTTTTAAAAAGAATAACACTAAGAAATATGCTTACTGCCGTCAGTATGCAGTGACCTAGAGATTTACCCATGGGAAGGAGTAAAAGTTTCTGTTAACAGGGTTAATTTTAGAAAACTTTGTAAAGTGAATCATTTGCTCTGACAAAGCAGAAACTGTCTTTGGGAGTTTTGGTTTGTTTTTTTTTTAACTTTTTATTGATTCTTTGTGTGTTTCACATCATGCATCCCAATCCCACTCATCTCCCTGCCCTGTCCCTTCATATCTGCCCTCCACCCTTGTAAATCCCCCTCAAAAAAAAAAAAAAGGGAAAGAAAAAAAGAAAGAAAAGAAAGAAAGAAAGAAAGAAAGAAAGAAAGAAAGAAAGAAAGAAAGAAAGAAAGAAAGACCCTCTTGTGGATCACAGTGTCACATGGTATGTATGTAGATATCTTTTTGTCCATACTTCTTTACTTGCAAATGTTCATGATAATGAGTCCTTGGTCTGGTTGGAGGCCTCTGGCCCCTGCTACACTATCAATATTGGATCCTCCTCAGGACTCCTATTGGTTACTCTGTTGTTGCCTGGTGTCTTGGAGATCCTGAAGCTTTGGATGTGTAGGACCGGCCCCTTTACAGCTCCAGCAGTTTATAGACAGGGTAGATGTTGAGGTGGGCCAACTCAAAGCCCTGGACTTGGGCCTGCGTGGTCGCTGAGCTAGTCAACTCACCAGCTCTTCCATGTTCACACCACTGGGGCAAGCTCTCAAGCACTGCCCTGGGGTGAAGCCCACATGAGGCGAGGCAGGGTCAGCGCTCCTGCTCTCCTGCCCTCGGGGCTGGCATCCATACTAGTTCTATTGTGCTGTCCAGTTGAGGGGTAGGGCCTGATCTCTGAGGGGCTGAGCTAGCTATCTTATTCTCATGACCTCCTAGCCAGTTTCCCGGTCTGCCATATGTGGGGAACGGAGAATCAGGGGAGAGCATCTTTCCCTCAACCACACCACAGCATGGTAGGCAGGGTTAGCTCTGGGAGTACGCTTTTTAAATTGAAAATTAAAAATCATCTCTTTCTGGGAAATACAATTTACAATTAAATTGTCTCTTAGGATATAGGTACAATTTGATATTAACAAAAATATGTATTGTTGTGTTCTCAAATATTAGATACAATCATTTAAGGTAGGCAATAGTTCCAATTTTTAAAGAAATTTACCTTATCAATTTGTTTCTAACCAAAAATTTTGTTTTACTTAATATACTGTGTTTAGCTAGTATTGTTAATCTTTAAAATAAACATACATGGATGGAGAGTTGGTTCAGCGGTTAAGAGCACTGACTGCTCTTCCAGAGGTCCTGAGTTCAATTCCCAGCAACCACATGGTGACTCACCACCACCTGTAATGGTATCTGATGCCCTCTTCTGGTGTGTCTAAAGACAGCTACAGTGTACTCATGGATAAAATAAATAAATAATTCTTTAAAAACAAAAAACAAAACAACAACAAAAACCTAAACATATAAAAAGCAAGACACTTTCTGTTCAGATTCACTCCTTGGGTGATGATTTTAATTGACTTCTTTACAATGTTTCCAGGTGCATCTTCTTTATGCAGGAGTCTGATGTAAACAAACCATCAATACAGTTACCTTATCCTTTTACAGAGCTCTGGTATGTAAAATTCTGGTATGAGAATTTTGCTTTATTTTTTTAAAAGCAGAAATAGTATATGAATGGGTTTTCGTTTTAATCCCAGGTGTGGGCTGCTTCTGCTTGTCCACAGCAGCTGACTATGATTTGCCTTGTGCTCTAGCAAGGGCGTGGTGGTCTTGCCAGCTGCAGATAGTTTTTGCCAGTGTGTGATATTTGGAATTCTGGGGACTTTTCAGAGTATTTATAAATGCTAGAGTCCTGATAGGGGAGCTGCTGATTCCCGGTGGTTTGTTACGGTTTGTTGAATAGTCCACCAAAAAAAGAGACAACAAGAAGAAATTAGATATCCTGCCAGCAAAGATCAAACTTAACCCCCACAAACTCGACACCCCTAATCGGCAGGAGGTAGTCAGTGGTATAGGCCTCCCCTTTCCTCACTAGCCTTCTTTCTCTCCTATCTAGTGTTGGGGGTCGGAAGGGTAGAATAGGGGTAGAGAAGGGTGGTAGAAAAAAGAACCAGCCAGGCAGTGGTGGCGCACGCCTTTAATCCTAACACTTGGGAGGCAGAGACAGGCGGATTTCTGAGTTCCAGGCCAGCCTGGTCTACAGAGTGAGTTCCAGGACAGCCAGGGCTACACAGAGAAACACTGTCTCGAAAAACCAAAAAAAAAAAAAAAAAAAAAGATGAAGAAACTGGTGAGATTTTAAAACTACTGCAAAGGAGGATCCAAAGAATAGTCTCTAGACTAAAAATATTGAAATAAAATATGCAAATGGCCGTAGAACTGGTTTTTCCACAGGAAGGAGCTTGTGTGTTGCCTGGACAGTATTCATTTGCAAGTCTATGGATAAGAATAATTCCCCATTGTTTTCAATTATCAACAATTTGCAGAGATGTTTGGGATTCCCAAAGACCCAAGTCAGGTAACATAGATGGATATGCTAACAACAACACAATTTTCATTTAAGAATAAAAATTTCCTTACCTGGGTAATGTAGTGAAATAGACCCCCACCCCTTGCTTGTACGGAAGCTCTAACCCCCATTGTTATGTTAGCTTCAGGGCCCCCGGCAAGGTGAGCAGGTTTACGTGAGGTTCTGAGGGGCAAGGTGCCCTATGAGATTGATGTCTTTATAACCGGAGGTTTCTGCTGCTGCTGTAATGCCTCAAGCCTGTAATTCCTGCTCTTGGGAGGGATAGAAGATTGCTGGGGGCGGGGGATGGGGATGGGGGTGGGGGTGGAGGTGGGGGTGGGGGTGGGGGAGTAAGATCCTATCTCAAAAACCAGAAACTGAGCAAACAAGACTAGAGGGCTGCTTTATGTCTCTTCTCCACAAGTGAGGACGAGGCTCAGGAAGAATCCAGAACATCTGTAGCAAGATGGAGGCCTTTTCCAGACACTCTGACGCCAGAGGCTTGGCCTTTTGGCGTCTTGGTATCAGGCTTCCAGTCAACAGAGAAATAAATGTCCACTGTTAAAGACACCGGTGTGTGGTGTTTTATTGCATCAGCTTGAGTTGTCTAAGAAAAATAACTAGATGAGCAAAGAACCTGCACACAGAGAGCAGTCTCCTGTCCCAGTGCACGTGTGTAGTTTCATGATGCTAGCTTTAAAGATTGTTAAGGATATCAGCATGTCTGGCATGTGGATAGAGTTAGTTTGAAACTTAGCTACATCACATCACTGCTGTAGGCCTAGGTTAGCCTCAAACTCAGGATCCTCCTGCCTCATCCTTCCTAGTGCTGTGATTATAGTAAGAACTACGATGAACAGCTTCTCTGTTACTTATTTGACACAGGGTCTCACTGTGCAGTCTGACTAACAATCTTGCTTCAGTCTCCCAAATGCTGGGTTTACAGGTGCGTACCGCCATGGCCAGGACAGCAAATGTCTATTTAAACACAAATATTTGGAGCCAGCTCCCAGGCTTGCATGTAAAAATGCTTGCCATATAAGCGTCATGATATGACTTCCATCTTGAGAACGCACGTAAAGGTGGGGGGGGGACCAATTCCACAAAACTGTTCCCTGCGCTCCACAAGCACACTGTGGCATGTGTGTGCCTGTACCAACACATGTATATCACACATACGCACACACATACATTTAATGTTTAAAAATTAAAGAATAGGGCTGTAGAGATGGCTTAGTGGTCAAGTGTGTGTATTGCTCTTCCGGAGGACCCAGGTTCAATTCCTAGCACCCACATGGCCGCTCACAGCTGTCTACGATTCCAATTGCAGAGAATCAGACACATTCTTTGGTCTCTTTAGGTACTAGACTTGCATGTGGTACATAGATATATGTGCAGGCAAAACACCCATACACATAAAAATAAATAAGAACTTAAAATAAATGTTTGTATATTTGGGATCATGATATGCCTAATGTCCTAGAGTTACCTCTTCCTGTCCCCACTATTTATGCGTCCATTCAACAGATACTTATTGGCACTAGTGTGCCAAGTGCTATTTGATTTGCTGGTGACCCATATCTATGCAAATTAGAATCCTTCTCTCTCTCTCTCTCTCTCTCTCTCTCTCTCTCTCTCTCTCTCTCTCTCTCTCTGTGTGTGTGTGTGTGTGTGTGTGTGTGTGTTTGTATCGGGGGTATGGCATCGAGGGTGTGGAATGACTGGGACAGTGGGGAAGAATTGGTGCTTCAGAGGGACCTTGTGCATTGCCTTGATTGCTTTCCAGACTGAGGCCTCCTTCAGTCTTAGGAGAGCTGTTTGTTAGTAGTAGATCATTGACAGCCATGGCAAAATTATTCTGGCCTCTAGACGTGCATATCAATCCTGTCCACTGGACAGATCTCTTTCTCCATTGGCTGGAGCCAGTTTTATGCCCATTTGCATGTTTGTTTCAACAGTCCTTTCTTTTTACATAGATTTTCCCTTTGGCGTTTCTTGTGGACTTATTAATACAACATTTCTTGATTCCTTCATTTTAGTTCGAGAGTTAAATAAAATAAAGTATTTCATGTTAGGCTGGCATGTTAGCTCATACCTGTAGTTCCAGCTTTTGGGAGGTTGAGGCGAAAGGATTTTACTACAGGTTTTTAGGATATCTTAGCTCACATGGACTACGAGAGACCCTTTCCCAAAAGCAAAAACAAAAACCATAACAAAGCTGTACTGGTAGCACATGCTTGCAATCAAGTTTGTACCACAGTGGCAGGATGACCAAGAGTTCTGGGTCCTCCTCAGCTATGTAGTGAAACCTTAACTCAAAACAGTCAGAAAAAAGTATGTTTATATGTATTTAACGTGTTCAATTCTTAGGGTATGAGAATCACCACCTGCTTTTTGAGAAAAGTATCCTTTCATTAAATAAGTGTTTTATGAATTATGGTGTAATGTGCCAAAAAAAAAAAAAAAAGTGTGGAAGAAACCAGAATGGAAGATACTCTGGGAAGACCCTAATAAATACAAATGCTGAAAGGATGATTCTTTATCTGAAATTCAGATTTAGCCAGGCGTCCAGTATCTTATCTGGGAACTCTGCTTCTGAAGAAGAGGGGACAATACCTTACTAGCTTGGCTTTTGACCTCTCAAGTGGTCTTGCACAAAAAAAGACCTCCTGAGTTGGTGGCGGCCCAGAGGCGGTGCATGGGGGCGGGGCAGGGTCCAGAAAAGGGCGTGCCCAGCAGGCCCCGCCCCGTCACGTGCCTCTCTGTGTCTGCCGCGTCGGCAGCTGGAGAGGTTAGGCGGCGGCGGTGGCTGCAGCTTTTGGGCAGGAGTGACTGTGGTCGTAGCGCCGGGCTGGGCAGATGGCAGCGACGGCGGTGGCAGCAGGGACCGGATCCCCGGCAGGGATCGAGTCGGCGGAGGGCGCCCCGGGGCCAGCGGCGGCGCTGGAGCTGTGGCTCAGTGAGTAGCATCGCGCCACACGTGATCCTGCTTCCCGCCGCCCTGGTTGTCCTCCGCGGCGGGAGGGGGCCTCTTGGCGCACCCAGGGGATTCTGGGGACCTCAGACCACCCCGCGGTTCAGTGGCCCAGCGGCATCATTTAACAGCTGGAGCATGAATGCTTAGCGATTTCTTGTGCCAAGCACTGTGCAGAAAGCGTTTCAGCCATTGTTAGTCTGGTCGCAGACCGAGAGTACCTGGATTTACTAACCCGAGACCCGTGCGGGCTACGCAGTTTTTTTGCAGATCATTGAATCTAAGAGCTTAAGTGGCTGCTACCTTTAAGGGCAAAACCAGCCTTTATGCTTCGGTGCGTGTTTACTCTGGTCAACTTAATTGTTCCTTGCCCTAGCTTAACGGTGGTCCCTGGAGGTGCGGCTCTAAAGGTTCTTGTTTTATCTGAGGAATTGAGGTTCAGAGAAGATAAAGAATCCACCCCTTGTGTTGGTTCCACTGCGTGCTGGGTGCACTGAGATGGTAACACATTGCTCACAAAGACATGTTCTTTGGCTACTGGCTACCAGAACAGCACCTCATTAACTGAAGCTGGAGGAGGGGCGCTTGTTGAACATAGTAGGAGCTGTTTTGTTTACCTAGGGCTTGACACAGCTGGTATACAGTGTTTGTGTGGACAACGGAGGAGGCCATATTCCAAACAGGAAACTGCAAAAACTCAGGATGAGAATGTAGAACATTCTGGGAGCAAGTAGGCCTGTTGGCTGGGAGTGCAAAGCTTAAAGAGCAGAGAATCCAGAAAAGAGACCTCAGGCTAATTTGCTAATGGAAGTAAGAAGACCATGAGCACCGCAGAAGGTTCTATTATTTGAAATTTTTATTAAATTTTGTGTATTTGGGGTGGGGTGGGGTGGGGTGTGCTACTCCTGGCTGGTGGGGATCAGAGAACAACTTGGGAAAGGGGTCTCCGGGCGTCATTTCTCTCCTTAGGCTCTTCTCTGGGTTCCAGGGCTTAAACTCAGGACACAAGGCTTGGCCACAGACACCTTTATCTTCTGAGTCATTGCTGGCCCATAACTTTCTATTTCAATGTGTAGGGGAAGCTGTTGGAGACTGCTTAGCCTTTATTGAAAGCACTACATGCAGTCTACATGGTGAGTTGAGGGTGAGATTTGACTTGGAGTAGATACAGGTTTTTAGATAGCTGGGGTGGGGTGGGGTGATGTCGGTACAATAGGAATGAAGGCAGTGGGGATCAGGAGTAGAAAAGATTAGCTGAGCCCATCAGCAAGGTTTAACTTAACATAAGACATGTGCATGTGCATTACTTTGATCAAAAAAGACCTGGAGTTGGGCTGTAACAGTGCACACTAGTTCTCTGAACCGGCACTTGTGAGGGAGAAGCCAGCCAGTGGATCTCTGTGAGTTCGAGGCCAGCCTGGCTTATATAGTGAGTTCTAGGACAGCTAGAGCTACATAGTAAGACCCTGTCTAGGAAAAAACCAAACCAAACCAAACCAACCATACAGACAAAAACCAAGAACCAAACAACAACAAAACAGTAAACAAAACCCAGAAAGGAATAGCCATCACCCACACGGCCTTCCTTCCGGTGCATAGGTGGATTCAGATGAATGCACGAAGGATTTTCGGTTTCAGGGGTCAAAAGTAATTGTGGTGGACACCCCACCTGTGTAGAGGAGCAATTGTGTCATGAAGTTTGAAGTTCTTGCAAGGCAGTTAGGAAGAGGCTCTGTGGGCATTCTGTGGGCTCCAGGGAGGGTAGGAGCTGGAGGGGTGGTTTTGAGAGCAAGGCTGCTGTGGGTGTGTAGAACAGAGCTTAGGAGCTGGAACAAGGAGGCCTGGGACGAGTAGCCTGAAGGTTCAGAAGCAGACTGGGGAAAGCTGTTCTTCGGAGAGCCACAGAAAGGGGTGTGGCCAGTAGTTGCTTCAAAATGGAGACTGGAAGGAGGGGAACTTTGAATCTGGTAAAAGGTTATTGGGAGAGCTTTGAGGAACATGGTGGAAACAGAAGGCTTAGACTGGAGTTGGGAAAAGTGTATGCTGGGTAGGGTAAGAGTCAGCAGCTGCTAATGAATATTTAAGAGAGCCTGTTTGCAACCAAGGCTGTGCAAGGACTTGGGTTTCTCGGTGTAGCCCTGGCTGTCCTGGAATTCACCCTAGACCAGGCTGACTTCGAACTCAGAGATCAGCCTGCCTCTGCCTCCCTAGTGCTGGGAGTAAACGTGTGTACCACCACCGCCCTAGAACTAACCTTTGTAGCATTCCTTGAGTTTTTCGAAGTAGTTACTTGAAGGACTCTGGGATGATCTGTAGGGAGGGAGTGAAGACGGTCCTTTTCCAGTGCTTGGCTGTGAGAGGAAGGAGGGGCATCCAGTGGGAACTTGAGAATAATGGAGAGGGCACATGAGCCCTCTGTGTGGTTCCCATGGAGTCCCCTTCTTGGACTCTAAGGCCTGTGTTTAGTCACTGCACAGGAGTTTTAAGGCGTTAGACCCTTGGGAGTACGAATGGGAAGTGTCGGGTCAGGGTGTGGCCTGCAGAGGGGAAGAGCGGCTTGTCTTGGTGCTTGTCTGGGGAAGGAGATAAAGGTGGTTGCACATGCAAACTAGTAGGTCCTTCTCACTGCTCTGGGCTTGAGGAAGGTAGGGAAGGAAGTTCAGAAGTGCTGAGGCCCAGGTACACTGCTGGCCTGCCCAGAGTTGCAGATCTGGGTTTCAGCCTCCGTAACTGACATCTTAGGCCTGAATGTGGTAGGCTGTGCTATGTGTTACTGGAGATTTAAGTTCGTCTTAGCCTCCACCCATTAGATGCTAATTATACATCTGACCTTGCTAGTCCTGACACCTCAAGGTGCCTCCAGACATGTCCAGCTTCTTAGGATGGGGGGGGGAGCGCGGATCAGAAACCCCCTCTGCTTGTCCACCCCCGTTCCCCCTCTCAGTTGTGATGTTGGGAGTGTTGATTGCTCTTCAGAAATGTGTACTGCAGTGGCTGGGGACTTGTCTAGTGCTTATTGCACAGGTGTGACCGCCTGAATTTAGATCCCCATCAACCACATAAAAAGGCAGGCATGACTGCACACATCTGTAATCCCAGCAGCAGAGGGCAGAGACAGGCAGATCTCAGGGGCTTACTCTGGCTAGCCAGTCTAGACAAACCAGAGACCTTCCACAAGTATCTGCACAGGCGTGGGCTGTGTGTGTGTGTTTAAAGCAGGAGTGCTGACGATGGAGTAGTGGTAGTATGATATATGGACGAGAGCTGGAGGAGTTCGTGGCATGGTCAGCCAGGTGTGTTGCTGAGGAGCAGGATGTAGCATGGGTCTAGACAGGATGGAATGAGAGCCACCGGCGGGTGTTAACCTCTACCTCTCCGTAGAGTTGTGAGTAGGATAAAAATGTGAATACATTTTTATAAAGGTGGGTTGTCTTCTTCTTGTTTGTTAGACTGGGTTTCTCGGTGCAGCCCTGGCTGTCCTGGAACTCCCTCTGTAGACCAGGCTGGCCTCGAACTCAGAGATCTGCCTGCCTCTTGCTTCCCAAGTTGGGGATTAAAGGCCTGTGCCACCACACCCAGCTATGCAATTTTATAAAATTCTTAAAATAGTGCCCTATTAGAGTGTATAGTAAGTGCCAATAAACTGAATTATGGAAAGAAAGGAGGAAAGAAAGGCTCAGAGTAGGTATGGGCCCAACCCCATACTGGTCCATACTGCCATTGAGGTTTTGTTTCGCAGATTTGCTCAGGTCTCTGCTCCCTGCTACATTCACTGCAGAAATGTCTCATTTCACCATGATTTTCAAAAGTTACTGTTCTGTGTGTGGATCTGAAGGCTTAGATTGTGATCTTGAGGTCTGGATGACCAAGAGGATGTCGTAGGAAGATTACCAGACCAGTGGGGTGGAAGAGGGCGGGGCTGAGGCCTAGCTGAACTTTAGACTTTTGGTTTGAGAAGGGATAGTTCCCCAAAGAAGCATGAAGAAGCTGTTACTGAAACAAAGGACGGCTGCTATGCCCCTCCAAAAAGCTGGGTAGCGCATGCCTTTCACCCCAGCACCCAGGAGGCAGAGGCAGGTGGATCTCTGAGGTTTGGGGCCAACCTGGTCTACAGAGTGAGTTCCAGGACAGCCAGGGCTACACAGAGAACTTTGTCTCAAGAAAAAAAAATTCTTTTTATTATGTTTTTTTATTTGTATACACACTCTACCATGTAGGTCCTGGGGAACTGCTGGCAAGGGCCTTTATTCACCTAACCATCTCCCCTGCCCAGGGTTTGTTTGTTTGTTTGTCTTTGTTGTTGTTGTTTTTCGAGACAGGGTTTCTCTGTATAGCCCTGGCTGTCCTGGAACTCACTCTGTAGACCAGGCTGGCCTCGAACTCAGAGATCCACCTGCCTCTGCCTCCCAAGTGCTGGGATTAAAAGCATGCACCACCACTGCCCGTCGACTATTTGTTTGTCTTTTGTTTTTGCTATGCAGCCTGGGCTGGCTGGGTATATTTAACTCAAGGTGGTCTTGAACTTGTGGCAATCCTCCTGCCTCAGCCTCTTGAGAGCTGGGATTGAAATTATTAACACCATGCCAGCTAGTGTATTTATCATTGTCCCATGTGGCTGCATATAGCATTGCCCCATCTTGCCGATGAAGAACGTTGAGCGTTAGTATGAGTGTAGTATAATCCAGTTAGCTGGCTCGCTGTAGGGGTGAGGGGTCCTCATGTTGCCAGCTTTGTTCTGTTTTTCAGGGTATGTCGTCACCTTGGTCTCTGACTGTGGATTCGAACTCTGGTCTAGTAACAAATGAAGCATTAAGTGGCTCTCCTCATTCTTGCTTCCACCTGGACTTGCTCCCAGGTGGTAGCCTGGCTTCCTTCCTGCCCCACTTGTATTCCACTCCTGGAGCTCTGGATTGCAATCTACTTAGATTTCGAAATCTAGAGTTGAACTGCTTCCTTAGCCTGCAGGCCTGCTTACAGCATTCAGACAGGTCCTGGCAGGTTTCCCCTGTAGGCTGCTTTGGATAATTGATGGGCTGTAGGGCTCTCGGTTGTTGCCCTAGGGGAAGATTCCCTGTGAAGTCAGTGCTGCTGGAGAATTGAATTGGGCTCCTTGAGGAAGGGACAGCTGGTCCAACCTCTAGGCTCCCCCTTGCAATCACACTCTGACTCTAGTGACCAAGCACTGTCATGATGACCCTGGCGACTGGTTGGCAGCTGGCTGTGATCATTTGGCTTCTCAACTGGTCACCGGCAGCTGGACTCTTCTGCTGCTGTCTTAATACCTTTGACCCTGAGCAGAATAGGAACAGGCTTGCAGTAAATCTCAGGAACACCTTGTTAAAAGCAAATATGTGACAACATTATTTCTTGGACTGTCCTTGTCCCTGCTAAGGTCAGCCTCAGTAAGGAGCCTGGATGTCCATTCTCAGTGCTCTGAGGACTGTGACAGTTACAAAACGAAGAAGAGGTCCTTTGAGGGTCTTGCTGACTGTCCCCTTTGCTCCCCCTCCCAGCTTCTATCCGACTCAGATTTTCACCAGACAGATCCCAGCAGCTGTTCTCACCCATCAGACCCAGTTGCCGGGTCCCCTGGGGGGTCATTTTCTCTGTGGCTGCCTGAGACCTCCGAAATAGCTCGGACAGTCAGGGATTATGTGTTCAGAGGCCAGGGTATGTCAGAACTGAAATTGCCACCCTCTGGTGGCAGCCGTGGGCCGGCCAGCTAGGCCAGCCCCGCACAGCAGATGATTCGCTCTGCCCTTAAGTGCTTATCTGTGCAGTGATGTTCTGGTGCCTGGGCAGGTAAAGGTGATAATTACCTCATTCCTGCCTTGGGGGAGTCAAACTTCTCCTGAGACCCTGCCCTGCTTATGTCAAGCATCCAGACCTTCCCACCAGGACTTGGCTAGGCTGACCTGGTGCCTAACTTTTGTTTGCACAGTTTTCTTGCTGTGTGCCTGGAACAGAGTCTCCTCAGCTGTAAAGGGTAAGATGATAACATTGCTGTCTGTCCTTCTGAGGACTTTGACATGGTGTCCTGCTTAGCCAGCAGCTAGAGAAAGAAACAATAGTGGTGACAGCAATTTGGGGCCATAGTAACCCTTGAATGAATCCTCCCCCAGAATCTAGGAGATAAAGACACATAACTTCTTAGGTTTTGTAGAGCCTTTGCTGCTTCCCTGTTGAGGGTTGGGAGCTTTCTAACTTTCTCTGCCACAGTGGACCCCTTTCCTCCCCTGGTACCCCGCAGACAGGGAGGAAGGAGGAGGCTGGATTCTGCACACTGGGCTGGCTCTGCTAGTCCTTTCTTTCTTTCCAGGTCTAAATTCCTTCTGAGGTGTCACCCTTGACCTTGTGTTCTGAAATTAAAATGGTGACTCACTCTTAGGTGATTCAGGCACTAAGTCTGAGAATCACTGTATTAAATAATTTATTGAAATAGCTACAGATAGTCCCGACTTAGAATAACTAGGCAGCTTGGTTTATTCTTTTAAGATTTATTTTTCTTTTTAAGTTTTGGGGGTGTGTGTTTGTACAAGTTAGTGTTGGTGCTCAAGGAGGCCAAAAGAGGGGACAAGACCCCTGGGTCTGGAGTTAGGGTGGTGATGAGTGGCCCGACATGGGTGTTGGATCCTCTGGATTCACCACGGGCTCTTAACCACCAAGCCATCCATTCAGCCCCCAGACCTACAATTTAAAAAGTTATTATACTGTTTTTTATTTATTATTTTAAAATTATGCCTCTGTGGATATGCCACTGTAGGTACCACAGGAAGCCAGAAGATGGCACTGGATCCCCTGAAGCTGGAGTTTCAAGTACTTGTGAGCCTCCCAATATTGGTGCTGGGAATTGAACTCAGGTCCTCTGTGAGAGCAGCACACACTCCTAAACACTGAGCTATCTCTCCAGCACCTATCACATTGCATTCTTTTGTATATGTATGTGTGAGTGTGTGTTAGACTCAGTCCTTCCTCCACCATGTGGGCCCTGGGGAACCAAACTCAGGTTGTCAGGCTTGGTGGCAGGTGCCTTTACCAGCTGAGCCATCTCACCAGCCATCAACTTACAAATTTTGGAGTGTAAATAAAGTTAATTGGGGCCATCTTAGTGGGAAATCACTTAATGGTTAGTCGGGGAATGTCTGTCTTCCATACCTCTGCTAAGCACTATAGGAATGATGTGGCATCTGTCTTCAAAGGTTTTAATCACTTTAGGCACAATAAGGCATGTGCATGGCTTTTATAGGAAAAGGTGGAGACTATCGAGAATTAAATACTTATTGATTACTTACTCTGTGCTGGCACTTTAGACACACCCTCCCTAAATCGCATGACAGTCCCACGAGGAAAATACGATATCCCTTTATTTTATAATTGGATCGGATTCAGAGAGTTCGAGGACGTTAATTAATTGATGGCTGTGATTATTTAGGGAAGACTTAGAGATCACCACCATGATTCGGTGCCTGTTAAAATGGCAGCCTGCTCCTGCTGTGGGAGCTGAGGCTTGGGAGTTGGGATCCAGCCTAGGCAAAGTAGTGAGACCCTGCCTGTCAGAAAAGAAAGTCTCGAGGAGTAGGGTATCATCTATTTTGTGTGGTGGGAGAGAAAAGTTGAAGGAAATCTTTTTTTTTTTTTAATTTTACTTCTGTGGTACAGAGGTTGGAACCAGGGCTTTTATCCTAGACTAGTGCTGTACACCTGAGCTCCACCCCAGCTCTTAAGTCTGTAGGAAAGGGTGGTGTTTGGGCTGTGATGCGATTGTCAGATAGGGTCCTGCCAGACAGGATCTGGTGTGCCTGGATGTTGCCGTGAGGGAGCTGACAGAAGTCATGTTCTCTTTGTGTTTGGGATGAAATCCATAGATAATGCCCTTTGAGTCTCACATGACCTCCACGTGATGTGAATGTGACCGCAGTAGGAAGCAATGAGTTGGCTTTAGGTAGAGGATGGAGCCCCTTGTGATCAGAAGGTCGGCGACTTGGTACTGGAGCGGGGTGGGGAGGAATTTTCTGAAGTAGGAATTCTGATAAGTCTTCAAACATTGTTTTTTAAAATTATATCTTAAGTGGTGTGTGTGTGTGTGTCTGTGTGTGAGAAACTACAGTGCACAGTGAAACTCAGAGGAGAAGTTTTTGGAGTCAGTTCTTTCCTTCAACTCAAGTCATTGAGCCTGGGGGCAAGCACCTTTACCCACTGAGCTGTCTCAATGGCCTCCTGAGGAGGCTTGAAGAGTGGTAGGCCTCTGAGAGGAGGAAAAGACCTCTAGGTGAGAGGAATAATGACATCAAATTTCACCCCTGAGAATAGATCTTCATGGCCAGGACAAGGGTGGACAAGCCAGAGCCAAGGGTGTTTGTTATAGGAAATGCAGGAGCCTAACCAAAGGCTTCCTGCAGCAGGCAGTCTTGCTGTAGTGGAGGGTGGCTGCTACCCAAGCCAACCACATGGCAGAGCCAGGGTGGGTGGGGGCTCCTGACACTGGCAAGAAGGCACACACAGGGCAACTTTGGCTCTAGAAATGGCCATACGCTTGCCAATTAAATTTTCTCATCTATGCTCTGAGTGTATCTACAGTAAAGGCATAACATTTCTGGTGTGTGGTACTTGACTGTGGTGAACGACACAGGCATCATCCTTGCCCCTTTCAGCTGCCCGCCCACCTCTCTGACCTCTAATGCTATGACATCACAGCCTATGAGGAAGGCTTTTATTAGGCTTTCTTTAACTTTATTGTCGATTCCTTGACAGACAAAGCCACAGACCCAAGCATGGCGGAGCAGGATTGGTCAGCTATTCAGAAGTTCTGTGAGCAGGTGAACACCGACCCCAGTGGGTAAGCTCCTTTACAGACGCTTGACTTTGAGCGCAGGAGGCAGAACTCAAACCCTTGTCTCCAGGGACTGTAGCTGGGACTCATTTCACTCTTTTCTTTTCCTCCAGGAGCAAATTGGTATGGTGTTTATTATTATTATTGTTATTATTATATTTAAAACCAACTTTAAAGAATGATTTATTTATTTTATGTATATGAGTACACTGCAGCTGTCTTCAGACACACCAGAAGAGGGCATCAGATCCCATTATAGATGGTTGTGAGCCACCATGTGGTTGCTGGGAACTGAACTCAGGACCTCTGGAAGAGCAGTCAGTGCTCTTAACCGCTGAGCCATCTCTCCAGCCCTCTAAGATTTTTTTTAAATTGTGTTATGTTATAAAACACAAATGGAACTAGATTTTCTAGTGACAAAAAACACTGATGTATTAGCTATGATTTAAAAAATTTAAAAAGATTTATTTAAATTTATGTGCATTTTGTTTGCATGTATGTAAATGCACTGCATGAATGCCTGGTGCCCACAGAGACTAGAAGAGGTCAGATCCCTGGACTGGAGTTCTCAGGATGGTTGTGAGCTGCAGTGTAGGTACTGGGAACTGAACCAAGGTTCTCTTCATTCATAACAAGTGTTCAACTGCTGATTCTCTAGCCCCCAATTTGTTATGATTAAAATACACTATTTTATGTGGGAGAGAGAAGGGCAAGGCTTCTATTTCCTTTGATTTTTGCAGTGATGGGTGTTGGACTCAGCCTTATGCAGGTTAAGCATACGCTGTACCACTGAATCATGAATCCACTCCAGAGCAAGGTTTTGTTGAATGTATTTCCAAAGCCCCTGCAAAGGAAATGAGAACTAGTCGTTCACCTGATGTTGACCTACATTGTGCCACATAGACAGCTACTTGTCAAGCTTTTACTCTTCCTGCTTTAATGTTCACTGAGTGGTTGTCATGGGATGGATGGGGTCTGTGCTGCTCTGAGCTCTGACTGCCTGGCTGGAGGTCCTAGGAGTATGCCATGGCAGGGGCAGAAGCTGGCTCCAAGTACTACAGACAGAGCTAGGGTGGGAGGGCCTCAGTATCTCATGGGTTTGTGTCTGCACTCTGCCAGGTGTGCCCTCCTCTGCTTTGGGACATCTTTCTGAAAGAGGGAAAGTATGGGATGAGTGTGTGCTACTAGACTGCTTAGGTTGTTCAGCCCACACAGAATCCTGGTCTGTTTTGATCTTTCTTCAGCCCGACACATGCGCCCTGGCTACTGGCCCACAAGATCCAGTCTCCACAGGAGAAGGAAGCCCTTTACGCCCTGACGGTGAGTTTGACTGGCCACTCAGCCCACATATTCAGCTCCAGAAAGAACACTGAGGTCGCCAGACAGGTTCTTCTTTCAAGACATTGACAACAGGCTCGGGGAATTCCCAGATACTTACTGAGACAGCAGGGAGCCGGCTTTGGGAAAAGGAAAGGAGGAATCCACTTTTATTTGCTTCCCCAACTAGGATCAGGGCTGGCAACCAACAGAGAGAACAAATAAAAGATGGCGCTGGGGGAGCAGTTGTGCACTGTCTGCACAGGGCAGCTGCTGGGCAAGCTTGCTTGTGGTTGCTAAGCCTGAGTTTGGTCCAGTGGTTTTGGAACTTTCCCATTCCCAAAAGAACTCAGAAGTGTAGATTTTAATATGAATTCTTTGAATATGTGCATATTGTTGGAAACACTTTAAAAAAGGTTTACTTTTATGTGTATGAGTGTTTTGCCTGCATGTAAATATGTGCACTGCATGCATGTCTGGTGCCCATGGAGGCCCAAGAAGATACAGGTTCCCCTGGACCTGAAGTTGTAAACCACCATGTGGGTGCCGGGAATTGAACCTGGGTCCTCAGCAAGAGGAGCAGGTCTTCTTCACTACTGAGCCATCTCTCTAGTACCTCATGCTTCTTTTTAATGTAGTATTTCCTATTTCTAGAATTGAAAAATAAGGCCACTTACTATCTTTAAAAGAAAGTTGGGGGCTGGCTGTGTAATTCTAGCACTTGGGAGGTTAGAGCAGGAGGATCCTAGTTAGAGATCAGCGTGGGGAAAAATTGTGGTGGTACAGGCCTGCGTGTATTCCAACATTCTAGAGACAGACAAAGGGATTGCTCTGTTTGAGACTAGACTGAGCTAGATAAAGAGTTCTAGGTCAGCCAGGGCTTTGAAATGAGGCTCTGTCTCAAAAACAACAGGGACTCATTTGATATGTTGAAAAATCGCTGTGGGCTGGGCATGGTGGTTAATGCCTTTAAACTCAGCTTTTGGGAGAGGTAGGCTGATCTTTATGTTTGAGGTTAGTTAGCCTGGTCTACATATTGAGGTCAGGACAGTTAGAGCAACGTAATAGAGAGAGACTGTCTGCGAAAAAGGAAAAGAGAAAAGTAGTCTGGGCTCAGGAACACGGTCCCAGTTTGCCTTTGGATGCCAGGGGTGGTAGAGCAAGCAGTTCTCAGGCACTGTGTACCAGGTTTCTACTGCTGGGGAGGGGGAAACACTCGGGCCAGTTTCACTTCCCAGAGTGTCATCTAAACACCCCACTGAGCTTCTGGACCCAGACACGACACTTCTAAACTGAAGATGCTGTCGTTCTAAGACAGGATCTCACTGTGTAGCCCCTTCTGCCCTGGAACTCACTAGGTGGGCCAGGCTGTCCCTGAACTCAGAGCTCCACTCGGGTCCGCTGAGAATAAAGGTGTGCACCACACCTGGACATTGTTTTGTTTTACTATTTATTTTATGCATATCCGTGTTTTTTCTGCATGCATGTATATATGTATATCACATGTGTACGGTGCGTAGGGAGGCCAGAAGAGGGTGTCAGATCTAGAACTGGAGTTATATATAGATGGTTGTCTAGTATAGTGTGGGTGCTGAAAATTGAACTCAGGTCCTCTGGAAGGCAGCCAGTGTTAACTGCTGTGCTATTTCTAGCCCCATCGTTTTGTTTTTTGATATAGGAGCTCAATGTAGCACAGGCTAGCTTTGAACTCAGTAATGTATCTAAGGATAAATTTCAACAACTCATCCTGCTTCCTACTTACCAAGTACTGGGATTCCAGGTGTGCACACCCACTTAGTATGCTGCTGGGGCTGGAACTGAGGGCCTCAAGCATGCTATCAAAGACTACCAGCTTAGCCAGAGCACAGCCCAGCATTGTTTTCTTTCTCCTAAAGACCAGGGGACTTGAGAAAGAACTTGAGGGAAAGTTAGCTATGATTCTGCACATCAGCAGCTGAGGCCTGTAAGCCTCCAGTCCAGCTGTTGTGCTTCAAGGCGAGCCTGGAGTACTGGCTTTCTCTCATGGGGACCTTGTCTGCAGGTGCTGGAGATATGCATGAACCACTGCGGGGAGAAGTTCCACAATGAAGTGGCCAAGTTCCGCTTCCTGAACGAGCTGATCAAAGTATTGTCCCCAAAGGTGAGTGCCTGGACGTGGCCTGCCCACTATGTCGCACCTGTGCCTCTCCTTCAAACTTTATCACCCTGCAGGTGAGAGACTGTAGCATGAGGTCCAGGTGTCCTAGTAGACACGACAGAGTGATAGCCAGGTGTGACTGTTAAGCTCCAGGCTGCCTCTTGCCTTGTCTTCTGTACCTTTATTCCTGACATTTGTCTAAAGCTATGTCACTCACATGCCACTGGCACTTAGTGTGCACCCTATAGTTGAGTTCTAACCCAGGCTGGCTTCAAACTTGGGACAGTTCTCCTGCCTACCAAGAGACCATCTTAGCTACTTGAATTTTAGCAGTGGGTCTCTCAACTCGTGGGTTGCAACCCCTTGGGGGGGGTCATTTACCTTTTCAAAGGGGTCACCTAGGGAGCATCTACATATCAGATATTTATATTCATAACAGTAGCAAAATTCCAAGTATGAGATAGCAATGAAAGAGTGTTCTGGTTGGGGATCACTGTGAGCTGAGGAACTGTATGAAAGGGTCCCAGCATTAGGAAGGTTGAGACTATAGGAATGAGTTGCTGGGCTCTGCTCCATGGCAAGCTTGTTCATTAGTGGCACTGACTGGATCACCTTGAATCCAGAGGAGGCTCTGAGATCTGGTGCCAGGGATCTTGCCCTCTGGATGTGTCTCATTCCAAATGCACCTTGGGCAGCTCACTCTGAACTTCAGTAACATCTCTTGGGTGGGAGGTAGGGTAGGGGTTGGCCAGCTAGCCCGAGTCCCTTCAGCTCTCTAATTCTGCTGTTTACTTCAGTACCTAGGAGCCTGGGCTACGGAGAAGGTTAAAGGAAGAGTTATTGAAATCCTCTTTAGCTGGACAGTCTGGTTTCCGGAAGACATCAAGATCCGAGATGCTTATCAGATGCTGAAGAAGCAAGGTTAGACCACAGCGTTCTTGTCGCCTGTCCTCATTGTATTGTGTTGTTTCGGGATACAGGGTCTCATGTGGCCTAAGCTGGTTTCAAGCTCACTATGTTAGCTGAAGAAGACTGGGCTTTGTGCACAGGAGGCTCGCACTGTTACCTAAGATCCCCCTATCTATATTGCTCAGGCTAAAGCTTCAAGATGGCTCAGCAGGTAAAGGTGCTTGCCATCTCTGGAACACACATGGTTGAGGAGAAAACCAACTCTCCCAAGTTGTTTTCTCATCTCCACGTGTGTGCCCTCCACCCAATAAATAAATTAAAAAGTAAGTGTAAAAAGATAATACATGCATAGCCAGGCTGGCCTTCAATTCATGATTCTCCTGCCTCAACTCCCCAGGGCTGAGCTGTGTTTACTGGGTTGCTTTCTGTTGCTCCTTGTAATCACCAGTCTTCCCTTAGATTTTAGCTAAGTGGTTGTTGGCTTGTGTCCTCAACGTGTGGCTTCAAGAAGAGTCATTAAACTGCAAGTTACCCAGTGTCTTGGGATTATTGTCAGTACAGGAGTTATAGCCATCTATCTTTGTGTGATCTGCCCGGTTCTTGGATTCGTTTCATGTCAGGCTCTTTGCAAGAAGGAACTGGGTTCAGCATTTCGTGTTTTCCCCTGCTGCATGCACTCAGCCTTTGGGGAGCTGTATCAGAGGTCTTGTAGTCATCTCTGGGCCCTGGGGAATCATGTTGGTCCATTATACCATAGAGTACAGGACTTAGGACAGTTAGGTTGTGGCCTGATTTTTGTGGCAGTTCTTGAATTCCTGAGGTGATATAAAGCCTTAATCAGAACCCGTGTATGTGCTTTTTTGTGGTTTTCGTTTGTTTGTTTGTTTCTATCTGTAGAAGTATTTTAGGTGGTACTTGCATAAGCTAGGCAGGCTCTCTACCAGTAAGCTACATCTCAGGTGTATTTCTTGAAGGCTGTTGATGTATAGTGAAATTGTTACTGGGGAATCAGGGTCTCTTTTGCAAGTTCTTTCTCTTGTAGATAAAATAGACTGAAAAGGAAACATGGAGACAGTTTTATTGGAGTTGGAGAGATAAAAACCAACAGAGCAGTGGGCAAGCAAGCTCTGAATCCCAGCAGCTGCAGGGAAGGAGGAACATGGAGAGAAGGAAGACACAAAGCCGTGTCTTCCAAGTTCTAAGTCAAGGAAGCAGTAGGCATGCTCACAGCAGTGGAATTGGGGTGGAGGGGTTAACAGTGGTGTCTGAAGTCTGAAAGGTGGCTTAGTGAGTGACAGTGCTTGTATGCAAGCATGACGATGTGAGTTTGAATCCCCAGGGACCAAGTAAAATGCTGGGCTTGACATGTGTGCAGTCCTGTGGAAGAGAGAGATAAGGAGAATTGCTAAGGCTTGCTGGCTGTCAGCATAGCTCAAGTTCAGTTACAGACTCCGTAAGAGAATAAGGGCTAGTTGTGGTGGTGCACACTAAACGATTTGCTGAGGTAGGTAGAGGCAGGAAGATCACAAGTTCAAGGCCAGCCTGCGCTACACATTTTCAAGAGGACTGGAGAGACGGCTCAGTGGTTAAGAGCATAGACTGCTCTTCCATAGGACCTTGGTTCAATTCCCAGCATTCACATGTTGACTCACAACTGTCTGTAACTCCAGTTCTAGGAGATCCAGCATCCTCACACAGACATACATGCAGCCAGAATGCCAGTGCACATGAAATAAAAATAAGTAAATCATTAAAAAACAAAGAATAAAGTAGAAAATGATTGATCATAATTCCTAAAGTCTCCCTTTGCCTTTTGAGAGGGCACACAAAGGCCTTTAAAGTAAGAACTCTAGGCCATGAAAACAGCTCAGTGGATAAAACACTTGCTGTGCAAGACTGAGGACCAGAGTTCAGATCCCCAGAGCTCACTTAGAAGCCGCACAGGCATGGTGACTGCCTGTAAACCCTGCACTCAGGACAGGGTAACAGGATTTCCTGGGTAAACAGACTAGCTAGACTCGATCTAATGGGTGAACTGATATCAGCTTTAGGCTTCCACCCACATGCATGCATGCATCGCCTATATACATGTGAGCATGCACAAACGTCACACATGTAAAAAATAAAAACGAAAAACCAAGTTAGAACTCAGGAAAGTAGGCAAGCTTAGCAGTGAGGATCTGCATGGAAGGTGGTTCTTCTGGGGTAGGTGGGTCAGTGAAAGAACTGTATGGTTCTTCTGGGGTAGATAGCTCATTAAAAGAACTGTATTCTTCTCCAATGCTTTAACATGACTTCATGTCATGTTTCTTGAAGTTAAACCTTTTGGGTGAGGCAGTTTCCTATCCTGGTAATTGACAGTTATCCATTTGGATTCACTTTTTTTTTTTTTAAAGATTTATTTATTTTATATGTGTATTCTGCCTATATGCATACACACACACACACACACACACACACACACACACACCCACACCCACATACTGCCTGGTATAATGAATCCCCTGGAACTGGAGTTACAGTTGTGAGCTGATGTGTTGATGTTGAGAATTGAACCCCAGTCCTCTAGAGGAGCAGCCAGTGAGTGCTCCTAACCACTGAGCCATTTCTCCAGCCTCCTACTCCCAATTTGGATTAATTTTTTTTTAAAAATAATGTATTTATTTTAATTTTATGTGTATTGGTGTTTTGCCTTCATATATGTCTGTGTGAGGGTATTGGATCCTTGGATCTGTAGTTGCAGGCAGGTATGGGCTGCCATGGGGGTGCTGGGAATTGAGTCTAGGTCCTCTGGAAGAGCAGTAAGGCCATCTCCCCAGTCCCTGGATTAACTTTGAAGGAGGGAACAATAGCATGTCTTTGTGCTCTTACAATTTTTCGGACAGTTTCGAATGTCGTATCTCTACCAGATCTATAAGCATGACTCAGATCCTATTCCTTTGACCACAATTAATGTGACAGATTAAAAGAATTAAAGGACAGCAGATGTATAAAATAGCTTTGTTTACCCAGAGACAGTAACCTCCCCTCTAGTAGCCATCAGCAATGCCTGGCTGCCTCCACCCCTCTCACAGCATTTCATGTTCTAAGGAGGACAGCAGTGGCAGTTTGGTTTGGTTGTTTTTCCTCAAAATTTAAGTGTTGGGGCTGGTGAGATGGGTCAGTGGGTAAGGCCATTTGTCGCCAAGAGATGTCCTGAGTTCAATCCCTGGAACCCACGTGATAGAAAGAGAACTGACTCCCACAAACTGTTCTCCATATATGTGCTGCTGTGTAAGCTTCTCCCATGATAAATGTTTAAAAAAAAAAAAGTGTCACCAGGGAAATGGGATGTGGAGCCAGAGCTAATGGTGGGCAAGGCCCATCCTCCAGGACCCTCAGTTCTGCTAATGCCTGACTTGCTGCTTAATAGAGTTGTTAGGAATCAGAGATTTGTAGATTTTATCCTGGATTCCTTCGATATCAGCATCTTAACTCATGAATTGCATATTTTAGGAATCATAAAGCAAGACCCTAAACTACCGATGGATAAAATCTTGCCCCCACCGTCTCCCTGGCCAAAGAGCATCTTTGATGCTGATGAGGAAAAGTCAAAGGTAAGGATCTCCTCCTGACTTGGTGGCTTACTTAGGGTCTGACTGTCCTCTGGTTTGGGAATCAGGATTGGGGAGAGCTTCCAGGCCTTTAGACATGAGACGGCAAGGAAGTCTGATATTCCTGTGGGTGGGCCACATAGTAAATACCATGCTGTGCACCATCCTGTATTCCTGTTGGGGTGGGGAAGTCTGGGCTGATGGATCTGGTTCTGTATACATGTGGAATTGGGAAGGAAGTAGCAAAGAGG
The DNA here is from genome assembly GCA_028551405.1 of Uromys caudimaculatus. Lineage (NCBI taxonomy): Eukaryota > Metazoa > Chordata > Mammalia > Rodentia > Muridae > Uromys > Uromys caudimaculatus. The sequence goes on from CM052703.1 coordinate 74,968,077, forward strand.
AAAGGGGTACATGTCGGCGTGAAGCCTTTTTAGTTCCTATAAACCCGACTCAGCCCATTGTCCTTTCCCTGGAAACTTCCAGGAATGGTAGCCTTCCCACATCTGGGGAGGGACTCTGTGTGCCAGGCATATTGCTCAGTTTGGGACTAAATGGGAAATAAGACTTTGGCGGAAGTCTATCTGATCTTCGAGCATGTGGCCAGGTCTTCCTCAGTACTCCTAACATTTATTTATATATATTTTTACACTGCTGGGCATGGAACCTAGGACTGTAGAGTGCTCTGTACCTAAGTACACTCCTAGCCCCACTCTTGGCCTTTTGAGATAGATAATGCTTTGCTGTGGAGCCACTTTGTATTCCAAGGGATCTCTCTACATCCCTGGCTTCTGCTCACTATGTGCACATAATACCCTCTTCAGTTGTGGCATTTGAAAGTGTCTCCCTCTCTTCCTCCGTTACCCCCATTCCCACCAGCCAGCCCATTACTATCTGCCTTCTGCTCTATAAGTAGAATGGCAGTTTACCCTCTTAGCTTTGTTTTAATTTTCCAGTTTTAACATGTTAAGTGATGGGTAGTTTGTCGCACGGATGTACCATAATATGTATGCTTGTCACTTATTAACGAATATTTGTGTGGTTTGAGACCATGCTGGTTACAAATTACATCCCCAGATATCCTTTAGGAGATATAATCTTCCCATCTTCCATCCCATGAGAAGCCAGGCCGTCTGTCCTCATGGTCCCACCACCCACATTCCAGCGTCACCGTAGGGCTCGGTACAATAATGCATACTAGCCTCCGTGTGGGGCTGTTGGTCCTGCTAATTGCTGTGTTCCCACTTGGCTTGGGGGAATTACAGCTTTACCCCCTCTTGTTCACCCCTCAGCTTCTGACAAGACTTCTCAAGAGCAACCATCCTGAGGATCTTCAGGCTGCAAACCGGCTGATCAAGAATTTGGTCAAGGAGGTAGGCATTTCTGCAGTTGGCGCTATAGATCTGGCGTCTGACGGGGCTGATGGTGTATGTGGATGTGTGGAAGGCTGTGGAGAACAGCTAGCTTGGAGAAGAGATGTTCTCATCCTGAACGGGACCAGCAGGATGATGATTAGACTCCTTGCCGAGCTCCCCAGCTTCTTTTATCCACGGGAGGAAGCATTTGGTGTTGATAGACTTAGGTTGGGAGTCTGTTCCAGAAGGATTGAGACTGAATGTACAGTAGAAAAGTCCCCAGATCCCCAGACTGTGCTGTCATCTGCAGGAATTCTGGACGAGCACCCCCACTCACTTAAGTGTTCATGACTTCTTGAACTCTCAGCATGCACTGCCTTTCCCTTTCTGGTGTTTATCTTTTTTGTTTTTTTGAGACAGGGTTTCTCTGTGTAGCTCTGGCTGTCCTGGAACTCACTCTGTAGACCAGGCTGGCCTCGAACTCAGAAATCCACCTGCCTCTGCCTCCCAAGTGCTGGGATTAAAGGCGTGCACCACCACTGCCCTGCTCCTTTCTGGTGTTTAGATAGGAGTTACCCAGGTGACTCCTCTTACTTCTGTTCATTTTGTTTCCCTCAAAGGAACAAGAAAAGTCCGAAAAGGTGTCCAGGCGAGTCAGTGCAGTAGAGGAAGTCCGCAGCCATGTGAGGGTGCTGCGGGAGATGCTGCGCATGTACCGACGGGCAGGCCAGGCCCCGCCTGACCAGCAGGCCCTGCAGGTAATCCTGGCACTTACTGTTAAAAGCGCCATGTACTGCACCTGTGTGTTCCTGTGGTTGCTGTCCTGGTCTGGAGAGTCAAGTTTCCTCTGTTCCTTGGTCCTCCCACCAGCCAGTGATACATTACTTATCTTTTATTCTATAAGTAGAATGCACTTTCTACCCTCTTAGTTTTGTTTGAATTAAGTTTTAGTTTAGCATACACAGTGATGGGTAGTTACCTGAATGGACGCACCCCAATATGTATGCACATCACCGATGGATGAATATTTGGGTAGTTTCACACAGTGATGATTATGAGTTAATCTGCTATGTAAATAGTGTTCAGAATTTTTATTTATTTATTTATTTTTCCGAGACAGAGTTTCTCTGTATAGCGCTGGCTGTGCTGGAACTCACTCTGTAGACCAGGCTGGCCTCAAACTCAAAAATCCGCCTGCCTCTGCCTCCCAAGTGCTGGGATTAAAGGCGTGCGCCACCACTGCCTGGCTGTGTTCAGAATTTTGAATGACCCTACACCGCCATTTTTCTTGAGATGTCTAGGTATGGGGTTGCTAAGTAAATGAACAATTAACTTGTTCCGAAGCTGCTAGAGCGTTCCTAAGTGTTTGTACCACGGCATGACCCTGATGGCAGTAGGTAATTCCAGTTCCTTTGATTCTTTTTTCTGCTCAGATCAGTGTTCTTTTTGATAACACCCTTAGATGATTAACATTGTAATGGTAACTATCACCACTATCTAATGTTTAGAGCACTTCCATCTCTACTACAGAAAATCTGTGTTTGCATTGAGCAAGGTTTATTATTTATTACTTTTTAAAGATGTATGCTGGTGTCCACAGAGGCCAGGAGAGGGCGGGCGTTGGATCCCCTGAGCTTCAGTTACTGATAGGTTGTGAGTTGCCTGACATGGGTTTTAAAGTAGCTGTACCATTTTACAGCCTCATGAGCAACATGCAAGGACTCTCTATCTGTCCTTGCTGCCTTCATTTACTGTCACCTGTCTCTTTTGTGACCACCTTCCTGGCTGTCAAGTGCATCTCCTGTGACTGTTTCTTTGGTGGTCCATGTTTCACAGTCTTCCATGCGCTTATTGGCCACTTTTGTTGCTTCTGTAGAGGGTATCTGCCCAAATCGCTTGCCCATTTCCTGGGTTGTCTTAAGTTTGTTTGTTTTTGTTTTTGTTTTTGAGACAGGCTAGCTGGTCTGAAACTTAGTATGTAGATAAGATGTCATTCGAACCTACCCCTACCTCCCGAGTGCTGGGATTAAAGGTGTGAGCCACTATACCTGGCTTTAGGGCACTCGTTCTCAACCTTCCTAATGCTGGGACCCTTTAGTACAGGTTCCTCATGTTGTGGTGACTCCCAACCATAAAATTATTTTTGTTGCTTCTTAATAGCTGTATTTTTGCTACTGTCATTAATTGTATATAAGTATATGTATGTAAATAGACATACATATAAATATCTGATATGCAAGACAGTCTTAGGTGACCCTTGTGGTAGGGCTGTTTGACCCCCCAAAGGATCACAACCCCAGGTTGAGAACTTCTGCTTAGAGAGTTCTTTATATGTATTCCACACCCAAGTTCCTTCTCCGACTGTACACTTCAATCCTAGGCTATCTTTCTCCTGGCTTGATAGCTTCTTTTGAGGCACAAAATTTGTATGCTTATCCGTTTGTGTTGTGTGTGCAGGTACACGTGTGCATGTTGGTGGGGTCAGGGGTCAGCTTTAGCAGTCATTCTTCAGTTACCATCTACCTTGATTTTTTTGAGGCATATTCTCTTACAAGCCTGGAGCTTAGCAAGTACCCCAGGTTGGCTGGCCAGTGTGCTCTGGGGCTTCCTGTCTCCACCTCCCCCAAACAGAAAGTATAGACAAAATGGCTTTTCTACATGGGTTTTGTTTTTGTTTTTGTTTTGTTTTATTAGACACATGGCTTTTTTGCATGGGTTCTGGGGACCAAACTCAGGTCTTGTGAGACTTTTACCAGGACTGTCTTCCCAGTTCCAAGTGGGTTTTTGTTGTTGTTTGTTCTTTTTGAGATGAGCTTTCTAATTTCATTGAAATACAGTGTGTGTCTTGTCCTGTAGAGGACAGCAGAAGCTGTCAGTTGAGCCGTGGAAGGGGCCAGGACAGTGAAGCAGGTAGCAGATCCCAGGTCCGTGGCTGGAAGGAGGGGGGGAGTTAGCTGAGGGAGGGGATGTGAAACTGCAGAGCACTTCAGAGCTGCTCTCTCCTTCCCAATGTGAAGAAAATGGCTTTGGGATGTAGGGGGGCGTGGAGGGGAACGGGATCCTGTGGAGAATATCAGGCAAGAGCACAGCTGGGACAGGAAATTCTCTGCAGGGTGTTGGTGACCAAGTGAGGATGTTCTTCCTTCCATGGATACTGCTGCTGCAGCTGAACCAGGAATGGCCACATGCTGCACCAGCACTCCCGACTAACCTGATGCTGTCTGTCTGTCTCTACCTCCTCCCCTCCCCCCCTCTTTCCCCTCTCTCATGTGAGGATTGAACTTGGAGCCCATGTATGAGAGGCAAGAGCTCTACTAAGCTATAGCCCCAGCCCTTTAGTGTTTTCTGATTCTGTCATGTTACCTCAGAACTGTTGTCATGGATCTGACACAGCCTAAGGAAGACATCTACACTCTGAGGCGGCTGAGGGAGATGTGTGAGGACTTGGGTGGGGCCTGGGTGTGAGGATGTGAACCAGCTTCTGTTTCCTCAGGTTGTGTATGAAAGATGTGAGAAGTTGCGGCCCACCCTGTTCCGGCTTGCAAGCGACACCACGGATGATGACGATGCGCTGGGTAATGGCTCTGTTTCTCTGGGTGCACCCTAAGTGTAAAACAGCTGTGGGCATGCTGCTGGGGGCCGTAGACAAGACAGGTTTACTATGGGCTGATGGCTTAGATCTTCTGAAGACTCTGGGTTTGAGTAACAAATGTGAAGATCAGAAGCCTGTGGACACCTACAAGAGACATTGTGTGACCGTCACATGGAAGGCCAGGAAACAGTGTCCGTCCTTCCTTCCTTCCTTCCTTCCTTCCTTCCTTCCTTCCTTCCTTCCTTCCTTCCTTCCTTCCTTCCTTCCCTTCTTTTCATGAAAAACGTGTCCTTGACTTACAAGGTTCTCTGATTATGTTTTGCTGATTGTGTTTTCTTGTGGTGATGTTTTTCTGTAATTGATAATGCATTTGATAGATAACTCAGGTATAATTGAGAGCCTAAGACTATATTCTATATTTATTATTAAGTCTGCTTCAGTTAGGATGCAAATTTTCATTAGAAATATCAGATCTATATTTGCAGACTGGTAAAGTGTACAGGCTACAAAGCTGGTTCGTGTACCCATTCTCCAGAGCCGGGAAGCTTTCAATAACTGAATCAGGTAGCAAGGAACTTTTTAATAGTGACATCCACATCAACCTGTCTCAACTAAAAATATCCCCCAAAATTCCTCACTGAAAGAATAGCGTTGGAGTGTTAACCATTGCCAGTTAACTGTGTGGACAGTGGGACATAGAGCTAAAGCTAAGTGATGGAGTATGGTAGGAACCTGGTCCCATGACCAGGCTCTGGGCTCCTGAGTGTGCCAAGCCTGGTAGAGCCATGTGGAGTTACTAAGAAAAGACAAAGATGGATGGCCAGCTGCTACACTGAGGAGTTCTGAATCTGCTTTTTTTCCCCCCTCAGCGGAGATTCTTCAAGCAAATGACCTTCTCACCCAGGGGGTTCTGCTGTACAAACAGGTGGTGGAGGGCCGAGTCAATGCCGGGAATGCAGTGCCCGCTGCAGTGGGAGCCATTCCTGCCCCCAGAGGTGCGTGCTAAAAGACTTCTGTTTTGGGGCAGGGTGGAAGTCCCAAGAATGAGAGAGCTTGCCTCTGCCCCCTTTTCTGTAGAAATAGGTTACAGGTAACAGGCCCCTGCCACAGGAGTTACCTCACACCCATGGCAGGTTTGAGCCCCCACCGTGGCTGCACATGAAGCAGAGGGCTGTATTGTGCCAGGTTTTAATCCTTCTCGAGTGCTCCTAGGAGCCTGAGGCCAAGACGTGGTCAGTGGCTCAGTAGATGTTTGCCCAGCATTCACAAGGTCCAAGATTACATTTCAGCCCTGCCCCCAAAAGCTTTTTTTTTTTTTTTTTTTTTTTTTAATTTCATGCTCTTTGGTCTCTGACCTTCTAAGTCAGGAATGCTTGGAGCTCAGCCTGAGAATCTCCAAGTACTATAGATGAATTTGATCAGAAACCTGCAAAGGTGTCCAAGCTGAAGAAGTAGCCTAAGCCTGCTACTGCCCTGGGTGATGAGAGGGGCCAGGGCAAAAGGGAGACCTCAGTGACTAGGCGGAGGCTGTGAGTCCTTTGGCCACCTAACGTAAGCCTATAGCCGACTGTTTCCCAGCACCCAGTCAGGCAAAAGGTTGTAGGCAAGAGGCATGGTGACTTCTGGGAGGAGGATACCAGTACAGATTAAATGGAGACATCGTTTTTCATGTTTGGATCTTCTAACCCCATCTGTTTAATAGTATTTCCGAATCCAGAACCCTGTGGGAAGAACTGCCCCCTCATTGACCTGGAGGCGCCATCTTTGCTTCATCAGGACTTGGCAGCCTTAGGTAAGAGAGGATGTTAATTAAGCACAGAGTGGCACCAAGTAGAGGGATGAGTGGGTTTGTTTCCCTCAGGCAGCACAGGCCTGCTCCTGGTAGGGGTACTCTGGCATACCAGGCAGCATGGGTAAGTCTCTTTGTGTGCATGGATTGGCTTTGGGCAGGTCGCTAGTCTAGGCTTTGTAGATATCCTAGAATGGGTGGGCATGCCGTCCAGGCCCATCAGCAGTCTGGTGCTGTAATGATGTTTCTCACTCTGCTTCTTTCTCATAGGGATCAATGATGTTCCCACTAGGAACCAGGTAGGAGAGCTCTTCCAGTGGGGAGTTATGGGACGGGTCACTCAGTCCTACCCTGGTGGCAGTGCTGCTTGCCCCGAGAGCGATCACTACTGCATCATTCTTTAGGATTCTTAGCTCATTTTGTGGGGTTGGCTCTAGAGTATCTGCTACTTGGTTTAGTCCTCACCTTCTGGAAGGACACCTCTCTCTCTTCCACCCTAACTCATTGTACTAGGTCTGCGCAGGGGGTCTTCTGTTCTGCCCCTTCTTCTCCTGCCACAAAAGACATGATTTTGGTTTGACAGGTTGTCATTCCAAGTTGCTGTAAGGACAAGAAGAAGCCAGGTGCCATCACACTTCTGGGGGGTGGAATCCAGAGTCTTTCTGCAGACCGGAACTTGCTGGATCTCTTCTCACCACAGCCATCTCCAGGACCACTGTGAGTGTTCTGGGCCAGTGGCTTCTGCCTGCAGCTTCCCCACCCCCTCCTGCTGAAGGGCATGCTCTTTGTATGACAAGTGGTGCTGCTCCCCCTTGGCTGTCTTATCTTACCCTATTCTAACTCAGATAGAGCTAGAAAGAAGTTAAAGTTTAACAGAAATGGTGACAGGGGTGTGTGTGTGTGTGTGTGTGTGTGTGTGTGTGCGCGCATGTGTGTGTGCGTGTGCGTGTGCGTGTGCGTGTGCGTGTGTGTGTGTGTGTGTGTTTATGTTAATACACATGCAGAGGTTAGGATAATTTTGTGAGGTGCTTCTGTCTTGCCTTTATGTGGGTTCCAGAGATCAAACCCAGCTGGCCAGCTTTTGCAGCAGGTCTTTACCTGCACTGACCCGTCCTGCTGACCTGTTTTGTTTTATGAGACAGTCTTCTATCTAGGTTGGCTTCTAACCCATTAGAAGCCAAGGATGACCTTGAACTTCTGACCCCTACCTCTAAGTGCAGTGATCGAGGCCTTGTCCCATACGCCCTCCCAAGGCTGGCTGACATAGTTATAGTGCTTATTTTCTCTTTTCTGACTGTTATGTTTGAAATTATGTCAAACTAGAGAAAAAAGTGTAGGTTCTAAATACCATTCCCTAAATACAGGGTAGAAGGTTCTTTCTTCTTCTTTTCAGAGAGGATTTCTTTTGACCCTTGATAACAGTTCTTTCTCTTTCTCCCCTTTTGCCCCCAGAGAAGAGTCTTCACTGTAGTCAGACTGCCCTGGAAATCTGCCCTTCTCCAGCCTGTTGAGTGCTGGGGGACAAGCACATGCCTTCATGCAGACCTTGGCTTTTGTTAAACATGCGATGACATGCATTAGTGTAGCTCATTTTTATGAAGCTGCATTCCAACATGACTTTTCTTGCTCTTTTTTAAGATGTATTTTTATTTATATGTGTGTTTCTGTGTCTATGCCTGCCACATGCACTTAAGTGTGCCCTTGGAGACCAGAAGAGGGTGTTGGATCCCCTGAAGCTAGAGTTACAAGGGGTTTAGTTCTGCCTGGTGTTGGTACTGGGAACCAAACTCGGGCCCTTGTATGTGCTCTTAATTACTAATTCATCTCTCCAGCACACTCCCTCTCCCACCCTCCAGTCTCACCATTTAGCCCTGGCTGTCCTTGAATTTACAGAGATCCACCTATCCCTGATTTCTGAGTGCTGTGATTAAAGGTGTGTACCACCACGCCCAGTCACACTTGCTTTTAAAAAAAAAAAAAAAAAGTGTATCTGTATTCCGGTTCCAGAAGAGGGCATCAACCCCCCTGTTGGAATGACAGGTGGCTTTTGAGCTACCTGACATGGGTTCTGGGAAACTCATGTCCTCTGAAAGAACAGCAAGCAAGCACTTTGGATCACTGAGCAATCTTTTCAGACCCTTACTTTTTTTTTTTTTTTGTGGTTTTTCGAGACAGGGTTTCTCTGTATAGCCCTGGCTGTCCTGGAACTCACTTTGTAGACCAGGCTGGCCTCGAACTCAGAAATCCACCTGTCTCTGCCTCCGAAGTGCTGGGATTAAAGGAGTGCACCACCACAGCCCGGCTGACCCTTACATTTTTTTTTATTACATTTATTTACTTGGTGTTTGAGTATGCATGTGAGAGTACATGTGTGTCCACAGGCACCCACGTCATGCATGTGGAGGTTAAAGGACAACTAGGGAATCAGTTCTGTGCGTAGGGCCAAACGCAGGTTGTCAGGCCCCAGCTGCCTTATTCTGAGCCTCCTCTCAGTCCTCACAGAACTGGTTTTACTTCTTTTTTTTTTTTTTTTTTTTTTTTTTGGTTTTTTGAGACAGGGTTTCTCTGTGTAGCCCCGGCTGTCCTGGAACTCACTCTGTAGACCAGGCTGGCCTCGAACTCAGAAATCTGCCTGCCTCTGCCTCCCAAGTGCTGGGATTAAAGGCGTGCGCCACCACTGCCCAGCCCATTACTTCTTTTGAGACATTTTTATGCGAGTTTATAAGTGCACCTCATTCTCTCTAATAGTTACATTATGGTTTGTTATGGTTATAGTTAATAATTTTCCTCTTGTATAGTTAATAATTTTCCTTGGGCATGTTTGCATGCATATTTTGTTGTTATTCAGAAAAACAAAAAACAAGACTGAAGTCTTCTAGTTTTTCTTAGTCACTGATCATGTTTTACTTTTTTTTAGGAATTACGTTCCACAAAAAAGCATCCCCAAGGAGGTGCCACCAGGTACCAAGGCCTCTCCAGGTTGGTCCTGGGAGGCTGGGCCATTGGCTTCTTCAACAGCCTCTCAGAATACACCTCTGGCTCACGTGTTTGTCCCTTTGGAGTCTGTGAAACCCAGTAAGTAGTTTGTACTCCTTTGTTAGACCTCTAATGACAACAAAGTACCCCACACTGATAGGCCGTTACATTGAGGTAGTCAGTGTAAGGCTGGGGGACATGGGAGGGAGGCGGCTTGGTTTTTTGAGCTGATATTTTTCTTAGTCGTAGTATTAGGAGTGCCACCCGTGTGGGATATTCATGGGTGGAGTTTAATGAGGAGGTTGGAATCACTTAGGGACATGATGTTTGTTCATCTGGATTCAGGGAGTGGAAGGTTAATGTGACTGGAAGTGACTGACAAAAGGTCAGTGGGAACTGAAGGAAGAATTTAGCTAATGCCGCTGCTTCTCTGTGGATTCTCATAGCAGAAAAGTCGGTCTTGCCTCAGCTACAGAGGAAAGGAGAGCAGAGGGTCTGCCAGCTAAGGCGATGTGCTGTGGTCTGCCATGTAGTGTGTGCTGCAGAAAACAGCCGGGAGCCAGGGCTCTGCTTCTACAGCCCAGAGTCTTGTGTGGAGGCAGGGTGGGGAGCAGGAGTGCAGGGGCCCCGGAGGCCGGACAGCGCTGTTTAAATGTGCTGTGTGCCCAGTGTTAATTTCTTGGTTGTGATAATTATGCCACAGCTATGTAAGGTGCTAGCATTTGGGAAGTTGGGTAATGAACTTAGGAGAGTCATTTGGTTTGCTTTGTAACTGTTCATAAATGTTAAATAATTACAATATAAAGATTAAACATAGGGACAAAAGCTACAATAACATAGTCAGTGTAGAATAGAAAAGTGAAAGCAGAAAGGTAACACATAGCTTTACCAGTTGGCCAGAGGCAGACCTTCTGCTGAGGTCTTTTATGTTGTGCTTCTGGGTATCAATCCTGAGACCTTGCAGTCTAGGTAAGCACTCTTATTGAGCACTCTGTATCCCTTCCTCCCTTCTCTCCATCCCTCCTCCTGTCCCTTCCTTTTGACGGTCTTATGGATTCCATGCTGGCCTAGAACGAACTACATAACCAAAGTGATCTTTTTTTTAAAAAAATATTTTTTTATTTTATATTTTATGTATGTGAGTACACTGTAGCTATCTTCAGACACACCAGAAGAGGGTATCAGATTCCATTACAAATGGTTGTGAGCCACCATGTAGTTGCTGGGAATTGAACTCAGGACCTCTGGAAGAGCAGTCAGTGCTCTTGACAGCTGGGCCATCTTTCCAGCCCACCAAAAATGAGCTCAACCTTTAGATTTTCCTGCTTCTGTGGATTACAGGTGTATGCCACCTCACCCAGTTTATGTGGTGTTAAGGGACCTGACCCAGCACCTCTTGCATGTTAGGCTGGTACCTACTGAGATTCATCTCTAGTCCTTCTATTTTCTGTTTTGAGACAGGCTCTGTCTATATTCTGGCTAGCCTGGAATTTACCGTGTAGAGCAGGCTGTCCCTGAACCCCTAGAACTACCCAGCTTTTGCCTTCCTAAAGAGTCCCTACAGTGTTAGGATTAATGGTGCTAATGGTCCCAGCCTGTGTGTGTATGTGTGCCTGGTGTCCACAGAGGTCAAAAGAGGGTGTCACACTCCCTGGAACTGCAGAGACCCTTGGGAACTACCATGTGGGTGCTGGGAATCAAACAGGGTCTTGGAAGAGTAACCAGTGCTCTTAACTACTAAGCTATCTCTAGCCCCTCTAATCCCTTTTAAAAAGATTTGTGTATGTATATGTGTCTGTACATCTGTGTGCTCAGTGTGTGTCACCTGCACACATTCAGGGAGACCAGAAGAGGGTATTGAGAGTCTTCTATCACTCTGAGGAAGAGTCTCTCCCTGAACTTGGGGCTCATGCTTTCTCAGTAGACTCTAGCAATCCTCCTGTCCCTGCCTATATCAGGATAAGGGCTAACGGGCCAGTACAGGATACATCACTTATGTGAGTGCTGGGGTTCAAATTTTGAGCCTCATGATTGTACAGCCAGTCTGAGCCATCTGTCCAGTTCAGTAAGTATGGTTTTAATAAAACAGCACCACATTCTTTAGACTATTTAATGCCTAATGACATATTTATAATTACAGAACGAGCCAGGAACATTCATTTTCCCTGTGTCAAGGTCAGCTCTGAACTCACTATGTAGCTGAGGATGGCTTTAATTTCTGATCCTCTTGCCTTTGCTTCTGCCTCTGAAGTACTGAGATCACAGGCTTGTGCCTTCCTGTCAGGCACAAGGGCTCATATATTTTCTTCTCAAATTACTGTCAGGATCATTTCATGGGGAAATCAGATCAGTCTGCTTTACCAGCAGAACCATCTTACTGGGCCCTCATACACACCTGGCATCTTCATCACACTATAAAGTACAGGAAGGATGTGTGTCCTAGTCACAGCTCTCAATACTCCTGTGAGGAGACATCATGGCCAAGGCAGCTTATAGAAGAAAGCATTTAGCTGGGGGCTTGCTCATAGTGTCAGAGGGTGAGCCCATGATCATCATGGCAGGAAGCATGTTGGCAGGCAGGCAGGCAGGCATGGTGCTGGAGCAGTAGCTGAGAGCTCACATTTGATCTGCAAGTAGGCAGATAGCGCACAGACTGGGCCTGGCATGAGGTTTTGAAACCATGACACACCTTCTCCAACAAGGTCACACTTCCTAATCCTTTCCAAGCGGTTTCACCAATTCAGGACTAAGCATTCAAACATATGAGCCTATGGGTCCATTCTCATTCAGACTGCTACAGTGTGGCTTTGTGTATGTGGTCATATGAAAGAGATCAGAACAAAACAGTGTTTGTAATGCTTGTTTCCAGTGTAAGTGTTATCGTGTGTGTGTGTGTGTGTGTGTGTGTGTGTGTGTGTGTGTGTGTGTGTGTGCGCGCGCGCGCGCGCACGCGCGCGTTTAAGACAGTGTCTCACTATATAGTCTGGCTGTCCTGAAACTATGTAGACCACAGGCTGGCCTAGAATTCAGAGATCTGCCTGTTTCTCCCTCCTGAGTGCTAGGTTTAATTAAAGGTATGGTCCACCGCGGCGGGCTTTCCTTTGTTGGTGGTGGTTTTTTTAACTTCATTTTTTGCGATATTCCGTGCTGTCTGTAGTGTTCCTACATAACTCTAGTCATGATCACACTTTTTATTTATCGGGTAGTGTGATGAGGATGGTGAGTGGTGGTAAGGAATCATTTTGGATTAGAGGAGTCCAGTGCGGATTTGGGGTTCAGGGTGCAGATGGCGTGGTGGAGAGACGGGAGGCAACAGCAATGGTATCAAGGGTGAGTGCTGACCCTTGCTGACTCCCTGTCTACCAGGCAGCCTGCCGCCCATCATCGTGTATGACCGCAACGGCTTCCGAATTCTGCTGCACTTCTCCCAGACTGGGGCCCCTGGCCACCCGGATGTCCAGGTGCTGCTGTTGACCATGATGAGCACTGCCACCCAGCCTGTCTGGGATGTCATGTTTCAGGTGGCTGTCCCAAAGGTGAGTCATCTGCTGTTGGCCAGCTCTCATCTTTTCACCAGTGACTCGTTTCTGCACTTGCAGTGACATTAGTTAGGTGTAAGAGAGACAGATGAGGCAGACCCTTCACTCAGACTGGCTAAACATGAAACTGGGGATTTCAGTGGCTTACTTACCTGGCTATTCCTGTATATTTGACATCAGATAAGGATCTACCCAGGTAAAATTTTAAGTTAATTCCTTAAAACTCTTGTGGGTTTTTTGTTTGTTTTTTGTTTGTTTTTGAGACAGGATTTCATGTAGCCCTGGCTGGCCTAGAACTCATTATGTAGACCAGGCTGTCCTCCAGTTCACAAAAATCTGCCTGTGTCTGCTTCCCAGTTGCTGTGATTAAAGGTGTATACCACACGCCCTGCTGTGTTTTGTTGTTTTTGATTCAGGGTCACACCATGTAGGCCAGGCTGGCCTGGAATTTGCTTTTTGCCAAGCTTGACCTCAACTCACTCTTCCTGCCTCCACCTCTTGAGTGCTGGGAGTATAGATGTGTGTTACCACACATCACCTAGATGAAGATAGTTGGCTCTACTTTTCTCTTTGGGCTGACCTGGACCCTATAAAGCATGAACGTGGCCACTAGTATTCAGGGTTGCATGGTCCTCTTTTTATTACTTAGGCTTAAAAGCAAGCAAGCAAAAACAGAAATAGGATATGTGTGTCCTCTTGCCCACATGGTAGCCTGTCACTGCTTTACACCCTTGTCAAGCCAAGGCTTGATCTAAGTGTTGTGTCCAAGGGCATAGAGCTAGTAAGAGGCCGATTGAGAGCTCAGCCCAAGATTTTCTCTGGCGTTTTATGCTGCCTCTCAGAGGCCAACTGTGGACCACAGTTCAAATATATTCCTGTGGGCAGAAGGAAAGGCTTCTGCGGTTCCTATAGTCACTCATAAGAGATGTGTATGTGGGACCATATGGGTATCCTGAGGTGATTTTCTTGAGGGAGATTAAGCTGCTGTTGACCGGAGTGTCCTTACTGAAGCGGTGGCTTTCTGGATTAACATGTTGAATTTTCCCCCCATAGTCAATGCGAGTGAAGCTGCAGCCGGCATCCAGTTCCAAGCTCCCTGCATTCAGTCCTTTGATGCCTCCAGCCGTGATATCTCAGATGCTGTTGCTGGACAACCCACACAAAGTATGTTCCGGGGTCTTTGGTAGCATGAAGTAGACCCTGAATAGTATATTGACGCTTTGCTGTGGAGTCTGGGGAGCTCCTGGTTGAGTTTGGGGTAGAGCAGCCCTTACTTGGGGCCTGCTTTGCTTCAGGACTTGTTAGAAGATCTGTAATGGTGTGTCACAGCTGGGAACCAAAGAAGAGACATGTGAACTCATATCTAGACTCCTGGAGGAGGTATCCTGTCTTCTTGTAGGTCTTTAAATTACCCTTTGGGACTGCAGAGGTGGGCAGGGCTTCCAGGATACATGCGTGGATCTCTTTGTACTTGTAGTTCTAAAGAGACTAAGCCAGGTAGCCATGGCATTCCCTTACTCTAAGTCTTCATTTGGAGGAATGTAAACACACTGAGCCGAGTGCTGTAGTACACAATAATACCAGCACTCCAGAGGAAGAGGCAGGCCTGATTTACACAGCAAGTTCCAGGCCAGCCTAGGCCACACAGTAAACCCTGTCTCAAAAATAAATAAGTTGTAAGCTGTTCCTTGGAGAGTTTTATTATTTTTTTTAATTTACTTATTTACTTACTTATTAATTTATATGAGTATATTGTAGCTGTCTTCAGACACACCAGAAGAGGGCATCAGATTCCATTACGTATGGTTATGAGCTACCATGTGGTTGCTAGGAATTAAACTCAGGACCTCTGAAAGAGCCATCAGTGCTCTTAACCACTGAGCCATCTCTCCAGCCCCCCTGGGAGAGTTTTAAGTTGGAGGCTTTTACTGTAGGCTTGACTCTCTGTTCCTATTGATTGATTTAACATCTTCGCCTCTCTTCTGTCCCAGGAACCTATCCGGTTGCGGTATAAGCTGACTTTCAACCAAGGTGGGCAGCCGTTCAGTGAAGTAGGAGAGGTGAAAGACTTTCCAGACCTGGCTGTCTTGAGCACCGCCTGACTTCTCAACCAAGACTCTTCAGTCAAGCTTAGGCCCAGTCCTTTTACTGTCTGGTCGGGACTCACTGTAACGTAGTGCAGAGTGCCAAGAGGTCTCTCCTGATGTTAGGCCTTGATTGCCAATCTGTCTGTTGATCATGTTTGTGCGGGGGTGTGTGTGTTGCTGGGGTGCTGGGGAGGAGGGAAAGCTGGGCTTGGGATTTGGGCAGTGTGGGGGATGCTGACAATCTCTGAGATCACCTCTGCTGCACTCATATCTGCTTCTGCATGTTGGTTGACACTGTTGCCCCTGCCTCGAGTTGGAGTTTTATAAGCCAAAGTTTTTTCCATGTATTGTTAATCTTTTCATTCATCCACTCTGTGCCTTGTCAGCCTTTGAAAGTCTTAGTTGCTCCCAGGCTGCTATTCTCAGGGACCTTAGAAAGGGACCTGGTTGGTCTTGGGACAGAGAGTGTCTACTGGGGCACACTCTTCCAAGAATGGCCTTGTCTTCATTTTCATTAGCAAATGCTGCTTGCAGATGTTCAGTAAGAGCTAGATGGAATGTTTGTTGTGCTGGTTCGGGCAAGGGGCTTGCCATGAGACCAGGAGACCACACCTGTTGGGCCAATCATGTCCTTCACTACAGTGCCTTAGATTCTTCCTTAGATGGACCCTCTGTGGCCTTGCTCAGGCCTTGGGTTCTGTGGGTTGGGCAGCCTGTTTGGGCCCTTACTCAGAACCCACAATGTCATCTTCATTCTTTCTGTTCACAAACATCTCAGAGCTCTTTCATTGTGACCCTGTGTTCGTTGTTGTAAATCACAGCTAGGGGGCCAGCCTGTGGCCCTCACAATCCAAGGTGGGGCACTGCGATGCAGGTAGAGCCATGTGGTGACTAAGTACAGAACATCATTGAATAAATACTGTGTCCAAATCTGCCTGGTGTTGAGTCCATAGGGGATGCATTTAGAGGTGACCGGCTGGAAGGGAACAGTCTCTGTCAACAAGTGAGGACATGATGAAGAACAGTGTTCTGAGGAGCTGAGGGAACTGGAGAAGAGGGGTGGGTGTTTGCTTCAAGTGTACCCAGAAAGGGAAACTCAAGCTAAGATTGACCTATACTTTGAGAGCACCTACTATGTGCTGGGTACTTTGGGCATGCATGCTTCAGCAAGTTCTGCTTGGCTGGGTCTGTGGGAGAAGGAACCCTGAGGTCTGAAAGGGGTGGTGAGGGCTGGAAAGTCCTGCCAGCCAGTCTTGTGGGTTGGTTCTTACTCGGAAACTGGAGGGCTCTCTGGATTATGACATGCTCATCTAGTTGGAAATTCAACAATCATTTTCTTTGGGTGTATATTAATATAGTCCAGAACATTTGATAATTTCAGTACATTTTAGAATAGCTTCTGGATGCTCTTTTTGTTTGTTTGTTTTTGAGACAGTCACTGTAGCCCTGGCTGGCCTGGAATTCACTATGTAGACCAGGCTGGCCTCACACTCAGTGATCCACTGCCTCTGCCTCCTGAGTGCTGGGATTAAAGGCCTGTGCCACCATGACTGACATTTTAAAAAATGGGTCTCATGTAGCCCAAGCTGACCTTAAACTCATTGTGGAAACTGAAAAAGGGTGACCTTGAACTTCTGATTCTACTGCTTCCAACTCATGTGTACCAAGTCCTGACAAGATGGAACCCAGGGCCTGTGCATGCTAGGCAAGCATTCGTCCAACAAAGCTGCATCCCCAGCCCTGGTTTTTTTGTTGTGTTTGAGTTTGTGTTTGTTGTGGTTTGTTGTTGTTGTTGTATAAGAGTCTCAAGCTATAGTCCAACCTTAACTGGAACTCAAATACCATGTTCAAAGAAACATGATATAGTAGCCAAAATACAAATACACAGTCTACTACACACACATGGAAGTAACCCAGAAAACAGGCTAGAGCAAGGCATTTGTCTTAGGGTTTTACTGCTGTGAACAGAAACCATGAGCAAGACAACTCTTCTAAGGACAACATTTACTTGGGGCTGGCTTACAGTTTCAGAGGTTCAGTCCATTATCATCATGTCATGAACATGGCAGCATCCAGGCGGCATGGTGCAGGAGGAGCTGAGAGTTCTACATCTTCATCTGAAGGCTGCTAGCTGAATACTGACTCCAGGCAGCTAGGATGAGGGTCTTAAAGCCCACACCCACAGTGACACACCTACTCCAACACCTAATAGTGCCACTCCCTGGGCCAAGCATATACAAACCATCACAGGGAGGAAAGAGTTTATTGGCTTATACTTCCACATCACTGTTGATCATCTAGGGAAGGCAGGACAGGAACTCACAAAGGGCAAGAACTTGGAGGCAGGAGCTGTTGCAGAGGTCATGGAGGGCTGGTGCTTACTGGCTTGCTCCTCGTGGCTTGCTCAGCCTGCCTTCTTATAGAAGCCAGGACCATTATCCTGGAGATGGTACCATCATAGTGGGCTGGACCTCTCCCCTCATTAATCACTATTTAAGGAAATGCCCTAGAGACCTGCATATAGACTAATCTTATGGAGGCATTTGTTTATGACAGTTCCCACCTCAGGTGACTTTAGCTGTGTCAAGTTTACAGGAAACTAAGCAAGCCTCATCCTCATCCCCTGGTCTAGCTTTAACCCAAACAATTCCCCCAGATATTTGCATATGCACATAACTGGCCATGGTTGGGTCTTGGAATTACAGGTGGGTTTCTTTTCAACTTTATTTCCATTTACTGAGATTTCTAAACCAAATAAAGCTTTATTTCCTATGCTTAGTGTCACTGTTTTGACAGGTATTTAACATGATTTAAAATTAAAATATAAAAGGTGAAAATTCTGGGCTGGAGAGATGGCTCAACAAAGTGCTTGCTGTGCAAGAGGGCCTGAGTTTGATTCCTAGAACCTATATAGAAGAGCTGAGTGTGTGGCAAGTCCAATCCCCGGTGCTTGCTAGCCAGCCAGCCTATTGTAACTGGTGTGTACCAGGTCCTGTGAGACCCTGTCTGAAAAAGTAAGGCGGATGGCATCTGGGCACAGGAAGGTGGTCTCTGGCCTCCACAGCACACCTGTGCATACACAAGCAATGGAAGTTCCCTCATCTGCTTTTCATAGCCACACAAGGAACGCTTAAGCAGTCTGATGTGACACTAGATAGCTGGGGGAGAGTAGGTACAGCTGCGACCACCAAGAGCAAAGGATAGCCCATTCCCTTCGCCTGAGCTATAAACCAGGTGTCTTTAGTTCCCTCTCCCCACAACGCTTGTTTGTAGGATCTGCCTGAGAATCACATTCAGTTCTTTTATTTCTCACATGCACCCTCTTGAGCAAGCCACCTAGTCTGTCTGCCTTAGCTCTTTTTATGTAGCACAGGTTGACTCTGAACTCCTGATCCTCTTGCCTCCACAAGTGCTGGGATATAGTTGTGTACCAGCACAGCTGGCTCCTTATACTTAGTTGGTAACCATGTTTAAAATGTAGTTAAGGGCCACCAGGTGGCTCAGCAGTTGAGGCACTGGCATGTGTCAGGCTTGACAACCTGAGTTTGATTCTGGGGATGTGTGGGAGGAGAAAATTGTGCCTTCCATGCAGAGTCTCACTGTATCTTGACTGGCTTGGAGACTGTTATACAGACCAGGCTGACCTAAATTCATAGCGGTCCATTTGTCTTTGTGTCCTTAGTGCAGGGAGTATAGATGTGAACCACTGTGCTCCACTCAGCAACCATTTTGACATGGGCAGGTGTGGAACTTCCATATAAAGCTAGTTTGGGCAGGCTGAACCTGTGTTAAAGCCAGGAAGTGTCACCACCACTTAAAAGCAAAGTCTCTTGTAACCTAGGCTGTTTGGCTCAGGATGGCCTTGAACTCTGTTCTCTAGGCTCTAGCTCCCAAGTGCTTGAATTATCCAGGTCAGTTTTGGCATGTCTCAAAAATTGTTGGCTTGGAGCCTGAAAGGTTAAGCATATGCACTGCCCTTGCAGAGGACCCAGGTCTGGAGGTAACAACAACCGTATCTCTGATGCCCTCTTCTGGCCTCTGCACATACCTGCACTGATGTTCACAACTCATAAACATATATACACAATATTAAAATATTTTTAAACTGTGTAGGCTTAGGGCCAGGACTAGGAAACAGACTGACATACATGTTTCTAAGGAGCAGCTGGCAACACGGAAACATTTGAAAAGGTCCCTGGAGTGAGGGAAAGGGTTGGTGGGGTCTGAGGCATCTTTATGTCTGGGGGCTGTGCCTGAGGAGGATGGTTTGTGGGTTTCTCACTATTCCCTCTCCCTGCTGCAGAGGGCATCTCTGCTGGGGTAGGCACACACGAATGACCCAGGACCACCACTTAGCAGCAGAGAAGATGAATTCCCTGCCTGAAGTTGAGTCAGGTTTCTGAGTTACTAGAGAGCCCAAACTGATCACATAGCCCTGGCTAACCTCATATGAGCACAGTATGAAGGAAATACTGGGTCAGACTTGAGAATGGTTTAAACTTGGAATGTGTTCCCCTTTTTAGTTTTCTTTTCTGTTGATGTGATAAAATATTCTAACCTGTGGAAATTTAAGGCAGAAGGGATTTGTTTTAGCTCATAGTTCAGTGTAACAAGTCAAAGCAGGAAGAGCTTGAAGCAGATGGTCATGTTGTATTCATATTCAAGAAACAGCTAATAATCAACTTGGCTTCCTCCATTTTATAAGGTTCTGGACCTTCCTGCCCAAGTAAGTGTCCTTCCCACAATGAAGCTAGGTCTTCCTTCTTTGATTAACATAAATAAGATAGTCCCTCACCCAGGGTTGGTGGCACATGCCTTTAATTCCAGCACTCTGGATGTAGAGGCAGGCTGATATCTGGGTTATGAAGCTAGCCTGGTCTAAGAGATGATCCCTCATAGGCATGCCCAGAGGCCCATCTTCTAAGTGATTTTAGATCCTGTCAAGCTGACAGCACTAACCACATCCACACACACAAGGATCGGTTGAAAGCATCAAAGCTTTGTGGATGTGGAATGCTATAAAAAGGAAACAGTGTAACAGCAGCTGTGGGCACACGTTGCTCTTGCAAGGACTCAGGTTTGGTTCCCAGCATCCATATTGGGCGGCTCACAGCTGCCTGTAACCTCAGTTCTAGGGGATCCAATGTCATCTTCTGGACTCTGGGTACATCCATTCATAAGTGACTAAACCCACACAGAGATATGCATATATACACATAATTAAATCTTTAAAAAAAATCTTTAAAAACCCCAAATTAGCCTGGGCTTCAGTGACTCCAGTGGGCATTTAGCATAGGGAAAATATACTAAAAAAAATTAGCCAGGTAAACTAGAGAATAGGCTTTGTTCTAGAGATAAAGGTGTGTTTGATGATGATATTAGGTTAATACTTAAGGAAGATAAAAGTTACAAGTGCACATAAACCTGAAGAACCTGAAGCAAAAAGAAATGCAGCTGGGCAGAAAAGTGGGCAGTACAACAATAGGAATTTCGTTGGTGGGTTTGTTTGTTTGTTTGTTTTTTGAGATAGGGTCTCTCTACACAGTCCCTGGATATTCTGGAACTCACATTGAGGACCAGGCTAGCCTTGAATTCCCCTCGGCCTGCCTCTGCCTCCTGAGTGTTGGGATTAAAGGTGTGTGCCAACCACTGCCCCTAGCTAACAATGAGTTGGAAACTTAAAAAGTCTTTCAGAAATTGGTGGGACAACTCAGAAGATGATCAAGGACATATGTTTTGAAGAACACTAATAATCATCTTTACTAAAATACATGGAATACTTATCCAATGATTGCAGGTATTTCTTTTTCACTGATTTGGCTTTGGTTGGTTTTTATGAGGCAGGGTCTTGCTATATAGGCCTGAATGATTTCAAACTCGAGAAATCTTCCTCTTCCTGTGTCCCTAGTGCTGGGATTACAGGCATGGATCACCACATGCAGTTAGATGTGTGTTTTTATCCCTCCTCTGCTTCCTCTTCCTTATATGGAATGTTCACATACATAGTGCTGGGTTTCATACAGACAATCTATCTAACTGTACTGTGCATTTTACCCATGTTCCCTCCTGCATATCCTCCCTCGTTCCCACCCCTACCTTCCATTCTTTTTTCCTCCCGAGTGTCTCCTCTGCTTTCATGTCAGATACTCTTTTAGGTGTTTATAAAACCTGGATCCAAAAGTGAGAGAAAACATGGACTTTGTCTTCTGGCTTATCCATTTCCCACAATGTCATGTCCTCCTTTTGTGTGCTCTACTTGCACATAGACCTCCATGACAGACCAATATTAAGGCCATAGCAAATCTCTGTACGTTTAGGACAGTTTAAGTCATAATAAGTATGTTTTCCAGATACATGGAATTAAATTAGAAGCCAATACTAGAACATGGTATGGTGGCTTAAGCCAGAAATCCCAGCATGTGGGAGGTTCAATCTCGAGGCTTGTGCTTGGATTTCAGAATAGAAGAACTGACCCTATCTTTAAAAAAGCCAAAAAACAAAAAACAACAACTACAACAACAAAACAAAGGACAACAACAACAACAAAACCCCTCTACTTTGCTATACTAGACAAGAGCAAACAAAACTAGAAGGAAGGAAAGAAGGAGGGAAGGAGAAATTAATGAAGAAAATGATGGAAAATAAATGGAAGAATTAAAGGAAAAGTTGGGTTTTTTGAAGATTACTGAAATTAGACCTGAAAGTATTAGAGGGATACTATTATCAAATCTATAGAAATTTAAGAGGAGAGATGGTGTAGCGGTTAATAGTGCTGGCTGCTCTTCCAGAGGACCTGCGTTCCACCCCCAGCATCCGTAACCACATATAACACCCCACTTCCAGGATATCCTTCATTCTCATCTGGCCTCTGCTGGCAACAGACAGGCAAAATACTCAACCATATAAAATAAAAATAAAAAACCAAACCGCTGTATGCATTTAGTGAGGACGGAAAAGTAGCATCATTACTCATACATACAGAGTTTATATTTCTTAGCTGCTCCTTTCTCAGACGTCAAGTTATTTTAGGTTAGAGGAAACACGAGTTTACTTAGTTTACTGCTCGACAAATATTAGCAGAAAAGGAACTGTCGTACCTTTTGGGATTGCGCGAAGCCCGCAGACCAACAGGAACAGTCACTATGGTAATGGGCACTGACTTCCGGAAGAAGTACGGAGCGCGACGAGAGACATTCGGCCTCGGCGCGAGCGCGCTGACGGGGCGGCAAGTTGCCAGAGCGGTGGGTACCTACGAGAGCTCCGAAGGCGGTGTCCCTCGGTGCCAACCCGGAGGCCCGCGCCATGGACTTCTCCAAGTTCCTGGCCGACGACTTCGACGTGAAGGACTGGATCAATGCGGCCTTCAGAGCCGGCCCCAAAGACGGGGCGGCTGGAAAGGCGGACGGCCACGCAGCCACCCTGGTGATGAAGCTGCAGCTGTTCATCCAGGAGGTGAACCACGCCGTGGAGGGTGAGCCACATTGACGCCCACCTGACTGCCCCAGGCACCCGACTGCAGGACCGGGCCCAGGGGACAAGCCTCTCCTTTGGTGGGAAAGCGAGCCCTGCAGTAGTCTGAGTTAGGTCTGGACTTTGGTGTTCACCTCCGAGGATGCCATAACATTTCCTTTAAAACCTAAGCAACAAACAAACAAACAAACAAACAAAACCAAAAAAACCAAAACCCGGGCGTGGTGGCGACCGCCTGTAATTTCAGCACTGGGGAGGTGGTGCTGGAGGATCAGGAATTCAAAGCCAGCTTCAGTTGCAAAGTTAGTTGAGTTCAGCCTAGGCAAAAGGATCACTCTCGCTCTCTCCTCTTCCTCCTTCTCCTCCCCCCCCCCGTCTACTCCTTTCTTATTTACAGTCTCACTCTGTTGCCTAGGTTCACCTCAAATTCATAGTAATTCTCCTTCTGCCTCATCTTTCCTAATTCTGGCGTTACAGATATGTGTCCCTCAACCAACCAAAAAAAAGAAAAAAGGAAAAAAAAAAAAAAAAAAAAAGCTCTTTGGGGTTTGGAGTGATGGCTCAGCAGTTAAGGACACACTATTTTTGTAGAGAACCTGAGTTTAATTCCCAGCACCCACATCAGGTGGCTCACAACTACCTGTAACTCCAGTTCCATGGGATTCACTTGCCTCTTTGGGCATTAACACTCACATGCACATACTGACACCGACACACATGGGTTCAAGTAATTACAAAATAAATCTTGAAAGAAGTCCTTTTGGAGGTTGTGGGGTAGGTAGAGTTTCATGTAGCATACTGGCCTTGAATTTGCTGTATGGGGGAGGGTGACCTTGAACTCTTGGTCTTCATGACTGAAGTTCTGGGATTATAGACACGTTCCATCATGCCTGGCATAAAGAAGCACTTTTGAGAGCATTGAATAGGTAACCGGTCCTAGTATTTAGCAGTGTATGGAAATGGCACAAATCCATTCTAGTATATCTTTGTAAGCTAAGGAAGGTGGGCCATCCAGAATGAAGACTTTAACTCTGTGTGTTTGGGGGGAGGTGGGGAGGGAATAATATATGGGCACGAATCAGTACCCCTCCTTGCAGCTTCACTGTGCTGAGGACACAGTGTCACATAGCCTGGGTTATGAGGCTGCAGCTTGGTTTCCAGGGCATATTTTCCCTCGGTCTGCTTGTGTGTGGGAGCAGTGAAAGAGTAGGCTAGTGCTTCTCAATGGCTCCTGGGACTCACATCTCTGTGTTCAGAGGTGCTAGGGATGCAGCCTTGGGTCCTGTCCCACACCTACCAGATAAGAGGCTAGCTGATGCTAAAACATGCTCAGGTCTAAGAATGCAAGGTTAACTGGAGACTATGGTGTCCGTGCCTCTAGTCTGTTGCAGTGGGCGCCAAGTTCAGCAGCCAGGGCCGTTTTGTTTATGTATATACTCATGGGCCCCCAGACTTGTAAAGCACATGGGCTTTGTGTGATTCTGCTTTCATGTTCATCACTATGGCAGCCACAGTACCCAGGGAGAATGATGTTTACCTTATGAATTTCCAAAAGTTTACACATGTATTAAGGGAAAACATGAGACAGGTTGCTTTCGTTGGTAGCTTAGGCATGTCCCCTTACCCTGCCTTTTGTTCCACTTTGAAGAATCTTACCAGACTCAGAGCATACCAGATAGCCAGATCTGGCTCAAGCTCCTAGTCTTTCATCTCTAGTGCTCTGCGGAGAGTTGAAGTGTTTATTTGCAGTATCATTGATGGCCTGTAGTCGGTAGAGACTTGGAGCAGCAGCTTATTTTGGATGAACCCCTGTTAAAGATGTCTGCAACCCAGTTCATTGAAAAACTAAAGCCACATTTCAAGGTCACTTGACAAATACACCTTTTTTCTAACTTTGAACCCAGGATGATTTAAACTAGCAGGGAATGTTTGATAAAACGGGGGTCAGTGAGGTGACCTCGGCTAGGGCCATGTCCCCTGTAGGATGAGGAATGCTTCAGAAGTCAGCCATCAGCATCAACCTGACCCAGGACCTATAGGACAGGCTACAAGAAAGAATGAAGGACACAGGTGTGGAAGCCACAGGTTTGATAACATATGCCTGTAATCCTAACCCTTGGGAAACTTTTTTTAAAAAGATAATATTTATTTTATGCGTATGAGTACACTGTAGCTGTCTTCAGACACACCAGAAGAGGGCATTGGATCCCATCACAGATGGTTGTGAGCCACCATGTGGTTGCTGGGAATTGAACTCAGGACTTCTGGAAGAGCAGTTAGTGCTTTTAACCGCTGAGCCATCTCTCCAGCCCAGGAAGCTTTTTTTTTTTTTTTTTTTCCCGAGACAGGGTTTCTCTGTGTAGCCCTGGCTGTCCTGGAACTCACTCTGTAGATCAGGCTGGCCTTGAACTTAGAAATCCACTTGCCTCTGCCTCCCAAGTGCTGGGATTAAAGGCGTGCGCCACCACTGCCCAGCACCAGGAAGCTTTTTATAATTAAGAAAACTGAATATATTCCTGAGAAGGTTGGGATTAGAGAAAAAGTACCCCAGAAAAGTCCAACAGAATAAAAGTATGAAAACAAGAAAAGACGACTGTGGCAAGCAGATGAGAGCTAAACTCACACAGTGCTTGACAGGCGCACTCCCACTGAGCACTGCCATGGAGCACTGCCACAGAGCACTGCCACTGAACGCTGCCACGGAGCACTGCCACTGAACGCTGCCACTGAGCACTGCCACTGAGCACTGTCACAGAGCACTGCCACTGAACGCTGCCACTGAGCACTGCCACTGAGCACTGCCTCGGAGCCACAGCCCTGGCTCTTGGGGTTTGTTTGCTTTAGCACTTATTTCCTTTATTTGTGTGTGTGTGTGTGCGTGCATGATCAGAGGCACACAGAGGCCTGGATGGGGCTTCAGATCCCTTGGAGCTAGAGTTACAGGCCCCATCTAAATTTTCTTCTCTGAGAGAGCTATATGTTCTTAGTCTTGGAGCCATCAGCCAGCCCCCCAGTTCTTTTTTGTTGTTGTATGTTTGTTTTGTTTTTTTGAGATAGGGTTTCTCTGTATAACCCTGGCTGACCTGAAACTCACTCTGTAGACCAGGCTGGCCTCAAATCCACAGAGATCCATCTGCCTCTGCCTCCCTAGTAATGGGACTAAAGACATGCGTCACTACTACCCAGCATAGTTCTTTGTTTTTTTGAGACTAGGTCTTTCTATTGTAATACAGAGAGGTCTGGAACTCCCTAGATAGCCTAAGATAGCATCCCCTTTCCCAGTAATCCTCCTGCCTCAGCTTCTTTAGGGCTGGGAATGCAGGTACATGATACCAAATCTGTGTCCTTCATTCTTTTAGTTGGCCTTGGGTCACAATGATGTTGGTTTCTTGTTTCTGAGACACACAGTATCACTCATCATTCTGTCTGGGGCATGGTCTGGTTGAGGTCACCTCGCTGACCCCAGCTTTGTCACACGTTCCCTGCAGTTCCTTAAAGCTGATTGGTAACGTTATAGGGAAGGTTTCCTTTCTGTCCCACATGTGTGATGATCTCCTACTGCTCCAGCTCCAGTTTCCACTGCTTGTCCACATTGCCATTCTTGTATTTTTGCTGCAGAAACAAGTCTCCAGGCCCTTCAGAACATGCCCAAAGTGCTCCGGGATGTGGAAGCTTTGAAGCAGGAGGCGTCTTTTCTGAAAGAACAAATGATTCTTGTCAAGGAGGACATTAAAAAGTTTGAGCAGGACACGTCCCAGTCCATGCAGGTACTTTGGCTTCTGTCCTCCATGTGGGTCTTTCCGCAGATGATCTGGCTCATGGGGAGTTAGAACTCAGAACTCTCTCTGGAACTCAGACCACCTTTGCACCTAACTTATCTTCTCAGCTAATTAGTGGGGTGAAGGGTAAGAACACTCACAAAACACTGTTTCAGGTCTGCGAGGGCAGAGAAAAGGGGACTGTTGCTTAACTGCGCACATGTTCTCTCTTTCAGGTGCTGGTAGAGATTGACCAGGTGAAGTCCAGGATGCAGCTTGCTGCGGAATCTCTTCAGGAAGCTGACAAGTGGAGCACACTGAGTGCTGATATTGAGGAGACCTTCAAAACTCAAGTATGTCCCTTTACAGGGCACACCGTGCCAGGCATTTGCGGAGGAGCTTGGGGTCTGGTGTTAGTAGCAGCAGACAAAAGCAGTGGGCTGTCCTAGGGGGAGGCCAGCCCTGAGCATATCCGCCCTCTTAAGTTTGCCTCTTTTGCTTGACTGAAGCCCAGGAAACATGCACAGGCAGAGAAGATGGGTGGAGTGCAACTTTAGCAAGTTACTTCACTTCTTGGGCTGTACACGTGGAAAACAGTAGCAGCTTTGAAACCTGCTTACAAGCGTGCAGTGGAGTGATGTGGTCTCAGAAAGCAAAGCAAACTGCAACCCCAGCTCTCGTCCAAGCCCCTAACTTCTCTTCTGTAGACACTTTTAGCAGATGTCCCCCACCTTGCCAACAGACAGCACCACGCATGGTGTGGGTACCAGTCACCCCCTCTTCCCCCCCGTCTCTCTCCTCTGAAACTTCCTAGTAGCTGTGGCTGGCCCTGACGTCTTCCAAGTGTTGGGGATTTATTTCTTGCTTGCTTGCTTTCTCTTTTTTTCTTTCTGGTTGTTTTAAAGAATTTGTTTTATGTGCATGTTTTGTTTGTTTCTTTTTTGCATGCATGCATCTGTGCACTGTGTGCTTGCCTGGTCCCTCAGAGGCTGAAAGAGAGCATTGGTGGTGAAGCTGTGTTGCAGATATACCAGTTGGGACTGGGCTCCACAACTTGGTTTATTGGTTGGTTGTGGTTTTCTACAATAGTCTCTGCCTGTCGCAAAGAGAAGGTTCTTTGATGAGGGGTAAGGACTACACTTACCTGTGGGCATTGGGACAGATGTTTAGACTGTAGTTCTTGATCATCTTTGTTTCTGTCTGTAAAATGGGAATGTGTATAGGCTCCTGTCAG